>CM060946.1:423937239-425187239 GCA_030765085.1 Allium cepa | reverse complement strand
GACACCCTACCGTGAATGTAAAAGCATCAGCCCTATTTCTCAGAGCAAACAATATAGAAAATAAATGTAAAAAGAGTAAAAATGGTAGAGAGACACAATAATTTTATAGTGGCTCGGCTTTTAACAAAGCCTACGTCCACTTTATAGCTTCTACTATCTGAATGCTGTTACAAGATTGGTTTGGATTACAATATGGTTGAATCTCCTAGACTAGATCCTACCACAAGTACTTGGAGGCAACCAGAGGATCACAGTTGCTCCTTTGTGACCGTTGTGTGGGAGAAGAACAGTGAAGAATAAAAATGGCAGAGCTCCAGCAGCCAGTTCAGAGGATCCCCTTTCTATTGCACATGGGATGGCATTTATAGGAGTTAGAGAGCACTTGGACCAGGGCAGCTTTGCTAGAAGCCTGCACTTAGTGTGAAGAAGGAGCCCAGAAAGTTTGGAGGTCATAAAAGCTAACTATTGGATTGGTGCCAATCCAAATAGTTAAGCATTTTTTGTGCTTCGACTACTTGGCTATCTTTCTTTCTTTGTTTTGATGCTCTCCATATATTTTCATAGCTTGTTGACTTGCTTTGATGATGATTCACCTGTGGGCTAGATTGAACTATATTCAGAGTCAGATTGACCTTCACCTCTTAAGTTTGGATGCTTGGAATTCTACCAAATTTGTTGAGTGAGCTCAGTAGAGGCATAGAGTCATAAAGCAAAAGGAATGAAGCATACATGCAACTAATTCAGATCAGTACCAATCCAATTGGATCAGATTGGTGCCGATCTGAAAAGTTAGATTATTTTTAGGCTAAACTCTTTAAAGACTTTTTTCTTTCTTTCTTAGGCCTTCCGGTCAAGTTTCGGGTTATTCTAGCTTAGCCTGAATGTTCTAAATTTTTTTGAATTCTACTGGATTAAAAACCCAGTTAACAAAAACCAAACAAAGTTCTGTTAGTATCTCTCTTCAAAGATTCAGAAAATTCTTTAGAGTTTCAAGTAACAAATTTTAGATGCTTATTACTTTATTTCTAATTCTATTATTCTCCAAATCACTAAATTTCTGAATCAAACCAATACATAAATCCCTTGTTGTATATATCAAAAGGGGAGATCTGAAAGAGAATATGGAAGGCATGACAAATCCAAAATGAGGAAGAGCTAAGGACCTGTTGTGAATGGAAATCTTAGTCTTTCTTATTTTTGTTACTGAATAGTATAGTTTGGATTTGATATATGCTATGGCAAATTTTGGTTTATGAAAACGTCACATTAAAACCTCCAAAATTATCCAGTCCGAATTGTCAATTCTTAAGTTGGAATATCAATTGTTTTATATTAAAATAATGGAATTTGTGCATATTTTGCGCTTTTAAAGTTTTACTTCTATTCGACTTAATATCTTTTTCTTTGAATCTAATTAAGGGATTCTAATAAAAAAAATTATATGTAAGGTACGAATTCTTATTCGTAGGATATACTATCTATTTTCAAAAGTCGAATAGAAATCCCCTTTGTCTAATTTCATGTAAAAAGAAGTTTAATATAGCATAAAAGTATTCAGATTTGAAAGTTTATACTACTGATTTATTCTGTTGTTTTAATATAAAATAATTGGGTTTGGATTCTACTTTATACAAGTCTACTGGTTGAATTATGGTTATTAGATTTACGTATATCTCTTAATATGGAAATGGGAGTCGTATAATTTTTGAAGATTTGACATTTAAACGTTAGTTTAGGACATAAACTCTGCACGCTTGGAAATTTACTAACTGTTTGTGTGTGTATGTTTGAATTAGCATAAACAACGTATAATTATAATGTATTAATTACATAGTTAATAAATTATGAATTATTATTAAATTCGCATTAAGAAAGTAATTAATTATGGAGGCGAAATAAGAAGTTTCCTCATAAAGCCTTAATAATAGATACAGTGAGATGTGTTATAATATGTTTAGAGAGTGTTGCAAATTATGACTAGGTTCTAGAGATGCGATGTCGGCCAAAAGCATAGGAAAGTCTAGCCGGCTAATTTAGCTACCGATAGTGTGACTTTAGGGTAGATGTGAGACATTGCCTGTAATAAGTAATTAAGGATGATAGAGGTTAGTCCCAAATTCCACAGAGTAAATCTACCCAGCAAATATAACTACCGGTACATATGAATAGTCGGACCAATGTGAGATGTAACCATGGGGTACGGGTCATAACGAAGGACCTGCTTCAGGGATTGAAGGTATTAAGTGGCTGTGTGAGGGCTCGCCTCTTCCCTATATAGGAAGTAGTAAATAGTCAGGGTTAATGGTTACGTATGATTATGGATATCTTGGGAAGGGTCCACGTTGATCATTACGAGAAACAAATCATTTTTCAATGGCTCCCTACCATCGATGGCCATCAAAAGCCGTCAGGAGCCGTCCAAAAATGCCGCCACAAATGAACTCGTCGGTGAACAGGTTTCTGACGGCTCCCGACAGCATCCGTCGACTTTTTTCTGATGGCTTTCGACGATAGTTCGATCGCTTTTGACGGCCGTCGGAAGCCACATGGACGGTTATGCTTTGTGGCGAAGGCCGTCAAAATTTCGCCGCCTGTTGGGCGAATTCTCACCCAGAAGATCTCGAGACCAAGAAGTCAAAGTTTTACTCGGGCTCGCAACCTCCACCCCGTTCGACAAACACAAGGCACAATATAAGCATAGAAGTCCATCTGGCGTTCTCAATATACAAGTCCATTCGGCAGAGAGGCATTCGGCATCTCCAATTCACACCGAACCAAAGGTCATTCGGCCAGCCCCCACATCCGGCCCAACCATAACCGAACCAACTGATTCGGTACCATAACCGAACCAACTCCAGAACCAGAAGATTACCGGACCAACTCCACTACCGAGCCACCTCTCCATCTCCACTACCGAACCACCTCTCCAACACCCTACCGGACCAGACCACGCCTAACTAAACCCCAACTTCTCTAAGCATAGCCGAATGAAGCCTCGCCGAACCAAATGATTGCCAGTCCAGATTGCTTCAGCCCGGGCCCACCAGCAGCTATATACCTCCAAGGCCCCTGCCCCTACCTCATTCTATAAATAGAGGGGCAGGGGTACAACAATGGCAGACAAGTTTGAGAGCTCAAGCAAGGAAGGAACTTTCAAACTACTTTCATATACTTATATACGAAGCATTGTACTTGTAATCTGAAAGAAAGAAGATAATAACATATAAAGTGGACGTAGGCACATTCTGGCCGAACCACTATAAATCCGCGTGTCTTTTACATTTCAGCCCCTACTTCTTTCATATTTACATACTCATCTAAAATCATTGAAAATCACATATAATCAACTAAATAATACGACTTGGAGGTGTTTGTCCATTTTTTGTGCAAACATTTTTGGTGCTTTCACTGAGAATTGAACTCAGGCTTCATCTTCTCCCACTCAACCTTCTTCCTAACAACATCGCTCGTTGCTTAGAAATCATGCCTTCCAAACAGAGAAGGGATGTTAACAAAGGAAAGAACATCGCAACTAGCAGCCTTCCAGATCCAGCAATCGCAGATCAGCCCACTTCAACAGCAGTACCAGATGAAAATCAGGAAAATCCAACTGGTCCCGCAACGGAACAACCAATCACTAGGGCAGATCTGGACAGGGTTGTGGCTGAAGTAACTAACCGCTTCACATCCCAACAAGAAGCTTTGGTGGACCAACTCATGTCACGCTTAAGGGATGCTGAAGAGTCCAACCACAACACTGAATCATGGGGTGAGTCCCAATCCGGAGGATCTCGGAGGCAACAAAGGTCTTCCCTCTTCGAAGAAGCTATCAACAGGAACAACAATGATAGGGGCCGCGCCCGGACTCAGCCCGAATTCCGACTCGAGGAAGCCCTTGGAACCGAACCCAGCGGGGGAGGCACCAGGCGAGGGTCGGATGTAGCTGAGCCAGTCATGCCACCTAATCATAGAAACCCTGCTGAACGGAGCCGAGCTAGAACCCAGCCCGAAGTTGACCCCATGGATGTGCTCGAAACAGAACCCCACAGGGGAAGATCAAGGCAGGGGGCAACTGTAGCTGGTCCTAGCGTGCATCCGAGCAGCCAAAGACAACCACTGGATAATGCTAGAAGTGATAGACTGTACCATCCCTACAGGTCATCTGGACGAGATAGATCCCGCAGGGAAGAACCAAGCTCATTTTTGTCCGCTCCAAGTTCTGACGAACGAATGGCACGATTATTCAGAGAATGTGTCCAACGGGAGCAAAGGGACCGGGGAATAGGCGCTAGGGTCACCAGTCCCTTTACCCGAAATATCGAAACTGCCATCACTCCCCGGGAATGGAAAATGCCAACCATGGAACCTTACAAAGGAACTTCCGACCCCATCGTACACTTGCAGAGATACACCCAGCATATGCTCATGAGTGGAGCAACAGAAGGAGTGTTATGTAAATGTTTTCCGCTATTCCTAGCTGATCTAGCTACCTCCTGGTTCTGCCATCTACCCCAAGGATCCATCAGCTCATGGGAGATGTTGAAAGAAAGGTTTATTAGCCAGTTCCGCATCCATGTGGAACAACCCAAGGATGCTTATTCTTTATCCAATGTCAAACAGAAAACCGGAGAGACGCTGCAACAATATCTAACGCGGTTCAACGCCGCAGCGGCAGCAGTTCAAGATGCCGATGAAAAACTCACTCTAATGGCCCTCTGTAGTGGTGTACATCCAGACACCAAGTTTGCCAGATGATTAACTAAGGAAAAACCAGCTACCTTGCCTGATTTCTTCCATGAAGCTAGAAAGTATATGAGACTTGAAGACGCTGCTACAGAGAGGCAATCAGGACAACAAGGTAAGACAGTTCAGGACAAGGTTCCCACTGCAGTTAAGGACGCTCGAAGAAATGAATCTAGAGACAATGCTGGGGGCAGAAAGGTCGAAAAGCGCCAATATCGACCAGGACCGAGATTTGACTCCTACACTCCTTTGAACGACACAATCGAAAATATCTTCCTAGCCACTCAGGGCGAACTAGGATACAAGCGCCCCCCGCACAAGAAAGAATCAGATAACGCACTCAAGTCCGGAAAGTTCTGTCGCTTCCACGAATCCCACGGACATGACACCAATGAATGCCACCATCTTCGGGACTTGATCGAAGAACACATTAGAAGAAGAAGACTGGAACGCTATGTGAAGGGTCAGAACAGGACTCCAACTCCAGCCAATGAGAACTCAAAGCAACCCCTCCCAGAGGTAGGCGGAGGGAATCGCAACAATCACAACACCAGTGGCTCTAGTCAAGAGAAGATAGTGGTCCTTACCATCTCAGGAGGACCACACATCGCCGACAGAAGTTGGGCAGAGATGGAAAGGTACGGCAAGTCGCTTAGAAATGCAGAAGGCTATGTTAACTCCATCACGGAAGAACGCCACCCGAAACGAAAAGAGAACGACGACATCATATTCAGTAGGCGTGATTTGGAAGGAAGACAGTACCCACATATGGATCCTATGGTCATCTCTGCCTGGTTCGGTCCAGCTAAAGTTTTTCGGATTCTAATAGACACAGGAAGCTCCGTAAATATCCTATTCAAACATGCTTTCGACAAAATGAAGTTATCAATGAAGGATGTATCCCCCTGTGACAAACCACTGCACGGTTTCACTGGAGATGCAAAAATGCCCCTCGGGCAACTTGACCTCTTCGTCGAAATAGGAAGTCATCCCCGCTCCGTTGTGCGAAAACAAATGTTCGTACTAATAGAAAACCACTCGTCTTACAACGCCTTCTTGGGAAGACCAGCCTTGTCTGACTTCCAGATTGTATTAGCCCCCTGGTGCCTGAAAATGAAATTTCCAACAGACAACGGAGTAGGAGAAGTAGAAGGAGATCAAGATGCTGCCCGAGACTGCTATGTAACTGAACTTCGCGATAACCGCAGAAAGAATAAAGGAAAAGGTGCAGAGACTACTCTCTGCATGAAAAGCTTGGAGGCATAGCAACTAAAGAAAGCCCCTCCTCTTCGATACACAAGCGATCCCTTCAATGAACTAGACCCCAGGGATAAAGAGGAGGAGGCTACCGCCGAGCCTGCAGAGGCTATGGAATTCGTATCTGTAGACAAGCACGATTCGAGTAAACTATTAAAAGTCGGATCTCAGCTAAAAACGGAGTTGAAAGATCAACTCATTGACTTTCTCCGCCACAACTTAGATGTATTTGCGTGGACCCATGCCGATATGACAGGAATCTCCCCCGACATAGCATGCCACATGCTGAACATCGATCCCACCAAGGTACCAGTAAAGCAGAAAAAGAGGAGCATGGGGGCAGAGCGATCGGCAGCCCTTGATGAGGAAGTAAAGAATCTACTTGCTAATGGCTTCATACGGGAAGCCATCTACCCAGAATGGATCGCTAACCCAGTGCTAGTAAAAAAGGCCAATGGAAAGTGGCGAACATGTATTGACTTCTCCAATCTGAATGACGCTTACCCAAAAGATTGCTTCCCACTTCCCCGAATTGACCAACTTGTGGACAGCACAGCCGGACACGAACTCCTATCTTTTATGGATGCATACTCCGGATATAACCAGATTCCCATGCACGCTCCTGATCAAGACCACACTAGCATCATCACCGACCGTGGACTATATTGTTACAAAGTCATGCCTTTTGGACTCAAAAATGCTGGAGCTACCTATCAGCGCCTCGTCAACAAGATGTTCGCGGAACTAATAGGACGAACTATGGAAGTGTATGTGGATGACATGTTGGTAAAGTCCAGGAAAGCCGACGACCATGTAAGCCACCTGGGCGAGATGTTTCAAGTACTTCGCCGATATGGAATGAAGCTGAATCCTCTAAAGTGCTCCTTCGGAGTATCTTCGGGAAAATTCTTAGGATTTATCGTCCACGCCAGAGGAATCGAAGCAAACCCTGAACAAATCCGGGCTCTAAAAGAAATAAGGATACCCTCCACTCGAAAAGAAATGCAGAGCCTAAACGGAAAAGTGACCGCCCTAAGCAGATTCATTTCCAAGGCAACTGACAAGTGTGTCCCTTTCTTCGAAGCTCTCAAGAAAGACAAAGGGAGATTCGAGTGGACCGATGAATGCTTAAAAGCCTTACTCAACCTAATCGAACACCTTCAGAGACCACCAGTACTCTCAACTCCAAATGAAGGTGAAGTGTTATACCTATACCTCGCTGTATCATCTCATGCTCTAAGCGCCGCCTTGGTAAGAGAAGAAGACCGCACACAACGCCCGGTTTACTTTGTAAGTAAGAGATTTACAGGGGCAGAGGCCAGATATCCTAAACTAGAGAAATTAGCATATTGTTTATTGATCGCGTCACGAAAACTGCGACACTACTTCCAGTCTCACTCCATCAGGGTTCTAACCGATCAACCGCTAAGACAAGTGCTCCATCTTCCTGACACTTCTGGGCGACTCCTCAAATGGTGCATCGAACTAAGTCAGTATGATATCACCTACCATCCTCGCACCGCTATCAAAGGACAAGCCATGGCCGATTTCATTGCCGAATTCACTACCAACGAAGGCAAGGAACAATCCGAAGTAGCAAAAAACATCAAGTGGAACCTCTTTGTAGATGGAGCATCGAACGAACAAGGCTCGGGGGCAGGAATTGTGATCATCACCCCCAGGGGAAGAAAGTTGTACTATGCATTAAGGTTGGAATTCACGGCTACTAACAACGATGCTGAATATGAAGCAGTAATAGCAGGATTGGAGCTTGCCCTGGAAATTGGAATCAATTCCTTATGTCTTCATAGTGATTCTCAGCTTATCGTAAACCAGGTGCTAGGAGAATTCCAGACTCGAGGAGAACGACTCACAGCATACCTAAAGAAAACCAAACTGCTGCTCGATCAATTAGACCACTATCTAATCAAACATATTCCTCGAGAAGAGAACCAAGAGGCAGATGAACTTGCAAAGCAAGCTAGTATGAAGAATAGCACCATTTTCGGAACACTAGCCATCTCAAGGCAGCTAGCCCCAAGTTTCAAACCAGTAAATCTGGTAACTGCAATCGAAGAAGGAACCTGGATGACTCCCATCCGGAAATATTTGCAAGATGGCACACTGCCCGACAAGCGTGACGAAGCCAAGAGGATCTTGAGGAAAGTTCCCCACTACACGATACAAGAAGGCATCCTCTATCGGCGTGGCTTCTCTGGCCCCTTATTGAGATGCGTCGCTGGAAGGGAAGCCAAGGAGATCTTATCAAACATCCATCAGGGAGGATGCAGAGATCACACTGGGGGGCAGACTTTGGCAAGGAAGATACTCCGATATGGATATTACTGGCCCACACTAAACAAAGACGCTCTAGACTTCGTCAAGAAATGCGACAGATGTCAGAAATTTGCCAAGATTCCTCGACTGCCCACGAATGAAATTACTCAAATGACCAGCCCTTGGCCCTTTGCTGTATGGGGAATTGACTTAATTGGCGAACTGCCAACGGGCCGGGGCGGAGCCAAATATGCTGTAGTGGCAGTCGATTATTTCACCAAATGGGTGGAAGCAGAACCTCTAAATAAAATATCTTCAACAAAAGTTATAAACTTCTTGATCAAAAATATTCTGTGCAGGTACGGAGTCCCACTCAAGATCATATCAGACAACGGACTCCAATTTGACAGCGAAGAATTTGCCGACTGGTGCCAGGAGCATGGAATTCATAAAAGCTTCTCATCAGTAGCTTATCCTCAGGCAAACGGACAAGTTGAAGCTGTCAACAAAATTCTCAAAACCCTAATCAAGAAGAAACTTGAAAAGTCAAAAGGCGCCTGGGTGGACGAACTTCCTACGGCACTATGGGCATACCGCACGTCTTTCAGAACATCAACGGGACATACTCCTTTCTCCTTGGCATATGAATCGGAGGCAATGCTCCCAGTTGAGACTATTGTGCCTTCCCACCGTAGGATCCACTACAACCCAGAAGAAAACGAAGAACTCCTCCTCATGTCTTTGGATCTGATTGAGGAACGGAGAAACGATGCAGCACTTAAAGCAGCAGCTCACAAACAAAAGGTGGCAGCGCTATACAATTCCAAAGTCAAGCATCGCAGCTTACAAGAAGGAGATCTTGTCCTCAGGCAAATCTTTCCGCGCCCCGGGGCACTAGACCCCATCTGGGACGGACCGTATGTAATTCATAAAGATCTCCACAACGGAGCTTATATTTTGTCAACAGTGGACGGAGAGGTGTTCCAGAGGGCATGGAACATCCGACACCTCCGTCGATACTTTTCTTAACTTGTACTGCCCATATGAAGTGAATTAACAAAGAGAATCAGTGGACGTAGGCACTTTCGTGCCGAACCACTTTAAAAAATCTTGTCTCTTTTTAGCTTGTTCCTTTATGTCTTGGCTACTTGTTAAGTTTTATCCCTTTCTGTTGAACAAAATCCTATGGCATCTCCACTCAAGACGCACCGCGGCCTCATCTGGACTAGGCCTAACAGGTACGCTACGATTCTATGCACTCGCCAATGAGACACTTTTGCTCCAGCATCCCTCTACTGCGGGTTAACTCATTGCGCGCCTGCCCTCAAAGCCAACTGTAATGAGCCGATTATAAGTCATCATAAAGGCCGACTATAGCCGATGGCATCTCATTACGGCGTTCGGCTCGCCGGCAACTGTGAACCTACTTTAAGCCCCAACATAAGGTGTGGCCAGCCAGGGGTAGTTCACGGCCAACGGCACCCACGCTAGCCGGCCACGGTAAATCGAATAATACCCACGATTACGGACCATAATGGTTCGGGTAGTTACCGTGCGCGATCTCGACTCCGATGTGTCTTAAGTGCGGCTGTGGTAAAAAAGAAAACTCCCCGCGGAGGCGTAAGATGGGTGACAAATGTCTCCAAGACCCACAGCTAGGGAAAGTGACTACAAAACCCGTTTGCCACGAACTTAAGCACATCGACGGCCTTCCGTTACTGGAAGTTTTACTTTTACTATATTTCCATTTCATTTAAATACTTTTCTCCTATCCTGTATAACAAACTCTAAAGTACAGGAAACCAAATAGGAAGCGTTCACTCATGAGAAACTAAGCCTGCGTACTGGGTGGCAAGGTACTCAGCTATATCCGTGAACAGTTACATAAGATACTCTAAGCTACCGCCTGCGAATGGAACATAAAGGGCGGTACTCTCTTTTCTTGTACATAAATACGTAACTATAGCTTGTTCGTACAATAACATTGCAACACATGAAATTATATTTCTAGCAAAAAACTTAGCATCAAACACAACTAGAATCACAGGCATATACATAGTTATATTTCTCATGCAGCACATCAAGATGACAACAACATTTAAACATAACAACATCAGCTTATATTATAAAATCACACGAAGTTATTCTTTGCAAATAATATTGTTATAGTTACATGTCAATGACTAACGTAAACAGTGATAAAAAGAAATAAAAAGGTGGCAGCCGCGTCCACACTCCATCACCGACTTCCCCAGTCTACTTAGCCGCAGGATCAGAGCCCCCAGCATGTGGATCAGGAGTCCCACCTGTCCAGTTCAGAAGAGGAATTCATTAAACGAACGATCAAGTTATGAAAACACGGAAAGGAAAGAAAGGGAAAAGAATAACTCACAGCATCCGCCGCTTGATCCTCATCATCCAACTGCACGCCCGCTTCCTCTGCAGCAAGCAGCCGCATCCCCTCCTTCACCGCCGCTTGCTCCTCCTTCGAGAACTGGGCAGTAACCGCATCCAAATTGAAAGCCTCTCCGCCTTCCTTACCCGCGTTCACCCTGGCCTCCTCTAAAGCCTGGAGATACACCTTGGCCATCACCCGAGGGTAATCGTCCATCCAAGACAAGCCGCCCTCCTTCCAAGTGTGGAAGTACATGTCCTGCAGCATCTCATCCATCATCCCCTCATTCTCCTCAAACTCCCTCACCCGGGCCTCGGAGGCTTGCAACTTGGCGACGGCAATGTCCCTCTCTGATTGGTATCTCAAGCAGTCAGCCTGGAGAGACCTCCTCATTTCCTCCTCCTTTAACTTGAGGGACCTCCTCATCTCCTCCATCTCCTCCTTCAACTCGGCCTGAGCCATTTCCGCAGCCTCGAGCCTCCCAGACAACTCCTCTACCCGCTCAAGATCCGCATTTCGAACCTCGTCCACCGTCGTAATGGCCATGTTAATCCGTTCCCTGCAGGCGACCTCCATCTTCCGTAATTCCGCCCTACTGGCCTTCTCCATCGTCTCTTTCAGCCGCTTGGAGGCTTCCTCATGCTGGGAAATCTGGATGGCTTGATCGGCGAGCTGCTTGGCCTGATCGGCAACTTTTAACCTCAACCGAACATTAGCACTCCCGATCTCTTCCCCGGCCTTGGCCAATTTAGCATGATGCTCCATTAACTTCTTGGTCTCTGCGGCCACCCGATCGATGTTAGCCTTGGCTTCGTCCCCCATGGTGACTACCCGTGTAGTAAGTAAATCGAGATCTAAAGACTTGGCCTCGTCCAGCACTCTTACCATGGGGTTGCGGGGAAGGAGGTGCTCGCCCGTGGCCTCATCAAATGAGATATCCTGAAAGCTCGGATCTAAATCAGGATGACCGGCAAAAGGGTCACGAGGCACGGGGCGAGGCACATCAGGACGCCTTATACGAATAACAGTTGGGCTCTTGAAAGGAGGATGAGGGGGGCCGGATTCCGTGCTCTCCTCCGTAGTGTCACGAGGAGGCTGAGTAGGAAGCTGCGAACCAGGGGAAGACTCAAATAAGGAATGGCTCCGCTTCTTTTTCCGAATGCCCTCTTCAATGACCCCGAGAAGAGGGCGATAACTGACTACATCCCCAGTGCGACCAGTAGGGGGTTTCGCAGAAGCTCTCCTCGACTTAAACTGCTCAAGGCGGTGTCGAACGTCCGACGTTTTAACCACCTGGCCTGCCCCTGGAATAAAGAACAAGTGTTACGAACATACAATAATCCACAGTTCGAAAAATGTGTTAAGTTAAAAGGAACGAAAAGTGAGAAGACACGTCTATTATACAAACCCGGCGGAGGAGTGGGATACTGCAACAAGTCCTGGATCTCATTCCAGGACGGAAGTGAACCGTAAAAAATTTCTAAGTCCCTATCGAAAATGGAATCGGCAGAAGACAAAAGTTCACCTTGCATCGCCGGAATCGCCCTAGCTGAGGAACCCTTAGAGGATGGGTCAGTGCCAGCCACAGCTTTGCCGGTTTCCTTTGCCTTCTCCGTTTCCGACTCTCCCTCCGACTCCCCGAAGGCCCGACGGAGAGCCTCATCCAGTTCAAGGTCTTGCTCAGAGGTTAGGGCACCGACGCCATTACCACCTTGACCGTCGCCGTCTCCTCCACCCTCCGACCCTTCTCCAACCTCGCCTCCTTCCTCCTCATCTACACCTTCACCCTCCGGGACAGTCGGACAAGTGCTTGGAGAAGGGAAATCAGACTTCTTCAGCTTCTTCCCCCCGACAGCGGGACGTTCTGCAAAAGGCTCCCTCTTACCGCTCTTCACCGTAGCCCCCTCCTTAGCTTTAGCAGCCTTCTCCTCAGCCGTATCCCTTTGCTTAACCACGGACTGGTGCGGTAAGATCAAATTATACTCCAAGAGGGTTGCGTTCCTGATCAAGAAGGAGGCCGACCGGTCCCGTGCCGGAATAGCCTTTAGTTCAGCAGCCATTCGCACCAAGGAATCATCCTCCACGACTGCAATACCACCTGTCGCTAGCCAGAAATAGAAGCATGTCAGAAAAAACACTACAGTCAAAACATGGAAAATATAAATGAAATCCATCTTACAGCCGGAAGTGAAAAGGCGGAAAGAAACAGCATCGTCCTTGATGAAGAACCACTCTTTCTTGAACATGGTAAACTTGGAATATAAGTCCAGGACCGGTTTGAAGGGCACGGCCGCTTCCAGACTGATATACGGAGACCCCTTCTTATAGCCTCTCAGGTTGTACAAATATCGAATTTCCCGGTTAGAAGGAGGATGCCCGTACCTCCTCTGGAAGATAACAAAGAGGCTCACCAGGATGGCATAAGAGTTAGGCTGAAGCTGGAAGGGAGCCACCTTCAAATATGTGGTGAAGCTTACTATCCAAGCGTTGATAGGAGGGATAGCACCGCACATGCAATGGTATCTGCTATAAGCAAAGTAGCCCTCGGGAGGATTATATGGCATCACTCCATCTCCCGGCAGCAGCATAAGAGCCCTATCTATCCCGAAGGAACGGGATATGACGTCAAGTTGCTCCTCCTTTAGGGAGCTAGGAAAGCAATCAGGAGGGGAGATCAGAAGTTCCTGTGGACCATATCCATCCACTAGAGACCTCGGAATAGGTCGATGTTGCCCGGATCCTGGTTGGACTGGGGGCAAGGAAGAAGAAGACTCTCCTGTGCCTCTAGACTTCTTTCTGTCCGATCGTGTTTCCGCTTTGCGAGACATTTTCTACAGCACAAGAAAAACTTGATATTAGAATAAGAAATATAGGAAAATAAACAAGCAAGTATCTAAAGCAAGCATATAAAAGCCTAAGATTTCGCTCAAGATTCAAATTCCGAGTCTCATTCGGTATATGCCTCATTCGGTAGTTCCATTCGGCATTAGAGGTTCATCCGGTATACGAATTCGTTCGGTAATACGGTGCAAGCAAATTCATTCGGCAATGGGGCATGAAGTTCATTCGGCACTAAGGCCTTAAACTCATTCGGCATACAGAAACATTCGGTAATAAAGGCATTCGGCAATAGAGTGTGTACCTGATTCGGTAGAGATTTGGTTCGGCAGACGATTTGGTCCGGCAAGTCAGTTGATTCGGCTCCCTGGTTCGGTAAGGGAAAACCAAGGGGGGTACGGCCTCTATATATAGGCGAGCTCAGGGCCGCCGAACCAACTGGTTCGGCCCACCGGATAGGAACACCGGACCAATAACAAATATACCGAACCAACTAGATGCCGAATGAAACCACAGCCGGATGAGAATAACCGGACCAACAAAAAACCGAATGAACTATCTCTCTACCAACGACAACCAGGAACTAGGGGCATGCAGAGCGCCTCATGCAGATAAGTACCGAACTCCAGAACTAACTAATAAAATGAGGATTATTACAACGATGAATAAGTTGTAAATCTCTCACTAACATGGATTAATCGTTTACACGTGTACGCGACCACGAACGGTCCATAGGCACGCTCTGAATGGTTATTAACCCTATTGTCATGGGAATTTACACTTTGACACGCCTTTTTAAACTCGTAGGTTAAACGGATATTTGACTCTGATAATTATGAAATGGCTAAGCTACTTACACATGTACGGGGTCGCGAACGATCCCTAGGCATGCTCTGAGCTGGCGATAAACCATCTTGACAAACGATCCAAGGATCTACTCTGACATGAACCTGGCATCAATGATGCTAAGCCCCCTCGGGGCTTACTCTCTCGTCCCAAACAGCACAGTTCAATTCAACTCGAATATTTCGATCACGAACGGTTGTTGTTTGAAATCACTCTAAAACTGTAAATTCCTTTGCAGGACATCAACAGGATATGAACATCCAGCCCATGGCGTTACAAAACAAGCCTTCTCGCCACAGGGAAAACAAAGCGCGACACATGCAAGCACGTGCCCCACTTTGGGGGGCAAATGTTGGGCGAATTCTCACCCAGAAGATCTCGAAACCAAGAAGTCAAAGTTTTACTCGGGCTCGCAACCTCCACCCCGTTCGACAAACACAAGGCACAATATAAGCATAGAAGTCCATCTGGCGTTCTCAATATACAAGTCCATTCGGCAGAGAGGCATTCGGCATCTCCAATTCACACCGAACCAAAGGTCATTCGGCCAGCCCCCACATCCGGCCCAACCATAACCGAACCAACTGATTCGGTACCATAACCGAACCAACTCCAGAACCAGAAGATTACCGGACCAACTCCACTACCGAGCCACCTCTCCATCTCCACTACCGAACCACCTCTCCAACACCCTACCGGACCAGACCACGCCTAACTAAACCCCAACTTCTCTAAGCATAGCCGAATGAAGCCTCGCCGAACCAAATGATTGCCAGTCCAGATTGCTTCAGCCCGGGCCCACCAGCAGCTATATACCTCCAAGGCCCCTGCCCCCTACCTCATTCTATAAATAGAGGGGCAGGGGTGCAACAATGGCAGACAAGTTTGAGAGCTCAAGCAAGGAAGGAACTTTCAAACTACTTTCATATACTTATATACGAAGCATTGTACTTGTAATCTGAAAGAAAGAAGATAATAACATATAAAGTGGACGTAGGCACATTCTGGCCGAACCACTATAAATCCGCGTGTCTTTTACATTTCAGCCCCTACTTCTTTCATATTTACATACTCATCTAAAATCATTGAAAATCACATATAATCAACTAAATAATACGACTTGGAGGTGTTTGTCCATTTTTTGTGCAAACACCGCCTGTAGCCGTTGAAACATGTCGGTAAATTTTGATCTATAGGCCATCAGAAACCATTGGAAAAACTGCAAAAAATTTCTGCATTTTAGCTGCGATTTGGTCTTCCATCCACAATTCACAAATACAATATCTTTTACCCAACTTACTATATCCAATTCGGATATTCAACATGAAATCAAACAATAGAAAGATAATCAAATATCATAAAGACATAAATTAAATCCAATTCATATAAAATCCAACCTAATTCATGTAAAATTAAACCAAACTTCACTACCATAATTCACATACATCTAATTGTACAATATATACATCAATGCTTCACCAACTCCTCACAATCAACTCTTAAATGTCAGAATCACTACCACCAAGTGTATCATCAATCAATATGCGCAAGAGTTCAAATCCAAATCCACCAACTCAATGTATCATCCAAACTTACAAAACAATGACACAAAACAAAAAACAACATACATATCACTCTGGTCAATTAGCTCCAAAACCTCCCGAACTAGCAGAAGATGGAAAGGGGCCACCTATTGCTGCATGTACTCAACAATCCGCTGATCCAACAGCCATATCATCTCGACGGTCTGGCGACAGTTTATGATTTTCCAGTTGCGACACCCTACCTCTAAACTCTTCGATCTCTGCTAGATCGGTATCAGCTCTAGTTGGTTCGTTGGTCTCGTCTTTGTCTGCTAGCTTGCAACATTTATTTAATTTAGTCTATAATCTTACTATCAAAGTTACAACATAATGTGTTAATTGTTATATCTATAAACATATTATTGAAACTAAAGCGACGTGAAGTTCTTTAGAACTAAAAGATTATTAAACCGCTATACCTTAATATATTATTCATTACCACTTGATTGCCAAAGCCATAACACCTATTTTGTGATGGTGGATCTATGACTGACTCAAAAATAATGTCCTCCTCATCCGTCGTGAGCTGCTCTCAATCGATATCCCCCAAGAGTTTCTAGCATTGTTCCATTAACCTTGCTTGCAAGAACAAATAAAAATGCAACTGAAGTTAATATCATGATATCTTAATTTATTATAATTTAACGATTAAAACAATTACTAATAGTACATAAACTAAAATATGCTTACACGGCTCTTGCTCGATTTATCGTCGTGCCTTATATATGAAACTGTCCCGTCCAAATTTAAATGTTCGATGACATGCGTACAGGTAAACACATCCATATACGACACAGGACCCTGCTCCTCAGCTTCTTGAAATGGATTATTATGTACTGTTATTGTATATTCAAAATTGTATAGCACAATAACTATTTACAGTTCGCATTTAATAAATTTACCAACTCTTGGCGATACTGCTGCAACGACTTCGACCCTCCTCGATGAGTGACGTGTTTTTTGTTCATATTTGCATAATTTCTTTCCGAATATGCCTGTACATTTAAATTTGATACATTATTTACTTATAAAATATTTTTTTGATATTTACGTATTAATCAAATAATTAATAACATTTTAGTACACTTACGTTCACCTCATCACTATCCCAATGTTTCAGCTATCCTTCTCATACACTCGTCCCCATCCAGTTTGGCTTCTACCCTTTATGCCTTACTGTCGACATGGAATCCCTATAGTTCTTCCTCATCTTCTGCATCCAGTAATGTCGTACCAGCTACATGTCATCCGACTATATGTCCATAGTGGCCCGTGTTTCTTGATAAATAAGCAACCAAAAATTAAGCAATAGAAGGTGAACAATAAATAAGAGACAAAAACAAATTTAGAATGGAAAATAGAAGATTGTACTTAATATGAAATCCTGCCACATACACTTGAGGATGTGGGGAGGGATGTTATCCCACTTCGGCCAACAAGCCAACATCCTATTCTTGTATGCCCCTCTCGAAACCGATAGAACTACAACTGATGGCTGTAGCTCAAACCCCATGTGTCAAATATGATACAGATTAGTATATCGTACACAAAATATTTAAGATGCTGAATTTTTTTTAATATTTACCCCTCAGCTCTAGGTACTAGAGTCACGATAGGTCATTGTAGCGGTTGCGGTGGACCGCTGCCATCGCCTCCTGAAGAGTGGGAAGAACTCCTCCTTTTGGATGACATGATACCTGTTACAGGCACTTCATTTTTAAAGATAAAAATAACATGATAATGCAATATATTTTATAGTTAAATGACATAAATGATATAAAGTAAATAAAGTGCAAAGTATTCCTGATTCAGATTAGGTGTCATATTCCGAGGATAAGCAGAATACATTGCATTTTTAACATAAATTGCTAAATAAATGACAGAAATGTTAATGCCATAAAAGATACAAATAACGATAAATAGATTTAGTTTCATAAATGACATAAATTACATAACTAGCAAAATAAACCTCATCAATTTTGTAATACACCAAGAATTCAACATAGTTACATCAATTGCATAATCTCATCAATTACATCAATTGCATAATTACATAACTACCAAAACAATGCTCATCATTTGCATCAATCATCATCGTCTTTTGATTCAGATTCACTGCCATATTCTATGTTATTTACCTCTATACTCTCGAATGCTTCTACCAAAACGTATGATTCATCGTTCAGAGGTCCAAAATCCGAACGATCATCTGTAATTATTATTTGTTGCTTTGCTCAAGATCTTCCTGGTAAGCTTGTTCATCTTGAATATTCTTCCCATCAAATGTAAATTCAACCTTTGTTTTAAAAATTGCCTACCAAACTGCTTTATCTCTTTTTAGAGATGGATAAGGAGCGTAATAACTTGCAATGCTTATTTGGCTAGTACAAAGGACTGTACATGTGATAATGCGATGTGTGCTTTATTTCAATAAGATTATAATCCTTGTGCATATTCATTCTAGAACCTGGAAGATTGCTAAACTGATTGCATCTAAACAGAAACACCTCCTTCGTGGGTCGTGAGAAATATGTCGGTTGCAAAATTTATGTTAAAACGCGATAAAAATAATTTATGTGATTTTTTGGATCATCATTACTTTTAACAAATACACTTTTAGTTAATTTTTCTGCACCGTATTCTTTGGTGTTAAATTTATATCCATTAACAAAATATATTGGATATGTCTCCATTTCTTGTTGGTCCCAACGCAAGATGTTTCAAACCTTCATCAACCACACAATTGGTCGGTTCATAAACGTACTTTGAAAACAGTCGGAAAATTCTTTATTGAGATCTCCGTGCGGATGTTCACTTTCATAAATACTGCATATATGAATAAAATATTGCATTAAATTCTACACACACATGCATTATGGAAACGAATAAATCATAAATTATTATTTCAGATTACCTAACAAATGGTGCTACCTCAGCATAGCTTAGAAGAACATAAGTGTGTGCTACATGAAGATCTCTATCGTCTAGCCATACTTCTACACATTTCCCAAAAGGTCGATCATGTTGTCTAAAAATAGATAACATTATTTGAGAGGACTTTTGTTTGTTGCCTTTGTCATTACGATGAACACTTTCAAATGATATGTTCACATGGTCACTGAAATAGTGAGAGAATAAGAACGAAGCTTCTTTTTTGATGAAAGATTTACATATCGAACCTTCAACTCATGCTTTTTGCCTCATTTTTTCTTCAGATGATTCAAGTATCTATGCAAAATTAATTTACATTAACTTTAACTTTTGAATGTAATTAAATTAATAGGTAACATATGCATACCTCTCAAATGGATACATCCATCCATATTGCACAGGACCTCGAAGTCGTGCTTCGGATGGGAGATGAACATGTAAATATTCCATAATTAAAAAAACCGGTGGAAACATTTTTTCCAATTTGTAGAGCAATATAGGAATATCTACTTTAAGTTTACGTAAATGTTGCACTTTTAAAGTAGTCGAACAAAGCTCTTTGTAAAACAGACTAAGCTCCGTTACTACCTTCCAAACTTTAACAGCAATAGTTCTTTGAATAGAACGCGTAATAAATTTTCAATCATTATGTGACAGTCATGGCTTTTCATTCCGCTCAATATACCCTTTTTAAAGTCAAAACATCTACGAAGATTTGATGAAATCCCATCAGTAAATTTTAACCCTTCCACCTATTTTAACACAACTTCAACTTGATTATTATCTAACTTGTAACATGCTTTGATTTTTTTACTATCATTTGTTTTCATATAAAGCTCAAGACATTTTGCATAATTCTTGTATATCGCATCTTGATTTCAAATCATCCTTAGTCTTTCCCTCGACATTCAAAATTGGGTTAAAAACATTATCAAAGACATTTTTCTAGTTGTGCATCACATCAATATTATGACGAAGCAAAATATATTTCCAATAAGGCAACTCCCAAAATATAATCTGTTTGCACCAATTATGAATAGTCGATTTTCCTTTAATTTCTGTTTGCACTCCAGTTTCTTATATCTTTGGATAGTCCCTTACAAGTTTGTATATGTCTTCGTTTGACCATATCGTTGGTGGTTATCTGGTTTCTACTCTATTAGCTAATTTTTTTTCTTATCTCCTCTAAAGGGATGATTGACATGGAGAAAACATCGATGGCAGTCCAACCATGAAATTTTCTTACCATTCGATAAAGAAAACGCCCATGTTTCTTCCATACAATATGGACATGCTAGACGACCGGATGTACTCCATCCTAAAAGCATTGTATTGGCAGGAAAATCACTTATAGTCCACAACAAAGTAGGAAACATACGGTTTTTTTTCTTTTGAACGTCGTATGTTTCTGCTTCTTCATTCCACAGTATTTTGTACTCCTCAATCAACAGTTCTAAATAAACATCGATTCCTTGTGTCGGATCGTCGGTGCTAGGAACGACAACAGTAAGAAACATATATTGCGTTTTCATACACATCTACGGAAGTAAATTATAAGTTGTGATGGTAATGGGCCAAGATGAATATTTAACATCAAATTGAAAAAATGGTGAAAAACCATCCGTTCATAATCCAAGTCTAACATTACGACTCTCCGCTACAAAATTGGGATAAGTTTTGTTGAAATGCTTCCATCCTTCTCCATCGGTTGGATGTGTCAACATACCCCTTTCCTCCGTTCTCACACTATGCCATCTCATATGAGATGAAGTTACAGAAGACACATATATCTTTGAAGCCTATGAGTGATGGGTAATGCATGCGCTTGTACGGTACTTCATTTCCCTTCTTTTATCTTGGTTTGTATCTTTCCTGATTACATATTTTACAATTCCTAAGATTTATATCTTCTTTCTAAAACAACACGCCGCCATTTAAACATGTATCTATTTTTCGATAAGATAAACCAAAAGCCGACATGAGTTTTTTCTAACTTAATAGTGATTTTCGCACATTAAAATATCGAGCGGCATATGTCTTTTTGCAGCTTGTACAACAACTATAAATCTAGCTTCGGTGATATTGTATTTTGACTTCATCCAATGTATTCTGCGGTTACTGATAGCTGGGTGCCACTTTTACAACCATCCCGATGAGGTTTCTTAGCATCATCCAATAAATCATAAAAAAATTGCTTTAATATTTGGTTCTTCAACATTGTCAGCGTCGTCGTCAACTTCAACTGTAGGGAACATCCATCATGCTACATCTTCAACCATATTTTCTCTATGGTTCGTGGTAACAATTTCATTACCAGCAATATCTAATTCAGACTCTGCAGAAGTGTTTGCTGCAACTTCTCCATGACGATCCCAAACATAATACTTCGGCACGAAACTGTTTTGCACAAATTAACTTTCATAATATTAGGTAACAAATACTTCAAATGTCTACACCTACTACACGGATAATGAATTTCTGCATTATTTCCACTATTATTTAAAGCAAATTCAACAAATACGTTTATGCCATTATAAAAATCTTCCTTTATTGAGCCTCTCAACCCCCTTCATTAATACATCCATCTCCACCGATCAACAAAATAATCAATCATTTTTCCTATTGGAAAAAATATGTCAAAATTTCAAATATAAATATTAGCCATATGTTCCATTATATTTTATTTTATAATGTATCGATACAAAAACTTATAGGTGCCAATTTTACCCCACTTAAGAATACAATATAGAACTGTTAGTTTATAGTTATCTTTTTTTCTGGTCAATCATCCTACTTCCCATACAAACACAGTAAACACTTACATTTTGTACATTATTTAATTTTAAACGATTCAACAAAATTTCGGCAGCACTTCCCTTTTGTTTTCGACATTGTACACAAATGCGTGTATGTAGGAAACAAAAAAGAAAAGTGATGGCGAAATTTTATGAACTGTTTGAAACAGAATAATATGCAAAATGTAATTGTTTACTATGTTTATAACTTGTCCAATATAGGGACAAATCCAATAAGCATTGTACCAGATGAATATAAATGGCCATTTTGTGACAAAAATGACTATTTACATAACGATCATGTACAACACCCATTGGACGGGGCCAAAAACTCTCTAAGGGGCGTAAAAATGTATTTTATAAAAATGAATATATATACTGATTTTATACATTTCAAAAAATATTAACTCAACACATTTGTTCTACATATTTCATCGAATAAGGTTGCTTTAGTATTGTTGTCATTTTCCTACACAGTCAAATTTCTTTTAGACTTGTGCATTCATTATTGTTGCACAAGCCAAGATGTTATACGACTCATGTCTTATTCCAATTAACACAATACAATGGTAGAAACAACGCATATACAATTGTTTACATATACACACACAATCACAAATTATACATACTTTTTACAATTTCAGGATAACATATGAAACAAGTATACCATGGAATGCTATAAACCATTATTACGCTATTGGAAATAATTGAAATAACTAATTAGCCATAATTCAACAACTTATGCAAATCTAGATTTTGGGTAAAAGTTAGATTTTTGGTGAAAATAAGAGATTACACTTGAGTTAGAGAGCAATAGACATTGATTACGCAATCGGGGAGGATCCAAAAGCTTGAAATTGGTGATTGGAAGCTTTGGGGATTTTGGGTTAAAAAAATTCATGCTGCAAATGAGGAAGAAGGCTCAGTTGAGCCCTGTAATTCGCAATTTTCGATGACTTTTGATAGCCGTCGACTGCCCGTCGGAAGCCATCGAAAATTGGTCGTCGGAAGCCATCGCTTGATGTTGTCGGAATAATTGCCTTTTCTAGCAGTGGACATCTAGTATTAAGAGACCAAAGAGATTGCTTACAACGTCAGCTAGATATGTACCGTTGAGGAGTTCATCTTGGGATAGGTACTAAATAATAGGGACCTACCTTAAATAAGTTATAAAATGGTCAGGGTTTGCCTAATTTCGATTAAAAAGGTATTAAAGTGGCTTGGGTACCATTTCTTACATTGATAGGGCAATATTGACGATAGATATGATTTACTGGGTTGTAAGAGTAAAAGTTATGGACTTGGAATGGGAAAGCCTTGGAGCCTAAAGTTGGAAAGACTTAGAATAAAGCCAATATACGGAAGATATATTTCTATTTAAATTATACTGTTCATGTACTTTTATAGTAAGGCTCGGGAATTTTATTCACTAGACATAATTATTCTAACCTCTTCTCATTACGACATAGGTTAAGCGATGCTGAAGGCAAAGGCTAAGAGGAAACTTGTGGCAGTTTATCTATTTATCTACTCGTGTTATTTTCTTATCTACTAATTGAAAATTAATGTTGTATTTTGAAAATGTTATGCTATGGATATGTGACAGTTGTTGTTATTGGTACCTTGTTATGGATTTTATGACATTTGGATTTTAAATGAAATGGATACTATTTTTGTTATTATATTTTATCATTCCGCTGTGAGTTCTGAATGTGTAAATAAATAGCTTTGTATTTCTCTTTATATTAACTAACAACCAACTTTGGAATTGGTCTAAATTTTGATGCGCATTTTTGGGTTGGAATTTAGGTTCGTTTCGAGACAGGTTGTTACATTTGGTATCAGAGTTTAGGTTACCCAATCAATACAGATAGGCATATGGATGAGTGGCGTACTTGTTATTTTGAAGATGTTTTTCAAAAATCCTACTAAACGTATACACACTTATTTTAAACATATGCAAAAGAACTCGGCAAATCATTACTTCAGCATATAATACTATCATAGGAAATGTAGATGGAAAAGATTGTAACTCCAAAATAAATAGGGAGCTATAAGAATTTAAAAAGCATATAAATGGATTAATGAAACCGGTTAAAGAGATCATTAGAGTATTTTGGAAAAGATAAGGAATGTATAATAGGTAAAAGTTGAATGAATAAAAAACTGTCTTCAAAAATTATCTGTTAGAATAATAATCATTTATTACGGACAATTGACATTTGTAGAAATAGAAAAAAAACATATTACGTAATAATTAAATATTATAAGGCAGTATAATCGTCATTATGGTAAATTATGTAACCTTAATTATATAGACAAGGATTAGTGGACCTAGCCCAATATATAAAAATAGATGAGAGGTAAGAACCTATATGATGTAAACATCCTAAAGTAAGGAATGTAGGCGTAAAGGAAGATGTGGTGGAGCAAGTTTTCATAAGAAGGTGTACATTAATCATCACAAGAAGATAATCGACTTTTTAAGCAGTTTGAGTAGGAAAAAAGAAAGTTCAAAAGAAAGGACAATTAAAGTCAATTTCTAAATCTAACCCCATAGGAAAGAATTTGGTAAAAAAGAATTCAAAAATTCATTGAATTGTTTGAGTAAGTTTTTCAAAGGATTTATTGGGAAGTTATCACTTTGAAAATGTGTGGAAATTTGGAAACTCATAGTTTAAAAAAATTTGTTGAGTCAAAAGTTTCTGATGAAAAGGTTTTTGGTAAAATGAATTTTTAAATTTTCAAATTCTAGTGTAAAATTTGTCGAGTTTAAAGTTTACGATTTTAGAGAAAGGGGTTCTTTGTTTTTATAATAAATGTAAAATAGAACATAAGTTGGACTTGATGATTTTTACTCTACTTCATAAATTTGGAAGTTCTTTTTTCTAAATTGTTTCTAAAAATGTGAATAAATGGAAATGGAACATAATTAAAGTAAGGAATAGAGAATAGAAGGATAAGAATAACTACGATAGGTGGAACATTTCTGTTCGAGAAAAATACAAAGAACAACAGCTAAAGTAGGAGCTATTTTTTCTTTTTTCAGCAAAGCTAGTCGGCATTTAAAGTGGGCCATCCACATATATAAGTTAGAAACAGGTGTTCGATACATGCACCAGAACAACTAAAAGATAAAGCATAATAGTTTGGCAAAACCACCAAACTATTAAAACAATTTCCTCCTCCTTAGAGGAAGATCTACCCTCCACATTCGAAGATATAGACCCAATAATATGACAGAACCCTGAAAAAGGAGTAGCTGTAGTGGGAAAAAAATTCGCTGAATCAGAGCTATAAAGGTATTTCTTGTCCCATGAGACATCTGATATAAGAGCGTGATTCCAATCACCAAACCGACTAAGCACCGTGAGGGATAAGCCTTCTTCCTCAACATGGTAAAAAATCCTCATATCTTTTTTTTTGAAGAAAGGTCAAATATATTATTGATAATGATAGAACATTACAAACATAGTATATACAATATATACGGGTTGCTAATTCGAACCCGCAAACACCTCCCTATACACACTGCGTAAACCTAGCAACAATGCTTCTCATGGCGGCTCATTTTCCCTTCCTGCCAAGTCTTCTTCTCTTTCAACATTAGCGTTAAAAATTTCGGTGCGTCTGGACAATCTAGATCTCTCAGCTTCATCTTCTTCTCTATCAATCATGTATCTTGAGGAGGATGTTATGGAAGGGGAATTAGGGTTCAGGATTGAGGTAATGTTATTATCGACTCGCAAAGGTATAATCTCCCATCTTTCGATGATTTCTTCAAAATTGTTCATGCTATGTCTGATAAATCTGGATCTGTTGATGATGATATCACGAACATTGTACTTTATGATATTGCACATCTTAATTCTATCTGCTTTTTCATTATTAAAAATAATGGAGTTTCTGCTTTTCCAAATGAACCATATAGATGAACTTAGCGCGGCTATTATGATTTCCTTTTTGATATTGTTGGCTGCGAACTTCCGATTGATATATGTAATGGCATCTAAGATAGAAGTTTGAAAGTTTCTTTGGGTTATAGGATCTCCCATCATGATTCTGATCCAACACCATATATGTTTAGAAAAGGGACAATTAAAAAATATATGCTTGCAAGTTTCCACTTCTCTCTTGCATAGTACACAAACATCATCTTCAGTCACTCCTTGCATTTTTAATTTATCTTTTGTGGGTAGAAAACTGAAAATGGCTCTGTATAAACATACATTCATTTTTGGGAGAGAAATGTTGTTCCATATGATTTTGTAATCACTGATTTCCTGTAGTTTAGTTCTAAAATCATTCCAAACATCATGAAAATTAAATTGACCATTTTTACTGCTTCTGCAAAACCAGTAATCTGCTGTATTGTCATAATGGATGGGCACTTGTTTTATTTCCTCACTTACATTACCAAGAAATGAGATGTTTTCAGGCTTCCAGTTATTTCCAGATATAATTTGATCTACCTTATGTTTATGACTCCTTGAATATGATAAAGTTTCATATCCTAGCTTTTCCAATAAAGTTGACCCATTAATCCATGGTGTAAACCACAGACTTGTAGATTTTCCATCCACAATTCTTCTGTCAATTAGCTTTTGTGCATCTTTTCTATGATAAAGCATTTTTTTCCATGTGCAAGAGTAATTATTATTGAAATTAGAATCCCATAGAGTTTCATTGTTGGCATATTTAACATTCAGCCACTTAGCACTATATGAAGAATTGTTGAGTACCTCCCAAATTCTTTTGATGCAAAAAGTGATGTTTATGTCTGTCAATTTTTTCAATCCCATTCCACCTTCAGATTTGGCACTTGTAACTGTTTCCCATGGGACACTACTTTTTTTACCCTTCCATATAAAATTTTTGCAAAGTTGATTGATTTTTTGGATAGTTAAGCTAGGGAGCATGAAACACTGCATCCAAAAACTGACCATAGGATAAACTACAGCCTTAATTAATTCAATTCTTCCTGAAACTGTGAGAAATTTACACTCCCAACCCTGCATTTTATTTAACACTTTGTCAATCAAATGTTTGCAGTTTGAGTGTTTTATATATGACACAGATAGAGGTAACCCAAGATATCTAACAGGTAGTTCTCCTTCTTGAATATCCAAAATGTTGAGCACTTTCTCCTTGTTAGTGCAAAACTTGTTAAAAAATACTTGAGTTTTGAGATTATTCATTTCTAAACCAGTGACTCTCTTCAATTTTTTGAAACAATTCTTAATAGCTTTAGCTCCAACCTCTGTGGCATTTATGAAAATAAGCAAATCATCAGCATAAATTAGATGAGTTATGTTAGAATTGTTTTTGATAACTGATTCCACTTTTCCTTTACTGGCTTTAGCATCCATTAACAAAGTAAAATATTCCATGCATAAAGTAAATAGATAAGGGGATAGGGGATCTCCTTGCCTTAAACCATTGCTGCCTTTAAAGTATCCCCTATGATATCCTTCAATTGACAGTGAAAAACTTGGAGTGCTTATCATTTCTTGAATAATTTTTACCCACTTGACAGGAAAGTCCATTCTTTCCATCATGTGAAGAATAAAATTTCTATTGACTGAATCATATGCTTTCTTCAGGTCAACCTTTATGCACATTTTGTTGCTGCCTTGTTTGTTAAAATTTCTGATATGTTCATGTGCAATTAATATCCCATCTTTTATTTGTCTGTCTGGTAAATAAGCTGTTTGATTATCAGATATCAATTCTCCAAGTACATACTTTATTCTGTCACATAACAATTTGGATAGAATTTTATACAACATAGAACAGCAGGCTATGGGTCTGAAATCTGCCACAGATTCAGGGGATTTTACCTTAGGAATTAAGGAAATAATGGTGTGGTTTATTTCTCTCACAATTCTTCCATTATCAAATGAGATTTGCATAGCTTTCAAAAGAGGTTTTTTGAATACATTCCAGTGTTTTTTATAGAATTTAGCATTGAATCCATCATAACCTGGAGCAGTATCATTATGCACACTGAAAATAGCTCTTTTCAATTCTTTTTCATCAAATGCTGCATTAAGAAAATTTTTTCCCCATTCATTTACTTTCCTTTTAGGGATAATGTTAGGAAACTGTTTCATCATGTGGCTTTTGTTATATATGTTGATAAAATACCTCACTGCTTCTTCCTCTATCTCCTTTTGTGTCTTTAAAACATCTCCATTCTCTTTTATCATATTTTGACAGCTATTTACAAATCTTCTATTTGTTTGTTTGGCATAGAAAAATTTGGAGCAACTATCATCCCACTTGATCCATTGACATTTTGATTTCTGCTTGTTATCAATTGCTAATAGCTCCATACTTTTAGCCAAATTAACTTGAGCATCATACAATTTTTGGGCATTAGAGGAGTTGTGATTTAATTCTAATGTCTGAAGAGCAATGTTGACTTCTTGTTTGCATTTTGAAACTTGAGATTGTAGATCATTTTTTCCATTGCACCATTTTTTAATTTCCTTTTTGATGTTTTTCTGCATTTGAATAAAGTTGAATAACTGGTTGCCTTCTGGGAAAATAAAACACTTTTCAACTACTTCCTTGTACCCTTCACACATAACCCAGTGGTTCATGAATTTAAATGGTTTAGGACCTTCATATGTTTGAATGCAACTAAAGGAGAACATAATAGGTACATGATCACTTGTTGATAGCTCTAAATATTTGGCATGAGATTTTTTAAATGTATTCATCCATTCAACATTACAGAAAAGTCTATCAATCTTTGTAGCAATATTCTTGGTAGGCCCTGATCTCCAAGAAAAATTAACCCCTGAAATATTAATTTCTTTGACCCCTGAAGAGTTAACTAAATTGTTAAGTTCCTGAATGTTACTGATTGACAAATTATTTCCTCCTCTTTTCTCTTTCAAAAACCTAACGCAGTTAAAATCCCCAATGATGCACCATGGGGTGATGAAAGTATTAGCTTCTTTTACTAGTTGTTTCCATAAGTCTCTCCTTTCAGATTCTAGATTGAGTGCATAGATGACTGTAATTATGCATTGGGCACCAGCAATGTTATTTAACATACAAGTAATATGTTGTTTACTCTTAGAAATAACATAACTACTCCAGATGTCTGAATTGATCATGATAAGAATTCTGCACTTGTGATGAAACTCAATATTATTGATGCATGTCCATTTATTTTCCCAAGATTCTATATATTGCTGCAGTTTATTTCTTCTCAACTTATTTTCAATTAAGCAAAAAATAGAAGGTTTATGAGAAAACACTAAATTTTTTACCTCCAACATATGTGCTGCCTTGTTAAGACCTCGCACATTCCAACACAAGATAGACATTATTTGGATGGGTTTGCTTGACTCCTGGTTCTAATAGTGGGAGTCACACTGTCTTGAAACAATTTGTTCTTTTTCTTTTCTTGAATATTCTTGCCTTTTATATCTGCAATTGCTTTTTCATATTCAGGATTGATGGATGTGAGGTTTTTAGGCATATTGTTAGGTAACTCATCGGTTGTTGGGTATGTGGGTTTGATACATGATTGAGATAGAGAAGATTCATCCACATTTGAGTCTTTCATGTCTTTCAGCACCTGAAAAGAATTAAGCACTTCAGTTGTTAGATTAGAAGCTTGAGAATTTAAAATAATTATGGCTGGATTATTATGATTTAACAACTCCCTGTTACAATTTTTCTCTGATGATGATAAAGCGACAGAGACTTTTGTCGATGATGTCGATAGGTTTGGATCCAGAGTACCAGTACTCATAGGGGGTCCATCTTCAATGTTTTGAATATGAGGCATATCAGGAAGTTGATTGAAGGATCCCTTTGCAATTGCAGCAGCCATGCTAATATGTGATGGCAAGTTAGATACTACACATTCTTCTGTATTAGTTGATGGCGAGGCTGCAATTGTAATTGCAGGCTCCTTTAAAGACCTCTGATCTGGTTCAGTATTCACAGCATTCATATCTGATGGAGAAATGTCATTGCCCTTAATTAAATTGTCTGTATTTTGGTTACTGAGGGCTTTGTTAATTGTAGTATGAACTTGGACATTTGCGTCATCAATTGTAATAACTTCAGTATTGTTATGCTCTGCTCCTTTTGAATTGAGATTCTGCTGATTTGGATTTTCTTCTGTAATAATTTCCATGCTATTAGTATCATTATTGCTAGCTGTAGTCTTTGGTTTCCATTGTTGCTTGAATGATATAGGACACTCTTTATCCGTATGACCAAAACATACACAGTTATGGCATACTGGAGGGATAAACTCATATTCAACATTTTGCATAACAAAATCTCCCCTAGGCAGTTGAATTTGCACTTCACTTTCAAATTTAAATGACGCATCCACCTCAATAAGCATTCTAGCAAAGGATATTGTACTTCTATTTTTTGTGTGTTCATCCATTGCAATAGGTCTTCCAATTATGCTAGCTATTTTACACAAAGAAATGTGATTCCAATATGCAAAATTAAGATTAGGGAATCTCACCCAAATGGGAATCGATAATAACAGATCTTTTTCATATTTTATCGTACTATTCCATTTCTTCATTATAATGAACTTCCCATCCATCAACCAAGGACCTCCATCAAGAATTTTATTACAGTCCTCTTCTAATTCAAATTGAACCAAATAGAAACCATTGTCTCTAGCGAAAACTTCAAAATTACCTTTTGGAAGCCACGTTCTCCTGATATATGCTTTAAAAAACATATAATACGGTCTTTTCCCCACCAAGTAGATCAGAATAGAATTAGACCACATCTTCTCCGCACTTAAAAGCTCCTCCTCTCCAATTATTGCTGTTTTCCTATCATTGACAATTGAGTAGTAGGTCCAGATCTGTTTGAGGGCAGCCGAGTATCCCTAATCTTCGATTGAGAAAAACTAGGATCTGCTAAGTTCCTCACAGATCCTGCCGCCAGCCTATGCCTCCGATCCATCACCTTGATCCAGCCTTCGTCCTCCCCTCCGAGATTACCAGCTGATGTTGACAGCAGCCTGTTACTTCGGTTTATCACCCCGTCATCCGCTTCCTCCCCTCCAAGTTCTCCAGCTGATGTAGGCGCCATGATATTGTATCAAATGATATTTAGAGAGCAAATTCAAATTAAATCCTCATATCTTTATTATATGCACCAATGAACTTATAAAAATTTCCGTCCTTGGGATCCAGCTTGAAGGTTTACGAAGCCAAGCCTGGTCAGATGACTCCCAAGAGATATCAAAGGAAGAAAGAGTTGCAGTAGGTGAAACCTTAGAAACATCAATAATAACAACAGACTGATCAATAGTCTCAGAAGGAGAGACCACGGTAGCTGGACTAACTTTTAGAACCAACTTTATAGAATGACCAGAGAGAGGGATCCTATCAGAAAATGAAATATGATCAATGTTAAAATGTATTGTACATGCTTCGATGAGGTGACCAAACGAGTGTCTAGACGTGCATATATCAAATTTCCAACTGTAATGGACATCAACAACATAAAAATGCCCCTTAATTTTGCGAATAGGTATCTTGAAGGGTAAAGGCTTGTAGGGGGTTACTTCAGTTAGAGCGTTCGCATACACCAACCAATTTGGAGCTACATTATTAGCATCAAAACATTTGAGATTGCCAATAACACTTGCTAACCAATTCACCCCAATCATGGGATGTAACACAGAAGAAATATGAGTGAAAAGTGCTTAAATCGGAATAGAGAGAATCTATTCCTGAGCTTTGTCCACTGTCGGACTCCACAGGATAATATTGAAAGGCTATCCAGCTTTAGTGGAGGGGCCCACCACAAGCACATGGAGCCTTTATTTTTTCTTAGAGAAATTAAAAAAGAACATGCATTTATCAAATAAACTTGAAGTCTTCCCCTGATATCCAACACTGACGGCAATGGTTACGAACTTCATGATAACGGAGGGTTAGAATCTTGAAAGAAACCAACTAAAAACTCTAACAATATTTCAACCTCAGCTTCAAAGACCTCCAACGTAGAAATTATGGCACCATTTCCTCTACAATATCAAAAGAGCGGGGAATGTATACACTTGCTTTCTCGGCAAAGCACTAAAGAGAGATGACCACTTGCAAGAAGGCTTCAAAGGACCTAGGACTGTGGGAACCAAACCATTGCACATAATAATTATCAAGCAAGCCACTACCTGGAACAACGTAAGGGCAAACATGGCTAATAACACGTCTAGAAACAATAGATTGGGGCTGCATATATACATATGCACTTGGAGTGTAGTATGTAGAAGTTTGATCGTGCACCACATAAGCATCAACTAACATAGAACGAACACCCAATACTATGTCATCCAAAGAACCACCGCCTGCATCTATACCACCTAACCCACTATCAACTTCACCGATCAAAGGACCAAACACAGGCATAACAGTTCCTAACCATTGGCCAACACCTCGAATAATAGTAACTCCAAAGAAGGACCAAGAGGGAAGGGAATTACCTACTCGGCATTGGCATTAATGCTAGAAACAAGAGAAGCAGCCATCGCACTAACATTTGAAAATTTCAAAAATGCAAAAGGGTTGAGCAAGGAAAAATGAGCAACAAAGGAGGAGCCATAAGGTGGAGACAGGCAGTTGGTCGGTGGAGAGCTATAATAACCTTAATTCTTATTAACATTATATAAGGTATTTAATTGGATAAACTAAGTAAAATAACGTAAAAGGTTAAGAAGATTGAGAGTTGATAACTAATAGGGTCAAGCCTTAATTAATGAACTAACGGAATTAATTAGAACATTAATAAGGAGGAATTGATGAGAAGGGTAAAATAGGAAAAAAGTCACATTCCTAATACAATCCCCACCTCCTTTCTCACTATTCTTTTTTACACTTATACAAATGAAATTAAAGTTTAGGCTGGCCATTGTTAGAGGATTCAAGAGGAAGAAAACCGGAAAACAAGCATAAAGCTTTGGGGAATCAAATCAAATACAAATCTCAATCCTCTTAAACAATTCAAGGTGAATAACAGCTATGCATCTCATGTTTTAATTGTTATTTGAAGCTTTAAGTATAAATCCGATTCTTTTGCTCATATTATGCCATGCTATGATAGCTTGAATGATTATATGCTTATTGATGAATTTGTGGAATTTATTTATGAAATTAAGTGATATGGTTGAGTTGAAAAACCTATCATATGATACCAAAATGACTTGAAATTTTAATATGATGTCAGAAATATTATTTTGAAAGTGGGTTTTTAATTTCATAATTTTCTAATTTAAAAAGAATATTTGGTGAATTTTACGAGGTTGGAAAATGAGATATATTGTAACGACCCGCCGCCTTGACCGCCTCTAGTCGGTAATTAAACCAACTAGAAACGTTCAAAATAACGGATTGTTATTTAGTTTATAACATTTAAACAGAATCAGCTACAGAATCACAGAATAGTAATCATATTTTATAAACAAACTTTTCTTTTACATACAAATATCAGAGTTTACAATACATTACATTTTAATTTATACAGCGGAAACAATTTATATTTTAAAGTATAAGAAACATTTGCTGAAAACTGAAGTAAAGCTTTAATTCCCCCCCTCTCTCTAACTTCGCGGCCTGAAAATCTTCAAGCTGTAAAAATACTCGGTCTGACCCGAGCGTTTATGCAAAACACAAAAACACTCGAGTCAGGATTAATCTTTATTCAAGTAATTAAATTTGAAATGAACTGAAATAAATGGTTACAGTTATGGTGAACAAATAAATCAGTTAAATCCTATTATAGATTTTCGCATTAGCGATTCCAAATTTTTATACACATGTGTGGCTGCAGTACACACGTGTACTCATACCCATGTGCACTGCCTCGCCAACCCACGTGCACGAGTCAGACAAATCACTGCAAGTATACAAGCATAACTCCAAAACAGACAAGGCAAGGCACTATGCAGTGCACAACAAATCCAAACAGCCCCAAATACAAAATCACTACACATAACCAAAACAAGGACCACAAGAGCAGGCTGCAACCATGGAAGCAGAAGACCACAAATAAAGTGATTCAAAGTGGGCAACTCAGAAATATACCCAAGTGCAGACAGTAATATGCACTATGTAACATATGTACACAAAAGTAAGCAAGTGCAGACAGTAGCATGCACTAAAATACAACATATCAAACAGTCCCAAAATGGAAGCAACAGGTGAAACAAGTATGGCAGGGAATAAGGGGCAGGCAGCAACATGCACTTCTTGCAGGGGAAACAAGTACAGAGAGCAACAACAGGGAGCAACAATCAGTGCCAACAAGAAAACAACCCCACATGCAAATACATGGTCAAATTCTATTTAGAAAATCAAACAAAATTAAACATTTGAATTTAACATGAAATTCCATTTCACTGTGAAACTGATATGCAAAGCCCATGCTACACTGTCCAGCTTCAACAGATTCCATGCTTATGATTTTTAAGCTTAACAAACCTCATTTGTTTCAAATCCTAAGTTTAAAATGGTTTATATGCAGAAGTGTTAAATTTTCCCTTTTTTTTTTCTCTGCTCTGCAACCAAAATACAGAGGAACAAGTCCATAAAAATTCCCAGTGCACATAAGTTTTACAGAACTACTTGTTTTAGAACTAGATAGCAAAGCACAGAGTTTCCTTAATCAAATACCAGATTTTTAAAGAACAGTTGTTTCACATTTTTTTTTCAAGAGCATGCAGATCCTAATGCATTCATATCTACAGATTAATTACCACTATCTACACATGCAAGAGAATCGTACCCAAGTGTATCCAAATGTACTACTTGTATTCAATCATGAAATGAAATTTATATGCAAAGGACAGAGGAAATGCAAACCCACATAGCAGTAAGGATGTTGCATGCAACTGAGATGAACAGAGGTGCCACAATGATTAGGGATATGGGATGCAGACAACAAAGAATGCTTACAGAGATGTTTACATGTTTTATGGTTACAGAGATGGTCAAACAAACATGCACATGAAAATTTATAGGCAAACAAAAATGGAATTGAAGACTGGGCAACATGAAGCATGCAATACTCAAGACATATCTTTATTACAAAAACAATTATGCACCTCAACTACTTAGTTAAACAAAACATTTTAGTAGCATCTGCACTTACCAATTTAACAACAAGATAACATAGCATCTGTTCTTATCAAAATTTTAAATTTTGAAAGAAATCAATAACATTTGTTCCTAACAGTTCAAACATAATTACTAGCATCTGTAAACATGAACATGCCCACAATGTTTTAATGTGGTTGGTATTTCATTCATGTGCAATTCTAGTCCTGTTACCCTGAGTTTCCAGAGAGTTTCAAATCATTTTGATTATTTAATTTGAACAACATCTTAAACTATGATTCCTGATTCTACAAATCATTTTTTTTTTTGAACCTTGATAACACTAACATATATTATATTATGTGTTAATGGTATTAGAACAGATTTTTATATGTGGGAAAGAAGATACAGAGACATCATGGTCCAGTTACTCAGAACACATCTGCATAATACAAACTGTTTCAGACATGCATTTCTTTATTAAAATCTGGATTCAAGTAGCATGCATGCAAGAATTCTGTGACAAGCACTAGTTTTTCAGTTGCATTTCTCTGCTCTGCATCAAGATTCAGGTGAGTAACATTTTAACTAATGAAGTTTAAACATTTTAGAAGCTACAAGTATGGCAGTGAAACAACTCAAGAGATCAAAAATGCAACACTTGATTGAGCTACAGACAGGTTAGACTAAAGTTTGAACTAAGAACAGGCAAATAAATTAAACAGCAAACATCATGCATAACACACAAGCATACACAAGCATATTCACACATTTATATAGATATGCAGTACATAGATTTTTTTTTTTTATATCAAGTTAACAGACACCAAACATCATCACAACAACAAAAGAAACTCAGGCATCTACATTTCCTTAGATTGGCAGACCCAAACCCCAATTTTGTTTCAGGCTAAACCAAAGATATTCAGTTGAATGCAAACTAAGAATTCTTTTTATGATTTTAAAAATCAAGTTGTTAGTCAAGTAATTTATTTATAAACTTAAATAAATAAATCTGAAACATTCAAACACTATTTACAGATATTTGCTCTGTTGCCTATTTTGTTTGTACAGAGGCATCACAGTTTTATTCTTGTTTCACATTTTTTCTTTAAGATTAGATAAGATTAAATTCTAACTTATATAACATACTATGCTTAAAAAAAACTTAAACTCTAATATTAATTTTATCCTGAAGTCATGTTTTTGAACATAATAACAATCTGGAAACTAAAACAGGCAAACCAAGATTACTGTGCAACATGCATATAACAGAGTATACCCTTTAATTCAAGTATTGGTTTGAGAAATCAATATTTACTCTTGAATTAATGAAACTGGATGGTCTAATTTATACACACATGCAGTTGTTCTTCTATTATTAAGTTTTCAGAGAAAACATTACAGTTTCACTTATTCCTTTTATTCTTTTCCATTTTTAATAAAAATTAAAACTGTATATTTACTTTGTTTAAATCTTAACTTTAACAAAGATTTGGATCTAAGGTTATGATTTTGATCTGGATATACACTTGGAATGCTAGAACAAACAAGATCAAGCAAGACAAATTTCAACAGAAAACAAACATTCAGAAACATACATCTCACATGAAATTCCATCTCAATCATCCACTTCAATATGATTATCACAGGCATAAACTAAGCAACTAAAATTACTTAAATTTTTTTTTTTTGTTAAAAAAAAGATGTTATTCACAGAAAACAAGATGCAGTATTTCATTTTGCAAATGGCCAGTGAAAGGGGTATATGTAGATTCACACAAATATTTTAAGCATCCAAATCATTTTGCTTTGATTCCTTTACAAGTTTAAAACAAAATCCATCTTGTTTTACTGAAACAAAATCCATTGAAACAAAAAGAGACAAAGGGAAAAGAAAAAGGATTTTTGACAGGTTTTCCTTAAGAAAACAGTTTTCTGAACAAGATCGGAGATGATCAACAACTATTTCCTATTCTCAAGCATTTTCTAACAACAACATACACATAAAGCAGTACAAATATTCATTTAACAAAGCCAAATCCAACACATGCAGCCACAAACATAACGAGCAAAGTTTGGATATAGCATCTGCTCTCATCAATTTAATTAAAAATTATAGTATCTGTGTTTATCAATTTAAAAATACAATTTATAACATCCATTCTCATCAGTTTAATTAAAATTTAAGTAGCTTCTGTTCTTAACAGTTTAAATAAAATTAAATTCAATAGTATTTGTCCTCATCAGTTTAAATAACAAATTAACAGAGCAATTCATAGCAAAAGAACAACCAACAACCAACATGCAGTGAGCCATCTGTTCTTATTGGTCTAGAATTCAATTTTAACCGAGCAACTGAAAACCACAAACCACCAAAACAAAGCATGCAATCAAGCATTCACTTCAAAACAAATCTAAAAATTTGCATGAAGATTAATCGTGAGGAGAAACTCACCATAACAAAGTCGAAGCAGCCGAAGGGAAATAAGCCAAGTTGAACGAAGGTCGAAGCCCAGATTAGATCGCATACCCTTGTTTTGAATCGCAAGAAGCAAAACCCTAGATTTGATTGCTAGCCCTAATTTGAAGACGAGCAAAAAATTGGAGAGGCCGCCATTTTGTTTCGTTATTTCGTTTAGGGTTTAGAAATGAAAATGGTAAAGTGAGATAAAGGGGAATCGGGTTAAAGATAAAGGCAGTAGTATTCAAACGTGGGCCGGTATAAATTTCAAAGCCCAAACCATAAACAAGTTTTCCTCTTATTTTTTTTTCTATTTATCTAAATCCAATTTGTTTTGTCTAATTATTTTCATTACTTTGTTTTGTAAATTTTTGTTTAAGTTATGTTGTTAAATTTTTTTTTTTTTTTTTTTTTTTTACTAAGTGTATTTGTTTATTTTATTTTGTATTGATTTTTTTTTTATTTAAGCTAAAGAAAAGAATGTTATTAAAATTTTAACCATCAGTTTATTAATTTACATAAATAAAAATTCTTGTATCCAAATTATTTTCTTAAGTCATTAGTTTGAATTTCAATTACAAATTAAATATTCAATTTCAACTCCAAAGTCAAGTTTAAATTTTTCTTCAGCTTTGTATAGATTAAATTTTAAATATTTAATCACCAATTTCATTGTTATATCGGAAATTCAGTTTAAATTATCATTCAAATATTCAAAATTAATTAAATATTCACAATTTAAATTGTTCAAAATTTAGGATCGTTACATATATCAAGTTCTAGTTAATTAAAATAATTAAATTATGTTTTTGGATTCAAAATTTTCATATGTTCAAGGATATACAAATTGGATTTATTACGATTTTTTGGGATTTTTCCGGGTTTAAGATTTATTATGAATTGTTTAAGCTAGAAAAGCATAATTATTGTAATAAAATATTAATATAAAATATATGGTTTGTAAACTATTTTGGAAGCATAAAATATGCTCTATAGCAGTTTTCTAGAAAATATTTTGGTAAAGAATGTGTTGTCTAATAAGAATTTGAGAGGGATTGGGGTTTGGTGAATAGTAATTACTTTTAATGGTATAAAAATAGTTTTCCTATAAATTACGGTTGTGGCACACCGATAGTTACGATATCGTACTTCATCTCTCTGCTTCTATGAACTTCATCGTCGATCCAGTTCGATACATATAACACCAAGTGTAGATGGTGTGGAATGGATCGGTCTACGTCGAAATGCGAAGTCAAGCATCATAGTCGACGTTGTGCTCTTCGGAGATGGCATTATGATGTGGCTTAAGTGCCGCATTTTATAATAATGGCATAGTGCCGCATGTTTCTTCAACTTTGCTGACCTCATTGCTTTCAAAGGAACTTATAGCAGCGATAATGACGTCTCCTATTTTGATAATTACTCCGAAAGTCAAGGAACCACGTTTTCAACTTAGGCAATGATGTCGCATTTTATCACTTCGGGTTTATCCCTTACCGCCTTTATTTCTTATTTCGTATTTTTGAAGGGGTCTATGATGCCTCTCCTAATCACTTTGGCTCTAATGAAGTCGCTTATTTTCCTTAAGCCAATGACGCTGAGATTTATCCATGTCAACCCTATTCTTTTAAGACATATTAATATGCAAATCATGTAGGATCGTTTTCGCCTCAGAGAAGGGGGAGGGGTGAATAGGGTAATACTAGTAATTACAAAAATTGATGCGTAAACAAAAAAACAATCACAGAAAATAATGCAGAAGAGGTCACACATAAATTTACCCAGCTTTGGCAAAACCCTACATATGTGCCGCCTCCAAGGTTTCTACTAGAAATTAAGTAGTTAGATGCTTACACACGTAAACTTGTGACACCTGCTAATGACTAACCTAACTCTATGCTCAAAACCCTGCCACAACTCAGCCACTGAGTTGCGAATTCTCGAACTACACCACCGTAGTTTGTAAACTAATCACACGACTAGAAAGTTACACAAATTAAAAAGTAAATTACGACTAAAAATAAATAAAATAAAACCCTATAAAAATTTAAGCCCAAGCCAAGAATGAAGGCCGACCAATTAAAATAATAAGGATGACTTCCTATATTCTTTTGTTTTCATGGTCGTTATTTCTTCATTCCTCTTCTGATTTTAGGGTTTCTTTCAAATTAAGGCGCCGCTTGGTTTTCGATCGATTGAGGTGATTAATTTGATTTTCTTTGCTTCGTCAATCGTCTTCGAGCTTTGATTGGCTTTCGGCTGCTCTAATTTTATGATTTTGAATAATTATTACTTGTATGCGATTTTTTTTTATATTCTTGTTGATATACACGAACTCGATTGACTGCCGATGATGATATGGAGATTTATATATGGATTAAAGCCCTAAAGTTACGTTCATATATTTGAGTTGAATTCTTCAACTATTTTTTCTTGGCCATTCGATTTTTCTTGAATACTTGTGATAATTCTGACTTATTCAATTCGTACTTGTTCTTCCGTGATTTTGAGTTTTACTTCATTGCTTTGAGTTTTCTCTAAGTCGGTGTCATTCTTTTCACCTATGACTTTGGCCATTTGATTATTTGAGATAAACTTGACTTGTTCACTCTCTTGACTTTGTTCCAATTTTTGCTGGCTTTGATTTATTCATTATTTCGTTATAAATTTTGATTTTGTCCAAAAGCTTGACTCACGGCTTCACGGTTTTTGATGTATATTTGTATGTCACTACATGTATACACAAACATATATGTATATATGCATGATGGCTCTGGTATCAATTCTGGTCATTCATGTATATACATGGTGTACTCGAAACTGAGCTTGTACTTGTGTAGAGCTACGGCTTGTTCTGACCATTTCTATGTTGGTTGAAGTCCGATTCAATATGTTTTGCGGTTTTATTGCTTGTAGTTGCATATACACATGTCTCTTTGTTCGAGTAGTTCATGTTGTGCTGACTTGTTTCACTTGAGTCTCTATTGTTCATTTTGTCTTGACCCATTGGCCTTGGTTCTGATCTGGTGAATGTTTCAACTGTTTCATGTCCTCATGTGCACATCAATGTCATCTTCATGTTTCACTTATCTGGTACACTGCGGTCTTGTCGACCTTTGGCTCATTTTGTTTTGTTGCTCTTGGCTTGAGTTTGAATGGTTGAGGCTTGAATTGTATGTATGTTGAATGCATATGTACTAGCTGTCCCATGATGCATTCATGCGTATAGTCATTGTTGAGTTGCTTCGAGTTAATCTTGAAACTGTTTTCACCTATGTATATATGTTTGCAGGTCTGCTTCGAGTTATGTTGATCTGCACTGTGTCTTGGTTGAGACATCACTTGTGCACTGGTCTTGTCTGGTTTCCACTGCATATATATGTGTGTTCACGCATGTATATACATATGTTGTGATGATCGTGTTGCCGTCTTGGGTATTGATGTTTGATCCGAAGCTTTATAGAGTTCCTGTGTACATTGTTTTATGATCTGTGTAGTTGTGATGTTCATTTGTACTTGAAGTCTTGTCTCGTTTGAACCAGAACATGTCTTATTTGCTTGGACTTGATTTTCGTCTGGGTTCACTTTGTTATTGTAGTCAAGTATACATTTGTTTGCATGTAAAGTGGTCGAGTTCAATGATCTCCATACATCTGCTATGTCCTTGTTGCAGTCCTTGTGTGGTCTTGTTCTTTTGAAACAGCTTGCATATCATTGTGAACTGGTTTATTTGCTCCACTTCTTGTGTGCACTTGATTTTAGTTTCTTTGTACATGGTTGCCCATTAACTTCCTGTTGCATTTGATTCTTTAAGTGCACTTTTGTATTCATGTGAATCTTATCTGGTTCACCTGAACTACATGTTCTTGTGCCATATGAGCTCTGGCCTGGTGGGGTGTTGTTTCCTTTGATCATTGCATCCTGCAACTTTTTGTTCCATGATTTGCATCCTTGTATTCTTCAAGCTTTTTGTGCCATTTGAGTTACTTTATTTTGAACTGCCATGTTCACTGTTTGCTGGCATGATGTACTTGAGTTGAATCCAATTTTTACTCGGGTTTGATCTTGAGCTTACCTATCTTGTAGTTTTAACAAGCAAGTGTATATCGGTGTGCATGGCCTTGTGGCATGTACGGTGATACACCGTGCATGTCACAAGCTGTTCGTGTAGGATTAAAAAAATAAATGATGACGAATAACCCAAATAACTGAGGCAAATGATATTTTCAAAACACACATTTTATTGTACACTACAAAATAATTTCTTGTTCAATTTTACTATGTCAAGGTTATTTTGCAGATACCTTAGATGCCAGATTCAAGCTGGAAAAAAATGAAGATCAAATATACGAGAGTGGAGTGAATATGTAGCGAGGTTTAAATTGTAAAGTGAAAATTGTTTTGTAATTGAAACTGAATTGTAATTGGAATGTAGTTAGAGCTCAAATTTGTAATAAAATATTTGTTTGAATAAAATATTTTTTAAATATGAATTCTAAGTTATTTTGTTCAACAAAAATTTATTTAATTATGTGAAAAATAAAATAGTACAATAACAAACACATTTAAATGAATATATATATATATATATATATATATATATATGTTTATTATCATTAAACAAAAATCATATACTAGCATATTCTACAATCTCCCCCTTTTATTGATCACAAACATATATTAAGATTTTGACTCTATTATATGTATTTGGATTTGATAAATTCTATTAGCTCTCCCTATTTGAATGCTCCCCCTACAAAAAGCTACCACTATAGAGGCGTGTAGTTAAAAATGAAAAATCAATTAAAAATAACTTTGAATAAAAATACTCTCGAACATTAGTAAGAATATTGCTCAAAAGTCAAAATCTTAACCTCTCCCCTCCTTTTGTTATCATCAAAAATAATAATAGTATTTGAAATAGCTATGATTTTGATTAAAAATATAGATCAAATCAAGAGAGAAATATTATTTTCAATTTCCAATTAATCAAACAAAAATCATAATATTTTATTAATTAGAAAAAAACTTCACTTTAGAGAAATGGTAGGATTATGGAAAATTTTATATAGTGATAAGAGTTTGATATTTTCAATAAAGGAATAATTTATGCATTTTCTCTTTTCAAATATTATACAAAAAAATGTGAAGCACTTACTAACCATGCATAACCGTTAGGACTTTAAAATGAGGTTATAGTTAGCCCTCTTTTAAAAAAAATATGTCAAGTATTTTCTAACCATGCATAACCGTGAGGACTTTTAAATGAGATTAGAATATACATGATATTTATTCCTTTCTTATATATATCCCATTCACGCACAACCACTGTGATGACCCGGAAATTTTTAACGGGTTTTATAACGTAATTATCTTTGAGATCTAAATAGACGTATTCCAAACATCGAGTTTTCATTGCAAAATATTAAAGTAATTTCTGTTGTGTAAAATTTTCAATTGCAGTTCAAATCAGTTAAAATTTAATGTAGATAAAATATCTTTGAAATCTGAATATTTTTATATAATAAAATTTTAAATCATTTTCTGAGTAAGATTTCAAAATTCATTCCGTCAAATTTTAACTTCTCTAGTTCCGTATATCTATTTTCAACGAAATCGTAGTAGTTTAGCAGCGGAATATCCAATTTTGATAGGATCGTCGTATCGTTGATATCTATATACAATTTTGATCGTCTCGTCATGCAGATCTCTACAGTACATCCGTTTATATATTTCAGAGTTCTGTACACGGTGGAATCTATGAAAACTATAACCGTATCGTTACCTGTTTCATGCCTCTTTAGTTTCCTTTGGTCTTTCCACATTCCACCATATAACCTAACAGCCATTTTCTTCTATTTCTTTCTAAAATCAATATATTAGCTGTCAACATCACCATCGGCAATATTTATTGTCGGTTTCCATATCATTTCTTTCTTGGTTCATTATGAGCTGAAGGCTACTTATCTTCATGGACTTTTGAACTCATGTTCTAGTTATATGTATGCTTTTTCCAATAAATGTATCGGAACTTGCATTCATTTATTATTTTCAAACTCTTGTCCATTGTTTCTCCTGACCCTTCATCTCGCAAACCACTCCATGTTGCAATTCTACCAGTTCACTTATACATTTTGATATCTGTTCATTGCTTTGAAAAGAAATATAAAGGCATACAAGGTCTGTATCTTTCTGAAACCTTCTCTTTCTCTTATTATTTCTTTCCCTGTTCAATTTTTCTTTCTCTTGAAATAATTTTTTTCGCATGGATGAAATCTGACCCGCCACAACACTTCCTTCCACCCCACCTTGTTCCCACCACTCGAGCTCTCACCTCTAGCCACACCACACAATGCTCCACCACCTTGCTCCACCACACCCGCTCCTACGTGCCTCCTCCGGCCTTTAACACACCACAACCCAGACCCATGATCCGACCACCCTCCAACCTCCGCCCAATGCCCGAAGTTCGCATCCATCTCAGCTCACCACCACAACGTGGGCGGCCATCTCTATTTCCCCTTCCTGCCTGCCTTGACCATCGGCCATCATCGGCCAGGCAGCAGCACCCCGCCACCATGGCCTCCTCCTCCTTGTTTATCCTCTCTGGCCGATATATTTATGCACTAGCCTTCACCTTCTCTTTTATAAAAAAATTTATATGCTATATATTTCGAAATGCAATGTCAGCTCTACCTGCTTGTTTTCATTCGTTCTTCACCATTATTTTGCATATATTACTTATATATTTCGTACATATGTATACATTTTAATATATATATTTTAGAAAAAGAAAAAAATAAGAAGAATATTTATATAAAAAAGGTATATAAGCTATTGATCAGTTTCTATGTAAGGGTTCAGATAAGATTGTATATGATATATATCTGTTATTATATATTGATTTTCAAATTTTATAAATTTAGTTTTATATATGTTAGTTTATCCATTTTGATCTATTGGTTTTACACATATATAAAAGGTAATTGTGTGTGTATATATATATATTGATTTCTAGATATTTGTGTAAGTTATTTAAGTTTGAACATAAATTGTTGAGTCTATAAAAGTCATGTACCTGTCCTGTTGTTGAATATATCTAAGAGAGTTATATATTGTAGTATTATATATATATATATAATCTATGTACGAAAGTTTATATCTGTTATATAAAGTAGAAGCTGGTTTCGATAACTATCATATATTGTATATATAAAGTGTACTTTGGGGTAACTATTTAATATAAATTATATATACACACACTTATAAATCTGGGTTGCTTGTTATTACATATTGTGTGTGTGTGTGTGCGCGCGCGTGTATGTTGCGGCTTTTCTATTGATTAGAAAAGCACAAATTTTAATTAATTCTGCAAGCGCACAGGTGTGTAGTATGCAGGTCGAACACAGGGAATTGTGTTTTAAAATATTTGAAATCCCTATTTAAATCTTAGGCGTGTTAAACAAATTCGATGGTGGATCTTGAACAGGAAATAAAAACAATAATATACTTTGAATTGATTCCGAAACTAATCGAAATTGCAACCAAAATATAAAATTGTAAAAGTCAGAACAGAAATTGAAATTACGAAAAAGAAAATAACAGACAAACAATTGAAATATTTATTAACTAACTGAAAAGAGTGCAATAACTAAGAACAAGAATAAATAAATTGCTAAATCTAATCAACAATCCTACGTATTCTACTCGAAAATAAAAACACTGCTGAATTTAAAATTAAACTTGAAGAAGAGTGATGGGGTAAGAGATGATTTTCCATCTTCATTGCTCTCTCTATTTAAAGACTTCAGCCTCCACAAATAACCCTACTATTTAGGTCCATGTGCTTGATATTTGGAGAAAAAATAAGGCCAACTCACTTTGAATTGGTCTTTGCTTTGTTATTTGATTAACAAGTAGCCTTGCTTTTAGAGATTTTCAGACTAATGTTTGAAAGTGTATTTTCAATATTTGCATTTGCCCTCTTGCATGAATAGTACACATGTTGGTGACGTGAGATGCATTTCTTCATGAATGATATGTTCTTTCTCTTCGAATTATTCGGTACTCAAAATGTTGCACTCTTTTTTTTTTGCGTGTCATTTGAACCATTGGACGGCACAACCGATTAATTTCAATGTTGCACTTCGGAATCTATAATCTGCAAAAGCACAACAAAATACCCGTATAATACCGCTTTCTTAAAATAAAAATATATGAAACAAATGGTATAAAATGCAGAAAAATACGTTCATCAAATACCCCCACACTAGAGCTTTATTCGTCCTTGAATAAGCAAGAAAATAAAATTAACTAAATCCTTTTTCGTAGGAAACACGATTGCATTGAGCGTATGCAACAAGCCGTTAAACCTCTAGGTGTCCCTAGTAGGACAAGTGGTGTCTCGTGAGGGTTTTCAACGGATACTACCCACAAAATCCAAATGCAATATGTGATGATTCTAATGTACTACATGAATGCAAAATTTTAACAAATGGAGACTCGATTTACTTTAGAATAATTGCAACAAAATAATGTATATCAGTTTTTGTCAACTTATAGAAATTTTTCGTTCCTCACTAAACACAAATTTCAATATAACTCAAGTTTTCATACATTAGATTCTAGTTTGGCCAGTTGTTTCGGTCGATAACATAGTGCAGCCATGAAATAAATTCTTCACCGTTAATCACAGTTATTTTCAAAATGGTATTTTTCATTTCCATTTGTATAACAAGCCAAATCAACAAAGTCAAGAAGTGTTTCGGTTTCAAAGCTTAGTCTCTCTTTACTAATATTTTTTTACACCTAACTTTTGGACCAAGGTATACCACCCATGCACTGCCTCGCGGGCTTACATGAGAGTTGGGACAGAGCTTGGCGGATTATGCAAACCGACGCTGACTATGTCAGAAAAGGTCGGTAATCCTTAGGTGATTATTTATTTAATTATTTATACATCTAACTTAGCATGCTGAGGCCAGATATACCATCCATGCACTGCCTTGCGGGCTTACGTGAGAAAAGTACAGAGCGTGGCGAGTGCACACACTTTCATAAATGTGCACACCTATCGACTTTAGGTGTTTCTTCTTCTTATTATTATTATATTTTTTTTGAAATTAACTAAAGAGAGTTATGCAAATCAACTTAGCACCACTTAACTTCAATGATTTGAAATGTCAACGCATGTAATTTAAATCTGCCACTTTTTTTTAAAAACAAAGGCTACAGTTTAGAAAGGATTTCATAACCATCACCTACGAATCCACCTATATACTAACCTCACTATTATCGCTTGTAATTCAACTTTTCATTATATTTTACATTTGAAATTAGTGATTCACAAAAAATTTCATCAATTGACTTCAACTTCTTACTTACTTTGTCTTGACTAATGAAAAATAAATCGAAGTCCTGAAAATAATGGGGAATGAGAAAAAAATTGAAAGGAAATTTGAAAAATAATAATGAGATGATTTTTTTTAAATGCCACACTATGAAATATGAACAAACAGAATGAGATATGCGTCCCCCACACTAGAATGAGATAGTGTCCCAACTGTCAAATGGAATGCAAATGTAAAATAGAAAAATAAAATAAATAATATACAACCCGATATGTACAAGATAGTGAGTGGCTCATGCCGAATAGCTAGGTTCGTGAAGACCCACGAACTCGTCGTCCTCGTGTTGTTCAAACTCTAGAAATGGCTTCAAGCGTTGTCCATTGACCTTTGAAATGGAACCGTCCCTAGGATTTTCAATATCAACTGCACCATAAGGGTATACTATTTTCACAATATATGGGCCTGTCCAATGGGATCTCAATTTTCCCGAAAATAAATGAAGTCTGGAATTATATAAGAGAACTTTTTGACCTACTTCAAATGTCTTACGAAGTACGGATTTATCATGATAAAATTTAGTTATCTCTTTATAAATCTTTGCATTTACATACGCTTCATTTCTTAGTTCTTCTAATTCTCAAAATTGTAATTTACGATGCGATCCGACTTTTTCTATGTCAAAATTAAGGTATTTGATTGCCCAAAGTGCGTGGTGCTCGAGCTCAACGGGTAAAATGGCATGCTTTTCCAAAGACTAATCGGTATGGTGACATTCCAAGATTGGTTTTATAAGCTTTGCTAAATGCACAAAGGACGTCTATCAATTTAGATGACCAATCTTTTCTGTTGGAGTTAAATGTCTTTTCAAGAATTTGTTTAATTTGTCTATTGGAAATCTCGACTTGACCGTTAGTCTGTGGATGATATGGAGTAGATAGTTTATGAGTGATAGAGTATTTCTTAAGAAGAGATTCAAAAGCACGATTACAAAAATGAGAACCGTTATCACTTATAATGGCTCGAGGTGTACCAAAACGGGAAAATATGTTTTCTTTCAAAAATTTGACAACAACTTTATTGTCATTCGTTCTGGTGGGAATGGCCTCAACCCATTTAGACACGTAATCTACTGCAAGTAGGATGTAGAGATTTCCAAAAGAATTAGGAAAAGGACCTATGAAATCGATGTCCCAACCATCAAAAATTTCGATGACAAGGATTGGGTTTAGGGGCATCATGTTACGTTTGGAAATACGACATGTTTGTTGACATCTAGCACATTTGGAGCAAAATTCATGGGCATCACGAAAAAGAGAAAGCCAACAAAAACCGCACTGTAACACCTTGGCAGTAGTTTTCTTTGCTCCAAAATGTCCTCCACATGCTTGATTATGTGAAAGAGAGAGGTTGCTATGGAATTCATGTTCTGGGACACATCTACATATGATTTGATCGGTGCAATATTTGAAGAGATAAGGATCGTCCCAGTAAAAGTTTCGAACATTGGAGAGAAATTTTTGTTTATCTTGTTTTGACCAATGGGAGGGTGTTTCATTTGTGACAAGATAATTTACGATGTCTGCGTACCATGGTGCACTAGAGAGGGAAAGAATTTGTTCATCGGGAAAATGATCGTTGATTTGAGAGTTATCGTAGTTTTCATGAACAATACGAGAAAGATAATCAGCTACGATGTATTTAGAACCCTTTTTATCTCGTATTTCTTGGTCAAACTCTTGAAGAAGGAGAATCCAACGGATTAAGCAGGGTTTGGCATCCTTTTTCGTGAGTAAATACCGCAAGGCGGCATGGTCGGTGTAAACTATGACCTTAGAACCTACGAGATATGATCTAAACTTATCGAGGGCAAAGAAAACTGCTTTTTTCTGTGGTTGTGTAATTCAATTGAGCTTCGTTAAGAGTTTTTCTAGCATAATAGACAACTCGAGAAAGTTTATTGATTTGTTGACCTAAGATGGCTCCAATGGCAAAATCAGAAGCGTCACACATTAATTCGAAAGGCAAAGTCCAATTTAGAGGTTGGATGATAGGTGTAGTGGTCAAGAACGATTTAAGGGTTTCAAAAGACATTTTACATTCATTGGAAAATTCAAATTTAACATCTTTAGCCAGAAGATTCGAAAGAGGTTTTGAAATTTTTGAAAAATCTTTAATGAACCTCCTATAAAATCCTATATGGCCGAGAAATGAGCGAATGTCCTTTACGGACCTTGGAGGAGGAAGGCCAACAATAAGATCAACTTTAGATTTGTTAACTTCTAGGCCATTTTTAGAGACAACATGACCTAAGACTATTCCTCGCTTAACCTTAAAATGACATTTTTCCCAATTAAGAACAAGAGATTTCTCCTTACATCACTTTAAGGCACGTTCTAAACGAACGAGGCACTGATCAAAAGATGACCCATAGATTGAAATATCGTCCATGAATATTTCTAAGAAATCCTCCACCATATCAGAAAAATATACTCATCATGCATCTCTGAAAGGTAGCGGAAGCATTACAAAGACCAAAGGGCATGCGGCGATAAGAGAAAGTTCTGAAGGGACATGTGAACGTTGTTTTGTGTTGGTCCTCTAGCGCAATTGGAATTTGATTATAGCCGGAGTAACCATCAAGAAAACAATAATATTCATGACCGACTAAGCATTCGAGCATTTGATCAATGAAAGGGATGGGGAAATGATCTTTTCTTGTTGCTGCATTGAGTTTTCGATAGTCGATGCAAACAGGCCATTTTGTTTTGACTTTTGTTGGAACAAGTTCGTTATTCTCATTTTTGGTCACAGTGATTCCAGACTTCTTGGGCCCAACTTGTACTGGACTTACCCAAGTACTGTCAGAGATAGGGTAGATAATGTTATTGTCTAAACATTTGATAATTTCTTCCTTTACCACTTCTCTCATATTAGGGTTTAATCGCCTTTGAGCTTCGCGGGTGTTTTTAGCCTCGTCGACTAAATGTATTCGATGTTCCATGATTGATGGACTAATTCCCTTAATGTCGATGATTACCCATCCTATTGCCTCTTTATTATTCCTTAAAATTTTTAAAAGTTGTTCTTCTTGGTCCTTAATGAGATCGGATGCCAAGATTACAGGGAAATTTCTCGAAGAATCTAAGTATGCGTACTTAAGATCGTTTGGAAGAGGTTTGAGATCTAATTTTGGGTGTACTTCTTTTGAGGCTTCAGTAGACATCCTGATTGAATTCTAGTGAATTATGAGAAGACCAGAGCATATCATTTAATTCATAAACGTATTCATCTTCATTTAAATTGGAATTGAAATGATCTAGGCACATGTTAAGAGACTCCGTAGTATCACTAAAATCATTTTCTACAATTGTTTGGGTCATGTCAACTTCTTCTATTTCAAGATCCCTTGGTTGTCTGTTAAGATTGAATATATTTAGTTCAATGGTTAGGTGCCCAAAGGAAAGTCGGAGTTGACCATTCCTACAATTTATGATAGCATTTGATGTTGCTAAAAATGGACGACCTAATATCAGTTAGGATTTGAGACAGGTGCGGTCTCTAGGACTATGAAATTGACTGGGAAATAGAATTGCTCGATTTGTATCAAAACATCTTCAACTGTGCCCAATGGTTTTTTAACAGATCGATCAGCTAGTTGAATTGTGATGTTTGTAGGTTTTAATTCCCCTAGTCCAAGTTGACAGTACACAGTATAAGGCAAAAGATTCACACTCACTCCAAGATCGAGTAAGGCGTGACTAATGTGAGTGTTACCTATTTTACAGCCGATTGTAGGACAATTGGGGTCCTTATACTTGACTGGGGAGGGATTTGAAAGAATAGAGCTCATGTTTGCAGTTAGAAATGCAGTCTTAGGAAAGTTAGTGGCACGTTTTTGAGTGCATAGCTCTTTCAGACATTTGGCATATTGAGGAATTTTCTCGATGGTATAAAGAAGTGGAATATTGATTCGAACTTGTTTAAAGATTTCAAGAATTTGGTCAAAATTAGCGGGCTTCTTCTTTTGGTTGAGTCTATGGGGAAATGGAGCAATGGGTTTATAGACTCGTTCGGAAGTTTTTTCATTCGAAGAAGAAGGTTTGTATTAGAGGGTGAAGATAAGGGAGCTGGAATGTTGGGGTTGCCAACATCAGAAGGTGAACAGTGGTCGGGATTGCCAACCTTAGATGAAGAATTAGAGTCGTTTGGATTGACAACCGTGGTTGTCGACTGAGTTTTAGAATTTTGAACATGGGAAGATTTAAGAAGGATGTCGGGGTTGCCGACATGATTTTCTACCTTCTTTCCAGACCTTAATGTGGTGACAACATTAACCGGATTTACATTTTCATCCTCACAAAGATTTACTCCTCGAGAGTTATACTTTGGATTCACTTCGGTTTGACTAGGCAATTTACCTTTCTCATTGATTTTCATGAGATCCTTCATCATTATCAACATTTTTTCATTTTGTTTGGTGATTTGCTCAATTCTTGCATCTTGGTTAGTGATTTATTCATTTTGTTTAGAGAGTTGTTTTTCCAATTGAGCAATTTCTTGGGAAGGTTGAGAAGGTTGGGTTGATAGATTGAAATTAGGATGCCTGTATGATTTATTCGAAGGTTTTTTTTTAAGGATTTGGTTGTGAATTTTGAGCATTAGATGTTAGGGCTCGATAATTCGGATTTGGTATCATCAGATACATATGCGATGGATTAGCCACATTGTTAGGATTTGACCACAAAAAAATTTGGATGATGCTTCCAGTTAGGGTTGTATATAGATGAATAAGGACTGTTTTGGGCTATAGCATTGCTTTGGTCTTGTGTGTAGTAATGAGGTAGTCCTTCTCCTTCTAGAGGAATTTGGGCATCTATAGGAAGATGTGATGGGCCAATGGCATGTACTCCTCTGTTTGGAGTACGAATTGGAACACGAATTATTTCCCATTGCATATCCTTTTTTGAATACTCTTCTAAAAATTCCCAAGCTTCCTCGTTTGTTTTTGCCATGAATTCTCCTCCGCACATTGATTCGAGTTGGGATCTTGTTTGATAATTAAGCCCTTCATAAACGATTTGGCACAAAACGTGTTTAGGGATTGCATGATGTGGGCAACTATATAACAATTGATTGAACCTTTCAAAATATTTTGAAAAAGTTTCTCCTTCATTCTGAGAGAATTGATTGATTTCAGTTTGAATTTTAAGAGTTTTTTGGAAAGGAAAAAACTTTTTCAAAAATATAGTAACGAAGTCGTCCTAACTTTTAATTGAAATTTTAGGAAGAGAATTGAGCCATCTTTTTGCACTTTCTAGAAGTGCAAATGGAATAAGCCTTAGCTTGATGGATTCATTAGAAAGTTGTTGCATTTTAGTTGTAGAAGCATATAACTCAAATTCACTAAGAAATTCATATGCATTTTCAGACCCAATGAATTTTGGTACCCCTTGGATAAAAGAATGTTTTAGCTCAAAATTATTTCCTTTGGCAGGTGGAAATGAAATAACTGAAGGTTGAACAGTCCGTGTTGGATAGCATTGGTCTCTAAGGGATAATGGTCGATTCTCATGAAATTCATGATTTCCGACATGTGATTTAGGCGACGATTTTGGTGAACTGTGGTGTGAACCATGATGTGAACTGTGATTGCTCATATTTGTTTGATTTGAAATTTCGGTCGATTTGTTTAATGAAATATTTTGGCTTTCTAAATGGTTAAAATTATTTCTTGCCCAAATGCGCATAAACAAATCAAGGTGTAAGCCAAAAGTAGATTTATAACAGTTTTTAGTTGGGCACCTGTAGAGTAAAAAAAAATACTTGCAGAGGAGTATGGCTGTCCGTCCAGTGCAACTGAGCAGTGCTAGTGATTCAAACTCCACAGTTTGCGGTTGCTATGTTGTTTCTACCTGTCAGATATCTAAGAGCCGATATCCTTAGAAAAAATGAAACTGCAACCGTGTGTTGTTGATGCAATTGAAGCACTGCCAACAAAGCATGAAGCAAGTGAAAAAAAAGAACAAAACGCGCAGCAAGCAATGCTTAAAAAAACGTATAGCAAATGATGTGGATGAAAAGAACGAATGTAAATTGAATGAAAAAGAATGTAAAAGCATAAGTGCAAATTATAACGTGAGATACTAAAGTAAGAGTAATGTGCGTATGTAAAATGCAACTGACTGATATGCAATGAACATAAGGAACAACAAAAATATGCAGCAAATGAAAAGGAAAAAATGATTTTTTTTTTTAAGTAAAACGCTACTTTAGTGAAAGGAACTGAAAAAAGAAAAAAAATGATTTTGTTTTTGAAAACTAATGCAAAAATAATAAATTAACACAAATAGACTTAAAAATCAAAAATTTCAAAATAACAATTCCCCGGCAACGGCGCCAAAAACTTGTTGCGACTTTTCTATTGATTAGAAAAGCACAAATTTTAATTAATTCTTTAAGCGCACAGGTGTGTAGTATGCAGGTCAAACACATGGAATTGTGTTTTAAAATATTTGAAATCCCTATTTAAATCTTAGGCGTGTTAAACAAATTCGATGGTGGATCTTGAATAGGAAATAAAAACAATAATATACTCTGAATCAATTCCGAAACTAGTCGAAATTGCAACCAAAATATAAAATTGTAAAGTTCAGAACAGAAATTTAAATTACGGAAAATAAAATAACAAGCAAACAATTGAAATATTTATTAACTAACTGAAAAGAGTGCAATAACTAAAAACAAGAATAAATAAATTGCTAAATCTAACCAACAATCCTACGTATTCTGTTCGAAAATAAAAACAATACTGAATTTAAAATTAAACTTGAAGAAGAGTGATGGGGTAAGAGATGATTTTCCATCTGCATTGCTCTCTCTATTTAAAGACTTCAGCCTCCACAAATAACCCTACAATTTAGGTCCATGTGCTTGATATTTGGGGAAAAATAAGGCCACCTCACTTTGAATTGGTCTTTGCTTTGTTATTTGATTAACAAATGGCCTTGCTTTGAGAGATTTTCAGGATAATCTTTGAAAGTGTATTTTCAATATTTGCATTTGCCTTCTTGCATGAATAATACACATGTTGGTGACATGAGATGCATTTCTTCATGAATGATATGTACTTTCTCATCGAATTATTCGATACTCAAAATGTTGCACTCTTTTTTTTGCGTGTCATTTGAACCATTGGACGACACAACTGATTAATTTCAATGTTGCACTTCGGAATCTATAATCTGCAAAACCACAATAAAATACCCGTATAACACCGGTTTATTAAAATAAAAATATATGAAACAAACGGTTTAAAATGCAGAAAAATACATTCATCAATATACAGTCGACCTTCTTTTCTATTCCATAAAAATATATAATCCGAGTATATTAGATTCAGCTATTTTGTTGTTTGTTACATTTGCATTTTTTATAAACGGAGATATAGTTATATGTTATATAAGTTGCACATGTACTTTATATAAGCAGTTTCATATAAAAGTTGTGTGTCTGCATGCATGTTTTATTTTAAGCTAGTTATATATATATTTGTTATAACTGTGAATCTGCATGTTTTTTTTATAGTTTAGATATATATATACACAATATACATTGGTTTAAAAAATAATAGTCTACATATAAGAATATATGAGCTTGGTTCATGTTTGTGTATTTGTATATATAGAAATTTATTTTGTATGTGTTCAAATTGAATACGAATTTGAAAAAATATGTTTTCGAATTTACCTTTGAATATATATACACGCACACATCATTTTGTTTCAAAACAGTTTATTCATGTGTTTAAGATTTTGTTTTGGGTAATAATTTTAAGTGTAATATATATCTTTGATTCTTAATACTTGAGTTTTAAGAATAATGATTTTGAAAATTTTATATTAATTTAATATTTGTCTTAAATTAAAACATTGAAATATATATAATATAATAATAACGGATATATTTTCAGTTTATATCAAACTGATTTTATTTGTTTTCATGGATTCCTACTATCAGCTCTGTTCGTCGAATTCGTGCCAATCTTGCTTTGTTTTGGAATTCGTGCCTGGGTTCGTAACCAATTTCATTGTCAAATTTCTCTATCCTCGAAAGGTGAGCAATCACTCATGATTAACGTTCTTATATCTATTAAATTTGATTTCAATTGAAACGACAACTGAAATATACTGCTGTTAGTTATTTACATTGATATATATATGTAATTATATGTATCTATTCACCTGTGACATCCGGCACCATTAACTTTATTTATATTGATGATATTGTTTACGCCCAAATTGGTCACAAACACCCGATAGTTGATAATTCACAATCGCATATCTCAGATGAATAACAAATATGGAGATCACTCAGAAAATTCAAAAGAAAGCCGTAAACAACACATAATTTATAGTGGTTCGACGATCTGGCCTACGTCCACTCTGAACTGGATGACTTTATTGATATTCACTTGGTGATTTCAATGAATTACATCACATTATAGTAGATAATAGCTCTGAAATTCTAGTACAACAGTAATGGTGAAGTGTGAAATGGAATCCGACAGAGTCTGGGCGCTTCCGAGTTGAAAGATCCTTTTTCTGTAGGCTCTGGGGCTCTATTTATAGGCGTAGGAGGCTGATACCGCGCTCAAATGTCGGGAGACTCGTTCTAACACGTGAGGGGGCCCACGCGACCGATCCTGGAGAGTTTCGACTCGATCCGTGATCGATACGAAATCAATTCGTATCGATCAAGATCATGTCCAATGGAGCTGAAACTTGGTGGAAGCAATCTTTGGCTTGTATGTAATCTCCTGTGAAAATTTCATAGCATTTGGATCAGTGGACTTTGAGTTATGGTCATTAAGAAATTGGATTCCTCGGTAGCTGTTTGGTTCGAAACCATGATTTCGAATCGATCTACTTTGACTCGATGAAGCACGTGATTCTACTGCGATGTGGCGTGCCTCCTCGCATCGATCCACCTTTTGCTAAGATTTGACCGTGTCGCATCCATGGATCTCGCCTCGTTTGCATCAATGGATGTTGCGTCAAACTAGGTCCATTTGACTCGATGGACACGAACGAGCCATTGGACATGGATTCGAATAAGAGCCTCTAATGGGTACGAAAAGCAGTCGCCTAATGGATTCGAACTAGATGGCCCCAAATGATTGTGCACTAATGGATTCGAGACAGATGGATACGACGGTATTGCAACCCTAACCGATACGAAGATGATGGATTCGATCAGAAGCTCAACTATGGATACGAGTTATGCCTGGCTGGATGGATACGAATACTGATAGCTCGATCGATACGAACCAGGGGAGCTGATCGATGCGAAGTGGGCGATGGATGCGGACCGGACCGAGTGGAACTGTGGCTTACTGATGGATTCGAATGGGATCGATGTGACCTGGGGATTCATGATGGATACGAAGGCTCTGCCGCTCTGATCAATACAAAGGTGATGGGTTCGAACTGGAGCTCGATGATGGATACGAAAGTAGGGTTATTGCCTTCACGTTGCATCGATCATAACTTGAGCATACGAACTTGGATTGACTTGAAATTTGGAATGCTAGATTTTATGGATTTGGTTGTCATGTCTGGTCAATTGTGTCTCGATTCGAACTCGGAAAAAATTCATCGATATCCATAACGAAGCAATGTATAACCAATCACTGGGGGGAACCGTCTTTGGGTTTTGTTTAATCTTTTGGTATCACGGCCTTGCCAAAAGGCAGGATAACACTTGCCCCCCAAAACATGCCTTGCGATAGGAAGGTGTGTTTTGTAATGCCACAAGCTAGATGTTCATATCTTGTCGACGACCTGTAAATAACTTGATAGTTTCATATGACCTCGAATGACGACCGTTTGGGATCGTATGCCATTTGAGGTGAAACGTGACCGTTCATGGTCGAATGCCGCTCGCGGAAAATGGTGGAATGGGACCGTTCGCGGTCGGATGCCACTTCAAACGAAGGGCGGCTGTTTGAGGTTGGATGTCGCTCTAGGCGATTTGCGATCGTTCACAGTCGGGCGCCGTTCTTGACGAATTGTGACCGTTCGAGGTCAGGTGTCGCACGAGACGAAATATCATCGCTCATGGTCGAATGCTGCACAAGGCAGAATGTGATCGTTCGCGATCGAATGCCGCACGAGGCAGAATGTGATCGTTCGCGATCGAATGCCGCACGAGGTGAATTATGACCGTTTGAGGTCGAGTGCCGTTCGAGGAAAATTGTGACCGTTCGAGGTCGAATGCCGCTCGAGGCAAATTGTGACCGTTCGCGGTCGAATGTCGTCCCGGCGAATTGTGATCGTTCACGATCGGGTGCCGTTCGTGGAGAAATGTGTGTGCTCGGGGGGGACTTAGTGTTATCGATACCAGATTTCACGTTCGAGTGGGTTTCCGGATCGTTTATCAAGGCGGTTTGTCGCTATCTCAGAGCACGCCTAAGGACCGTTCGCGACCCCGTACATGTGTAAGCGGCTTAGCCGTTTCAGAATTATCAAAACTAAATATCCATTCAACCGATATTTTCAACAGAAATGTCTAACAAAATCAAATCCAAACATAAGAAGTAAAATACAAAAGCAAAACAGCGACGTCAGAGTGCAAACACCCACATCGATATGATCTATAGTTGTATCAGAGCATGCCTAAGGAATCGTTCGCGGTCCTGTACATGTGTAAATAACTTAATCGCAGTGGTGTGGAGTTCGCCACTCGTCCGTCATTATTTCAATCAATTGATAATCAGCTGACTTCTTGATCCTGAGCCATCTTCGTTGGTGCAGGTGGTGATCGCTCTTGTTCCATCTTTGTGGCTCTCCTTCTCACATATTACGATAGCAAGCCATTTCGGATATGCCCCTCGATTTCGTCTTTCAAGTGTCTGCAGTCGTTAGTGCTGTGAGCATTCAACTCATGGAAAGAGCAATACTTGTCTGACCTTCTCTCATTGCTAGTCGGATCTCTCCTCATCGGCTTTCGATAAGGAACCTGTCCCCTGGTGTCCTGGTAGATCCGTTCCAAAGTTTCGTTCAGCTCCGTATATGAGGCGAATCTTGGTTCTTTTCGTTGCCGTGTCGATCTATTGTTTTTATCCTCAGTCTTTCGCTTCCCTTTGCTTGTTTCTGCACCTTTTTCAGTAGGATCTTCGTCTTTAACCACATAAATATCAATTCCCTCTCCTTCCACTCTTTCAGCATTTGCATCCTCTAACCGTAAAAATCCTTCAGCCTCATGATAAAATTCCCCTAGATCAATTGGGGGATCTCTTGTTAGCGAATTCTTGAATTCTGTGCCATCAATTATGCCCAATACAGCTGCCATCAAGACCATGGACGGATCCGGTCGATCCACCGATGCTGCAGCTGCATTGAACCATGTAAAAAAGCTTCTCAAAGACTCCCCAGCTCTTTATGTCAGTACCGCCAAACTCATCACATTCTTGGGTCTCCAAATGTGAACCGTGAATTGCCTCATAAACCTTTCAGTCAAATCATTCCATGTCAGGATAGATCCGCTCTCCAGTTGCCTAAATCACACCACAATATCTGCCAGGTAAAATGGGAATCACCGTGCCATGACCTCCTTTGATGCCCCCAGCACTTCCATATGCCTCATATATTTTGGCAGGTGAAACATAGGGTCAGTCCTCCCATTATACATATCCAATGAGGTAGCTTAAAATCTGGTGGGTTCCTAGCTCGCCTGATTGCTGTGGTAAAAGGATTTCTATTCACATCTTCCAAGTCTTTGTTTACCAATCAGCCTCTCATAGCCCATCTGACCATCTCCGCCAACCTATCATTGTCTCCTAGCTGTAGTCCTTGTCCATTGCCTTCGACCTGCCCCCCGAGTTCATGAGGGAATTCTGAAATCTGTTCTCCTGGCCGAGCTTCCGTTTCTCTGCCAATGCCGTGCTGTTCGAACCTACCCGATTCTCTTCTTGGTATTGGGTTAGCATGCTCTAGGCGAGTGCCCCTAGCTCTGGTGCCACCTCAGAAGGTCCTGCTCCGTTCTGAACTCTAGTTGCTCCTTGATTCTGCGCTCCAAGCTATCCAATCTGTTGAAACAAATTCCGAATCATTTCCTTTTGTCTTCTCATCATCGTTTCCATCTCATCCTTGGTGATTAAGATCGATGTCTGATTTGCACCTGGAGAAGCCTCTCGACTCCCACCATGCTGGCTTCTTTCTGCCCTTTGTCTTCTTCTTTTTTGCCTTGTCATAGCTCTTTAGATCTGAATCTCTAAGCCTTCAAACTTAACTTCCAAATGATAGAATCCCTAAGTTAGCCTTCTCAGTGAAAGCGCCAAAATTGGTCACAAACACTTGATAGTTGGTAATTCACAATCGCAGATCTCAGGTGAATAACAAATATGGAGATCTCTCAGAAAATTCAAAAGAAAGCAGTAAACAATACAGAATTTATAGTGGTTCGACGATTTGGCCTACGTCCACTCTGAACTGGATGACATTATTGATATTCACTTGGTGATTTCAATGAACTACAACAGATTACAGTAGATAATAGCTCTGAAATTCAAGTACAACAGTAATGGTGAAGTGTGAAATGGAATCCGGCAGAGTCTGGATGCTTCCGAGTTGAAAGATCCTTTTTCTATAGGCTCTGGGGCTCTATTTATAGGCATAGGAGGCTGATACTGCGCCCAAACTTCGGGAGACTCGTTCTGGCATGTGAGGGGGCCCACGTAACTGATCCTGGAGAGTTTCGACTCGATATGTGATCGATACGAAATCAATTCGTATCGTCAAGATCGTGTCCAATGGAGCTGAAACTTGGTGGAAGCAATCTTTCGCTTGTATGTAATCTCCTGTGAAAATTTTATAGCATTTGGATCAGTGGATTTTGAGTTATGGTCGATACGAAACTGGATTCCTCGGTAGCTGCCTGTTTCGAAACCATGATTTCGAATCGACGTACTTTGACTCGATGAAGCACGTGATTCTGCGGCGACGTGGCGCGCACTCCTCGCATTGATCCACCTTTTGCTCCGGTTTGACCATGTCGCATCCATGGATCTCGCCTCGTTTGCATCGATGGCCGTTGCGTCAAACCATGTCCATTTGACTCGATGGACACGAACGAGCCATTGGACATGGATTCGAACAAGAGCCTTTAATGGGTACGAAGCAAGGTCATCCGATGGATACGAAAAGCAGTCGCCTGATGGATTCGAACTGGATGGTCGCAAATGATTGTGCCCTAATGGATTCGAGACAGATGGATACGAGGGTATTGCAACCCTAATCGATACGAAGGCGATGGATTCGATCAGAAGCTCAATTATGGATACGAGTTATGCCTGGCTGGATGGATACGAATATTGATAGCTCGATCGATACGAACTAGGGGAGCTGATCGATGCGAAGTGGGCGATGGATGCGGACCGGACCGAGTGGAACTGTGGCTTACTGATGGATTCGAATGGGATCGATGCGACCTGGGGCTTCTTGATGGATATGAAGGCACTGCCGCTCTGATCGATACGAAGGTGATGAGTTCGAACTGGAGCTCGATGATGGATACGAAAATGGGGTTATTGCCTTTACTTTGCATCGATCATAACTTGAGCATACGAACTCGGATTGACTTAAAATTTGGAATGCTGGCTTATATGGCTTTGCTTGTCATGTCTGTCAATTGTGGCCCGATCCGGACTCGACAAAATTCATCGATATCCATAACGAAGCAATGCATAATCAATCTCTGGGAGGAACTCTCTTTGGTTTTTGTTTAATCTTTTGGTATCACGGCCTTGCCAAAAAGTAGGATAACAGATATATGCCTGTTATTTATTATCATATCTGTTATCACTCTGCAAGTTCCATGTTAGTGTAGAATTCACTATGGGTTGAAATGATACATATCCGAAAGAACTGTAGAATAGGAGAAAATCGTTATGGGTTGAAATGGTAAAACAAAGCGATTTTCATTGAATTGAATTTAGGGTTGCAGGTTGAAATGATATATACCGTATATATTTAAATTACGAATTGAAATGATAAATTTCCGCATTACTTGACCATAGGATAGAAAATTTTATACAGACATCGTTAGTCTATATGTAAATATTTTGAAATGATTTCATTGATTTTGATAGGAAATATATATGGCTTTATTTAAATTTGGAAATATTATGTATATGAGTAAGTTTTAATATAAAATAGATTTGATAATAAGCTTTAAATTTAGTAAAGTTTGATTTAAGCAATATACAATATGTTTAAGTATTTATTTAAAAATTATACATATATATTTTATAGATTTTATAACGATTTTACATAAGTTAAGTTTGGAAAGATAAATTTGAATTTGTTCAAAAAAAATTGTATTTAATTAAGAATTTTGTTCAATTAAATCAATTTGAAACTTATTGAATTTGATATTTTTGAAAGGCTATGATATTCTAGTTTTGAAGTATAAACTGTTTTGAAATGACCACGGTGTTATAACAACGTTTGGTTGTTAAAGAGACCGGGATCAGATATTGTCATACTCTCTGCCAATACCGAAAACCGCTTTAACAACTGTGCACGTGGTGGAGATCCAAAATGAAGTAGGATGGTTTGGATGATTACGGTATTTACGTAGCCCTGACTCCCATGAGTTAGCTTGATGCAGCTAAAACAGGAGCCATGCCGGGCTAAGTGAGGTCATTCCTCCGATCGAGCACATTTCTTCGATGCCATTCTATTGCTTTTGTGATTGATTGAGTGAACATTTTAATTTGGGAGTGTGTCATGAGGTGGGTGGTAGTAGTTGCTAAGCGTTACCACCGGTCAGGAACCACAAACGGTATATCTACCTGGCATTGCCTCGAGTGCCTTGTCGCATGCCCTATCGCGCCTTGTACGAGTTTGTTTTATACCATACCTATGTGATGTCCTCTGGGTAAACTCCAGTTTACGGAGGATTGTATAGACTTCGGGAATATATAACATGTGTTAAGGGGGATATGCGTAACGCCGTAACGCTATTTTAATATCTTTTACTTTACTATAGACATATTATAGTAGCAAATATTACTACATAGTAGATAGTTCCACGGATCCTTAGAGGATGGCAATCCTAAACATCCTTTAAGTTACTTGTATTTCATTTGATATTTCACTTGAGTTGGATTTATTGATATAAGAATGTTAATCCTGACTCGAGTGTTTTGTATTTTGCTTTACGCTCAAGTCAGACTGAGTAATACAGCATTTGAGACTCACCTTTGTAGTTTGGAGCTTCGCTTGGAGATCCAACTACCGATTCAGCTTTCAGTCATTCAGTTGATTCCAGTAACGTATTCAGATTTTGTTATTTGACTATTGTATTCGAAACGTTTGTTGTATCTTGTTTTAACTCTGTTATATATATAGTAGCTTTATGAACTACTATTCAATTATTTCTGGTGCTTATTATTGTAATACTCCGTATTTGTGATTTTTTGATTTATTTATTTACTGTATATGCTAAGTTTTTCTAAATTTAAATTAACAATTTGATATTTTGAGCAATTCAAGTCCGACATGTGCGGTGCGAATGGCATGAAATAGCGGGTCGTTACATGTGGTATCAAAACTCTGGTTTCAGGCAAAACTTAGCATATATGGTAGAATTTAATTAAAGAATCGCCTTCATTCGAGCTTTAATTCCTTCCTCCTTGATTCGGTTTCCTTTGAATTTTGGAACGTTCTCCTCGGTTCCAAAATCCATTCTTGTCTCTCCCTATTCGTGATTTCTTGATTCTAGAGTATCCCATAGCTCCACTATATAACTTGTAAAAGGGTGAAACTCCTTTACAACGAGCATTGATTAACCATAGATTTTTGTATCCTCGGTTTAGATGCTGTTATCTCTTGCTATACTCGAATTCAATTTTTTGAGATCAGATGCTAGTTTGCCTCAAAATTCTGCATCAATCTTATTCTTAAAGTCACGGTTGGCCCGGTTAAGGTCGCCCGTGATTTATATGAATCTATTCATCTTCCTCCTTTGTAATTTAATCATCTTATCTTCATCTCGAGCCTATTTTCTTAGCCAAAATTCTCTTTAATTATGGTCCCCTTGAATTTGGATCTTTATCGTTGTTTGGAAATCTATTCTTGTATAATTGAGTGAGGGAGTGTATTTGTAATTAATATTAAAAATATTTTATAGTGTGTTGTTTGAGTTGTTGATGTTGATATTGGGGTTTCGATTGATTCGTCTAATCAACGCTATCGGTAGGAATTCCCAAACACGTGAACAGAGCATACTGACACAATTTTTTTTTCAAAATTAATAAATTTTGTTTGATTATATTATATATATGTAAATTTTATGAAATTGGCCAATGAAATGGTTATTAGAAATCATAATGCTAAAATTTTCATTTATTGTTTTATTAACATTTCTAAACCTTTAACTATTATTGTATGGGGAAATGAAATTTTAAAAGCATGGTTTATGAATTTGATTTGAAAATGAAATCAATTTAAATAAGGATTTGAGGATTAAATTACCGGTACATTTCAAAGTTTAGTTTTAAAGTTTTGAAAAGTATTATTTAAAAGTATTTTCGAATAGAAATTGTTTCAAAAGAAAAATTTTAAAGTTCAAAATCTATACTCTGCCAATTGTTGCTGGAAAGTAATTTCGGTGATGACTGCAGCGTCATCGACGTTCATTTTTGAGTATCAAAGTGGAGAAATGAGTTAGTAGCTTTGCTACACTATTGTTTTGGAAAATGGATTTGATTTGAAATTTCTTGAATATGATTTGATTTATATAATATGTATGCATGTAATTATTTCAAAATAGTTTGAAGTGGAACCAGAAATTTGAATCTTAAGTCTATATATTAAGAACTGGTTTCAATTATTGAAATAAAGTGGAATGTTTGAATAATTGGAATATCTGAAATGATAATGGAATTAAACCAACCCGAAATAATGAATTTAAACAAATTTATTTGTATAACACTAAACTACATTCTAATATATATATATATATATATATATATATATATATAACTTGCCTAAAATATTCAAAAAAGGTTAAAATGTTAGGATATAATAGAGGGTTGTACAAGAAGAAAACTTAAGCAATAAATTGTTCAAACTAAAATCTGGCTTAATATAAATGTAGTAAATAAAAGAAAATTTGTATAGTAATTATTTACACTTAGAAACATTAATATAACTTGCCTAGAAAGTTTAAATGTAATTAGAGTGTAATTGGATAGTATGCACTATAATATAAGTAATGAGATATAAAAATGATATTTGGTTAAGGGAATTCACTGATAATAAATTGAATAATAAATTGAAAAAATGAAAGAAATTTTATTTGTTGAATAATATATGGTTATAGAAAATGATTATACACTTAATATATACTCTAAAATATGTCTAGTGAGACAAATTAAATAAGAGAAAGGAAAAGAATGCTATTTAAGGAAATAAATATAAATTTAAGAATAATGAACTTGGATTCTTAGTGGAATCAACTTAACTAAAGATAAATGGATAAAATAAATAAGGTAATTTAAAAATGAATTTGTTGAAAGAAATGTTGATAAAATGAAATAAAATCAATTTAAATTTAATGACTATTTATTAGTTGAAATGAAATGGATTAAACCTGTTATCCCGCTTTTTGGCAAAGCCGTGATACCAAAAGATTGATCGAAAACAAAAGACTGTTCGTCTCAGAGATTGGTTGTACTTCACTTCGCTATGGATATCGATGAATTTTGTCCGAGCCCGGATCAGGCTACAATCGATAGGACATGACAAGCAAGGCCATGAAAACCAGTGTTTCAAATTTCAGGTTAATCGGAGGTCGTATGAACGAGATATGATCGATGCAAGTTAGCCAAAGTATGATGTTCGAACCCATCAAAAAGTTGTGGAGATGCTCACTTCGAATCCATGGAATTCATATCCATCACTACTTGTCTAGTTGGAACCCGTTGGTTTACACATGCTTTGAATCGATCGAGTTCGGATCGATCGATAACGTGATATCGATCAGTTCGAATCGATCGGTTTCGAATCGATAAAGTAGGCGTCGCCTCAACAAGTTCGTATCCATCAATGGGTTGCGCTTCGTATTGACCGGGATGGCCGGACCCTCGTATCCATGAATTTCGTATCGTTCAAACCAGTGCCTAGTTCGAACCGATGAACAAAGCCTTCATTCGAACCCATCGGGGAGCTTCAGTTCGTATCCATCACAGATATCGATACGAACTTACCATCGATGCGAACTAAGCCCCTTCCCTCAATTCAAACTAGGCAGATACAGGTCAATGCGAGATTTACGTAGTTGATCGATTCAAACTATGCAACGTCTCTTGATACAAACGAGGCGAAGATCATGGATGCGAAGCGGTCAACTCGGAGAAAAAATAGGATCGATGCGAGGAGTGCGCGCCACGTACCTACAGAACCACGTGCATCCATCGATTCGAATGCATGGTTTCGAAGTGGTCGAGTCGAAGTAGACAGCCAACCGAAATGTATCAACTCGTATCGATCATATCTCCCAAACCGCTGATCCAAATGCAGCGAAATTTTCACAGAAGCTTCCATACATGGTAGAGTTTGTTCCTGCCAAGTTTCAACTCGATTGGATCATTTTTTGATCGATTCGAATGGAGTTCGAATCGATCTCAGATCGAGTCAAAACTTGGTGGGGTCGGTCGCGTGGGCCCACTCACGTGCCAGAAAAAGTCTCCCAAAGTTTGAGCGAGATCTGAGCCTTCTATGCCTATAAATAGCGCCTTGAAGCCTTCAGAAAAGGGGATCTTTTGGCCATTAAACGTCCAGACTCTGTCGGATTCAATTCTACTCTTCATTATCGCTGCTGTATTCAGATTTCAAAGCTATCATCAACTGTAATCCGCTGTAACCGATTAACATCATCAAATGAATGAATAAAGACATAAACTTCAGAGTGGACGTAGGCAAGATCGCCGAACCACTATAAATCATGTGTCTGTGATTGTTATTTGTGAATTATTGTGATTGCTATTGCTTAGATCTGAGTTCTATATTGATTGCTGTTGATTTGTGTTCATAAACGGGCGCTTTCACGATATTGGGTGTTTGTGGTCAATTTTGACGCAAACATTTTGGTGCTTTCAATGAGAAGGCTAATTCAGGAGTTCTACCAATTAGAAATTGATTCAGAAAGTTTGAAAGTTCAGATTTGAGAAATTATGACGAGACAAACAAGTAAAAAACAAAGGGCAGAGAGGAGTGAACATCAAGGAAGTTAAGAGGCTTCTTCAGGAGCGAATCAAGCTTCAGTCTTCATCACTAGGGACGAGATGGAGGCAATGATGAAGAAACAGGAGGAGTTGATCCAGAGTTTATTTCAGCAGATAGGACAACTTGGAGCACAAAATAGAGAAGCTGTTGGAGTTCAGAACGGAGCGGGACCATCCGGCGTAGCACCTGGATTAGGAGGCACACCCATGGAGAACGTTTATACCATTTCGGATAGAGAGAGAGATGAGCATCTGTACAACCCGGGAGTAGTAGAGGAGCGAACGCTCAGTCAAGGAGGCAGGTCCCAGAGTTCCCTCGTGAACTCGGGAGGCAGGTTGAAAGTGATGAACGAAGATTACATCTTGGAGACAACGACAAGTTGGCGGAGATGGTTAGGCGAGCTATGAGAGGCGGATTAGTGAACAAGGATTTAGAGGATGTTAATAGGAGTCCTTTTGCTCCGGCAATCAAACGAGCTAGGAACCCACCGGATTTCAAGTTACCATCGTTGGACATGTATAACGGGAGAATAGACCCCACGGTTCATCTGATGAAGTATATGAGGCATAGGATGTGCGGGGGGCATCAGAGGAGGTTATGGCCCGGTGCTTTCCATTGTACTTGGCGGATATAGCAGCATTATGGTTTAGACAACTAGAGAGTGGATCTATCGGAACATGGAACGATTTAACTGAGAGATTTAAGAGGCAGTTCAGGGTTCACATTACAAGACCCAAGAATGTGATGACTTTGGCAACCCTAAAGCAGAAAGCCGGAGAGACTTTGAGAAGTTATCTAGCACGATTCAATGCAGCATCAGCTTCGGTGGATCGAGCAGATCCATCAATGGTGGTGATGGAAGCTGTGTCCGGAGTAGCTGACGGTACAGAGTTCAATAATTCATTAACTAGAGATCCGCCTGTGGATCTAGGGGAATTCTACGACGAGGCAGAAAAGTTTTTACGATTAGAGGATGCGAATGCAGAAAGTGAAGAAGGAGAGGGAATAGAAGTTTATGTGCTTAAAGACAAAAAGCCTCTCGAAAAGTGTAGGATCTAAATTAACCCTAGAGGGGGGGGGGGTGAATAGGGTTATAGCAAATTTTCTTAATTTAAACACAAAAATAAACTGCAGAAATAAATATACTGAAAAGTAAATCACACACAAGATTTACCCAGCTTCGGCAACCCCTGCCTACTGCTGCATTCCCAGATTTCTATTAGAATTAAACAGTATCACGCTTACAAACACTCTAACAGACTTGCAAACCCTGCTACCGCCTATAGAGTTTTGCAAACTCGCAACCCCTGCTTACTGAACTAACTCTAAATAGACAATCAGACACAACCTAAAAGCTAGGTGGTGATTTACCTAAACTCTTTGATTCGTAGAATAAAAAAAACAATAATTAAGAACAAAATAGCCCTAAACTAATTAACATTATTAATATAAGTTTATTAACAATATTAATTAATAACAAAAGAAACCCCTTTTGTTTTTTGAACACCGGCCCACTTCCTTATTTCACCCGATCCTTTTTTTTTTATCTTCGTTCGTGAGAAATAATGGCGGCTTCGTTCCAGTTAGGGCTTCGTTCCCTTTTGGTCCAGTTAGGGCTTCGGCTCTTCGTTGCAATTAGGGCTTCGGTTCTTCGTTGCAATTATGGCTCTGGTTTCTTCAATTGATCTGTGATTGGTTGCCCTAGCTTGCTTGCAGTTGCTCGATCGAGTTTTGATGATTGTAAATTCGGTATGTGCTGTCTCCTTTTGCTTTTCTAATTTGATACTTGAACTCGATCGAATTGAAATGCCGATGATGATTAGGGTTTTAATAGGATTTGATTTCCTATTTTTGCGTTCGACTGATTATTTCAAAAAATTGCTTTGGTCGTTCGATTATGTATTGATGCTTGAGATTTCTTTGACTTAATCAAATTCGTATGCACTTGATTCCTTGGTTGACACGGTAGAGAATTCTCGGCTTGAATTTGATTTTGGTTCCGTGACTTTCTCTGACTTGATAAATTTCGTATAATTTGATACTCACGGTTTTGAAGTTGTGATTTCTTGGCTTTGACCTATTTTGTTTACTTGGTTATCACGACAGTGGTTTGCTTTTTGACTTCGGTCACTTGATTTTGACTGTGGTTACTCTGTGCTCCTTTTTGAAAATTGGCTGCTCGATATTGTTGTAATGTGTTGTTTTACCCTGCTGCATATCACTGCATTTGAATTTTGTATGTAAACTTGGATTTGCTTCATTTGAAATTCTAGTGGCTGATCATCTTGCTGTTCACGGCCATTATATCTTTACTGCCATATTTTGCTTCACTGTTGCATTCATTGTCATTCATTTGTGTCTTGTATCAATGCTCGACCATGTTGCATATTGGACATCGATTCATTTCCACTTGATTCTTAATTTGGTTGTTACCTGAGTCACTTGTTCATATTGCCTTTGCACACTTGTTTATATGAACTGCTGTTCCATTGTTGGTCTGTTGCTTTATGTTGCATTGTTCACTGCGTCACTCTTGTAGTTGTAACTGGACATTCTGGCCTTGAACCTGTTGCATATATGACTGCTGTATGGTTGCATATTTGTAAGTTGTTCAGTTTGCATCATGCTTTTGTGCATTTGGATTTTTGGTCGACCCTATCTCCTTGAGTTGCAGTGCTTCATGTTGTATTCATCCCTGCAGCATAACCTGTTGCATTCTTTGATGGTTCATTGGTGCACTTGTACTTGGTCATTGTAGTATGTTGTCACTGAGTTTGAGCATTTTCACATTTGCAGCCTTGGTCTTCATACTGTATTCTCCGTATCATGCTTGTGCATTTCTCTGTTGTATTACTGTACACTGCATAGTGGTCTTCATTGTGATGATTTTGTTGCTCTGACTTATATCACTTGATGTCTTGAGCTTCAACTGTGCTCGAACTCTGTCCATACTTGCCCAATTTACACAGATGCTCCACTTGTTCATTTTGTTGAAGTGTACTTGTCTTCATACTGGTTGTTACAGTCCTATGCAGTTCATGTTGCCTTGACTTTGGTTTGTACTGGTGCACTTCTGTTTGCTGTCATGTTGGTAGCATTGTGTCTTAGCTTTGCTTGTGTAGCTATGCAGTTGCAATGAAAATGCCTTGTAGTTGTGTATTTCTGTGGATGCAGTCTTACTACTGTGTTGCTGTAGTCTATTGGGCTGCATTTGTGTATATTTGATTATTTTTGCAATCTGGTCTGATGCACCTTGTTTCATGCTTGAGACTGTGTTTGCAATGTCTGGTCAGTGGTGCTTTGAGTTGAACCTATCTTGGGTTTGACCTTGTTTTTGATTTCTGTGCTTTTGTTTGATTTTTGCACACGAGTTGGCGAGGCAGTGCACACGTATACGAATGTACACGTGTGTACTGCAGCCACTTGTAATTACCTGTCCCTGATAAAAAATATCGATATGCACAGATATTGCACAGTCAAAAATGATGACGAACAACCCAAATAACTGAGGCAAACAATGTTTTCAAAATCATCGTTTCTTTCAAATTTCAAAAATATTTCTCTTTCAATTTTACTGCGTTTAAAATATTTTTGCAGATTACTCAGATGCTGGATTCAAACCGGATTATAGTTGAAGACAAAAATATGAGTGTGAGAGATATGTAGTAAGGTCGTGATGTAAATGTGATGTGATTGTAATCAAAAATGTACATGTATAGTGAGAGCATGAAATTGTACTATTTACAATTTGTAATAAATATTTGTTTGAATAAAAATTTCTGTTTGAATTCAAAATCTGTTTAACTTGTTCTGTTTGAATTCAAATTCGAATTCTGTGTAATTTAATTTTATTCAACAAATATTTATTTAAACTATGAAAAACAAAATAGTACATTACCAAATACATTTATATGAATGTATATATGTTTATTATCATCAAACAAAAATCATATAGCGCAAAGCGCATATTCAACAATCTCCCCCTTTTGATGATAACAAACATATATTTAAGATTTTGAACATATTAAATGTATTTGATAATTTCATTTGATCCCCCTATTTGAATGCTCCCTCTCTACACAATGCTCCCCCTACATATATGCATAGAAATATATAAGAGAGCCTATATGCACAATGAAAATTATTTGACCTTTGCTTGATTCTATTCGACAAAAATCTTAACTTTTCTCTCCCCCTTTTGTTATCAGCAAAAGAATAATAGTGTTATAAAATAGGGATGAAATGATCGACATGAATCAAACATTTAACTCAATTAAATATAAATATCAAATTTCAATAAAATTCAAACAAAAATCATAATTACCCTTGTCAAGCGCATATTCCACTTTCAGAAGTGATGAAGATAGAATCATCAAAAATTCATATAGTTATGTCTATTTGTGGTATATTTATTTCTGGAAATTTGAATATCTACTAACCATGCATAACCGTTAGGACTTTTAAATGAGATTAGTAGTATTCCAATTTAATTTTAAAAAATGAAATCAAGTATCTTCTAACCACGCATGACCGTGAGGACTTTTAAATGGGATTAGAATCAACTTGTCTATTAAATCAATTATTTTTAATATGCGTTCCATACATGCATAACCGTGAGGACTTTTAAATGAGCATGGAAGCACATAATCAAAAATCCAAGTAATTCACCCATGCATGACCGTGAGGACTTTTAAATGAGAGTGAATACTTTGGGTATTTATTTTTAATTGCTGAATATAATAAATTGAAGCACAAATAATTTCCTTCACTGATTTAAAGATATTGAAGAACAAATGATTTCCTTTGTAAACTACCACAAATTTACATACTAAATATGATCTTGATGAGTAATGTTTGATAGAAAGATGATAGAAATAGAAATGGTCATGGAATTATTACCCAACAAAAAGTTTTTCTAACTCTTGTTATGAAATTCTAAAGAAATTTCCTAATTATATTTTCTCGAGTTTTAATATACGATAAATATCAACACTCATCACTTTTTCAATCACTATTCATCTTTTCGATAATCATTAGGGAGTTAGATTAGTTAAAAAATTGTCATTTAGAATCAAATTCAAAAATCAAAATTTTTTTTAAAAAAAATGATTAGTCAACCTCTATAATTCCCAAATCTAAACGTAATTTGGAAAATCTGTCTTCGGGGAGAGGTTTTGTGAAAATATCAGCAAGTTGAGTTTCTGTTGAAATATATTCAATGCAAATGTCTTCTTTAGCAATGTGATCTCGAAGAAAATGGTGTCTCACATCAATGTGTTTTGTGCGAGAGTGATGAACAGGATTATTTGACAAATCTATAGCACTCCTACTACCACATTTTAATGGGACTTGTTTATAGACTAAGCCAAAATCAGAAAGAGTTTGCATCATCCATAGAATTTGAGCACAACAACTTCCCAAAGCAATATATTCTGCTTCAGTGGTGGATAATGCAACACAATTCTGTTTCCGACTTGACCATGAGACTAATGAATGTCCTAGCATGAAACATGTCCCACTAGTGCTTTTTCTGTCAACTAATGAACCAGCATAATCAGCATCGGAATAACCTACTAAATCAAAATTTTCACAAGAGGGGTACCATAGTCCAAATTTGTGTGTGTGTGAAAGATATCTCAAAATTCGTTTAGTAGCTTTTAAATGAGATTCTTTGGGATTAGCTTGAAAACGTGCACACAAGCATACAGAAAACATAATATCAGGTCTAGAAGCAGTAAGATAGAGAAGTGAACCGATTATCCCTCGATATTTCTTTTGATCAATTGCAATTCCTTTCTCATCTTTGTCCAACTTTGTTGATGGGCTCATAGGAGTTCTCAATGGTTTGGAATTTTCGACTCCAAATTTCTTCAATAGCTCCAACACATATTTGGATTGTGAAATGAAGATACCATCACTGCTTTGCTTAATTTGAAATCCAAGAAAGTATTTCAATTCACCAACCAAACTCATCTCAAATTTAGCCTGCATGACTTGTTCAAAATTCTCACACAAAAGCTCATTAGTAGCACCATAAATAATATCATCCACATAAATCTGAACAATCAAAAAATCATGTTCTTTATGTAATAGAAACAGAGTCGTGTCAGCACTTCCCTTTTTAAAACCATTTTCCAAAAGATATGTACAGAGGCAGTCATACCAAGCTCTTGGTGCTTGCTTAAGACCATATAATGCTTTTTCTAGCTTATACACATGATTTGGAAATTCATGATTTTCAAAACCGGGTGGTTGTTCAACAAAAACTTCTTCTTTTAAATCACCATTCAAAAAGGCACTTTTTACATCCATTTGTTTAAGTTTGAAACCCTTGTAACATGCAAAACTTAGCAAGATTCTAATGGCTTCTAACCTAGCAACTGGAGCAAATGTTTCATCAAAGTCTATGCCTTCTATTTGGTTATAACCTTTTGCAACCAACCTAGCCTTGTTTCTAATTACATTTCCTGATTCATCAAATTTATTTTTAAACACCCATTTAGTCCCTACAATTGGATAGTCATTAGGCCTAGGAACTAAATTCCAGACTTTGTTTCTCTCAAATTGATTAAGTTCATTTTGCATTGCTAAAAACCAATTTTCATCATTAAGAGCCATTTCAACAGAATCAGGTTCAATTTCAGAAATAAAACCACTATGACAACAAAACGCACATAAATTTTCATCAAATGAGGAACGAGTACGTATATCTTCCGTAGGATCACCAATAATTAATTCAGGAGGATGATTAGGTTTGAACCTTAATTTATCAGCATCAACAGTCCTCCTTTCAGTTTTCTTACTAAATGTCCCTTCTTCAGTGCCTTCAGGATCTACTCCATCGTCAACCATCCTTTCAGTCGTTTTTTTCAGATCAAATTCATCAAATTTCACATTGATTGACTCAACAATTGTCTTTGTTCGTTTGTTATATATCCTGTAAGCCTTACTCCTTGTTGAATAGCCCATGAAAATTCCATCATCAGCCTTTGATTCAAATTTTCCAAGTTGATCACCTGTGTTAAGAATGAAACAAGGACACCCAAATATACGAAAATAAGAAATGTTAGGTTTCCTTTCATGCCACAGTTCATAAGACGTTTTGCCAAGTATTGGTCTAATCATTACTCTATTCATTACATAGCACGAAGTATTCACTGCCTCTGCCCAAAAGATTAGAGGTAGCTTATACTCACTTAACATGGATCTAGCCAATTCCTGTAATGTACGATTTTTCCTTTCAACCACCCCATTTTGTTGAGGTGTTCGTGGAGCAGAAAATTCATGTTTTAAACCGTTTTCTTCACAAAAATTTTCAAATTCAAAATTTTCAAATTCGCCTCCATGATCACTTCTCAAGGTTTTAATTGTAACTCCTTTTTCATTTTGAACAAGTTTTGCAAATTTTGAAAAATATTCGAAAGATTCAGACTTTTTGGCTAAAAAGTAAACCCATGTAAATCTAGAATAATCATCAACCAATACATAACAATAACGTTTTCCATTCAAGCTTGAAATTTCATTTGGTCCAAATAAATCCATGTGAACTAGTTCAAGGACCCTTGATGTGCTAACAATGTTTTTAGGACGAAATGATGATCGACTAAGCTTGCTCAAGGAACATGCTTTACACACTTTATTATTTTTAAATTTCTGATGTGGTAACCCTCTGACTAATTCTTTTGATTCGAGTTTTTCTAAGAGACTCATGCTAGCATGTCCAAGTCTCCTATGCCATAAATATGCCTCTTCGTCAGTGGCTACCAAACATCTAGAAAGTTTTAGATTATCTAATGAAAGTGAGTAAACATTCCCTTTTCTTTTGCACATAAAAACAATGTTACTAGAAGATTTATCAATAATTTTGCAAGTATCACTATCAAAAATCACGTTCATACCTTTGTCACATAGTTGGCTAATAGAAATGAGATTGTGATGCAGATTTTCAACGTATAAAACATTAGTCAAAGAAAAAATACCGTTACCAACTTCACCTTTGCCAATAATCTTACACTTGCTATTGTCTCCCATGATCACATTTCCACCTTTAAAATTCTCTAAGCTAAGGAACTTCGATTTGTCACCTGTCATATGTCTAGAACAACCTAAATCTAGAAACCATTCTTGTTGTTCCTTAGCTCGCCAACAGACCTACATAAGAAGAGAGGAAGATGACCTAGAGAAACTCTTAGGTCCAATGTTATTAGTGATAGAAGCATTGTGAATAAAAAATCCCTTTGGAATCCATACTTGTTTAGTCCTTTTATTTTTATTCCAATAAACATGAAATTTGTTTTTAGAATTCTTAGGAACCCAAACTTGTATAAATTTTGTGTTCTTGTTCCTATGACTATCATTTTCATCACGACATCTATATATTTCACATCTATCAAAGACATTCTTATATTTTGCATTATCATCAACTTGTGTTTTCCCAAAACCTAGTCCTTTCCCGTTGTTAGCAAAAATTTGATTTCCCAATAGCATGTTGAAAGATTTTCCGCCTCTTGAAAAGTTATTCAAAGATTTCTCAAGACTTTGGACTTTGGTTTTTAATGTTGAGTTTTCAGTAACAAGTGAGGTGCATCGATTAATAAAATCCTTTCTCCTAGTGTCGATGGTTTCCTTAAGATTCAAGTTTTCACTTTCAAGACTTTCAAAGTTATTCCTCAGTTTTGATAATTCTGAATCTAAAATCTTACATTTTTTACATTCTAGGTTTTGAATATTTTCAATTTCAGTTTCTAACCTAGAATTTTCATGGACAAGTTCTCTCCTATCAGATTTTAGTTTTTCAATTTTAGATTCAAGAGTATCAATCATTTTAGTAAAATCACAACACATTGAAACAAGTTCTTTATAAGAATAGTTACTTACCTCACTAGATTCCTCTAAGCTTGCTTCTGAATCCGATTTTGACATAAGACACAAGTTAGCCTCCTCTGAGCTATTATTTGAAACTTCCTCTCCTTCTTCATCATCCCAAGTTGCTGCAAAAGCCTTCTTTTTCTTTTTCTTTCCTTTGTTGTTTTTGAGAAGTGGACATTTTTGTTTGAAGTGGCCAGGCTTCTTGCAGTTATAGCATGTCAATTCATTATCGGAATCGTCAGAATTCTTTGACTTATTACCACTTATTTTCTTCTTTCGTGACTTGAATCTTGACCATTTTTTAAGATTATTGACAGCCATTGCAAGCTCTTCAATTGGATCTTCTTCTTCTTCATCGCTTTCTTCTTTGCTCTTTAAGGCAATCGTCTTCTTCTTTGGTTCGGAGTTATTGCGTTCTTCCTTTGCTTTTAGCTCAAGCTCATATGTCATCAAATTTCCAATCAACTCCTCCATGCTTAGTTTGCTTAGATCTTTCGATTCTTGGATTGCCGTGACTTTTGCCTCAAAGTTCATTGGTAAAACTCGTAGTATCTTTCGCACAAGCTCTACCTCAGTGAATACCTTCCCAAGCGCTCTAGCATTGTATACCAAGGTTGAAAAACGTCCAAACATATCCTTTATGCTCTCGCCTTTGTCCATCACAAAGTTTTCGTATTCAATGCTGAACAGGGCTAGCTGAGACTCCTTGACTTGAGAAGTTCCTTCGTGTGTCACCTCCAAAGTATGCCATATTTCCTGTGCTGTTGTACAATGAGAAATTCTATTAAATTCATTTTTATCTAGAGCACATATCAAAGCATTCATGGCCTTAGCATTTGTCGTTTTCAATTTTCTTATCGTTTGCATCCCACCTATCCTTAGGTTTAGGAATCTCAGTATCACCAACGATTATAGTGGGGGGTTTATAGCCAGTTTCAATAATATCCCAAACTTCATAATCAACAGAACTGAGATAGATACCCATCCTAACTTTCCAATAAGCATAATCGTTCCCGTTAAACATGGGTGGCCTAGCAATAGATTGCCCCTCAGAAAAAGCATTATTTTGTAGACTCATGACTCTAGAGTTAAAAATACCACGCTCTGATACCACTTGTAGGATCTAAATTAACCCTAGAGGGGGGGGGGGGGTGAATAGGGTTATAGCAAATTTTCTTAATTTAAACACAAAAATAAACTGCAGAAATAAATATACTGAAAAGTAAATCACACACAAGATTTACCCAGCTTCGGCAACCCCTGCCTACTGCTGCATTCCCAGATTTCTATTAGAATTAAACAGTATCACGCTTACAAACACTCTAACAGACTTGCAAACCCTGCTACCGCCTATAGAGTTTTGCAAACTCGCAACCCCTGCTTACTTAACTAACTCTAAATAGACAATCAGACACAACCTAAAACCTAGGTGGTGATTTACCTAAACTCTTTGATTCGTAGAATAAAAAAACAATAATTAAGAACAAAATAGCCCTAAACTAATTAACATTATTAATATAAGTTTATTAACAATATTAATTAATAACAAAAGAAACCCCTTTTGTTTTTTGAACACCGGCCCACTTCCTTATTTCACCCGATCCTTTTTTTTTTATCTTCGTTCGTGAGAAATAATGGCGGCTTCGTTCCAGTTAGGGCTTCGTTCCCTTTTGGTCCAGTTAGGGCTTCGGCTCTTCGTTGCAATTAGGGCTTCGGTTCTTCGTTGCAATTATGGCTCTGGTTTCTTCAATTGATCTGTGATTGGTTGCCCTAGCTTGCTTGCAGTTGCTCGATCGAGTTTTGATGCTTGTAAATTCGGTATGTGCTGTCTCCTTTTGCTTTTCTAATTTGATACTTGAACTCGATCGAATTGAAATGCCGATGATGATTAGGGTTTTAATAGGATTTGATTTCCTATTTTTGCGTTCGACTGATTATTTCAAAAAATTGCTTTGGTCGTTCGATTATGTATTGATGCTTGAGATTTCTTTGACTTAATCAAATTCGTATGCACTTGATTCCTTGGTTGACACGGTAGAGAATTCTCGGCTTGAATTTGATTTTGGTTCCGTGACTTTCTCTGACTTGATAAATTTCGTATAATTTGATACTCACGGTTTTGAAGTTGTGATTTCTTGGCTTTGACCTATTTTGTTTACTTGGTTATCACGACAGTGGTTTGCTTTTTGACTTCGGTCACTTGATTTTGACTGTGGTTACTCTGTGCTCCTTTTTGAAATTGGCTGCTCGATATTGTTGTAATGTGTTGTTTTACCCTGCTGCATATCACTGCATTTGAATTTTGTATGTAAACTTGGATTTGCTTCATTTGAAATTCTAGTGGCTGATCATCTTGCTGTTCACGGCCATTATATCTTTACTGCCATATTTTGCTTCACTGTTGCATTCATTGTCATTCATTTGTGTCTTGTATCAATGCTCGACCATGTTGCATATTGGACATCGATTCATTTCCACTTGATTCTTAATTTGGTTGTTACCTGAGTCACTTGTTCATATTGCCTTTGCACACTTGTTTATATGAACTGCTGTTCCATTGTTGGTCTGTTGCTTTATGTTGCATTGTTCACTGCGTCACTCTTGTAGTTGTAACTGGACATTCTGGCCTTGAACCTGTTGCATATATGACTGCTGTATGGTTGCATATTTGTAAGTTGTTCAGTTTGCATCATGCTTTTATGCATTTGGATTTTTGGTCGACCCTATCTCCTTGAGTTGCAGTGCTTCATGTTGTATTCATCCCTGCAGCATAACCTGTTGCATTCTTTGATGGTTCATTGGTGCACTTGTACTTGGTCATTGTAGTATGTTGTCACTGAGTTTGAGCATTTTCACATTTGCAGCCTTGGTCTTCATACTGTATTCTCTGTATCATGCTTGTGCATTTCTCTGTTGTATTACTGTACACTGCATAGTGGTCTTCATTGTGATGATTTTGTTGCTCTGACTTATATCACTTGATGTCTTGAGCTTCAACTGTGCTCGAACTCTGTCCATATTTGCCCAGTTTACACAGATGCTCCACTTGTTCATTTTGTTCAAGTGTACTTGTCTTCATTCTGGTTGTTACAGTCCTATGCAGTTCATGTTGCCTTGACTTTGGTTTGTACTGGTGCACTTCTGTTTGCTGTCATGTTGGTAGCATTGTGTCTTAGCTTTGCTTGTGTAGCTATGCAGTTGCAATGAAAATGCCTTGTAGTTGTGTATTTCTGTGGATGCAGTCTTACTACTGTGTTGCTGTAGTCTATTGGGCTGCATTTGTGTATATTTGATTATTTTTGCAATCTGGTCTGGTGTACCTTGTTTCATGCTTGAGACTGTGTTTGCAATGTCTGGTCAGTGGTGCTTTGAGTTGAACCTATCTTGGGTTTGACCTTGTTTTTGATTTCTGTGCTTTTGTTTGATTTTTGCACACGAGTTGGCGAGGCAGTGCACACGTATACGAATGTACACGTGTGTACTGCAGCCACTTGTAATTACCTGTCCCTGATAAAAAATATCGATATGCATAGATATTGCACAGTCAAAAATGATGACGAACAACCCAAATAACTGAGGCAAACAATGTTTTCAAAATCATCGTTTCTTTCAAATTTCAAAAATATTTCTCTTTCAATTTTACTGCGTTTAAAATATTTTTGCAGATTACTCAGATGCTGGATTCAAACCGGATTATAGTTGAAGACAAAAATATGAGTGTGAGAGATATGTAGTAAGGTCGTGATGTAAATGTGATGTGATTGTAATCAAAAATGTACATGTATAGTGAGAGCATGAAATTGTACTATTTACAATTTGTAATAAATATTTGTTTGAATAAAAATTTCTGTTTGAATTCAAAATCTTTTTAACTTGTTCTGTTTGAATTCAAATTCGAATTCTGTGTAATTTAATTTTATTCAACAAATATTTATTTAAACTATGAAAAACAAAATAGTACATTACCAAATACATTTATATGAATGTATATATGTTTATTATCATCAAACAAAAATCATATAGCGCAAAGCGCATATTCAACAAAAAGGACTCAGGCAAGGATAAAGGAAAAAAGAAAGACTAAGAATGACGGGGACAAGTCGAAGCGGCAACGGAGGGAGCCACGATTCACCACTTACTCTGAGCTGAACGAGAGTTTGGAGCGAATCTATCAGGTTACCAAAGAGCAGGTTCCGTATCGTAGACCAATACGAAGGGATCCAACCTCTGACAAAAGAAAATTAGATAAGTTTTGTGTATTTCATGAATTAAACGGTCATAACACTAACGACTGTAAGCATCTGAAGGATGAGGTGGAAGGGCACATCAGGAATGACATTCTCCTTCAATATGTTAGGAGGCGAAATCCAGCGGTGGAACCAAAGCGACCACCGTCTACATCAGCTAGTGGCGACCCTGAATCAAGGCACTGTTTGGATATCCATTGATCGAATGAAATAACGATGAACAAGTCGTAAGCTTCCCACTAACACAATTAAATCATTTACACATGTACGAGATCGTGAACGATCCCCAGGCATGCTCTGAATGATCATTGACCGTTTCATAGTGGGAACTTACACTTTGACATCCTTACTTTGCTTTTGTTTCATTTTGATTTGGACCTTTGGACTTGGTATGTTTGGACATTTCTATTTCAAAACTCATCTGTTGAATAGATATTTGATTCTGATAGTTCTGAAATGGCTAAGCTACTTACACATGTACGGGGTCGCGAACGGTCCTTAGGCATGCTCTGAGATGGCGATAAACCCGCCCTGACAAACAATCAAGGGACCCACTCGAACGTGAGCCTGGTATTGATAATGTTAAGTCCCCCCTTGGCACACACAATTCGCCTCGAACGGCATCCGACCGCGAACGGTCACAATTCGCCTCGAACGGCACCCGACCTCGAACGGTCACAACTCGCCTCGAACAACACAATTCGCCTCAAACGGCACGACTCTCCCCGAACGACACAGCTCACCTCACCTCAAATGGCTCGATCACGAACGGTCGTCATTTGAGGTCCGCCACTTGACCGCGCACGGTCGCACTTCACCTCAAATGGCTCGATCCTGAACGATCATCATTTGAAGTTAGGCGCTTGACCATGAACGGTCGCGCTTCATCTCAAATATCTCGATCCCGAACGGTCGTCATTTGAGGTCACATAAAACTGTAAATTCCTTTGCAGGACATCAACATGATATGAACATCCGGCTCATGGCATTACAAAACACGCCTTCCTACCGCAAGGCATATTTTGGGGGGCAAATGTTATCCCGCTTTTTAGTAAAGCCGTGACACCAAAAGATTGATCGAAAACAAAAGGCAGTTCGTCTCAGAGATTGGTTGTACTTCACTTCGCTATGGATATCGGTGAATTTTGTCCGAGCTCGGATCAGGCTTCAATCGATAGGACATGACAAGCAAGGCCATAAAAACCAGTGTTTCAAATTTCAGGTTAATCGGAGGTCGTATGAACGAGATATGATCGATGTAATTTAGCCAAAGTATGCTGTTCGAACCCATCAAAAAGTTGGGGAGATGCTCACTTCGAATCCATGGAATTTGTATCCATCACTACTTGTCTTGTTCGAACCCGTTGGTTTACACATGCTTCAAATCGATCGAGTTCGAATCGATCGATAACGTGATATCGATCAGTTCGAATCGATCGGTTTTGAATCGATAAAGTAGGCGTCGCCTCAACAAGTTCGTATCCATCAGTGGGTTGCGCTTCGTATCGACCGGGATGGCCGGACCCTCGTATCCATGAATTTCGTATCGTTCAAACCAGTGCCTAGTTCGAATCGATGAACAAAGCCTTCATTCGAACCCATCTGGGAGCTTCAGTTCGTATCCATCACAGATATCGATATGAACTTACCATCGATACGAACTAAGCCGCTCCCCTCGATTCAAACTAGGCAGATACAGGTCAATGCGAGACTTACGTAGTTGATCGATTCAAACTATGCAACGTCTCTTGATACAAACGAGGCGAAGATCATGGATGCGAAGCGGTCAACTCGGAGAAAAAATAGGATCGATGCGAGGAGTGCGCGCCACGCCCCTACAGAACCACGTGCATCCATCGATTCGAACACATGGTTTCGAAGTGGTCGAGTCGAAGTAGACAGCCAACCGAAATGTATCAACTCGTATCGATCATATCACCCAAACCGCTGATCCAAATGCAACGAAATTTTCACAGAAGCTTCCATCAAGGTAGAGTTTGTTCCTGCCAAGTTTCAGCTCGATTGGATCATTTTTTGATCGATTCAAATGGAGTTCGAATCGATCTCATATCGAGTCGAAACTTGGTGGGGTCGGTCGCGTGGGCCCACTCACGTGCCAGAAAAAGTCTCCCGAAGTTTAAGCGAGATCTGAGCCTTCTACGCCTATAAATAGCACCCTGAAGCCTTCAGAAAAGGGGATCTTTTGGCCATTCAACGTCCAGACTCTGCCGGATTCAATTCTACTCTTCATTATCACTGTTGTATTCAGATTTCAAAGCTATCATCAACTGTAATCCGCTGTAATCGATTAACATCATCAAGTGAATCAATAAAGACATAAACTTCAGAGTGGACGTAGGCAAGATCGCCGAACCACTATAAATCCTGTGTCTGTGATTGTTATTTGTGAATTATTGTGATTGCTATTGCTTAGATCTGAGTTCTATATTGATTACTGTTGATTTGTGTTCATAAACGCGTGCTTTCACGATATTGGGTGTTTGTGGTCAATTTTGACGCAAACAAAACCGAATTATTGAATGTTAATTTATCTAAAATTGAAATTAGTTGAAGTTGAATGTTGAGGTGGAATTAACTATGATTGATAAAATAGATTTAATGGATGTGTAAAATAAAACAAATGTTGTTGTGAAAATTTTGTAATAAATGTTAATAAATGAGAAACAAATCAATCGAATAAAAATATATGAATGAAACCAATCAAATGTGAATACAATAAATTTGATTGATTAAATAGAGTGAATTAGAATCAACTAATTAAATATAAATAAATTTTAAAATAAATGTAATTTATATGGTTTTGAATTTTCTGTTGATTTTTGTATTTCAACATATTTTTCTTCTGGTTGTTCCTTTTCTCTTTCCTCCTTCCATTTCGGAGACGAAAAATTTTGAGTGGGGGAGAGTGTGACCACCCGGAAATTTTTAACGGGTTTTATAACGTAATTAACTGAAATTTTATGAAATTTAAAACTATAAAATTTAGCAATGAAAAATTTTCCATTTGTTATGTCTAAATAGACGTATTCCAAATATCGAATTTTCATTGCAAAATATGAATGTAAATTCTGTTGTGTAAAATTTTCAATTCCAGTTCAAATCAGTTAAAATTTGATGTAAATAAAATATCTTTGAAATCTGAATATTTTTATATAATAAAATTTTAAATCATTTTCTGAGTAAGACGTTAAAATTCATTCCGTCAAATTTGGACTTCTCTAGCTCCGTCTATCTTATTTTTGACGAAATCGCAGTTGTTTAGCAGCGGAATATCGATTTTTGATAGGATGGTCGTATCGCTGATATCTGTGTGCCATTTTGATTGTCTCATCATGCTAATCTCTGTTGTATATCCATTTGTATATTTCAGAGTCCTGTACGTAGAGGAATCTATGAAAACGGTAACCGTATCGTTACCCTTTTCATGCCTCTTAAGTTTCCTTTTGTCTTTCCACTTTCCACCGTATAACCTAACAGCCATTTCCTTCTATTTCTTTCTAAAATCAATACATCACTTGTCAACATCACCGTCGGTTATATTTATTGTCGGTTGCCGTATCATTTCTTTCTCGGTTCATTATGGGCAGAAGGCTACTTATCTTCCTCGACTTTTGAACTCACGTTCTAGTTATATGTATGCCTTTGAACTTCATTCCAATAAATACATCGAAAGTTGCATTCATTTATTAGTTTCAAACTCTTGTCCATTGTTTTTCCCGACCTTTATTTTGCAAACCACTCCATGTTGCAATTCTACTAGTTCGCTTATATATTTTGATATCTATTCATTGCTTTGAAAAGAAATGTAAAGGCATACATGGTCTGTGTCTTTCTGAAACCTTCTCTTTCTCTCATTATTTCTTTCCCTATTCAATTTTTTTTCTTTTTTTTCTCTTGAAATAATTTTTTCTCATGGAAGAAATCTGACCCGCCACAACACTTCCTTCTGCCCCACCTTGTTCCCACCACTCGACCTCTCACCTCTAGCCACACAACACAATGCTTCACCACCTTGCTCCACCACACCCACTCCTACGTGCCTCCTAAGGCCTTCAACACACCACAGCCCAGACCCATGACCCGACCATCCTCCAACCTCCGCCCAATGGCCAAAGTCCGCATCCATCTCAGCTTACCACCACAACGCGGGCGGCATCTCCATTTCCCCTTCCTGCCCGCCTTGACCATCGGCCATCGTCGGCCAGGCAGTAACACCCAGCCACTGTGGCCTCCTCCTCCTTGTTTCTCCTCTCTGGCCGATATATGTATGAACTATCCTTCACCTTCTCTTTTATAAAATAATAATATATATGCCATATATTTCAAAATGCAATGACAGCTCTACCTGCTTGTTTTCATTCGTTCTTCACCATTATTTTGTATATATTACTTATATATTTCATACGTATGTGTATGTTTTAATATATATATATATATATTTTAGAAAAAAAAGATTTATATAGAAACAAGTACATAAACTATGGATCATTTTCTATGTAAGGGTTTAGATAAGATTGTATATGATATATATATATATATATATTATATGTTGATTTTCGAAATTTATAAAGTTAGTTTTATATATATATATTAGTTTATCCATTTTGATCTGTTGATTTTATGCATATATAAAAGGTAATTATATATATATACACACATTTTGATCTCTAGATATTTATGTAAGTTATTAAGTTTGTACATAAATTTTTGAGTCTATATAAGTCATGTACTTGTCCTGTTGTTGAATATATTTATGAGAGTTATATATAGTAGTATTATATATATAATATATGTGTGAACGTTTGTATATGTTATATAAAGTAGAAGCTGGTTTTGATAACTATGATATATTGTATATATAAAGTATACTTTGGGGTAACTTTCTATTATAAATTGTATATATATATATATACACACACTTATAAATCTAGGCTTGCTTGCTATTACATATTGTATATATATACTATACAGCCGACCTTCTTTTCTATTCCATAAAAATATATAATCTGGGTATATTGGATTCTGTTATTTTGTGGTTTTTTACATTTGTATTTTTATATAACCAAAGATATAACTATCCGTTATATTAGTTGCACGAGTACTTTATATAAGTGGTTTCATATAAAAGTTGTGTGTCTGCATGCATGTTTTATTTTAAGCTAGTTATATATATTTGTTATAACTATGAATCTGCATGTTTTTTTCATAATTTAGATATATATATATATATATATATATATATATATATTGGTTTAAAAAATATTAGTCTATATATAAGAATATATGAGCTTGGTTCATGTGTGTGTGTGTACATAGAAATTTATTTTATATGTGTTCGAAAATATGGATTTGAAAATATATGTTTTGGAATTTATCTTTGAATAATAATAATACACACACACACATCATTTGGTTTCAATACAGTTTATTCATGTGTTTAAGATTTTGTTTTGGGTAATAGTTTTAAGTATAATAAAGATTCTTAATACTGGAGTTTTAAGAATAAGGATTTTGAAATGTTTATATTATTTTAATATTTATCTTAAATTAAAACATTGAAAATATATATATATATATAATATAATATAATAATAACGTATATATTTTCAATTTATATCAAACAGATTTTATTTGTTTTCATAGATTACCGCTATTAGCTCTGTTCGTCGAATTCGTGCCAACCTTGCTTTGCTTTGAAATTCGTTCCTGGATTTGTAACCCATTTCATTGTCAAATTTCTCTAGTCTCGAAAGGTGAGCAAGCACTCACGATTAACGTTCTTATATCTATTAAATTTGATTGCAATTGAAATGAAAATTGAAATATGGTGCTGTTAGTTATTTACATTGTTATATATATGTTATTATCTGTATTTGTTCACCTGTGACATCCGACACCATTATCTGTTATTTATATTGATGACATGTGCCTGTTATTTGTTATCATGTCTGTTATCACCCTGCAATCTTTTTGTTAGTATAGAATTCACTATGGGTTGAAATGATACATACCCGAACGAACTGTAGAATAGGAGAAAATCGTTATGGGTTAAAATGGTAAACCAAAGCGATTTTCATTGAATTAAATTTAGGATTGCGGGTTGAAATGATATATACCCATATATATTTAAATTACGGATTGAAATGACAAATATCCATATCACTTGACCATAGGATAGAAAATTTTATACAGACATCGTTGGTCTATATATAAATATTTTGAAATGATTTCTATGATTTTGAAAGGAAATATATATGGTTCTATTTTCATTTGAAAATATTATGTATATGAGTAAGTTTTAATATAAAATAGATTTGACAATAAGCTTTAAATTTATAAAGTTTGATTTAAGTAAAATACAATATGTTTAAGTATTTGTTTAATAATTATATACATATATATATATATATATATATATTTATAGATTCTATAATGATTTCTATAAGTTAAGTTTGGAAAGAAAGATTTGAATTTATTCGAAATTATATTTAATTAAGAATTTTGTTCAATTAAATCAATTTGAAACTTATTGAATTTGAGATTTTTGAAAGGATGTGATATTCTGGTTTTGAAGTATAAACTGTTTTGAAATGACCATGGTGTTATAATTACGTTTGGTTGTTAAAGAGACCAGGATCTGATATTGTCATACTCTCTGCCAATATCGAAAACCACTTTAACAACTATGCATGTGGTGGAGATTCTAGAATGAAGTAGGATGGTTTGGTGACGATTCTATATGGTATTTACGTAGCCCTGATGTTGGGTGTGTTTCCAACCCCATCAAACCAAAGGGAAAGAAGGAGCCAAACCTCCAGCCATCTCCCCCATAGCCGAACCAGGCTCCTTCCATCGCCATCACCGAACCAGCATGCCTCACCGATGCCGAACCAGGGTTCCGCGCGCCTTCACCGAATCAACCATATCCAGGGAGGCCGAACCAAACCCTCGCCCACCAAGACCGGACCACTTGCATCACCGGTCCAAAACCACCTCAATGCCGAACCAGCTTGCTCCCCTACCTGCCACTTCCATGCTCCACCGAACCACATGCCACCGAACCAACCATCTCCCCCTTGCTACCACCGAACCAAGCATAGCCGAACCATGCTACCACTCAACCAAGCATAGCCGAACCACGCTACCCCCGGACCAGCTCCAACCTCAACATACTACTGCCGGTCCAACCTACCACCGGTCCAAACGACATACCACTCACCGCTGAACCAAGCTTCGCCGAACCAGATGTGCCAGACCGGATTGCTTCAGCCCAGGCCCGCTAGCAGCTCTATACATCCAGGACCCCTGCCCCCAGCCTCATTCTATAAATAGAGGGGCAGGGGTACAACAATGGCGGACAAGTTTGAGAGCTCAAGCAAGGAAGGAACTTTCAAACAACTTTCTTATACTTGTACTTAAAGCTTTGTACTTGTAATCCGAAAGAAAAGAGAGAATAACATATAAAGTGGACGTAGGCACGTTCTGGCCGAACCACTATAAATCTGCGTGTCTTTTACACTTTAGTCCTTGCTTTTTACATATTTGCATAAGTAACCTAAAACCTTGAAAATAACATATAATCAACTAAATAATACGGATTGGAGGTGTTTGTCCATTTGTTGTGCAAACATTTTTGGTGCTTTCACTGAGAAAAACTTGGAACTCGAAGCTTCAGCTTCCCTCATTCAACCTTCTTTCCCAATAGCACCCTTCATTGCCTAGGAAACATGACTTCCAGGCCGAGAAAAGACACCAACAAGGGAAAGAACGTTGCAACCAGCAGCGCTCCAGATCTAGTGGATCCAGATCAAGAGAACCATCCCACTACGAAAGCAGATCAGGCAAATCCAACAACCCCTGCCGCGGAACAACCAGCAGCAATCACTAGGGCAGATCTAGACAGAGTTGTGACTGAAGTAACTAACCGCTTCGCATACCAACAAGAAGCTTTGGTGAACCAACTCATGTCACGCTTGAGGGATGCCGAAAAATCCAACCGCAACACTGAATCATGGGGTGAGTCTCAATCTGGAGGATCTCAGAGACAGCAAAGGTCTTCCCTCTTCGAAGAAGCTATCAACAGGAACAACAGTGATAGGGGCCGCGCCTGGACTCAGCCCGAACTCCGACTCAAGGAAGCGCTTGGAACCGAACCTAATGGGGGAGGCACCAGGCGAGGGTTGGATGTAGCTGAGCCAGTCATGCCACCTAATCATAGAAACCCCGCTGAAAGGAGCCGAGCTAGAACCCGGCCCGAAGTTGACCCCATGGAAATGCTCGAAACAGAACCCCGCAGGGGAAGATCAAGGCAGGGGGCAACTGTAGCTGGTCCTAGCATGCATACGAGTAGCCAAAGACAGCCACTGGATAATGTCAGAAGTGATAGGCTATACCATCCCTATTGGTCATCTGGACGAGATCGATCCCGCAGGGAAGAACCAAGCTCATTCTTGTCCGCTCCAAATTCTGGTGAAAGAATGGCATGATTATTCAGGGAATGCGTCCGACGGGAGCAAAGGGAGCGAGGGATAGGCGCTAGGGTAACCAGCCCTTTCACCCGCGACATCGAAACCGCCATCACCCCTCGAGAGTGGAAAATGCCGACGATGGAACCATACAAGGGAACTTCCGACCCCGTTGTACACTTGCAGAGATACACACAGCATATGCTCATGAGCGGGGCAACGGAAGGAGTATTATGCAAATGCTTTCCACTATTTTTAGTAGACCTAGCTACCTCCTGGTTCTGCCATCTACCCCAAGGATCCATCAGTTCATGGGAAATGTTGAAGGAAAAGTTCATTAGCTAGTTCCGCATTCATGTGGAACAACCCAAGGATGCTTATTCTCTATCCAATGTCAAACAGAAATCCGGAGAGACACTGCAACAATATCTAACCCGGTTCAACGCTGCAGCGGCCGCAGTCCAAGATGCCGATGAGAAACTCACCCTAATGGCCCTCTGTAGTGGTGTGCACCCAGATACCAAGTTCGCTAGAAGACTAACTAAAGAAAAACCAGCTACCTTGCCCGATTTCTTTCATGAAGCTGGGAAGTACATGAGACTCGAAGAGGCTGCCACTGAAAGGCAGACAGGACCACAGGCTAAGACGGCCCATGGAAACGCCCCTTCGCAGCGAAAGACATTCGGAGAAACGACTCCAGAGACAATGCAGGGGGCAAGAAGGGAGAAAAGCGCTCGTACCGACTAGGACTGAGATTTGACGCTTACACTCCCTTAAATGAAACAGTCGAGAACATCTTCCTGGCCACCCAGGACGAACTCACATACAAGCGCCTCCGTACAAAAAAGAGTCAGATCGTGCAATCCAGTCCGAAAAATTCTGCCGTTTCCACGAGTCTCATGGGCACGATACCAATGAATGCCGCCATCTCTGAGACCTAATTGAAGAACACATCAGGAGAAAGAAATTAGAACGCTATGTGAAGGGACAGGACAGGACCCCAGTTCCTACCAAGGAAAACCCAGGGCAGCTCCACCCAGAGACAGGCGGAGGAAATCGCAACACCAGCGGTTCCAGCCAAGAAAAGATAGTGGTCCATACAATATCAGGAGGGCCACACATCGCTGACAAGAGCTGGGAAGAAATGGAAAGATATGGAAACTCACTCAGAAGCGAGGGAGACTGCGTCAATTCTGTTATGGAAGAACGCCACCCCAAGCGGAAGGAAAGTAATGATATCACATTCAGCGGCGCGACCTAGAAGGAAGGCAATACCCTCATATGGATCCTATGGTCATCTCTGCCTGGTTCGGTCCAGCCAAAGTTTTTCGAATCTTAATAGACACTGGAAGTTCAGTAAATATCCTATTCAAGCATGCTTTCGACAAAATGAAGCTGTCAATGAAGGATGTATCCCCCTGTAACAAACCACTACACGGTTTCACTGGAGAAGCAAAGATGCCCCTCGGACAATTGGATCTCTTTGTTGAATTGGGAAGTCATCCCCGCTCCGCCGTTCGGAAACAAACATTCGTGCTGATAGACAACCACTCGGCCTACAATGCCTTTTTTGGAAGACCAGCCTTGTCCGACTTCCAAATTGTCCTTGCCCCATGGTGCCTAAAGATGAAGTTCCCAACGGATAATGGAGTGGGAGAAGTAGAAGGAGATCAAGACGCCGCTCGGGACTGCTATGTAACCGAACTTCGCAATAACCGCAAGAAAGATAAAGGGAAGAATGCAGAGACTACTCTCTGCATGAAAAGCTTGGAAGCATAGCAACTAAAGAAAGTCCCTCCTCTTCGATATACAAGTGATCCCTTCAACGAACTAGATCCCAGGGACGGAGAGGAGGAGGCCACCGCCGAGCCTTCAGAGGCTATGGAATTCGTATCTGTAGACAAACACGACCCAAGTAAACTGCTGAGAGTCGGATCTCAGCTAAAAAGGGAATTAAAGAATCAACTCATTGATTTTCTTCGCCACAACATGGATGTATTTGCATGGACGCACACTGATATGACTGGAATCTCCCCGGACATAGCATGCCACGCACTAAACATCGATCCTACCAAGGTACCGGTAAAGCAAAAGAAGAGAAGTATGAGGGCAGAACGATCAGCAGCCCTCGAGGAGGAAGTAAAGAATTTACTTGCCAATGACTTCATACGTGAAGCCATCTACCCGGAATGGATCGCCAACCCGGTACTGGTAAAGAAAGCTAATGGGAAGTGGCGAACATGCATCGATTTCTCCAACGTAAATGACGCTTGCCCGAAAGACTGCTTCCCACTCCCCCGAATCGACCAACTCGTGGACAGCACTGCCGGACACGAGCTCTTATCTTTTATGGATGCGTACTCAGGATATAACCAAATCCCTATGCATGCCCCTGATCAAGACCACACCAGTTTCATCACGGACCGGGGGTTGTACTGCTACAAAGTAATGCCTTTCAGACTTAAGAACGCCGGAGCTACTTACCAGCGCCTCGTCAACAAGATGTTTGCAGAACTGATAGGACGAACCATGGAAGTTTATGTGGACGACATGCTAGTGAAGTCAAGAAAAGCCAACGGTCATGTAAGCCACTTGGGTGAGATGTTTCAAGTACTTCGCAAATATGGAATGAAGCTGAACCCTCTAAAGTGCTCCTTCGGAGTGTCATCAGGAAAGTTCTTGGGATTCATCGTCCATGCCAGAGGGATCGAAGCGAACGCCGAACAAGTTCGAGCCTTGCAAGATATCAAAATACCATCCACTCGGAAAGAAATGCAAAGCCTAAACGGGAAGGTGGCCGCCCTAAGCCGGTTCATCTCTAAAGCAACTGACAAATGCATTCCTTTCTTCGAAGCCCTGAAGAAAGACAAAGGAAAATTCGAGTGGACCGATGAATGTTCAGCAGCTTTCCTTAACCTAATCGAGCACCTCCAGCGGCCACCAGTACTCTCAACTCCTAATGAAGGCGAAGAACTATACCTATACCTTGCTGTGTCACCGCATGCCCTAAGCGCCGCGTTGGTGAGAGAAGACAACCGCACACAACGGCCAGTATACTTCATAAGCAAAAGGTTAACAGGAGCAGAAGCCCGGTATCCCAAACTCGAGAAACTGGCGTACTGTTTGCTAATCACATCAAGGAAGCTGCGACACTATTTCCAATCTCATCCCATTAGAGTCCTAACCGACCAGCCATTGAGGCAAGTGCTCCATCGCCCCGACACCTCTGGGCGACTGCTCAAGTGGTGCATCGAGCTAAGCTAATATGATATCACTTACCATCCTCGCATCGCTATCAAGGGACAAGCCATAGCTGATTTCATTGCCGAATTCACTACTAGCGAAGGTAAGGACCATTCTGAAATAGCAGAAGGTATCAAGTGGAACCTCTTCGTAGATGGAGCGTCAAACGAACAAGGCTCGGGGGCTGGTGTTGTGATAATCACCCCCAGGGGGAAGAAGCTGCGCTACGCCCTAAGATTGGAATTCGCTGCCACCAACAATGATGCAGAATACGAAGCAGTGATAGCCGGATTAGAACTTGCACTGGAAATCAGAGTCAGTTCTTTATGTCTCTATAGTGATTCTCAACTTATTGTGAATCAAATACTAGGAGAGTTCCAGACTCGGGGAGAACGGCTCACGGCATATCTGAAAAAGACCAAGCGGCTGCTCAATCAATTGGATCACTACTCGATCAAGCACATTCCTCGAGAAGAAAATCAAGAGGCCGACGAGCTGGCAAAGCAAGCTAGCATGGGAGATGATACCACTTCTGGAACGATAACTGTCTCAAGGCTACTAACCCTGAGTTTTGAGCAAGTAAACCTGATAGCCGCAACCAAAGAAGAAACATGGATGACCCCTATCCGAGAATACTCACAAAACAGCACCCTACCAGACGGGCGAAATGAAGTTAAGAAAATTCTAAGGAAAGCTTCCCGCTCACGATGCAAGAAGGCATCCTCTATCGGCGCGGCTTCTCTAACCCCTTATTGAGGTGCGTTGCTGGAAGAGAAGCCAGGGGAATTCTATCCAACATCCATCAGGGAAGTTGTGGAGACCACACCGGAGGGCAGACTCTGGCAAAAAAGATACTCCGATATGGATATTTCTGGCCCACCTTGAACAAAGATGCCTTAGACTTCGTCAAAAAATGTGACAGATGTCAGAAATTTGCCAAAATCCCTCGACTACCAACCAATGAAATTACTCAGATGACCAGCCCTTGGCCCTTTGCAATATGGGGGATTGATTTAGTTGGCGAACTGCCAACGGGCCGAGGCGGAGCCAAATATGCTATAGTGGCAGTCGACTACTTCACCAAATGGGTGGAGGCGGAACCTCTAAATAAAATATCTTCGGCAAAAGTTATCAACTTCTTAATCAAAAATATTCTGTGCAGGTACGGAACACCACTCAAAATCGTATCAGACAATGGACTTCAGTTTGACAGCGAGGAATTCACCGACTGGTGCCGAGAGCACGGGATTCACAAAAGCTTCTCATCCGTGGCTTATCCCCAGGCAAACGGCCAAATAGAAGCTGTCAACAAAATTCTCAAAACCTTAATCAAGAAGAAACTTGAAAAGTCGAAAGGCGCTTGGGTGGACGAACTTCCTACGGCACTTTGGGCCTATCGCACATCTTACAGAACTTCAACAGGGCATACTCCCTTTTCTTTGGCATACGGATCGGAGGCTATGCTCCCAGTTGAAACTATAGTGCCCTCTCACCGTAGGATCCACTACAACCCGGAAAAAAATGAAGAACTCCTCCACATGTCATTGGATCTAATTGAGGAGAGAAGAAATGATGCAACACTCAAAGCAGCAGCTCACAGACAAAAAGTGGCAGCACTATACAACTCCAAAGTCAAACATCGCAGCTTACAAGAAGGAGACCTTGTCCTCAAGAGAATCTTTCCGCGCCCCGGGGCACTGGACCCCATCTGGGACGGACCTTATGTAATTCATAAAGATCTCCACAACGGAGCTTATATTTTGTCAACAGTGGACGGAGAGGTGTTCCAGAGGGCATGGAACATCCGACACCTCCGTCGATACTTTTCTTAACTTGTACTGCCCATATGAAGTGAATTAACAAAGAGAATCAGTGGACGTACGCCTTTTCGTGCCGAACCACTTTAAAAAACTTGGCTCTTGTTAACTTGTTCCTTTATATCTTGGCTACTTGTTAAGCTTTATCCTTTGCTGTTGAACAAAATCCTTTGCAGATGACATTTCAATCCAGAACTTCACAACGCAACTCCACCTGGACAAAATATAACAGGTACGCTGCGCTCCTATGCCCTCGCCAATGAGACACTTTGCTCCGGTATCCCTCTACCGCGAGTTAACTCATTGTTTGCCTCGGCCCTTAAAGCCGACTGTAATGAGCCGAGTATAAGCCATCATAAAAAAGGCCGACTATAGCCGATGGCAGCTCATTACAGCGATTCGGCTCGCCGGCGACTGTGAACCGATCATAAGCCCCAACATAAGGTGTGGCCAGCCAGGGGCAGTTCACAGTTGACGATCGCCCCCCACGCTAGCCGGCCACAGTAAATCGAATAATACCCACGATTACGGGCCATAATGGCCCGGGTAGTTACTGTGCGCGATCGGCTCCGATGTGTCTTAAGTGCGGCTGTGGTAAAAAAGAAAACTCCCCGCAGTAGGCGTAATATGGGTGACAAATGTCTCCAAGACCCACAGCTAGGGAAAGTGACTACAAAACCCGTCTGCCACGAACTTAAGTACATCGATGGCCTTCCGTGACTGGAAGTTTTACTTTTCCTATATTTCAATTTCATTTAAAACTTTTCTCCTATTCTCCGTAACGGTGCTTGAAAGTACAGGACATGAAATAGGGAACGTTCGCTAATGGGAACAGAAACTCACAATCGGATAACGAGACACTCAACAGCATTCCGTGCTTAGTCTTACAGGGCGCACGAAGTCGCCGTCCACAGCCGAAACATGATGGGCGGTACCTTCTACTTCTATACATTAATGCATAGCTGTAGTTCATATTCACACGTCACATTCACGTTGCAAAATGAGAAAATCATACTTTAAGCAAAAAAACTTGGCATCAGGCACAGTCAAGTAACTAGTAACATGCATAGTTACATCACTTACACAGCACAACAAAATAGCGATAAAATTCCAACATAAAGGAGTCAGCATATGTTATGAAATTACATAAAGTCATTCATCACAAACAATATTATTACAGTTACATCAATGTTTTGGACTAACATGAACAGCAATAAAAAGAAATCAAAAGGTAACCAGCTGTATTAGTGCTAACCACTACACCTCAGAACCAGCTCTCCGAATCTACTTGGTTGCTGGATCGGAACTCCCAGCGTGTTGACCAGAGGTCCCACCTGTCCAATTCAGAAGAAGAATCCATCAGATAAACAGCGAACGATCAAGTTGTGAAAAGCTAAAAAGGGAAAACTCACCGACGCCCGCTTCTTGGTCCTCATCCCCCAACTGCACACCGGCTTCCTCCGCAGCAAGCAGCCGCATCCCCTCCTTCACCGCTACCTTCTCCTCCTTTGAGAACTGGGCGGTTACCACGTCCATCCTGAATGCCGCTCCACCTTCCTTATCCGCATCGGCCTTGGCCTCCTCCAAAGCCCGGAGATATATCCTAGCTATGATCCGGGGATAGTCATCCATCCAGGATAGATTACCCTGCTTCCAGGTACGGAAGTACATATCCTGCAACATCTCATCCATCATCCCCTCATTCTCCTCAAACTCCCTCACCGGGGCCTCGGAGGACAACAACTTAGCAACGACAACATCCCTCTCCGATCGATATCTCAAGCGGTCAGCCTGGAGAGACCTCCTCATTTCCTCCATCTCTTCCTTTAGCTTGGCCTGAGCGAGCTCTGCGGCCTCAAGCCTCCCAGACAACTCTTCAATCCGCTCAAGATCCGCATTCCGAACCTCGTCCACCGTCGCAATGGCCATATCAATCCGCCCCTTGCAAGCAGCCTCCATTTTTCGCAGTTCTGCCCTGCTGGCCTTTTCCAGACTCTCCTTCAACTGCCTGGAGGCTGCCTCGTGCTGAGAAATCTGGATAGCCTGATCGGCAAGCTGCTTGTCCTGATCAGCAACCTGTAGCCGCAGCCGGATGTTAGCACTCCCGATTTCCTCCCCAGCCCTAGCCAGTCGAGCATGATGCTCCATCAACTTCTTGACCTCCTCTGCGACCCGGTCAATGTTGGCTTTGGCTTCGTCCCCCATGGCAGTTATCCGAGTAGTGAGCATGTCGAAATCTAAGGACTTAGCCTCATCAAGAATCTGAACCATGGGATTGCGGGGGAGAAGATGCTCGCCCATGGCCTCATTAAATAAAATATCCTGAAGGCTTGGGTCCAAATCCGGGTGGCCAGCAAAGGGATTGCGAGGCACGTCGGGACGTTTTATGTGGATCACAGTATGGTTCTCGGAAGGAGGCGAAGGGGGGACAAACTCCGTGGTCTTATCCATAGTATCTCGGGGAGGCTGAATAGGAGACCGAGGACCAGGTGGTGAATCAAATAAGGAACGCCTCCTCTTCCTCTGCTGGATATCTTCTTCAATGACTCCAAGAAGAGGGTGATATTTAACTACATCCCCGGAACGGCCAGTTGGCGGCTTAGTAGAAGCTCTCATCAACTTGAATTGTTCAAGGCGGTGTCGAACGTCTGAAGTTTTGGCCACCTCGCCTGCCCCTGTAATAAAGAACAAGTGTTACGAACATACAATGGCCCATAATCCGAGAAATATTTTAAGTTAAAAAGAACGAGAAGGCACATTTATTATACAAACCCTGCAGAGAAGGAGAATACTGCAATAAGTCCTGAATCTCAGTCCAGGACGGAAGCGAACCATAAAATATTCCTAAGTCCCTATCATAAATGGAATCTGCAGAAGTCAAGAGTTCACCTTGAATCGCTGGAGCCACCTCAGCTGAAGAACTCTTAGGGAATGGATCGGCGCCAGCCCCAGCCTTATCAACCTCCTTTGCCTTCTTCACCGAGGCTGTTTCTTCCTCCAACCCTTCAAAAGCCTGGCGGAAGGCATCGTCCGTCCACTCCTGGATCTCCCCAGCCTGCTCAGAAGACAAAGCCCCGACACCACTACCACCCTGTCCTTCACCTTCTCCATCTCCTCCGCTCTCCTCTTCGTATCTTTCCTCCTCTCCACCTTGCTCCTCCGGAATATCTGGACATGTACTGGGAGAGGGTCCATCAGACTTCTTAAGCTTCTTTCCCCCCAACGGCTGAAGGCACCGAGAAAGGTCTCTTCTTGCTACTCTTCGCAGTAGCCCCATCCTTAGCTTTAGCAGCCCTCTCCTCGGTTGTATCTCTCTGTTTAACCACAGATTGATGTGGCAGAATCAAGTTATACTCCAGGAGAGTGGCATTCCTGATCAGGAAAGAAGCCGATCTATCCCTTCCCGAAATGGCCTTTATTTCAGTAGCCATCCGAGCCAAGGAATCAGTCTCCACGACAGCAAAACCACCTGTTGCTAGCAAGAAATAAAAGCGTATAAGAAGAAGCATTGTGATCGGGACAAGAAAAATATAAATGAAGTTCAACTTACAGCCGGAAGTGAAAAGGCGGAAAGAAACAGAGTCATCCCTAATGAAGAACCATTCCTTCTTGAACATGCTGAACTTTGAGTACAAATCCAGAACATGCTTGAAGGGCACGGCCGCTTCCAAACTGATATATGGAGACCCCTTTTTGTAGCCTCTCAAGTTGTACAGATACCGGATCTCCCGGTTGGAAGGTGGACGCCCATATCTCCTCTGAAAGATGACGAAAAGACTCACCAGAATGGCGTAGGAGTTAGGCTGAAGCTGGAATGGAGCCACCTTCAGATATGTGATAAAGCTAACTATCCAGGCGTTGAGAGGCGGGATAGCACCACGCATGCAGTGGTACCTACTGTACGCAAAATATCCTTCAGGAGGATTGTACGGCATCACTCTGTTCCCCGGCAACCGCATAAGCACTCTATCTATCTCGAAGGTACGAGATATAACATCAAGTTGCTCCTCCTTTAGGGAGCTAGGAAAGCAATCGGGAGGGGAGACCAGAAGTTCCTGGGGACCATACCCATCCACTAACGACCTCGGGGCAGGTCCATGTCGCTCCGGTCCTGATTGGGCTGGGGGCACGGAAGAAGACTCTCCTCTATCCTTGGACTTCTTACTATCTGATCGAGTTTCCGCTTTGCGAGACATTTGTCTGCGACATAGAAAAATATGGTATTAGAACAAGGAGTATGGAAATATAAACAAATAGGTTCCAAGTTTCATTCGGCATTAAAAGCCCTTAAGTTCATTCGGTAAATCAAGGCGAGAGTTCATTCGGCACTACACTCCCCGAGCTCATCCGCTGATAATTCCATTCGGTATTCGAACGCATTATCTCATTCGGCATTCAACCCTCAGGCTCATTCGGTTCATCTGGTAAAATTTCATTCAGTACACAAGGTCCTGAGTACATTCGGTAGTACAGAACAGAAGTTCATTCGGCGGCAAAGGGTCTCACCTGGTTCGGCTAACACCTTGATTTGGCAGAGATGAGAGTTTGATTCGGCAAAATTTTTGGCTCGGTTGGTTAGGAATAACGAAGGCACATGGCCCCTATTTATAGACAACCATCCACGACCGGACCAGATGGCTCGGCGCTAAAAACCGAACGAGACTATCCCATTAAAACAAAGTGCGACATATGCCGGCATATGCCCCACTTTGGGGGGCAAATGTTGGGTGTGTTTCCAACCCCATCGAACCAAAGGGAAAGAAGGAGCCAAACCTCCAGCCATCTCCCCCATAGCCGAACCAAGCTCCTTCCATCGCCATCACCGAACCAACATGCCTCACCGATGCCGAACCAGGGTTCCGCGCGCCTTCACCGAATCAACCATATCCAGGGAGGCCGAACCAAACCCTCGCCCACCAAGACCGGACCACTTGCATCACCGGTCCAAAACCACCTCAATGTCGAACCAGCTCGCTCCTCTACCTGCCACTTCCATGCTCCACCGAACCACATGCCACCGAACCAACCATCTCCCCCTGCTACCACCGAACCAAGCATAGCCGAACCATGCTACCACTCAACCAAGCATAGCCGAACCACGCTACCCCCGGACCAGCTCCAACCTCAACATACTACTGCCGGTCCAACCTACCACCGGTCCAAACGACATACCACTCACCGCTGAACCAAGCTTCGTCGAACCAGATGTGCCAGACCGGATTGCTTCAGCCCAGGCCCGCTAGCAGCTCTATACATCCAGGACCCCTGCCACCAGCCTCATTCTATAAATAGAGGGGCAGGGGTACAACAATGGCGGACAAGTTTGAGAGCTCAAGCAAGGAAGGAACTTTCAAACAATTTTCTTATACTTGTACTTAAAGCTTTGTACTTGTAATCCGAAAGAAAAGATAGAATAACATATAAAGTGGACGTAGGCACGTTCTGGCCGAACCACTATAAATCTGCGTGTCTTTTACATTTTAGTCCTTACTTTTTACATATTTGCATAAGTAACCTAGAACCTTGAAAATAACATATAATCAACTAAATAATACGGATTAGAGGTGTTTGTCCATTTTTTGTGCAAACACCTGACTACTAAAATAGGAGCCATGCCGGGCCAAGTGAGGTTATTCCTTCGACCGGGCACATTTCTTTGGTACTATTCTATTGCTTTTGTGATTGATTGGGTGCAACCTATGATTTGGGAGTGTGTCATGAGGTCGGGGGTAGTAGCTGCTATGCGTTACCACTTGTCCGGATCCGCAAACGATATATCTACCTTGGCATTGCCTCGAGTGCCTTGTCGCATGCCCTATCGCACCTTTTACGAGTTTGCTTTGTACCATACCTATGTGATGTCCTTTGGGTAAACCTCCAGTTTATGGAGGAGCATACAACATTGTATAGACTACGGTAATATATAAAATGTGTTAAGAGGGATATGGGTAATGCCTTAACGCTATTTTAGTATCTTTACTTTACTATAGACATATTATAGTAGCGTATATTACTACATAGTAGATAGTTCCACGGATCCTTAGTGGATGGTTTTCCCAAACATCCTTTAAGTTACTTGTATTTAAGTTGATATTTCACTTGAGTTGGATTTATTGATATAAGAATGTTAATCCTTACTCGAGTTTTTGTCTTTTGCTTTACGCTCGGGTCAGACTGAGTGATACAACATTTGACACTCGCCTTTGAAGTTTGGAGCTTCGCTTGGAGATCCAACTATCGATTCAACTTTCAGTCATTCAGTTGATTCCAGTGATGTATTCAGATTTTGTTATTTGACTATTGTATTCGAGAATTCCGTTGTATCTTGTTTTAACTCTGTTATATATATATATATATATATATAGTAGCTTCATGAATTACTATTCAATTGTTTCTGGTGCTTATTATTGTAATACTCTGTGTCTGTGATTTTGTTATTTATTTATTTACTATATATACTAAGTTTTGCTAAATTTAAATTAACAATCTGATATTCTGAGCAATTCAAGTCCGACATGTGCGAATGCGGATGACACGAAATAGCGGGTGGTTACAACCACGAAGACTTTTAAATGAGAATGAAGCCCATATATACAAATTCAAGTAATTCACCCATGCATAACCGCGATGACTTTTAAATGAGAGTGAATACTTTAGGATATAATTATTTTACAAAAAAATATTTCCTTATTTTGAAATATCAAATTCTGCACACTATATTATGATGTATGGATTGACAGAAAGGTGAAAATGATAGAAATGATCATGGAATAAGTACTAATATAAAAATATTATAAAATTTGTTTAATTTTCATGAAATTATAAAATTATACGTCCTTTTGTTATGAAATATAATTTAATCACTATCCATCACTTTTCAAGCACTATAATAATTTTGATGAGTTCCAAAAGAATCAATTAGTCAATGATTATCTTTTCTCGAGTACATCTCTTACCGAAATAAACAAGAGTGTTTTTAACATGATGAAAACCCAAGTTTCAAAAATTAAAATAAGTAAAAATCAATTTTCTATAAGGGGGTTTTTGAAAATAACTTCTAGTTGAAAATCAATATAAATAATTAAATAATTGCACAAATGATTTCAACATGAGATGATATCAGATACCACTTGTATTTGAGGTATTCATGGTGACATACAGCGGTATATAAGAAACATGTGTACTCCTCAACAGTTGAATTGTTTTTTGAAATTTTTTAGCGTGTCCATTTATATCAAGCACAAGTAAAGTAATCTAAATTGAGCAAAAACACACATTCAGAAAAAAATTCATCAAAGCAGTTTTTCTTGACATTCCAAAGTGAATCAATAAAAAGATTAAAAAGGAATGATGTAGCATTATTGGTTAGCTTTACAGAACTTTAGGAAATTTACAAATCTGAGTTAAGAAGCTCAAGTTATGGCAGAAATACTTCAATAATGCCAATGAAAACATAAATAACAATATGTGAACAAAATTGATTTATGAGATCATACCTCACTTTCCTTTGATTCCGTGATATCCGAAATGTGATGATCTCCATATAAACTTTATAGGCTAAGGAACATTTTAATTTTAGTTTATTAATCACCAAGAATATTTCAAAATCTATCTCCATAAATTTGTTCCTTAGCTCACTTATGTGTCTAAATTTTGGAGAAGGTAAGCGGTCTAACTATGGATGTAGGACCACTATTATTATCTATTTAAATTTTTGGTACATAAATTTGTCTATATAACAAATCGTTAGCATTTACAATTGTACCCACGGGAATCCAAATTTTTTTAAATTTCAAACCATTTTATTCGCACCTTTTGAAATCCATATTTGTTTAACAGTTTTCTGTTTGTACATATTTCGACAATTATTCTCTCCATGTCTAATATTTCCACACTTTACGTATTTGGGTATCACACTTTTCTCCTTAACAGTGTTATTAATCGTTTGTTCATATTTTGACACTTTTGCAAATCCAAATCCTTTCCTTTTATTTACAAATAGTTGACTTTCTAAGAACATATTAAATGATTTTTCTTTAGTGAAAAATTTCCAAGTAATCTACTCAAGTTTATTAACTTTGGATTTTAAAAGTTTATTTTCATTTATTTGCTTTGAACATCAACTAATGTTGCTATCTCTCTTTTCAAAATTGTTCATTTCCAAGCCCATATTTTCATTTTCAAGCTCTCTAATGTAAGCCTCAATTTCTAGCATCTCAGTTTCAAAGAAGGGAGTTTTTTAAATTTAATTTTTTCAAAATTCTTGAATTTTTCAATCCCTTTTTCAAACTCATAATTTAATCGAATTTCAGATTTTCTCAAAATAACATTTTCTTTTTCAAAGGTTTTGAAATTTTTGTTGACCCCGTTTAACTACTTTTCAAAAATCGCACATTTAGAACTTTCTGACCTCTTAAAACTATCCAAGTCTTTTTGCAAAATGTTATTTTTACAAATCAACCCAATTTCGTTCTTCTCCCGACTTAAAATTTCGTTTTCTAACTTTCGACTATTTTCATGAGAACGGGCAAATTCTTTTTCATAGTTCAAACACTTTTCGCGATTAGAATTTTTATTTTTCTTAATATTCTTAAGCCCATTTTCCAAATCATTATTTTTATGATGCGGTTTAGATTGTTCCCTTTTCAACTTTTCATTTTTCATCCTAAGAGATTCATTATTTTCAATTAATTTTCGGCACAAGAGGACTAAATCATGAAATGAAAGATCATTTATCTCATCGGCTATTGAATCTTCATCACCGCTATCTTTTGCAAATCTTGTCAAGCATGTTTCTTCAACTGAGTCGATTATAGGGGATTTCTCACCATTGTTGACTTTCACACCATATATTGCATCAAAAGTATTCCAGATTTCCTATGCACTTTCACAATGAGAGACATAGTTAAAATTATTTCGATTAATATGAGAATATTGTATGTGCATAGCAAGAGCATTAATTGAAGTATTTTTCTTATCTACTATATCACACCCATTTTCAATAATATCCAAACATTTAGAATTAACATATTTTAAATAAAATTCCATTTTTTATTTCCAATTTAAAGAAATTGATCATCAAAAATAGGAGGAATAATACTGGACTGACTCTCGCTAGATTTGCAACTAGGGTTAGACATCCTTGCTATTAACCTTGCTTTGATACCATTTGTTGGATCATTTTCACCCTAAAGGGTGGATGGATAAGGTGATACTAGTAATAATAAAAATTAATGTGGAAATAAAAACAATCGCAGAAAATAATGCAGAAGAGATCATACACAAATTTACCCAGCTTTGGCAAAACCCTGCCTATATGCTTCCCCCAAGGTTTCTACTAGAAATTAAGTAGTCAGATGCTTACACACGTAAAATTGCGACATCCGCTAATGACTAATCTAACTCTACACTCAAAACTCTGCCACAACTCAGCCACTGAGTTGCGAATTCTCAAACTACACCACCGTAGTTCGTAACCTAGTCACACGACTAGAAAGTTACACAATTTAAAAAGTAAATTACAACTGAAAATAAAAATAAAACCCTACAAAAATTTAAGCCTAAGCCAAGAATGACGAACGACCCAATTAAACTAATAAGGATAACTTCCTATTTTCCTTTTTTTGCGATTGTTCTTTCTTCGTTCCTCTTTCGATTTTAGGGTTTCTTCCAAATTGAGGCATTGCTTGATTTTCGATCAATTGAGTGATTAATTTGATTTGCTTTGCTTCGTCAATCGTCTCCTTGCTTTGATTGGCTTTCGGCTGCTCCAATTTGATGAGTTCGAATAATTATTACTAGTATGCGATTTCCTTTATTTGTTCTTGTTGATATGCATGAAATCGATTTACTACCGATGATGATATGAAGATTTATATAGGGATTAAAGCTCTAATGTTACGTTCGTAAGTTTAAGTTGAATTCTTCAACTATTTTTTCTTGGCCGTTCGATTTTACTTGAATACTTGTGATAATTCTGACCTGTTCAATTCATACTTACTCTTCTGTGATTTTGAATTTTGCTCCATTGCTTTGAGTTTTCTCTGAGTCGGTTTCATTCTTTTCACCTATGACTTTGGCTATTTGATTATTTGAGGTAAACTTGACTTGTCCACTCTCTTGACTTTGTTCCAATTTTTGATGGCTTTGACTTGTTCATTGTTTCCTTATAACTTTTGATTTTGCCCAAAAGCTTGACTCTTTTTTACTGTATATTTATATGTCACTCCATGTATATATATACATATGTGTGTGTATGTATGCGTGATGGCTCTGGTATCAATTTTGGTCGTTCATGTATATACGTGCTGTACTCGAAGCTGAGCTTGTACTTGTGTAGAGCCGCGTCTTGTTCTGACCATTGCTATATTGATTGAAATCTGTTTCAATATGTTTTGTTGTTTAATTGCTTGTAGTTGCATATACACATGTCTATTTGTTCGAGTAGTTCATGTTGTGCTGACTTGTTTCACTTGAGTCCCTATTGTTCATTTTGTCTTGACCCATTGGCCTTGGTTCTGGTCTTGTGAATGTTTCAACTGTTTCATGTCCTTATGTGCACATCAATGTCATCTCCATGTTTCACTTATCTGGTACAGTATGGTCTCGTCTACCTCTGGTTCATTTTGTTCTGTTGCTCTTGCATTAAGTTTGAATCGTTGAGGCTTGAACTGTATGTATGTTGAATGCATATGTACTGGCTGTCACATGTATGCATTCATATGTATATCATTGTTGAATTGATTCGAGTTAATCTTGAAACTGTTTTCACCTATGTACATAAGTATGCTGGTCTGTTTCGAATTATGTTGATCTGCACTATATTTGGTTGAGACTTCACTTGTGCATTGGTTTTGTCTGGTTTCCATTGGATATATATGTGTGTTCACGCATGTATATATGCATGTTTTGATGATCTTGTTGCAGTCGAGCATTGATGTTTGATCTGAAGCTTTGTTGAGTTCCTATGTACACAGTTTTGTGATCTGGTGTAGTGTTGATGTGCATTTGTACTTGAAGTCTTTGTGAGAAATGCAGATTATGGATCTTAAGGCTAAGATTAACACTAGAGGGGGGGGGGGGGTGAATAGTGTTAATAAAGAATTACTAAATCTTTTTCGATTTATGTTAATTTAGACACAAAAGTATGCAATATACAGACACAGATATGATCATAGAAACAATCACAGATACAGAAATAAAATAAAAGCAGTAAAGGAAAGAACACACCGGATTTTATACTGGTTCGGAGTTACCCTACATCCAGTCCTGCAACACAATTACGGATTTCCTTTCAAAAGAAATTGTACAATCACACCCTCGGTTTCAAGGCTACGAGGTACACCCTCCAGAATTTCGATCCTCTGGGTAGAGATACTTGATTTTCGGGCCACAAGTTTACTCAATTCATTTACCAAGGCTACAATCACACCTTTTCCCTTTTGATTGATTTCCAAGGCTACAATCACACCTTTTCTCGCTTAATATATTACAAAGAAGTCTATAACTCTGAATAGCACTGAGAATCTTGTAGAGATAGTGATAGAGAATCAAACTAGAAGTAATCGAGTATGATTGAATGTTGATTTTGCCAGAGCAATGATAAGAATATGTATTAAGAAAAGAGGAAGAAGAAGAGGAGTGAAAACCATAAAAAAGTGATTTAAAATTCGTTGAAACTGACCCCTATTTATAGAAGAACAACAGCCATGTCCATTCATGAAGAGTTATGGCGAATAGACACTTCTTTTAAAATTTGAATTTTTGAATCAAACTATCACCATGTCGACATGGTACCCATAGGCATGTCGACATCCCAAATCTTTTTAAGATGTTTTGAATTTCTTAGAAAATAACTTTTATCTTATATAAACACTAATTTAAACTTTATAAATATACTTGACTATAGTTGAAATTCATAAGTAAATATAAAGAATAATATATATAGAATTTAACCACAATTTTATATTTAAATCTAAGTATAAATATTTAAAAGTTAAATATATTATTAAAAAAGATAATTTAGAATCAGGAGTAATTTGACTTTGAAAATAAAGATGTTTTTGAAGCTAAAATTATTTAAAATCAGGATCAAGGGTTTTGAATCTTTTAAAAGGAAAGTTTTGAAATCATTTTTAAAACAAGATAATTTTGTAAAATCTTTTGAATTAAAATTAGTGGATACAAAACAATGTCCAACTAGATTTTCGTAGGTTCCATCCTACTTAGGGTTCCACCCCTTTAACGGGCTCGAAATGGATTACATTCCACGAATAAATTGGATTTTAAGATGCCAGTGCTTTTCTACGAGTTTTAACAAAAATTCCTAATAATTATAAAAATACTTATCCTTGAAATCTTGAACTCTTGATAGTCTCGATACTCATGAGTCTTCTATCTTGATATTTTATCTTGATATCTTGAATCTCAATACTATACAGTCTTCATTCTTAGTACCAGCATGGTTAAATCCTGCATATACATATATATCTAAACTTCGTATGTTAGTATTTATATTTTATAATCTATTCTAAGGTTGTTGTCATCAAAACCATCATCTCACTGACTAACAATCTCCCCCTTTTTGATGATGACAACCTTTGTTTATAAAATATTATTTCTATCCTAATAACTCCTTCTTAATCTACACCTAACTATCCTATTTTATATTTCTCCCCCTTTGTCATCAACAAAAACATACTCCCCCTTATTCTTGGACTTCAGTAGCTGCATTGATAAACTATACAACAGAATACATAGAATATGAAATAATTATACTTCTAAGCATGATAACTAATTCAATGTGTATATATATATATATATATATATATATATATATATATATGTTTTACACACCAATCTTCAAATCAATAAGAAATCAGTCCACACAAAGTATCAATTCAAACCAAATCCATTCAAACAAATCAAACAAAGTACATAAAAAATCAAACGTTACGTGGAACTTCCACCTATCCTTCTTCTCCAAAGATTGGGTCTGCCTTAATAGCATCCTAATTATCATTGTCATTGGTGAGAGAGACAGGAGGATGTTCTTCGTTATCATCCTTGTGTAGAGAGGAGATCATCCATCGTATCACATCGAAGTGCCTTTCTTGTTCCTTTATCATCTGCATTTGACTTAATTCTAAATGACGTTGGTTTCATAGAATAAATGAGAGAATATTCTTGAACGAATTAAGAGTTTCTTCAAGATTTTTGGATAAATTATGAATATGATTAGCCATAGTTGAATTTGTGAAAGAAATGGAGGATATAGATGATAAGAAATAAATTTCAGTGAAGAATTCTAGAAGAAACATGTATATATGGGTGTAGAAATTCGTTTGAATTGAATAGACATGTGGTAGTTATTCAAATTTCCAAAATCAATTGCCATTTCTGACCAGTACATGTCGACATGGTCACATGGGGATGTCGACATGGGTTAGTGAAATGTTATGACTAATTTGATTTTGTGAATAATTGTGTATATATATATAATATACTAACATTTATTCTAGAGATAAGATAAGGTAGATAACAGAAAGGAAATTTCGTTTCATTGCATACTACGATAATACAATGATTAAGCACACAACAAACTACATGAACATTCGAAATAAAGCAAACTAAAACAAATACAACAAGATACGAAAAGATAAAACTAGTTAGAGGATGAAGATGATGAAGATAGTCCAAGTTTCTTGCTGACTTTGGAAAGGAACTTGTTCATATTCGAAGAAATGTTATCCAACTTTTTACTAACGGATGTTTTAGAACCCGTTGATTCTCCACAATTATCTTTTGGTTTTTGAGAAGGGTTTTGTTGGATGGATTGGAAGGATATTCAATGCTTTCCAAAGACATTTCACCTTCTTCTTCTTCTTCTTTAATTCCCATTTCATCCCCTTCTTCTTCTTCTTCTTCAACTTCCTCTTCTTCCATTTCCTCAAGAGCCAAATGCTCTTCCTTTTCGTTAAGTGTCTCATAAGGTTGAAAAACAAATGGAATTTTCATAAGCGAAATGTTGGAATGATTGAAAACTTTTCTAGAAACAAATTCTTCGCCTTTGAAATCCACTCCAAAATAGTTAAAAATCCGAGTGAGATAAATTCCATGGTATAAAGTATTCTCACCCATTTCAAGATTTTTAGGACGAAGTTCATCCAAAATAACTTGCACCCAATTTATGTCATAGTTTTCGAAAATAGCAAAAAGAACTTTGCAAACTTTTGAAGTAGGATTGTTGAAATTTCCCAATCTTGGGGTCAAAGTATGTTGCAAAAGAAGATTAACAATTCTTGCTTTTGGTCAAAATTTTCTATTTTTAAAATCAAAATCATCATCTATTTCGAAAATGTGATGAAATATCTCACGATCATGTTCATCGATTTTAAAGTTAGAAAGATCCATTCCCGAACTCTTGCAATTGAGAATGGTACCGAAAAGATCACAATTCAAAACAATTTGAGTGCCTTTGACACTACTCCAAATTTCATCTTCATTTCCAACATAAAATCCACGATTTAATTCACATAGAAAATTTTGACAAGATTAGGATATCAAACAAAATCATTTTGAGAAGCATCAATAAGACTAAGAACACCATTGTTTGCAAAAAGAGAATCAATTTCATAAGAATAAAAATCTTGAAAAATAGCAAATTTTCCGGGATGGGCTTTGGCATAGTTAGCATAATTGATGTATGCTTTAATTGCCTCCGGATCATTAAATAATTGGTCTTTGATTTTTCTGAAAATTCTCATGGTTGAGGGGTTGCTTGAAGAAGCCATTAGAGTAGAGAGTAGAGAGCTTGAAGTTATGAAGAGAGAGTTTGAATTTGAAAATGAAAGTGAAAAGATATGATAAAAGATAGGGAATAAATAGATTCTTAAAGGACACATTCTCTGGTCAAAAGGTATCTTTTCAGAGAATTGAATGAAGTGAAAAGGTGGAGGGAAATTCAAACATTTGAATTCAAATTTTGAAATTCAAATTCAGGTGGCCATGTCGACATCATGGTAGGGACCATGTCGACATGTGCTTTTGAATTTTCATGAATTGAGTTTTTCTAAGATCTCTAATATATTATTATTATTATTATTATTATTATTATTATTATTAATGTCTGTTATATATTTTTGAAATATTATTATACTTATAATACATTTCAGAAAATAATAAAAATAATGAAAAATAGAAAATAAATTTTAAAATTCAAACAACACACCAATTCAAAAATCAATCAATCAAACAATCAAGCAACTAATCTTAAGCAAGCAATTTCAACAAATTGTATTGTAAACCTGTACCTTTTTCTGAGTCCATTTCTCTGAATTCGTCGGAGTCGTGAAAAGCTGTGAAACACGAATTCGAATTATCCGTCTTCTGATCATCATCACTTGAAGATGAGTCTGAGTCATCTAGAGTAGCAGTAAATGCATGCTTCCGTTTCTTTTCTGGTTCATTGTTCATAGGAGGATTCTGCCTTTCTGGATACAGACAGTCTCTTTTGAAGTGGCCTAGTTTATCACAGTTGTAACACTTGTCATTATTTGGCACTATATTCTGATTTCCAGAATTCTTATAGTGTTTCTCTTGAGATTATTCATCTTCTGTATTTCAGGAATCTTCGAAAATTTATGGTCATAAAGGCTCTCTCTTCATCATTATCGCTATTTGAGTCTGATCCATCGGTCAATGCATTGACTGCCATTAATTTCTTCCCAGATGCTTTACTTTCTCTTCTCCCAATCACTTGAACTTCATACGATATTAGATTTCCAATTAATTCTTCTATCTTCATAATACTGATGTCATTTGCCTCTTCGATCGCAAGTGTCTTTTGATCCCATTCCGGAGTTAGAGAATTTAAAAAATTTCTGACTTGATCTTCTTCAGAAAATTCCTTTCCCAAAGATATTAGAGAATGCACAATATCCTGAAATCTACTATACATATCGGAAATAGACTCATTAGCATTCATTTTAAATAATTGAAACTGATTTGTAAGCATGGAGATTTTGGTCTGTTTAACTTTGCTTGTTCCTTCGTGAGTACCTTGCAAAGTTTTCAGAATTTCATATGCAGACTTACAAACTGACACTCTATTGAATCCATTTCTATCTAATGAACAAAATAGAATATTCATTGCCTTAGAATTATTTTGTGCAATAGTCTTTTGCTCAGCAGTCCCCTGTGCAAAATCAATTGTGGGTTCAGAATATTCAGTTTGTGTGATATTCCAAGTGTCTAATCCTATATATTGTAAATATATTTTCATCCTACATGCCCAATATGCATAGTTACTGCCATTAAAAAGTGGTGGTCTGACAGTAGACTGACCCTCTACAAATGAACTAGTGATAGGGATACTAGTGTTAATAACAGTACCGGTATTGGTAGCCATTTTGAAAAATTTTCAAAAATCAGATTATGAAACTTTTGTAAAACCTCGCTCTGATACCAATTGTATGAAATGCGGATTATGGATCTTAAGGCTAAGATTAACACTAGAGGGGGGTGAATAGTGTTAATAAAGAATTACTAAATCTTTTTCCATTTATGTTAGTTTAGACACAAAAGTATGCAATATACAGACACAGAAATGATCATAGAAACAATCATAGATACAGAAATAAAATAAAAGCAGTAAAAGAAAGAACACACCGGATTTTATACTGGTTCGGAGTTACCCTACATCCAGTCCCGCAACACAAGTATAGATTTCCGTTCAAAAGCAATTGTACAATTACACCCTCGGTTTCAAGGCTATGAGGTACACCCTCCAGAATTTCGATCCTCTGGGTAGAGATACTTGATTTCCGGGCCACAAGTTTACCCAATTGATTTACCAAGGCTACAATCATGCCTTTTCCATTTTGATTGATTTTCAAGGCTACAATCACACCTTTTCTGGCTTAATAGATTACAAAGAAGTCTATAAATCGCGTACAAGTCTTGTTAAGGTAGGTGACACGGCACAACTAGGCAATGCCAGAATAGATATACCAATTATGCTTCTGGACCAGTGGTAACGCGTAGCGTGCAGCTACCGCCAACCTCGAGCCGCACTCCCAACATCAAAGATGCACACCAATCAATCACAAAGTAATAAAATGGCGTACGAAGAAGAGTGTCCGATCAAAGGTGCTACCTCATTAGCCCGTCAATCGCTCCTGTTTTAGCCACCTTATGCCAACTCACGAGAGTCGGGTCCACGTATATACCTCAGTAGAACATCGCCACCATCCTACTTCATTCTAGAATCTTCACCGCGTACACGGTTGTCAAATTGGTTTTCGTTATCGACGGAGAGCATGCCCATATACGATCCCGGTCTCCTTGCCAACCAATCGTTATTATAACCCATGGATATTTATTTCAAAGCAGTATATACTTCCAAAACCAAAATATCATAACCATTTTAAACCGTATCATTTATTTTAAAATAGTATATACTTTCAAAACCAAATTATCATATCCACTTCAAAACCATATCATTTATTTCAAAATAATATGTACTTTCCACTTTACCATTTTATATAATCCAAATGTTTATATACTTACAATTCTTACCATAATTATTTTATCATTTCTATTTTATTACACTAATTAATTCATTTGGATATTAAATAAACCATGCTTTTAAGTTAAATAAACTTAATTACTGTAATTTACTATTTAAAGTTGAAATTCCTTATGTTAAGTTAAAAGTATATTATTAACCTGCATTTCATTATTACCGTAAAGAACATGTATTGGTTTAATCAATACTAAAATTACACGTCAAATGTTCATTTTTAACTTACGTTTTATTTTCACAATAAAGAGCATTCATTGTCTTAATCAATATCACATTAACTAAAATTACATGTCAAATGTACATTTTTTTAACTTACATTTTATTATCACAGTAAAGAGCATTTACTGTCTTTATCAATGTCACATTAATTACAATTACATGTCAAATGTACAATTTTTTAACTTACATTTTATTATCACAATAAAGAGCATTTATTGTATTAATCAATATCACATTAATTACAATTATATGTCAAATGTACATTTTTTTAACTTACATTTTATTATCATAATAAAGAACATTTATTGTCTTTATTAGTATCAAATTAATTACAATTACATGTCAAATGTACATTTTTTAACTTACATTTTATTATCACAATAAAGAGCATTTATTGTCTTAATCTATATCACATTGATTACAATTACATGTCAAATGTACATTTTTAATTTACATTTTATTATCACAATGAAGAGCATTTATTGTCCAAATCAATATCACATTGATTACAATTACATGTCAAATGTACATTTTTTTAACTTACATTTTATTATCACAATAAAGAGCATTTATTATCTTTATCAATATCACATTAATTACAATTACATGTCAAATGTATATTTTTTTAACCTACATTTTATTATCACAATAAAGAGCATTTATTGTCTTAGTCAATATCACATTAATTACAATTACATGTCAAATGTACATTTTTAACTTACATTTTATTATCACAATAAAGAGCATTTATTGTCTTAATCAATATCACATTAAATATAATTACATTTTTACCATATAAATCATAAGTATTTATTTTCCAAAACCTATCAATTTCATAAATAAAATATTTTATCATTGATAATATAATAATCAATTTTCTTTACAAATTTGTTCATTTATACTTCAAATAACTATGATTCCAAGTTAAATATTTATTACAGAAGTCCAACTAAACTGTAATTCATTGTATCTAAAATACATCATTAATTATGCAATCCAAATCCATTTCATGAAATAACCTTTATTAAAGATACTAGATTAAATTTAAGATTCCATATTAAATCAAATTTAATTATTAAGACATTTATCATAAATAAAATCTTTAAATTTCTTAAACCAATAATAGACTTATAAAATTTTAACTTATAGGAAAACCAAATACACCTTTATCATTGTTGGGCGAATTCTCACCCAGAAGATCTCGAGACCAAGAAGTGTCAATTTCACCCGGGTTTGCAACCTCCATTCCATCAGCTCCTATGTCCATTCGGCGATTCGAAGGAACAAGCTCATTCGGCAGTGATGGTCCATCCGGAGTACCTTTTCATCCGGCTATACAAGCCTATTAGCTCATTCGGCACTCCAAGTGTGAAGGTCCATTCGGCATGAGTCCATTCGGCATCTCCAATTCATGCCGAACCGAAGGCCATTCGGTCATCCCCACATCCGGTCCAACCATAACCGAACCAAAGCAATTGCAACCACCGGACCAAATGACCTACCGGACCAACCCCACAGCCGGTCCAAACAAGCACCGGACCACCGTTCCACACTCACAACCGGTCCAAGCCTACCACCGGTCCAAGCTCCATGCCGAATGAGACCTCGCCGAACCAGACAACTGCCAGTCCAGATTGCTTCAGCCCGGGCCCACTAGCAGCTATATACTTCCATGACCCCTGCCCCCTACCTCATTCTATAAATAGAGGGGCAGGGGTACAACAATGGCAGACAAGTTTGAGAGCTCAAGCAAGGAAGGAACTTTCAAACTACTTTCATACACTTGTATACAAAGCATTGTACTTGTAATCTGGAAGAAGAAAGATAATAACATATAAAGTGGACGTAGGCACATTCTGGCCGAACCACTATAAATCTGCGTGTCTTTTACATTTCAGCCCTTACTTTTCTCATATTTACATACTCATCTAAAATCATTGAAAATCACACATACTCAACTAAAATAATACGACTTGGAGGTGTTTGTCCATTTTTTGTGCAAACATTTTTGGTGCTTTCATTGAGAGCTGAACTCAAACTTCATCTTCTCCCACTCAACCTTTTTCCTAACGACATCACTCGTTGCTTAGAAATCATGCCTTCCAAACAGAGAAGGGATGTTAACAAAGGAAAGAACATCGCAACTAGCAGCCTTCCAGATCCAGCAATCACAGATCAGCCCACTTCAACAGCAGTACCAGATGAAAATCAGGAAAATCCAACTGGTCCCGCAACGGAACAACCAATCACTAGGGCAGATCTGGACAGGGTTGTGGCTGAAGTAACTAACCGCTTCACATCCCAACAAGAAACTTTGGTGGACCAACTCATGACACGCTTAAGGGACGCTGAAGAGTCCAACCGCAACACTGAATCATGGGGTGAATCCCAATCCGGAGGATCCCGGAGGCAACAAAGGTCTTCACTCTTCGAACAAGCTATCAACAGGAAAAACAATGATAGGGGCCGCGCCCGGACTCAGCCCGAATTCCGACTCGAGGAAGCCCTTGGAACCGAACCTAGCGGGGGAGGCACCAGGCGAGGGTCAGATGTAGCTGAGCCAGTCATGCCACCTAATCATAGAAACCCCGCTGAACGGAGCCGAGCTAGAACCCAGCCCGAAGTTGACCCCATGGATGTGCTCGAAACAGAACCCCACAGGGGAAGATCAAGGCAGGGGGCAACTGTAGCTGGTCCTAGCGTGCATCCAAGCAGCCAAAGACAACCACTAGATAATGCTAGAGGTGATAGACTGTACCATCCCTACAGGTCATCTGGACGAGATAGATCCCGCAGGGAAGAACCGAGCTCATTTTTGTCCGCTCCAAGTTCTGACGAGCGGATGGCACGATTATTCAGAGAATGTGTCCAACGGGAGCAAAGGGACCGGGGAATAGGCGCTAGGGTCACCAGTCCCTTTACCCGAAATATCGAAACTGCCATCACTCCCCGGGAATGGAAAATGCCAACCATGGAACCTTACAAAGGAACTTCCGACCCCATCGTACACCTGCAGAGATACACCCAGCATATGCTCATGAGTGGAGCAACAGAAGGAGTATTATGTAAATGCTTTCCGCTATTCCTATCAGATCTAGCTACCTCCTGGTTCTGCCATCTACCCCAAGGATCCATCAACTCATGGGAGATGTTAAAAGAAAGGTTTATTAGCCAGTTCCGCATCCATGTGGAACAACCCAGGGATGCTTATTCTCTATCCAATGTCAAACAGAAAACCGGAGAGACGCTACAACAATATCTAACACGGTTCAACGCCGCAGCGGCAGCAGTTCAAGATGCCGATGAAAAACTCACTCTAATGGCCCTCTGTAGTGGCGTGCATCCAGACACCAAGTTTGCCAGAAGATTAACTAAGGAAAAACCAGTTACCTTGCCTGATTTCTTCCATGAAGCTGGAAAGTATATGAGACTTGAAGACGCTGCTACGGAGAGGCAGCCAGGGCAACAAGACAAGATAATTCAGGACAAGGTTCCCACTGCAGCTAAGGACGCTCGAAGAAATGAATCTAGAGACAATGCTGGGGGCAGAAAGGGTGAGAAGCGCCAATATCGACCAGGGCCAAGATTTGACTCCTACACTCCTTTGAATGAAACAATCGAAAACATCTACCTAGCCACTCAGGGCGAACTCGGATACAAGCGCCCCCCGCACAAGAAAGAATCAGATAACGCACTCAAGTCCGGAAAGTTCTGTCGCTTCCACGAATCCCACGGACATGACACCAATGAATGCCACCATCTTCGGGACTTGATCGAAGAACACATTAGAAGAAGAAGACTGGAACGTTATGTGAAAAGTCAGAACAGGACTCCAACTCCTGCCAATGAGAACTCAAAGCAACCCCTCCCAGAAGTAGGCGGAGGGAGTCGCAACAATCACAACACCAGTGGCTCTAGTCAAGAGAAGATAGTAGTCCTTACCATCTCAGGAGGACCACACATTGCCGACAGAAGTTGGGCAGAGATGGAAAGGTACGGCAAGTCGCTTAGAAATACCGAAGGATACGTTAACTCCGTCACAGAAGAACGCCAACCGAAACGAAAAGAGAGCGACGACATCATATTCAGTAGACGCGATTTGGAAGGAAGACAGTACCCACATATGGATCCTATGGTCATCTCTGCCTGGTTCGGCCCTGCTAAAGTTTTTCGGATTCTAATAGACACGGGAAGCTCCGTAAACATCTTGTTCAAACATGCTTTCGACAAAATGAAGTTATCAATGAAGGATGTGTCTCCCTGCGACAAACCACTGCACGGTTTCACTGGAGATGCAAAAATGCCCCTCGGGCAACTTGACCTCTTCGTCGAAATAGGAAGTCATCCCCGCTCCGTGGTGCGAAAACAAACGTTCGTGCTAATAGAGAACCACTCGGCTTACAACGCCTTCTTGGGGAGACCAGCCTTGTCTGACTTCCAAATTGTCCTAGCCCCCTGGTGCCTGAAGATGAAATTCCCGACAGACAACGGAATAGGAGAAGTAGAAGGAGATCAAGACGCTGCCCGAGACTGCTATGTAACTGAGCTTCGCAACAACCGCAGAAAGAATAAAGGAAAAGATGCAGAGACTACTCTCTGCATGAAAAGCTTGGAGGCATAGCAACTAAAGAAAGCCCCTCCTCTTCGATACACAAGCGATCCCTTCAATGAACTAGACCCCCGGGATAAAGAGGAGGAGGCTACCGCCGAGCCTGCAGAGGCTATGGAATTCGTATCTGTAGATAAGCATGATTCAAGTAGACTATTAAAAATCGGATCTCAGCTGAAAACGGAATTGAAGGATCGACTCATTGACTTTCTCCGCCACAACTTAGATGTATTTGCGTGGACCCATGCCGATATGACAGGAATCTCCCCAGACGTAGCATGCCACATGTTGAACATCGATCCCACCAAGGTACCAGTAAAGCAGAAAAAGAGGAGCATGGGGGCAGAGCGATCAGCAGCCCTTGATGAGGAAGTAAAAAATCTACTTGCTAATGACTTCATACGGGAAGCCATCTACCCAGAATGGATCGCTAACCCAGTGCTAGTAAAAAAGGCCAATGGAAAGTGGCGAACATGTATTGACTTCTCCAATCTGAATGACGCTTGCCCGAAAGACTGCTTCCCACTTCCCCGAATTGACCAACTCGTGGACAGCACAGCTGGGCACGAACTCCTATCTTTTATGGATGCATACTCCGGATATAACCAGATCCCCATGCACGCTCCCGATCAGGACCACACTAGCTTCATCACCGACCGCGGATTATATTGTTACAAAGTCATGCCTTTTGGACTCAAAAATGCTGGAGCTACCTATCAACGCCTCGTCAACAAAATGTTCGCAGAACTGATAGGACGTACTATGGAAGTATATGTGGATGACATGTTGGTGAAGTCCAGGAAAGCCAACGACCATGTAAGCCATCTGGACGATATGTTTCGGGTACTTCGCCGATATGGAATGAAGCTGAATCCTCTAAAGTGCTCCTTCGGAGTATCATCGGGAAAATTCTTAGGATTCATCGTCCACGCCAGAGGAATCGAAGCAAACCCTGAACAAATCCGAGCTTTAAAAGAAATAAGGATACCTTCCACTCGAAAAGAAATGCAGAGCCTAAACGGAAAGGTGGCCGCCCTAAGCAGATTCATTTCCAAGGCAACTGACAAGTGTGTCCCTTTCTTCGAAGCACTCAAGAAAGACAAAGGGAGGTTCGAGTGGACCGACGAATGCTTAAAAGCCTTCCTCAACCTAATCGAACACCTTCAGAGACCACCAGTACTCTCAACTCCAAATGAAGGTGAAGTGTTATACCTATACCTCGCTGTATCATCTCATGCTCTAAGCGCCGCCTTGGTAAGAGAAGAAGACCGCACACAACGTCCGGTTTACTTTGTAAGCAAGAGATTTACGGGGGCAGAAGCCAGATATCCTAAACTTGAGAAGTTAGCATATTGTTTATTGATCGCGTCACGGAAACTGCGACACTACTTCCAGTCTCACTCCATCAGGGTTCTAACCGATCAACCACTAAGACAAGTGCTCCATCGTCCTGACACTTCTGGGCGACTCCTCAAATGGTGCATCGAACTAAGTCAGTATGATATCACCTACCATCCCCGCACCGCTATCAAAGGACAAGCCATGGCTGATTTCATTGCCGAATTCACTACCAACGAAGGCAAGGAACAATCCGAAGTAGCAAAAAACATCAAGTGGAACCTCTTTGTAGACGGAGCATCGAACGAACAAGGCTCGGGGGCAGGTATTGTGATCGTCACCCCCAGGGGAAGAAAGTTGTACTATGCATTAAGATTGGAGTTCACGGCCACTAACAACGATGCTGAATATGAAGCAGTAATAGCGGGATTGGAACTGGCCCTAGAAATTGGGATCAATTCCTTATGTATTCATAGTGATTCTCAGCTTATCGTAAACCAGGTACTAGGAGAATTCCAGACTCGAGGAGAACGGCTCACAGCATACCTAAAGAAAACCAGACTGCTGCTCGATCGATTGGACCATTATCTAATCAAACACATTCCTCGAGAAGAAAACCAAGAGGCAGATGAACTTGCAAAGCAAGCTAGTATGAAGGACAGCACCATTCCCGGAGCACTAGTAATCTCAAGGCAGCTAGCCCCAAGTTTCGAACAAGTAAATCTGATAACTGCAATCGAAGAAGGAACCTGGATGACTCCTATCCGGAAATATTTGCAAGATGGCAAACTACCCGACAGGCGTGACGAAGCCAAGAAGATCTTGAGAAAAGTTCCCCACTACACAATACAAGAAGGCATCCTCTACCGGCGTGGCTTCTCTAGCCCCTTATTAAGATGCGTCGCCGGAAGGGAAGCCAAGGAGATATTAACAAACATCCATCAGGGAGGATGCGGAGATCACACTGGAGGACAGACTTTGGCAAGAAAGATACTCCGATATGGATATTACTGGCCCACACTAAACAAAGATACCCTAGACTTCGTTAAGAAATGCGACAGATGTCAGAAGTTCGCCAAGATCCCTCGACTGCCCACAAACGAAATTACTCAAATGACCAGCCCTTGGCCCTTTGCTGTATGGGGAATTGACTTAATTGGCGAACTGCCAACGGGCCGAGGCGGAGCCAAATATGCTATAGTGGCAGTCGATTATTTCACCAAATGGGTGGAAGCGGAACCTTTAAATAAAATATCTTCAGCAAAAATTATTAACTTCTTGATCAAAAACATTCTGTGCAGGTATGGAGTCCCCCTCAAGATCGTATCAGACAACGGACTCCAATTTGACAGCGAAGAATTTGCCGACTGGTGCCAAGAGCATGGAATTCATAAAAGCTTCTCATCAGTAGCTTACCCTCAGGCAAACGGACAAGTTGAAGCTGTCAACAAAATTCTCAAAACCCTAATCAAGAAGAAACTTGAAAAGTCAAAAGGCGCTTGGGTGGACGAACTTCCTACGGCACTATGGGCATACCGCACATCTTTCAGAACATCAACGGGACATACTCCTTTCTCTTTGGCATATGGATCGGAGGCAATGCTCCCAGTTGAGACTATTGTGCCTTCCCACCGTAGGATCCACTACAACCCAGAAGAAAACGAAGAACTCCTCCTCATGTCTTTGGAACTGATTGAGGAAAGGAGAAACGATGCAGCACTCAAAGCAGCAGCTCACAAACAAAAAGTGGCAGCACTATACAATTCCAAAGTCAAGCATCGCAGCTTACAAGAAGGAGATCTTGTCCTCAGGCGAATCTTTCCGCGCCCCGGGGCACTGGACCCCATCTGGGACGGACCATATGTAATTCACAAAGATCTCCACAACGGAGCTTACATTTTGTCAACAGTGGACGGAGAGGTGTTCCAGAGGGCATGGAACATCCGACACCTCCGTCGATACTTTTCTTAACTTGTACTGCCCATATGAAGTGAATTAACAAAGAGAACCAGTGGACGTAGGCATTTTCGTGCCGAACCACTTTAAAAAATCTTGTCTCTTTTTAACTTGTTCCTTTATGTCTTGGCTACTTGTTAAGTTTTATCCCTTTCTGTTGAACAAAATCCTATGGCATCTCCACTCAAGACGCACCGCGGCCTCATCTAGACTAGGCCTAACAGGTACGCCACGATTCTATGCACTCGCCAATGAGACTCTTTTGCTCCAGCATCCCTCTGCTGCGGGTTAACTCATTGCGCGCCTGCCCTCAAAGCCAACTGTAATGAGCCGATTATAAGTCATCATAAAGGCCGACTATAGCCGATGGCAGCTCATTACGGCGTTCGGCTCGTCGGTAACCGTGAACCTACTTTAAGCCCCAACATAAGGTGTGGCCAGCCAGGGGTAGTTCACGGCCAACGGCACCCACGCTAGCCGGCCACGGTAAATCGAATAATACCCACGATTACGGACCATAACGGTTCGGGTAGTTACCGTGCGCGATCTCGGCTCCGATGTGTCTTAAGTGCGGCTGTGGTAAAAAAGAAAACTCCCCGCGGAGGCGTAAGATGGGTGACAAATGTCTCCAAGACCCACAGCTAGGGAAAGTGACTACAAAACCCGTTTGCCACGAACTTAAGCACATCGACGGCCTTCCGTGACTGGAAGTTTTACTTTTACTATATTTCCATTTCATTTAAATATTTTTCTCCTATCCTGTATAACAAACTCTAAAGTACAGGAAACCAAATAGGAAACATTCACTCATGAGGCTCTAAGCCTGCGTGCTGGGTAGCAGGGCGCTCTGCTATACCCGTGAACAGTTACACAAGACACTCAAAGCTACCGCCTGCGAATAAAACATAAAGGGCGGTACTCTCTTCTCTTGTACATAAATGCGTAACTATAACTTATTCATACACTGACATTGCAAAACGTGAAATTATATTTCAAGCAAAAACTTAACATCAAACACAAGTGGAATCACAGGCATATACATAATTATACTTCTCACACAGCACATAAAGATAGCAACAACATTTAAACATGACAAAATCAGCTTATATTATAAGATCACACGAAGTTATTCTTTGCAAATAATTTTATTACAGTTGCATATCAAAGACTAACATGAACAGTGATAAAAAAGAAACAAAAAGATGGCAGATGCATCCACACTCCATCACCAACTCCCCCAGCCTACTTAGCCGCAGGATCGGAGCCCCCAGCATGTGGATCTGAAGTCCCACCTGTCCAGATCGGAAGAGGAATTCATTAAACGAACGATCAAGTTATGAAAACACGGAAAGAAAAGAAAGGGAAAAGAATAACTCACCAGCATCCGCCGCTTGATCCTCATCATCCAACTGCACGCCCGCTTCCTCCGCAGCAAGCAGCCGCATCCCCTCCTTCACCGCCGCTTGCTCCTCCTTTGAGAACTGAACAGTAACCGCACTCAAGTTGAAAGCCTCTCCGCCTTCCTTACCCGCGTTCACCCTGGCCTCCTCTAAAGCCTGGAGATACACCTTGGCCATGACCCGAGGGTAATCGTCCATCCAAGACAAGCCGCCCTCTTTCCAAGTATGGAAGTACATATCCTGAAGCATCTCATCCATCATCCCCTCATTTTCCTCAAACTCCCTCACCCGAGCCTCGGAAGCTTGCAACTTAGCGACGGCGACGTCCCTCTCTGATTGGTATCTCAAGCAGTCAGCCTGGAGTGACCTCCTCATTTCCTCCTCCTTCAACCTAAGGGACCTCCTCATCTCCTCCATCTCCTCCTTCAACTCAGCCTGAGCCATCTCCGCAGCCTCGAGTCTCCTCGACAACTCCTCTACCCGCTCGAGATCCGCATTTCGAACCTCATCCACCGTTGTAATGGCCATGTTAATCCGCTCCCTGCAGGTAACCTCCATCTTCCGTAACTCCGCCCTACTGGCCTTCTCCATGGTCTCTTTCAGACGCTGGGAGGCTTCCTCATGCTGGGAGATCTGGATGGCTTGGTCGGCAAGCTGCTTGGCCTGATCGGCAACCTTTAGCCTTAACCGAATATTAGCACTCCCAATCTCCTCCCCGGCCTTGACCAATCGAGCATGATGCTCCATTAACTTCTTAGTCTCTTCGGCCACCCGGTCAATATTAGCCTTGGCCTCGTCCCCCATAGTAACTACCCGAGTAGTAAGCAGATCAAGATCTAGGGACTTGGCCTCATCCAGCACACGTACCATGGGGTTGCGGGGAAGTAGGTGCTCGCCCGTGGTCTCATCAAATGAAATGTCCCGAAAACTTGGGTCTAAATCAGGATGACCGGCAAAAGGGTCACGGGGCACGGGGCGAGGCACATCGGGACGCCTTATATGAATGACAGTAGATCTCTTGGAAGGAGGAGGAGGGGGGCAGGGCTCCGTGCTCTCCTCCGTAGTATCACGAGGAGGCTGAGTAGGGGGAGACAGAGTAGGAAGCTGCGAAGCAGAAGAAGACTCAAATAAGGAACGGCTCCGCTTCCTTTTCTGAATGCCCTCTTCGATGACCCCAAGAAGAGGGCGGTACTTGACTACGTCCCCAGTGCGATCAGTAGAAGGTTTCGCGGAAGCTCTCCTCGACTTAAATTGTTCGAGGCGGTGTCGAACATCCGACGTTTTACCCGCCTGGCCTGCCCCTGGAATAAAGAACAAGTGTTACGAACATACAATAATCCGCAATTCAAAAAATGTGCTAAGTTAAAAAGAAAGAAAAGTGAGGAGACACATCTGTTATACAAACCCGGCGGAGGAGTGGGATACTGCAATAAGTCCTGGATCTCATTCCAGGACGGAAGTGAACCGTAAAAAATTTCTAAGTCCCTATCGAAAATGGAATCGGCAGAAGACAAAAGTTCACCTTGCATCGCCGGGGTCACCCTAGCTGAGGAACCCTTAGAGGATGGGTCAGTGCTAACCACAGCTTTGCCGGTTTCCTCTGCCCTCTCCGTTTCCTTCTCTGTTTCCGACTCCCCCTCTGACTCCCCGAAGGCCCGACGGAGAGCCTCATCCAGTTCGAGGTCCTGCTCAGAGGTTAGAGCAGCAACACCGCTACCACCCTGACCATCGCCATCTCCTCCACCCTCCGACCCTTCTCCAACTTCACCTCCTTCCTCCTCTTCTACACCTTCCTCCTCCGGGACATCCGGGCAAGTACTTGGAGAAGGGCCATCGGACTCCTTGAGCTTCTTGCCTCCTACGACTGGACGTTGTGCAAAGGGCTTCCTCTTGCCACCCTTCGCTGTCACCCCACCTTTAGGCTGGGCAGCCTTCTCTTCTGCCGTGTCCCTCTGTTTGACTACGGACTGATGTGGGAGGATCAAATTATACGACAAGAGCCTGGCATTCCTAATCAGATAAGCAGCCGATCTGTCTCTCCCGGAAATAGCTTCAATTTCTGCTGCCATCCGAACCAAGCGATCATCTTCCACAATCGCAAAACCACCTGTCGCTAGCAAGAAATAAAAGCGCATAAGAGAGTGAATTACAGCCAAGACAGGAATTATGAGTAGAGTTTTTACTTACATCCGGAGGTAAATCGGCGAATAGAGACGGAGTCATCCCTGACAAAGAACCACTCCTTCTTGAACATACTATACTTCGAGTATAAATCCAAAACAGGCTTGAAGGAAACAGCTGACTCCAAGCTAATATATGGGGACCCCTTCCTGTACCCCCTCAGATTGTACAGATATCGTATTTCCCGGTGGGAGGGGGCACGCCCGTATCTCTTCTGGAAGATAGCATACAAGCAAACCAGAATGGCATAAGAGTTGGGCTGGAGCTGGAATGGAGCCACCTTCAGATAAGTGACGAAGCTTAATATCCAGGCGTTGACTGGAGGAATAGCCCCGCACATACAATGGTAACGGCTGTAAGCAAAGTACCCCTCAGGGGGATCATATGGCATGACCCCCTCCCCCGGTAACAGCATAAGAGCCCTGTCTATCCCAAAGGAACGGGATATAACGTCAAGTTGCTCCTCCTTTAGGGAGCTAGGAAAGCAGTCGGGAGGGGAGACCAGAAGTTCCTGTGGACCATGTCCGTCCACCAACGACCTCGGAACAGGTCGATGTTGCTCGGATCCTGGTTGGGCTGGGGGCACAGAAGAAGACTCTCCTCCATCCTTGGATTTCCGTCTGTCTGATCGTGTTTCCGCCTTGCGAGACATTTATCTGCATACACAAAAGTGAAAAACATGATGTTAGAACAAGAATACAAGCAAGCATACATAAGTCCAGAGTTCCACCCAAAGACCGAATACAAAGTTCATTCGGCACTAGGGTCTTATGCTCATTCGGCACTAGGGACTTAAGTTCATTCGGCAATGGGGTCATAAGTCCATTCGGCACTAAAAAACACATCCGGTATACATATCATTCGGTAAAACAAAACCCTTCGTGTGCATTCGGCAATCATATTCATTCGGTGATAAAAAACCATTCGGCAAAAGAATATATACCTAATTCGGTATAAGCTTGGTTCGGCAGAAGTTTGGTTCGGCTAAAAATTGATTCGGCTCTCTTTGGTTCGGTAAGGGAAAACTAAGGGGGGTAGCCTCTATATATAGGCAAACTCAGGATTGCCGAACCAGCTGGTTCGGCCTACCGGACCAACATACCGGACCAGCGTACCGGTCCAACCAACAACCGAATAAAACTGTCTCTACCAGCAGAAACCAGAAACAGGGGGCACGCAAGGCGCTTCACTCAGATAAGTACCGAACTCCGGAACTAACTAATAAAATAAGATTATGACAACGATGAATAAGTCGTAAAACTCCCACTAGCATGAATTAAATCGTTCACACGTGTACGCGACCACGAATGGTCCATAGGCACGCTCTGAATGGTCATTAACCCTATCATCGTGGGAATTTACACTTTGACACGCATTTTTAAGCCCATCGGTCAAATGGATATTTGATAATTGTGAAATGGCTAAGCTACTTACACATGTACGGGGTCGCGAACGATCCCTAGGCATGCTCTGAGCTGGCGATAAGCCACCTTGGCAAACGACCCAGGGACCCACTCTAACGTGAACCTGGCATCGACGATGCTAAGCCCCTTCGGGGCACACTTGCTCGTCCCGAGCGACACAGTTCACTTCATCTCAAATATTTCGATCATGAACGGTCGTTATTTGAAACCACACTAAAACTGTAAATTCCTTTGCAGGACATCAGCAGGATACGAACGTCCAGCCCATGGCGTTACGAAACAAGCCTTTCTATCACCGGGAAACAAAGCGCGACACGTGCAAGCACGCGCCCCACTTTGGGGGGCAAATGTTGGGCGAATTCTCACCCAGAAGATCTCGAGACCAAGAAGTGTCAATTTCACCCGGGTTTGCAACCTCCATTCCATCAGCTCCTATGTCCATTCGGCGATTCGAAGGAACAAGCTCATTCGGCAGTGATGGTCCATCCGGAGTACCTTTTCATCCGGCTATACAAGCCTATTAGCTCATTCGGCACTCCAAGTGTGAAGGTCCATTCGGCATGAGTCCATTCGGCATCTCCAATTCATGCCGAACCGAAGGCCATTCGGTCATCCCCACATCCGGTCCAACCATAACCGAACCAAAGCAATTGCAACCACCGGACCAAATGACCTACCGGACCAACCCCACAGCCGGTCCAAACAAGCACCGGACCACCGTTCCACACTCACAACCGGTCCAAGCCTACCACCGGTCCAAGCTCCATGCCGAATGAGACCTCGCCGAACCAGACAACTGCCAGTCCAGATTGCTTCAGCCCGGGCCCACTAGCAGCTATATACTTCCATGACCCCTGCCCCCTACCTCATTCTATAAATAGAGGGGCAGGGGTACAACAATGGCAGACAAGTTTGAGAGCTCAAGCAAGGAAGGAACTTTCAAACTACTTTCATACACTTGTATACAAAGCATTGTACTTGTAATCTGGAAGAAGAAAGATAATAACATATAAAGTGGACGTAGGCACATTCTGGCCGAACCACTATAAATCTGCGTGTCTTTTACATTTCAGCCCTTACTTTTCTCATATTTACATACTCATCTAAAATCATTGAAAATCACACATACTCAACTAAAATAATACGACTTGGAGGTGTTTGTCCATTTTTTGTGCAAACAATCATTTAAAGCATTAAATCAAATTAAGTTAAAATTTCATATATTCATAATTTCAAAATACTTAAAGATTTTCAGAAAATATTCAAAACACTTAATGAATATTTAGGAAAATATTTTTTAAAAATATAACCATGGGCCTATATAATATTTTCTAACCTAGGTCAAGTGATACAGATGTGTATCGTTTCAATCCGTAATTTAAAAAGAAAATCCGAGTTCTATCATTTCAAACCCGCAATCCCAAGTAAATCAATTATAATAAAAGTCACTCGAGCCTATCATTTCAGCCCATAATGATTTTTCCTTATTTTAGAGTCTGTTCAGGTGTGTATCATTTCAACCCATAGTGATAGGGAACTTGCAGTGGTGATTAACAGAAATAAAATAACAGTATACATATAATATCACAACAGATGATGTAACAAATGTATAAACGACATTTATCATCGTGTAAGCACAACACAGGCATATATGAATAACATATCAACGTCTACAGATCACTTGTCATTATTTCACAAAAATATAAGTACATATGTCTAAAGTGATAAGAACTCACCTTTTTAAAGCTGAAGGCAACAGTTCAAACACAAAGATCAAACTTCGAAAAGCACAAAAGGCACGACAAAGCACGATTCAACTTGAGTGATAGGAGAGCCAAGATTTCAACTTATGTACACAAACAAATACAACATACATAAGTATGTTTAAAACAAAATATTAGATGAATTAAACAATGAAAATAATTTAGATAAGATGACATAACCTTGCTCTACCCTATGCATGTGGTGATGGGGTTGGCAATAGGAGGTAGAGGCCGAGCCTATTCATGAAGGAAACAAAGAAAGAAAAAGCAAAAAAAAAAGAGAAAGAAGAAGAAGAAGAAGCCATGGATATTTAGATCTATATTTTTTTTCTCTTAGGAAATAAAATGAGATGTGGGAAAAATGTTTTTGTACGTGAATTAGCAATAGAGGAGGCAGCTAAGGTTTGAGGTATGAACGACCAAAAGAGTAAATGGTAAGAAAATAATAAAGGGGATTTAATTCCTATTTAATTAAAGAAACGTATGCAAAGATCTTTCAATCAGAGGAAGATATATATTGAGAAGATTTTTATGCGTGATTATGAGAAGTAATACACGGCTATAGCATGTGAGGAACGACTAAAATAGTAAATAAATAGGCTTAAGCAAATAAAGGCAAGAAATAGAGCCAAAGAAACTTATGCTAAAATAAAACAACATAACATACAACTAATTGATTTGTTTTCCAACTATTAAATACAAAATATACAAATGAGCATCCAAATGAATAAATTAAAGTGTATACACGCAAATAGAAAATAACGTAAGTTATGAACAACTATGGTAGAAAATAAATAAATAGGCAAATAAAGAGGTAAGAAATAAAACAAATGTAACGTATGCCAAATTAAAGCAAAGTAACATACATCAATTTGATTTGTTTCCTTGCCATTAATTAAAAAACATTCAATAAACAAAATAAATAAAATTTTAAAAAGATATGCCTTTAAGACAATATAACGTATATTCACTGAAATTTTTTCCTAGCAATAAATAAGAGATATAAACACAACAATTCAAATAATAAAATGAATGTCAAAAAAAGGAAAATATAGAAAGATAAAATAGATACGAATATATATGAAATATATATATATATATATGTACAGAAATTATTTATTTTATTATATTTGGAAAGGAAATTACAAACAAAAATGCAAACTTTGTTGGAAAAATTTCAAAATTCAAATTTTGGATAATTAAACACCAAAGTTTTAAATAAAATGAATTAAAATATTTAATAAAATTTTTGGGTAGTTAAACTCTCCCCTACTCAAAAATTTTCGTCCCCGAAAAGGTAAAGAAGCGAAAAGAGTGAATTAAGTAATCAAAATATCTTATTCAAAATACTAACTTTGTAAACAAATAAATTTACAAAGTTAATTAATTTGAATAAAATATACCGCTTAATTTATAAATTCCTTTAACACCATTTTATGTTGTAAGTTATTCAATTAACCTTTTATTCTATTTACCTCAATTAATCCTTTTTACAACTAAAATTTAAGTGTATAACTTTTACTATAAACGCCCAATTTTTTTTATAAAAATCCCTTTTAAATTGTATATTATCCAATTACATTTTTAACTTCTAATAATTAAGGTAAGTTATATTGGAATGTAATAAAATATTATACAAATAAAATTTTCAAATTCAATTATTTCAAGGTTAAATATTTATTCAAAATTTTGTTTTCATTGTATATTTGGCATTATTCTTTAAGACAAATTTTAAGAATTAGATTTCCGATTAACTTCAAACGATTTTAGAGATACATAAATATACACTATATATATATATATCAATTCAAATTTTAGAAATCCAAATCCATTTAATTCTCCAAAGCAAGACTGTAGGAAAACTATAGAATGGTCCTTCACTTCGAAACTCGAAAATGAAAGTCGAGGATGCTGCAGTCATCACCGAAATTATTTTCCTGTGACAAAGAAAAAAGCTCTGATTTATGAATTAAAATTCCTTGAAACAATTCCTACTTGAAATACTTTAATAATACACCTTAAAACTTTAAACACAACGTATAAAACCATTCAAAATTAAATTCTTAGTTTCTTGTTTTAAATTCATTTAAATTTCCAAATTAATTTACAACCATGTTTTGGTTCAATTATTTATGTATGAAACCAAAGCCAATAGTTAAAAGACAGAGTCAAATATTATTTCTTAACATCCAAGTCAATTAACTATCAAAATTCAGAAAATTATACTTATGCATATATAATATAATTATACAAAATTTATTCATTTACTAAATTTGAAAATAATACCGTGTCTATTTGTTCTGTTCAAGTGTTAAGGAGATCCTATCAATAGCGTTGATCAGATGAATCGATCGAAAACCCAAATCAACATCAACAACTCAAACAACACAATATATAAAACATTTTAAATATAGATTTACAAATACACTATACAGGAATAGATTTTCAATGCAAGGATAAAGATTCAATTTTGATTGATTCAAATCAAAGAAAATTTTGATTTGAGGATAAGTTGAAACAAAAAAAATAAGATGATTAACTAACCGAGTAAGGAAATGGATAAGCTTATACAAATCGCGGGCAACCTTAATTGGGTCAACCGTGACTTCAAGAATTAGATCGATGTGTAATTCTAAGGAAAATCTACATTCGATCTCAAGAGATAGAATTCGAGATAACAAGAGACACTGGCATCTAAACCGAGGATATAGAAATCTCCGATGAATCAATGCCAATTGTGAAGGAGTTATGGGATACACCAGAATCAAAGAAGATGAATAGTGAGGGACAAGAATGAATTTTGGAACCGCAGGGAACGTCCTAAAATTCTAAGGAAACCGAGTCAAAAGGAAGAGATTCACACTCGAATGAAAGTGATTCTGTAAATAAATTTACCATATATGCTAAGTTTTGCCTAGAGCCAAAGCTCTGATACTAAATGTAACGACCTGATATTTTCAACCATTTGCATCCGCACATGTCGGACTTGAATTGTTCAAAATACCAATTGTAAAATAAATTAGGCAAAACTCAGAATATACAGTCAATAAATAAATCACAGATCACAGACACAAGTAATATAATGCAGCGGAAGTAAAGAAATAGTAGTTTACGAAGCTACTATACATGTACATCATAGCCAGACAAGATACAACAGAAATAACAAAATGAAATCAAGTACAAAGCTGAATACAACACTGGAATCAACTGGATATCTGAGAGTGAAATAGATGGCTGGATCTTCAAGAAAAGCTCCAAGTCCAAAGGTGAGTCTCTAATGATGTATCACTCAATCTGACCTGATCGTAATAAGCATAAACACTCGAGTCAGGACATACATACTTATACAATGTAAACCAACACAAGTGAACTGTGATATAAAGGTACAAGTAACTTAAAGGATGCTTGGGACTGCCCATCCTTTAAGGATCCGTTAAACTATTTACTATGTAGTAGCATACGCTATTATAATAATGTCTATTAGTAAAATAAATTTACTTTTAAATAGCGTTAAGGAGTTACCCAATCTCCCCCTTAACACAATAATAGTCCCAGTAGTCCATCCAGTATCAGCGCATCTCCAGATCGGGAGACTTCCCTAAATACTCCATGGGCCATGGGAGAAAACCAAACTCGTACAAGGCTCGCTAGGATAGGTGACACGGCACAACTAGGCAACGCCAGGGTAGATATACAAATTACGCTTTCGAGCCGGTGGTAACGCGTAGCGCGCAGCTACCGTCTACCTTGAGCCACACTCCCAAAATCAAAGATGCGCACCAATCAATCACAAAGTAATAGAATGGCATATGAAGAAGTGTGCCCGATCAGAGGTGCTACCTCATTACCCATCAATCGCTCCTGTTTTAGCCACCTTATGCCAACTCACGGGAGTCGGGTCCACGTATATACCTCAATAGAACGTTGCCACCATCCTACTTCATTCTGGAATCTCCACCGCGTACACGGTTGTCAAAGTGGTTTTCGGTATCGACAGAGAGTACCCCCATATCCGATCCCGGTCTCCTTGCCAACCAATCTTTATTATAACCCATGGATATTTATTTCAAAGCAGTATAACTGCCAAAACCAAAATATCATATCCATTTCAAACCATATCATTTATTTCAAAATAGTATATACTTTCAAAACCATATTATTTAGTTCAAAATAGTATATACTTTCCACTTTACCATTTTATATAATCCAAATGTTTATATACTTACAATTCTTACCATTATTATTTTATCATCTCTATTTTATTACACTAATTAATTCATTTGGATATTAAATAAACCATGCTTTTAAGTTAAATAAACTTAATTACTGTAATTTCCTATTTAAAGTTGGAATTCCTTATGTTAGGTTAAAAGTATATTATTAACTTGCATTTCATTATTACAGTAAAGAACATGTATTGTTTTAAACAATATTACAATTACATGTCAAATGTTCATTTTTAACTTACGTTTTATTTTCACAATAAAGAGCATTTATTGTCTTAATCAATATCACGTTAACTAAAATTACATGTCAAATGTGCATTTTTAACTTACATTTTATTAACACAATAAAGAGCATTTATTGTCTTTATCAATATCACATTAACTACACTTTCATGTCAAATGTACATTTTTAACTTACATTTTATTATCATAATAAAGAGCATTTATTGTCTTGATCAATATCACATTAATTACAATTACATGTCAAATGTACATTTTTTTAACTTACATTTTATTATCACAATAAAGAGCATTTATTGTCTTTATCAATATCAAATTAATTACAATTACATGTCAAATGTACAATTTTCACTTACATTTTATTATCACAATAAAGAGCATTTATTGTCTTAATCAATATTACATTAATTACAATTTCATGTCAAATGTACATTTTTAACTTACATTTTATTATCACAATAAAGAGCATTTATTGTCTTAATCAATATCACATTAATTACAATTATATGTCAAATGTACATTTTTAACTTACATTTTATTATCACAATAAAGAGCATTTATTATCTTAATCAATATCCGGTTCTATCATTTCAAACCCGCAATCCCAAGTAAATCAATTATAATAAAAGTCACTCTAGCCTATAATTTCAGCCCATAATGATTTTTCTTATTCTAGAATCCGTTCGGGTGTGCATCATTTCAACCCATAGTGATAGGGAACTTGCGGTGGTGATTAACAGAAATAAAATAACAGTATACATATAATATCATAACAGATGATTTAACAAATATATAAACAACATTTATCATTGTGTAAACACAACACAAGCATATATGAATTACACATCAATGTCTACAGATTCATTTGTCATTATTTCAAAAAAATATAAGTACATATGTCTAGAGTGATAAAAACTCACCTTTTTAAAGCCGAAGGCAACAATTCAAACTCAAAGATCAAACTTCAAAAAGCACTAAAGGCACGGCAAAGCACTATTCAACTTGAGTGATAGGAGAGCCAAGATTTCAACTTATGTACACAAACAAATACAACATACATAAGTATATTTATTACAAAAGATTAGATGAATTAAACAATGAAAATAATTGAGATAAGATGACATAACCTTGCTCTACCCTATGCAAGTGGTGATGGGATTGGCAATAGGAGGTAGAGGCCGAGCCTATTCATGAAGGAAACAAAGAAAGAAAAAGCAAAAAAAAAAAAAGAGAAAGAAGAGGAAGAAGAGGAAGAAGAAGCCATAGATATTTAGATCTATATTTTCTCTCTTAGGAAATAAAGTGAGATGTAGGATAAATGTTTTTGTATGTGAATTAGTAATAGAGGAGGCGGCTAAGGTTTGAGGTATGTACGACCAAAAGAGTAAATGGTAAGAAAATAATAAAGGGGATTTAATTCCTATTTAATAAAAGAAACGTATGCAAAGATATTTCAATCAAAGGAAGAGATATATTGAGAAGATTTTTATGCGTGATTAGGAAAAGTAATACACGGCTATAGCATTTGAGGAATGGCTAAAATAGTAAATAAATAGGCTTAAGCAAATAAAGGCAAGAAATAATGCCAAAGAAACTTATGCCAAAATAAAACAACATAACGTACACTAAATGATTCGTTTCCCAATTATTAAATACAAAACATCCAAATGAACATCCAAATGAATAAATTAAAGTGTATGCACACAAATAGAAAATAACATAAGTTATGAATAACTATGGTAGGAAATAAAAAGATAGGCAAATAAAGAGGTAAGAAATAAAGCAAATGTAACGTATGCCAAATTAAATCAAAGTAACATACATTAATTTGATTTGTTTCCTTGCCATTAGTTAAAAGATATATACAAAGAAACATTCAATAAACAAAATAAATAAAATTTTAAAAAGATGTGCCTTTAAGACAATATACCGTATATCCATTGAATTTTTTTCAAATAATAAATAAGAGATATAAACACATAACAATTCAAATAATAAAAAGAATGTCAAAAAAAGGAAATATCAAAAGATAAAATAGAGATGAATATATATGAAAAAATAAATTTATACAGAAATTATTTATTTATTATATTTGGAAAGGAAATTACAAACAAAAATCCAAACTTTATTGGAAAATTTTCAAAATTCAAATTTTGGATAATTAAACACCAAAGTTTTAAATAAAATGAATTAAAATATTTAATAAATTTTTTGGGTTGTTACATGTTGTCAAGTCAAGTATACATTTGTTTGCATGTAAAGTGGTCGAGTTAAATGATGGTCTCCATGCATCTGCTATGTCCTTGTTGCAGCCCTTGTGTGGTCTTGTTCTTTTAAAACTGCCTGCATATCATTGTGAACTGATTTATTTGCTCCACTTTATATATGCACTTGATTTTAGTTGCTTTGTAAAGTGCACTTTTGTATTCATGTGAATCTTATTAGTTCACCTGAAATACATGTTCTTGTGTCGTATTAGCTCTGGTCTGGTGGGGTGTTGTTGCCTTTGAACATTGCATCCTAAAGCTTTTTGTTCATTGATTTACATCCTTGCTTTGATCTTGTTTGTAGTGTGCTTTGAGTTACTTCATTTTGAACTGCCATGTTCATTGTTTGCTAGCATGATGTACTTGGGTTGAATCCAGTTTTTACTTGGGTTTGACCTCGTGCTCACCAGTCCCTATAGTTTTAACAAGCAAGTGTACATCGGTGTGCACGGCCTTGTGGCATGTACAGTGATACACTGTGCATGTCATAAGTTGTTCATGTAGGATTAAAAAAATGATGACGAACAACCCAAATAACGGAGGAAAATGGTATTTTCAAAACACAAATTTTATTATACACTGCAAAATATTTTTTTCTATTTTACTGCATCAAGGTTTATTTTGCAGATAGCTCAGATGCTGGATTCAAGAAGAAACAAAGTTGCAGATCAAATATACGAGTGTGGAGTGAATATGTAGTGAGGTTTGAATTGTAAAGTGAAAATTGTTTTGTAATTGAAATTGAATTGTAATTAGAATGTAGTGAGAGCTTAAATTTGTACCATTCGAATTTGTAATGAAATATTTGTATGAATAAAATATTTGTTTAAATATGAATTCCGAGTTGTTTATTTTATTCAACAAATATTTATTTAGAATGTCGAAATAAAATAGTATAATAATAAATACATTTATATATATATATATATATATATATGTATGTATGTATATATATATGTGTTTATTAATATCAAATAAAAATCATATACTAGCATATTCTACAAACCAAGTTTTATATCCAAAAATGTTGACTCCCTACGGGGTGGAAAGTCCATGTTATCAACACTATGGCCTTATGTTTTATAATTATAATACTTTAGTACATTCAAAGGGGCGAAGGGCATCATCAACTGTACCTTGTCGTGTTTTTTCAATATAAAGGTTTATATTGTTTTGGCTCTATGGCCTTTGGTTTTAAAGCAAGACAACTTCTTAGAGATTTTGAGATTATTCAATTTTACTTTATAAAAGCATAAATCGTGTCATAATTATTTTAGATAAAGTAAAGTTCTATATGTTAATTGTTTTGAAATTATGATTTCAAGGGTTAAATCATTTATAAAGGGATATGTTTCAAGGAAATATAAAGGGTATTTAGCCTAGAATTATAATAAAGAGATTAGTGTTCTTATCACTTTTGGATAGATTATGATAAGATAAATTTGTCTCAAAGATTAGAAAACCAGAGGGCACCGGTGTAGGATAGTGCCCTATAATTAAACCATTAGACCTAGTTGATATAAGTCCCAAATTCCAGTGCATAGGCTTTGTAACGAGTATGACTAAACGTAGGTGTACACACAGAAAGGAATACACAAAGATGAGATAGGTTATTAATGAGCCCGAAAAACCATTAAAATCAATTGATGCTAAATATTGTAAGTTTCGTATAGACCGTTCACTTGTCCTTTGATAGTCAGTTAGAGAATTTGACATATCAGGTAGGCCTGAGTCAGCCATAGGTTTGTAATTATTCGGAGACAACTATGATGTTGGGAATGATGGTCCATCAATTTTGACAGTTTGGTTATGATTAGCCATGTTGCATGCATGCACATTGTCCTTTATATTGTCTGCTTTAAACAATTTGGTTGCAGGAATTTAATTATTTTAAAAGAGATATAAGTGAGGGGAAAAACCCATTTCGCTCAGCGGCTTGTCTTACTTAATATCTATAAAACGAGATGGCATATTATTATTCATACCGGGATTTTTGTCCGACTCAAAAGTTTATTTTTCCCTTTCAACTCTCAAGTGCTCAAAATTTGATTTGAGTAGGTCGATAACAAGGGTTTACATGTTAAATAGGTTTTGGCAAATAAAGCTTCCGTAGAAGTGCAGGAGGCAAAGCTAGCTATGCATGAGTCTATCTATTACTATTCTTCGTTGTGTTATGTTAGTTGTTGTGTGGATATATTGACGATGATGTATCTGTTTATTTAGTAATTCTTATCAACTAAGAGGGAACCTTCATACGTCGCTCTTGGAGTATTTTGTATTGATTAAATTTTATCTGAACCTGAGCGACATTTGAATTATGTACTGAATATGAAATTAGACATTGAAATTAAATGTGCAAGTTTGCTTTTTTCTCATATTCTTATGCTTATGATATTAAGGATACCATTAACATGATCGTATTTTGTCGACGGAAATTAATACTATAGATGACTGCATTATTTGTAGTGCTTAGTTTCGAGTCCCAAAATGGGGGATGTTACAACTGAGTACCAGAGCATAGTTTATGTAAAACTAGAAGAATTTTGTACTTAAAAGCGTTTTGAAAACATAATCCAAATGAGTCGGAGAATAAGATTGAAGTATGGGATAACACTATAATAACATTCTTGTATTTGCTATATATAAGTATGCTCTTTATCTCTATTCTCCCTCTCTCTTTGATCGTTCTTTCGTATCTTACTGAGTTTTCAATGCAGATTTAAGGAAGTAAGATACGAAGGCAGGAAACCAAGAATAAATTTTGGTAGAGGAAGCACCACTATCAATGGAAATGTCAGGCCCAATACTAGAAGGAACCTAGGTCTACCAACAACTGCTAATATAGGTGCCAAAACACCACTGGTTGATATGGGAACAATGTATCAGTTCTTCGAAAAAATTATGCAAGCAGGAGCTATTGTTGGATTACTTGGAGGAAATATTAAAGTAGCTAATCAAGAAGTTCTGGTCGTCAACAACTACGACGTTCTATGTAGAGATTATGCAAGGCTTGGAGGGAAGCCATTTATTGGAATAGAGGATGCAATTGAAGTGGAAAATTGGTTGCCTCATTGTCAAAAGGATTTTCGCTCATCTTGGTTTGAATGACGAACAGAATAGGAGATTGGTATGCAGGCAATTGCAAGGAGTTGCATTGTACAGGTGGAACAGTATTACTGTTGGAGTAGCAGAGGAAACTTTGACTTGGGCTGAGTTCGAAAGAAGATTTGAAGAAAATTTATGCTTGAGGTTGCTAAGTCAACTCAATTAAGGAGTTTGTTAAGTTGGTGCAGGATGACATGATAGTGCTTGAGTATGTAACAAGATTTGAGGAGCTGTCCCGATATGGGTATGCTATCGTTGACACAATGATCAAAAGGAATGAGAAGTTTATCTATGGACCGAGACATGAATTTGCTAGGGAAGCTTTACCGCATCTCAGGGATCCATGTGATGTAGTCATGGAAATGGCTTTGAAAAATAAAGAGATGCTTGATTTGATCAGTAATACAAGCAGTAGAGCTCAGAGTAGATAGACTCAGAAGAGAAAGTTTTACCAGAAGAAAAGAGCTCAGAAGGGTAGAGTTTCAAAGAAAGGGAAGTTTGAGGTTGTTAACTCCGCCTTGACCATGACTCACCGATCTAGTGCATAAAGAGGTTCCGACCTAACAGTTAGAAGCGTGCCGACCTAAAGCTCAACAGGGGGTGCCGACCTAAGGCCTAAGGGTATGCCAACTTAACACTTCAACGAGGCTACCGACTCAACATAAATACCGACCCAACAGCCTTAGCTCATTGCCGACCTAAAATGAATGACGACTCAATGGTTACCGACTTAATGACTCAGAAGGGACAGCGACTCAAGGTACTTCGCGACTCAATGCCCTTACAAAGTTCCCGACCTAAGGCCCTAAATGGATAACGACCTAATGCCTTAAAGGATGTCGACTTAGGAAGTCTACTGACCTAACTTAAGTACCGATCTAATTACCTAAGGGAGTTGCCGACCTAACTGATCAGGACATGGAAAGGTGCACGACCTATACTTAAGTCGCAACCGACTTAAGACGTATGCTAAGCCGTTCACGACCCAGGCAAATGAAGGCAAATCCTATACAGCTACTTGACACGCGCATGTTAACTCGGCAACGACCTAAGACTTGTGATATGAGTTCAGACACGCGCATGTTAACTCGGTAAGTCGACCACGACTTATGTTAAGTCGGCCACGACTTAGCCTGAGTCGGTCACGACTCAGGACTTGGGCGAAAAAACTTCTATCCAGGCTTGCCTATAAATACATAGCCACCTCCAACTTTCAGGGGACTTTTGGCACATTCTCTTCATACACCGTTACCTTGCTGCATTGAGAACTTCATCAACACTTAGAGCTTTCAAGATTAGAGGAATACATCAAAGAACTTCACGAAGAAACCACACATCTTCAACATGAATTTAAGGACTTTAATCGACATTGAAGCTTAAGCTACTTGTTCCAAGTCACTTGTAACTTGAAGTATTTTGTACTTGAGAAGAATTGTATCAGCTTGTAACGGGATTATTAATAAAAGTACCTAAAGTGGACGTAGGCTAAACCCTTAAGCCGAACCACTATAAAATTGTTGTTGTTTACTGTTTTTCTGCTATTACCTGCTTGTAATTCATTCCCGATCTATCGGGTGGTGCTTTCACAACTACACTTCACACACCGGGGTGTTAGCGTTCAAATTTTAGCGTTAACATTTTTGGTGCTTTCACTGAGAATTGAACTCAGGCAAGTTATCATCATTGCTTCACAGAGGTTTGTAGAGAGAATTTCCCTGAAAACCAGAAGTCTATCCGAGATAATGGCTCCTGGAAGGAAGAGTAGATCTGTCAGATCTGGGAATATTCAAGAGGGAACCTCCGCTTCCCCTGTACCTAATCAACCCACTCCGTTTGCTGGGGTTACGAAAGCAGAGTTGGATGCTGTAATATTAGGACTGAACCAGCAGATAAACGCCCAGAATGCACAATTAGAAGCTCAGAGTGCCCAAAATGCTCTAATTCTGAATAAGTTGAATGATTTGCTCGGGGCAAACAATCAACCGGCTGGTAATGGAAGGAATTATGCTGGCAACATTCATGATGCTAATGAGAGGAATATTCCAGAAAGGGCTGCCAGTCCCTTTGAGCAAACGCTTCCTGAGGTTGGTGGATCTGGAACTCGCCATGATGAGGAGTATCTTTCTGGAATGGTCCGACAAATCATGAGAGAAAGTATGCAAAGGGTTGAAGATGAGAAAGAATGGGGTTTCGCCCCAAGTAAAACTCCATTTACTGAGAAAATCTTAAAGGCGGAGTTTCCAAGGAAGTTTGTCCCTCCAACTATCCCAGCTTACAAAGGGACAAGTGATCCGAATGAATTCTTGTATAAATATGATTGGCACATGACAGGTGCCAGAGCCTCAGACGAGATAAAGTGCCGATATTTCCCCGTATACCTTGAAGGTGTGGCTCTACTGTGGTTCACCAAGTTGCCAGTCCGATCTATTGATCAGTTTTCAGACTTGACCCGAAAGTTCAAGGAACAGTTTAGACTATATGCTTCAAAGGCCAAAGACATCATGTCATTGTCAAGTATAGAACAGAATCCTGGTGAATCTATCAGATCTTTCTTGAACCGCTTTAATATAGCGCTGGCAGAGGTGGACAATGCTGAACCGCGAATGATATTGACTTATCTGATGAGGGCTATTGATAAGTCAAGCGAATTTGGGAAATGGTTAAACATGAAGGAGCCAACCTCCCTCGAAAAATTCTACAAAAAGGCAGATGAATTCATACGCCTGGAAAGCCGTCCTGTACCGGTGAAGGCAGTGTCGGAAAAAGCTGAAGATAACACTGTTGATCCACGCAAGAATGAATCTGTAGGGCAAAAGAGGGAAAATAACAATGGGAAGAAACAGAGTAATCCGAAGAAGCCCCGATCCTTCAAACCATCAGAGTATACTCCTTTATCAGACACGCCGGAGCATATCTACCTTGCCATTAAGGATTCTGTTGACCTCCCTAAACCTATCCCTTTGAGGACCGGAAAAAAGGCTATACAAAGTGGGAAGTTCTGCCGCTTCCATAATCAACCCGGTCATGAGACCGATGAATGCCGCCAGTTGAAAAATCTGATTGAAGAATTGCTAAGAGAAAACAAGCTGCAGCAATTCGTGAAAAAGAATAGCAACAATCCTGCATCGTCAAGTCAGGGGCAACAGGTTCCTATTCATCAGCCTAGGACAGGTGAGAAAGCTACGGGGCATGAATCTGGAAGGCCCATTATCAATGTCATTACAGGAGGGCCTCACCCAGCTGGCAAGAGCTGGGGTGAGATGGAGAGATATTCCAGGGCTTTGAAATATGTTCCAGCCGAAGAAGATGTCTTTGTTCTAGAAGACACCACGCCCCTGAAGCAACAAAAAACTTTCAGTGATGATATTATTTTCAGAACCAAAGATTCCACAGGCATCGAAGCTCCTATCCTAGATCCCTTGGTCATCTCGGCTGGTATTGGACCGGCCATTGTTAGAAGAGTTCTCATTGACTGCGGAGCATCATGTAATATCCTCTTCAAGAAGACATTCGACCAAATGAAAATCCCTATGGTCGATGTACAAGCCTCATCGCAAAAGATCGTTGGCTTCACTGGGGAGCCAAAGCAACCAATAGGAACCATCGATCTGCTTGTGGAACTTGGGGAAGGAGAAAGGAAAGTAGTCCGCGAGCAAACATTTGTGATTGTCGATGAGTTTTCTGCTTATAATGCTTTCCTTGGCCGTTCAACACTCGCAGCATTCAAAGCTATCCTAGCCCCGTGGTGCCTCACTATTAAATTCCCTACAGACAATGGAGTAGGAGTTATGAAAGGGGATCAAAATGCTGCGCGAGAGTGCTATTTGACAGAGCTGCGAGAATCAAGAAAAAGGGAAATGGGAAAGGATGCGGCAGCCCCAGTCCGCATCAAAGAGCCAACCTTGTAGCAATTACGGGGCGGACCCTGCACTGGCGAGCATAGCGGGGCACGAAAAGAAATGGATCCCAGAAAAGCCAGTGCAGGGGAGAATAGAGTAGTACCGGTGGAAACGACAGTGCCGGTACCTGTTGACCCAAAGGACACAAATAAGGTGTTGAATGTAGGTTCACAACTTAATGTGTCAATTCAGAATATCTTGATATCTTTCTTGAAAGCAAATCTGGATGTCTTCGCTTGGACTCATGCCGATATGCGTGGAATATCTCCAGAAGTAGCAGTACACGCTCTGAATATTGACCCAAAGTTTACGCCAGTTAAACAGAAAAGAAGAACCCAAGGTCCAGAAAGGTCAGCAGCATTAAAAGAAGAAGTTGATCGACTCATGGAAAATAACTTCATTAAAGAATCTACCTATCCGAATTGGGTGTCAAATCCAGTGCTGGTTAAAAAAGCTAATGGAAAATGGAGAGTGTGCATCGATTTTTCAGATCTGAACATGGCCTGCCCCAAAGATTGCTTCCCTTTACCCAGGATCGACCAACTGGTAGATGGAACAGCGGGGCATGAGTTGTTGTCTTTCATGGATGCCTACTCCGGATACAACCAGATCATGATGCATGAACCTGATCAGGAGGACACGAGCTTTATCACCGATGTTGGTCTTTATTGCTACAGAGTTATGCCCTTCGGATTGAAAAATGCAGGGGCAACCTACCAAAGACTTGTTAATGCTATGTTCAAACCGCAATTGGGCAAAACTATGGAAGTCTACGTCGACGACATGTTAGTGAAGTCTAAGAAAGCAGCGGATCACATTGAACACTTAGCAGAAATGTTCGCAGTCCTCCGGAAATACAGAATGAAGCTTAACCCTCTTAAATGTACATTTGGGGTCGAGTCCGGAAAGTTCTTAGGTTTCATTGTTAGTGCTAGGGGCATTGAGGCTAGTCCAGCTCAAATTACTGCCTTAAAAGAAGTTAAAGCTCCTAGAACGAAGAAGGAATTGCAGAGTCTCAACGGAAAGGTCGCCGCCCTGAGTCGGTTCATTTCCAAAGCCACTGATAAATGCATCCCATTCTTTGACGCCCTGAAGAAAGGAAAGAAGAACTTTGAATGGACTTCCGAATGCCAAAAAGCCTTTTAATGAGTTGATCCGTCATATGGAAACGCCTCCAATACTTTCTAGGCCAGGCAATGGTGAGGATCTTCTTATATACTTGGCAGTATCATCTCATGCTCTAAGTGCAGCGCTGATACGGGAAGACAAAAGGATTCAACATCCGGTTTACTATATCAGCAAAAGACTCACTGGGGCAGAGCTGAATTACTCCAAGTTGGAAAAACTCGCCTATTGCCTACTAGTTGCATCAAGGAAGTTGAGGCAATATTTCCAAGCTCATCCTATCAGAGTACTCACTGATCAACCTCTAAAGCAAGTCCTGTTTCGCCCTGAAACTTCGGGTCGCCTTCTAAAATGGAACATTGAACTCAGTCAATATGACATCACATATCACCCCCGAAAAGCAATCAACGGACAAGCTTTAGCTGATTTCATTGCAGAATTCACAGAGAAAGATAATGGTGAGGAAGAAGCGGTCAATGATTCCCCAATCCAGTGGAAGTTGTATGTTGATGGCGCAAGAAATGACTACTGTTCTGGAGCCGGAGTGGTACTTGAAACTCCTGAAGGTCTGAAAATCGCTAAAGAGCTAAACATCCGAGCATTACAGATCTTCAGTGATTCTCAGCTTATTGTATGCCAAGTCAAGAAGGAATTCCAAACAAAAGGGGGAAACTTGCCTTCCTACTTGTCAAAGGCTTGGGAACTCCTATGTGAACTCGATCATTATTCAATAAGCCATATTCCCCGGGAAGAGAATACGAAGGCAGATTCCCTCGCAAAGTATTCAAGTTCTGGTGAAGCTCAACTATTGGGATTGGTTCCCGTAGAAGTCCTCTCAGCACCAAGTATAGACGAGATGGATATAGACTGGATTATGAATGTATCTCAAGAACAAGAGTCGTGGATGACTCCAATATTAGATTACCTACTCAACGGTTCTCTGCCAGAAAATTCGAGAGAGAAGCAGAAGCTACTAAGGAAAGCCTCTCGCTATGTAATTCAGGATGGCCGATTATACAGACGGGGATTCTCAATGCCATTGCTTCGATGTGTATCCAGGGAAGAGTCCAAAACGATCCTAGCTGAGGTACATGGAGGAGAATGTGGTGATCATTCAGGTGGTCAAACATTAGCAAAGAAAATTCTCCGATACGGATATTTTTGGCCAGAAATTAATCATGATGCTGCAAGCTATTCCAGAAAGTGCGACAAATGCCAAAGATTTGCCAAAATTCCTAGAGCACCTTCAACTGGACTCACACAAATGGTCAGTCCATGGCCATTTGCAATTTGGGGAATGGATCTCATTGGGCCGCTACCGACTGCCAAATCAGGGATTAAATATGCTATTGTTGCAGTTGATTATTTTACTAAATGGGCTGAAGCTGAACCATTGGCTACTATCACCTCTAAAAAGATGATAAGTTTCGTGACCAAGAATATCATTTGCAGGTATGGAGTGCCTCAGAAAATAATCACAGACAATGGTACTCAGTTTGAAAGCGAGGAATTCCAAGATTTTTGCAGGCGATTCAAAATCCAGAAAAGCTTTTCAGCAGTTGCTCATCCGCAGGCAAACGGGCAAGTGGAAGCAGTAAACAAGATCATCAAATCAACCATCAAAAAGCAACTTGAAAGAGCAAAAGGTGGTTGGGTCGATAAGCTACCACTTGCACTATGGGCATACAGAACCACTCACAAAACTGCGACTGGGCACACTCCTTTCTCATTAGCATACGGGTCGGAAGCAATGATCCCGGTAGAAACAGAGGTTCCTTCACACAGAAGGATCCATTTCAACCAAGCAGAAAATGAAAGGCTACAGCTTGAAGCGCTAGATTTCCTTGATGAAAAAAGAGATGAGGCTAATCTCAGAATTGCAGCTCATCAGCAAAGAATAGCCAGACATTTTAATTCCAAAGTTCGCCAACGCAGCTTTGAGATTGGGGACCTAGTCCTGAAGAGAATCATGACAGCGACAGGTGTGTTTGGGCCAAATTGGGAAGGACCGTATGTAATAGGTCAGAAGCTTCTTGACGGCACATTCAAACTCACCACTGTTGATGGAGATCGAATTCCAAGGGCATGGAACAGCAACCATTTGCGTCCATACTTTACTTGAAATTTTTTTTGAAATATTGTAAAAAGAATTATGAATGTATGATTCTTGTAATTGAAAGCAATTGTAAAACTGATGCAAGTAAATAATGAAAGAATATAAAGTGGATGTAGGCTCAATTTCCTGTCCGAACCACTATAAATCTTGTGTTCCTTATTATTATTACATGTTTGCTTTATTTTCGATATGAAAAGTACATAGAATGTGTTGCTGAAATGTCGATTTAAATTTTTGCAGACAGTGGAAGTGAAACTTGCACATAAAAGGACCAAGTGATTCTCGCCAAATTTCAAGTCACAAAAGCCCCGAATTCAAATCCTAGATAGGAAGTACTTCAATTGAACAGCCTATGATTTCGATAGAAACGGGCCTTTGCTAATAAATTGAGATCGTTTGAACAAACAAACATCCAATTAAGAAGCTGATGCTCGTTCTCACGAACTGGCCTGGCAATGAAGTACATTTCCTTGGATTAAACGGGTCACTTGTAAAAAAAAAAAAAAAGGGATCACTGAAAAAGCATAAGCAAGTGGACAAAGGAACAACCAAGGCCATCATCGGCAGCACAAATCCTCTTCGGAGGCACAACTCTTCAGAGGATAAAGACCTCTAATGGGTCATACGCCACAAAAAAGAAAGTTCTCTACTCAACAAAAAAGATTGGAGGAGTCATGACCCTCCAACCATGAGAGAGTAACTTCCAGGCGAAGAAAACCCTTTTTGAGGCACATTTCACCAGGAGTTGAAGTGTAACAACCGCTCTTCGGAATTTCACTTCACCAGAGTTGAAATGTAAACAAAATAAAAGCCCTCTTCGGAGGCCCATTTCACCAGGAGTTGAAGTGTTATGACCGCTCTTCGAGATTTCGCTTCACCAGAGTTGAAATGCAAACAAAAATAAAAGCCCTCTTCGGAGGCCCATTTCACCAGGAGTTGAAGTGTAACAGCCGCTCTTCGGAATTTCACTTCACCAGAGTTGAAATGCAAACAAAAGAAAGACCTCTTCGGAGGCACATTTCACCAGGAGTTGAAGTGTAACAGCCGCTCTTCGGAATTTCACTTCACCAGAGTTGAAATGCAAACAAAATAAAGACCTCTTCGGAGGCGCAATTAAGAAGAAAGACCTCTTCGGAAACCTACGTTTCACCGAGATTGAAATAAAACTTCCAAGTGTTGAAACGTGAAAAGGATTTCTAAGGCATAACTCTTTGGAGGTACACGTTTCACCGAGATTGAAATAAAACTTCCAAGTGTTGAAACGTGAAAAATCCCTCCTCAGAGGTACAACTTTCTATATATATAAAAAAAGATCCTCATCAAGAGCATACTTTAACTTCCAAAGGAAGAGTAATTTACCTATTATGGAGAATGATCTTCCTCAAAAAAAAAGGGGGTTAAAGTACCCTTCAGAGGTCCGCTTTACCGCATAAAAGAATTCACTTGGTAAAATATGTACGTAAGCAAAAAAAAAAGTGATTTCTTCGAACGACAAAGCGTAGAAACTTATACGAAGGGAGTTGTACTCTACAAAAATTTTCTTTAAAGAGAATAAAATAATTGTTCTTTAGCAAATAAGAGTGCAAGTCCCCTCGAAGTATAAGATATTGCAGCAAGCTTAAGGTATGGGGGCAACATGGTATAATAGTATAGCCGCATCAGTAAAGTAATACTCAAACAACATACCATAAGCCCGCTGCAATATCATATAAATAAACTTGTGCAAAAATGAATAATAAATGCATTCAAACAGAAGTCTGTACAAACAAAGGATCATTTTATTCAATCGAAATGCAGGTACAGGTTTCAAAATAAAGAAAAGCGGGGGCCGGTACCCGCACAATTCTCGACCAGTACATACAAAAGGCAAAAAGCTTAAATGTTCACTTCTTTTTACTACCTTTGGACCCTTTTCCCGGCCGAATGATTAGCTTTTCAGGCCGGTCAGTTGGCACAAGGGAAGAAGGAGGGGTAGGTGCAGCTGGTCCAACTTCTGGCTCCCCTTCAGTAACAGTGATTATCTTCCCCCTCCTCTTTGACGTTCCGTGCTTTTTCCTCCTCTTTGAGGAAGACTCACTTCCCGGAGTGGCAAGTTTAGACAAAGTTATGTCATCAGAAGGGGTCCGCTCCGGGGATATCTCACCTCCCACAAGTCCTTCGTCTCTATGCTCCTACGAAGCGATGGGATCGTCTAAACCATAGAGGGCTTCTATTTGTTCCTCTTGCGACCCGGGCTGAGAAGCAGAAGGAGGAGCCACCTGGAGAGACGGAGAAGGGATAACTGGAGGAGGAGAAATCTGAGCGGTGCTTGATACTTTCTCTGTAGAAGAAAAGAGGTTAAAGTCAGTAAAGAGAGGAGATGAAGGCTCATCAAGGTTGAGAAAATAGTCAAGGAGCTCATTAAACCCATGTGAAGTAAATGAGCAATCCACTTGAGCGAAATTTACAGTGGAATTACCTGCAGAAGTTGTCTTTATTACATCAATTTCATAGTCCGGGGCTTCAGCACTCTCTTGCGATTCATCTGTAACTTGAGTAATTTTGGCCCCGGTATCAGTTTGAGCAGGGATCGGTACATAAGAGCTAGAGCCAATAATGCCAGCATCGGCCGAAGTTGAAGGAGGGACAGGAACAGTCAAATTTGTTTCTTTTTCTTGATGCTCTTCCCCCACTATTTCAACCCGCGATCTGGCGAGTTGCTCTTTCCCTCTGGCAAGGGCTACGCGAGCCTCAAAGTCTAAGTAGTGCACCTCCAACTCCTCTTCAGTGTACCCGGCCCCTTTAAACATATCTAGTGCGGCCTCCCACACTTCGGCCAGGGTAATCTCATACTTGGGGCCCAGGAATGCAAGACTGCCACGCCCTAATATACATTGCAAGTAGAAATCAAATAGTGTCGAGCCAATATCAGCTTTGGTAGCTTCATGGGCCTCTTCAGCGGTAATTCTGCCCGCAACAGCCTCATCCCGCTCTCTCTCGACTTTGGATAACTGGGCTTTCAATTTTTCAATCTCTGCAGCCTGAAGGCCAGTTTGTCCTCGCAACTGAGTAATGTCAGTACGGTTGCCCTCTATAATCTGCTCCAACTCATCAGCCTTGGCCTCAGCATCCCTTTGCGCGGCATGAGCATCCCGCACCTGTTGAAGAAGCACACTTTCCCTTTGAGAATAAGAAGTGGAAGAAGTAGCAAGCTCCTCTTTAAGTTTCCCAACTTCTGCCTCAAGTTTCTCATTATAATCGGCGATACTCCTCATTTCTGCATCATGCTGTTTAAGGATCTTTTGCCATTCAGTTTTGTCGTTCTCCATGGTAAGAATAGCTTCAAGATTGGCCCTATTCACCCTTTGGAGCTCATCAACGAGTTTCTGCCAAGATGACATCTTCTCAATATCGGTTCTGACTGCATCAAGGTTCCGTAGCATAGCATTTTTATCTATCGGAACCAGATCGAGGTCGAAGCGAACTCCTTTTAAACACCAATTAGGAAATTGGCGTTGAAGAGTGGCTGGACCTGGTCCAACTTGGTAAGATGGCCTATTAATGATTGCTTGGATATCAGTAGGGGAAGGGGCAGGAGATTGAGAAGAGGTAGGAGCAGTAATCTTCTCTGAAGGCACAGGCATTCGCTCCTCAATAACTTTGGCTCGTTTGCTCGAGTCATCAGTTGTGTGACTCTTCCCTCTATCATCATGAGATTTGCGTTTAAGGGAGTCACTCTCTCTGTGGGAGGAATCATGTCGACTATCTGGTCTTCCAAAGCGTTCTTCATAATCACGTCTTTCCCGAGCCTTCCGGGCTGCCCTTTCTTCATCAGTCTCTCTATGAATAGGAGGATAGGATTGATAGCCATACTGGCTGCGTTTCCCATATCGCTTAAAGTCATCATAGTACGAGCTGCCTCGCCTCATTGGTAAACCTAAAATTTAAAAAGAAGAAATAAAACTTGAGAATCCTTCAAACGTTTAAAAAAGAAAAGAGAGAGCATAAAAGTGCCAGGAATTCTAAGTGTGTGATGTGCAAACTACGCGCTTCAGTCTACGAACCACTCTTTAATTGGGGAGTAGTTGTGGGTGTAATAGATAGCGTCAACTCTTGAGTCGACAACAACTGTTGCAAAGTAGAAGTAGCTTCAACTACTGAAGAAGAAATCCCGGCAGTGATAGGATCTTCTTTAAAGATCTCTTGTGAAGTAGCAAAAAGGTCGCTCAGTCCTTCGAAAGTATCGTCCCTGCTTTGCTTAACAGGACTGGATTTCTCAGCTTCTTTACCAAATTCTTGTGAATGGTGAGAGGATCCCTGAGGCTCTTCTTCCTCGATAACCGGGGCAAGTTTATCAGATGGCCCCGCAACATCAACAAAAGTGGAGCACTTCACCAGCGAAGATTCAGGAGTCTTTATCGGAGAATCGGGGACTTCCGTTGGAACTTCATGAGCATGCATAGAGCGAGAAGTGTGTAGAAGCCCATGTTGATGTAAAAATTCATCCCTCAACAGAAATTTTATGCTCCTCTCTTCTGTGGCCACGGCACTCAACCTCGCAAAAACTTGCTTATGAATTGGATCTCTAGAAGGGAGAGGAAGTGCTGAAAGGAACAATGAATGAAATTAGCAACTGAAAGTTCGGATCTCGAAAAAAGTTTCAAAACGGAAGAAATAAAACACTAATCTTACTTCCTACTCTCCAGATGGCGTAAAACCCTGGGGGACAGCGGGCGAAGAAAAACTGGTTCAAAAATCCATGAACGCTTTCAGTAAGATCGGAGATGAACTTGCGGTTTCTAGCACTTCTCACAATAATAAGGGAAGGATGATCTTTACTCTTTGCAAACGAGCACAGATAACGGATTTCTTCAAAACTCGGTAGGCGATCAAGAGTTCTTTTGAACAAAACACACAACCCCATCAAGATGGCATAGCCATTAGGATGAAGTTGGAACGGAGAGATCGTCAACCGAAGGAGAAGAATTCGAAGGAAGTCGTTAAAAGGAGGAATTGCCCCACTTAAGCACATTTGGCGGTTGACTGCAACAAAACCATAGGGAGGATTGTCAGCAGTATCACTTGGCCCAGGGAGTTGGACATCACTTTCAGCAAAGCCAAATTGAGTGCGCAGCTGAATAAACGCTCTCAAAGATAGAATAGTCGAGGTTCTCTCCGGAGGATTCTCTATGGGAACAGCTATCGGGAAACTTTCTTCCTCTTGAGTCACCACTTCTTCTTCTCGATGGGAAGTCATTCTACATAAACAACTGGGTATTCAAACATGAAGGTGCACGTTTCCTAAAGTGTGTGAAGTGTTGTGTAAAATCAATCAAGCAGTAAACAAATATAACTGGACTGAAAACTAGCAAGCATTTGTTAGTTATGAAATTCAGGGACTATTGTTTTAAGCCTAAATATGCAAGTAAGATGTTGATGCAGATAAATCAGTTCAGATTATTGATACTTTGCATTAATGTTTAACTCTAATTGATTGATTCACAAACACTTCATGCAATATAATTAAGTTGCCTGTCTTGTTTTGACTAATTTGTCATCTGACGTGGGCAGTCAATGGCAGTATTTTCGCCTTGGTTTTCTTTGTTTGTTATTTTCAGCAGGTTAGCAGCTTATAAGTTAATGCGATCTGTGAAATAATACAATGAGATTCAAGCAAATTTAAAAGTTGGGGCAGTTCAAAATTTAGGCAACTTAGTTTGGCAGTTCAAGTCAGAAACTCAAAGTGGATCTATGCTCTCAAAAAGTCAGCATGCCCAAAGCTTAAGTGTTAACTCGGCAGCGGTTTAAGAGCCAACTCGGTCACGGTTTAAGGGCTTAACTCGGCCGCGACTTAGGGGTTAATTTGGCCGCGGTTCAAGGTTAAATCAGTAGAAGGTTAAATCGGCAGATTTCCCCAAGAATTAACTCGGCTACGATTCAAAAAGGGGGGGGGGGGTAAAATTCCCCCAAGGGTCAACTCGGCTGCGGTTTAAAGGTTGGGTCAGCACAAGTTGGCAATTTTCTTCAAGGGTTAACTCGGCCGCGACTTAGAGTTTAGACCACTTCACTTAAGGGCTAGGTCGGCCAAAGACTAGTTCATCCAATTTCACTGACTCGTTCCCGAATTAACATCCCACGGCCATCGACCCGATAACCCAATAACTGTTCCATCAACCACAGTCTTCATTTCATTCAAGCTATCGGATCGTCCCACCAAGTAGTTCGAAACTGCCGCGAGTTCAACTCCTTACAACCCTAGCACGAATCAAATTCAACTAGCTTGAATCATCTTCATCATCGGTCAGTTAAAATCGAACCAAGCAACATAAACTCCATAAGCCATGGGTGCAATGGAATTCATGATGAAGCATTATGCGAGGTGGTGGTTTAGGTGTGAATAATGGAGTTCGTGGACCAACAATAACCTATGATTGAAGAAAATTCACTTACGTAACAATTATCGGTGGTTGATGGAGCAAAATCGCCTTTTTTAAGCTTGGAGAAATTTTTTAATGGCGGGATTGAGAGAGCAAGTAATGAGAGAGACGGAGGGGTTGTGATTTATATCTTGCAATGAAGGGATCTGGAGCGACACATGCGACTTAACTATTAGCTCGCGTACGACCTACCGACCTAAGAGGGGACGGGTTAAGGACTATCGAAGCACACGACCTAACCAGTAGGCGTATACTTCGAGGGGCAAATGTTAACTCCGCCTTGACCATGACTCACCGATCTAGTGCATAAAGAGGTTCCGACCTAACAGTTAGAAGCGTGCCAACCTAAAGCTCAACAGGGGGTGCCGACCTAAGGCCTAAGGGTATGCCAACTTAACACTTCAACGAGGCTACCGACTCAACATAAATACCGACCCAACAGCCTTAGCTCATTGCCGACCTAAAATGAATGACGACTCAATGGTTACCGACTTAATGACTCAGAAGGGACAGCGACTCAAGGTACTTCACGACTCAATGCCCTTACAAAGTTCCCGACCTAAGGCCCTAAATGGATAACGACCTAATGCCTTAAAGGATGCCGACTTAGGAAGTCTACTGACCTAACTTAAGTACCGATCTAATTACCTAAGGGAGTTGCCGACCTAACTGATCAGGACATGGAAAGGTGCACGACCTATACTTAAGTCGCAACCGACTTAAGACGTATGCTAAGCTGTTCACGACCCAGGCAAATGAAGGCAAATCCTATACAGCTACTTGACACGCGCATGTTAACTCGGCAACGACCTAAGACTTGTGATATGAGTTCAGACACGCGCATGTTAACTCGGTAAGTCGACCACGACTTATGTTAAGTCGGCCATGACTTAGCTTGAGTCGGTCACGACTCAGGACTTGGGCGAAAAAACTTCTATCCAGGCTTGCCTATAAATACATAGCCACCTCCAACTTTCAGGGGACTTTTGGCACATTCTCTTCATACACCGTTACCTTGCTGCATTGAGAACTTCATCAACACTTAGAGCTTTCAAGATTAGAGGAATATATCAAAGAACTTCACGAAGAAACCACACATCTTCAACATGAATTTAAGGACTTTAATCGACATTGAAGCTTAAGCTACTTGTTCCAAGTCACTTGTAACTTGAAGTATTTTGTACTTGAGAAGAATTGTATCAGCTTGTAACGGGATTATTAATAAAAGTACCTAAAGTGGACGTAGGCTAAACCCTTAAGCCGAACCACTATAAAATTGTTGTTGTTTACTGTTTTTCTGCTATTACCTGCTTGTAATTCATTCCCGATCTATCGGGTGGTGCTTTCACAACTACACTTCACACACCGGGGTGTTAGCGTTCAAATTTTAGCGTTAACAGAGGTTGTGTGTTACAAGTGTGACAAGAAGGGGTATTATGCTCATGAGTGCTGAACGAGTAAGGGCCAAGGCGACCAAGTGGGACATTACAAGAACAAATGTCTAGAAGTGGCCAAGGCAAAAAAGAAAGTATTTGCTTTGGAACCAGCTACTTCGAGACCAACAGTTGAGAAGAAAGGAAAGGCCGTGATGGAAGATATGCTTTTAATTCATGGTATGCCTGTTAGAGTAATATTTGATACTTATGCATCACATTTGTTAACCCGCCTTTTAGAAAGGCCATGGACATGCGGATTTAACTTAATCGACTGCTCATTCGTCGAGGCTGGTGCACGATTGATTTAGTCGACTGGATGAATCGATGACGCAATGCACTCGGAAGATGGATCGACTATAATTTTGGTCTAGGAAATATGGTTCTGTATAGATTGAAAAAGTTAGAGGTCGTTCGGCATGGACGGCTCGGTCTGGATGCACTAGGTCGCTCGGGATTGGAGTGAGAAGAGGTTCACTCGGCAGTGGATGAAGGTCGTTCGGCATTGGTGAGGTGTTTCAGTCCTGGCAGTACGGCTCGCCATCATGGGTTGCTCGACACTAGGCCTCGCTCGACATCAAACCTCGTTCGGCATTGGACGCCGCTCGACACTGGAAGTCGCTCGGCACTGGAAGTCGCTCGGCATTGTACCTCGCTCGGCATTTGAAGTCGCTCGGCATCGTGGCTCGTTCGGCATCGTACCTCGCTAGACATTGTACCACGCTCGGCATTGGAAGCTGCTCGACATCGTGGGTCTTTCTACATCGTACCTCACTCGGCATTGTACCTCGTTCGACATTAAAATTCGCTCGGCATGGTGGGTCGTTTGGCATCGAACATCGTTCGGCATTGGACATCGTTCGGCATTGGACATCGTTCGACATTGGATATCATTCGGCACCATGGGTCGTTTGGCATGATGGTTCATTCGGCATCATGGGTCTCTCGGCATTATGGAAAGGCCGTTGTGGCTCGGCATTGTAGAGAGTCCGGTGTGGCTCGGCGCTGTTGAGAGGCCAGTGTGGTTCGGCATAGGTCGTTCGGCCTTGATGGGCCCGGGTCATTCATTGAGCCCAATAACTACCTGGACTTGCCTATAAATACAATATGTGGGGTTCCAGAAAAGGGATCTTCTCTTCTGCTTTATGACTTTCTACTTTCTAATGCTAAGGCTAGTCTACTATTTTGTAACTGTAACCGATTCTTACATCAATAAAAAGGAAATTACTGAAGTGGACGTAGGCTGGAGTTAGCCGAACCACTATAAATTCTGTGTCTTTACTGCTTTCATTTTAATTTCTGTTATTCTTCATATTTATATTCTCTACATACAATCTATCTGTTATCTATGACTGTGATTTGGTGCTTTCATATGGAGTTGGGTGTTAGTGACCACTTTTGGTGCTTTCACCGAGGACGCAAGCACTCGGGAATTTTGGAGCTAGGAACTTGGATTCTAAGGAGCAATGTCTAGGCCATCAACAAGGAAGCAAGTGACAAAAAGAAGCAATCAAGAGGCAAGTCAAGAGGCTTCCTCTGGAAATGGAGCAGGTCAAGCATCCGTTTACATCACTAGAGAGGAAATGGAAGCGATGATGAAATGGCAAGAGGAGATGATGCAGGCTTTCCTTAGGCAATTTGGACAATCGGGAACTACAGGTACTGAAGGTCTTGGGGCTAGACCATAGGAACTCAACCAACAGGTTGATGGAGTGACTCAACCGGGGGCAGCCCCCAACTGGCAGACAGCTATCAATCTGGAAGGACCTAGTCCCAGGGGCACAGAGCCATCGAACCGGCCCCACCGGAAACTAGAGCCATATGCATTATATGGACAGAAAGCAATCGGCCGGGATCATTCAATACGATAGTATGAACATGATACCAAGGCAAACCCATGGAAATACCCCTTTCTCAAAGAAAAATAGACACTATGTAACTTTATCGCCAGGAAATGCTGGTCCAATTCATGGAGGAATTCTAACTAACACTGCACCACAAGATGCTGGCAAGAATGTAGGAGCGCAAGATGAAGAGTACGTGCCAGAATTCCCTAGGGGACTTGGGGGAAATTCTTGACAGACAATGCTGGATTGGCTGAGATTATCAGGCGAATTATGCATGGAGGTTCGACCAATAGAAATCTGAAAGGAGTAAACAAGAGTTTGTTTACTCGTGAAATCAGGATATCATGGAATCCACTAGATTTTAAGCTACCTAACGTGGAGGTATACAATGGAAAGGCTGATCCACTGATCACTTGATGAGATACACAAGGCACAAGGAAGTGCTGGGGGCATCAGAGGAAGTAATGGCCCGATGTTTCCCTCTGTACTTAACAGATATAGCTGCTATGTGGTTTAGACAGCTGGAAGAAGGATCTATTAGAACATGAACAGAATTGGTGGACAGGTTTCTGGAGCAATTTCGGGTTCATATCAAGAGGCCAAAGAACGCGATGACACTAACATCAGTAAAACAAAGGACAGATGAGTCGCTCAGAGCTTTCTTAACTCGGTTCAATGCAGAGGTAGCTTCTATGGATCGGCCAGATCCATCGATGGTTTTAATGGCGACAATGTCAGGAGTTAGAGAGAATTCAGATTTCAAGGTGTCATTGATACATGACCCTCCAATGGATCTCGGGGAGTTCTTTCATGAAGCTGAGAGATTCCTTTGGCAGGAAGATGCATGCTCAGATATGAAGTTAAAGGAGATAAACGCGGCTGAGGATGGAGGGCCATCCAGCGGAGGCTTGGATAAAGATAAAGATAAAGGAAAAAGGAAGCTGGACGATGAATTAGGAAAAGCTAGGAAGCGGTGGAGAGAGCCAAAATTCTCCACCTACACAGGATTGAACGAGACATTGGAACAGATTTATTTGGAGACTCAGAATCGCCTTCCCTACCGAAGTCCAGCTAGGAGAGAACCCTTAGAACGTGAAAGGGCATCAAGGAGGCACTGTCTTTTTCACGATTTGGACGGGCATGATACCAACAGCTGCAGGCATCTAAAGGATATAATTGAGGAGCATGTAAGGAATGGACATCTGCGACAATATGTTGGAGCTCAAAATGCCGCGATGGGATAGGAACAACCACCGACTACCTCAAACAACGATGGCGCGAGGCCCGGGAATGGTGATCAATTGGTTATCCTTTGACAGGGATGATACGAAATGTAGAAAACTCTGGGCAAATGGCCAAGTCATTTACTCATGTACGGGGACGTAGATAGGCCGAAGGCATGCTCTAAGATGAGGATAAACTGCGACGCTCTAGTTTGTGAAATCTGCTTTTCCTTTTTTGGCTTGGACATTTGCTATTTCTTGGTTTGGTTTGAACTTCTGTTTTGTTTATTTCTTGGTTTGGACTTTCATTTGGATGATTGTTTTCTGGTTTGGACATTGGTTTGGATTTTTGATATGGATTTTTTGTTTTTTTATTTGATCTGGATTTTGTATTGGCTTTTGATTGGATTTTTATCTGGTTTTTGGTAAAAGGTTGTCGGGTATGGATTATACCTGGCAAGAGGTAAGCCGCTTTGTCCAAGTGTGGCAAATCGACTTATTCAGGTCATAGAGTATGGACTATGCTCGGCAAGGGTCCGAAGAAACCAGGATTCAGCCCAGGACTTAGGCACCATATTATCGGTTACTATTCAGGTCGTCGAGTATGGACTATGCTCGACAAGGGTCCGGAGAGACCAGGATTCGACCTAGGACTTAGGCCCCATATTATCGGTTACAATTTCAGGTCGTCGAGTATGGACTATGCTCGGCAAGGGTCCGGAGAGACCAGGATTCGGCCTAGGACTTAGGCCCTATATTATCGGCTACTATTTCGGGACGTCGAGTATGGAATATGTTCGACAAGGGTCCGGAGAGACCAGGATTCGGCCTAGGAATTAGGCCTATATTATTGGCTACTGTTTCGGGACGTCGAGTATGGACTATGTTCGACAGGGTCCGGAGAGACCAGGATTCGGCGTAGGACTTAGGCCCTATATTATCGGCTACTATTTCGGGACGTCGAGTATGGACTATGTTCGACAAGGGTCCGAAGAGACTAGGATTCGGCCTAGGAATTAGGCCTATATTATTGGCTACTGTTTCGGGACGTCGAGTATGGACTATGTTCGACAGGGTCCGGAGAGACCAGGATTCGGCGTAGGACTTAGGCCCTATATTATCGGCTACTATTTCGGGACGTCGAGTATGGACTATGTTCGACAGGGTCCGGAGTGACCAAAATTCGACTTAGAACTTAAGCCATGGCATTACTCAACATTCAGGGACACTGGACCACGGTCGTCAGGTGTGGATTGTGCTCGACAAGAAACCGGAGAGGTTATGGATATGAATATCGGCTATGAACGGAAAAGGATTTGGATATTGACCTGGAGAGGTCCTGGATTCGGTTATTGGATAAGGATGAAACATGGACTTTGAATGTTGAATTTGAGGCTATTCAAAACATGCCTTCCAATAACAAGTCATGTTTTGGGGGGCAAGTGTTAACCCGCCTTTTAGCAAGGCCATAGATAGGTAGATTTAACTTAATCGACTGCTCGTTTGTCGAGGCTGGTGCACGATGGATTTAGTCGACTGGATGGATGGATGATGCAGCGCACTCGGAAGATGGATCAACTATAATTTAGATCTAGGAAATATGGTTCGGTATAGATTGAAAGAGTTAGGGGTCGTTCGACATGGACGGCTCGGTCTGGATGCACTTGGTCGCTCGACATTGGAGTGAGAAGAGGTTCACTCGGTAGTGGACGAAGGTCGTTCGACATTGGTGAGGTGTTTCGGTCCTGGCGGTACGGCTCGGCATCATGGGTCGCTCGGCACTAGGCCTCGCTCGGCATCAAACCTCGTTCGGCATTGGACGCCGCTCGGCATTGGAAGTTGCTCGACACTGGAAGTCGCTCAGCATTGTACCTCGCTCGGCATTGGAAGTCGCTCGGCATCGTGGCTCGTTCGGCATCGTACCTCGCTCGGCATTGTACCACACTCGGCTTTGGAAGCCGCTCGGCATCGTGGGTCGTTCGGCATCGTACCTCGCTCGGCATTATACCTCGCCCGGCATTAGAAGTCGCTTGGCATCGTGGGTCGTTCGGCATCAAACATCGTTCGGCATTGGATATCGTTCGACATTGGACATCATTCGGCATTGGATATCATTTGGCATGATGGGTCATTCGGCATCATGCGTCGCCCGACATTGTGGAAAGGCTGGTGTGGCTCAGCATTGTAGAGATTTTGGTGTGGATCGACGTTGTGGAGAGGCTAGTGTGGCTCGGCATAGGTCGTTCGGCCTAGATGGGCACGGGTCATTCATAGAGCCCAATAACTACCTGGACTTGCCTATAAATACAGCATATAGGGTACTAAAAAAGGGATCTTCTCTTCTGCTCTCTGACTTTCTACTTTCTAAGGCTAAGGCTAGTTTACCATTTTGTAATTGTAACTGATTCTTACATTAATAAAAAAGAAATTACTGGAGTGGACGTAGGCTGGAATTAGCCGAACCACTATAAATTCTATGTCTTTACTGCATTCATTTTAATTTCTGTTATTCTTCATATTTATATTCTCTATATACAATCTATCTGTTATCTATGACTGTGATTTGGTGCTTTCATCTGGAGTAGGGTGTTAGTGACCAATTTTAGCGCTAGCAACATTCATTTTTATCTCATTGTTTAGTAGATAAGATTAACCTAGAACCCTCATACCTATTTACTTCCTTAGGGATTGCGAATTTTATTAGAGGATATGCAACTCTAAGGATGAGATGTGACCAATTAGATTTTGAATTATTAAGTCATATTTTGCCTGTAATTTGCATTTTTTTACGTAGTCTTTGGAATTATTTTGGGTATGGACTGGTTAACTAAGTATAATACTAGGATATTTTTGTATGATGGGAAGATATCACCGAGACATCCTATAGTAGGGACCGAATTATATGCTTAGTGGAGAATCCAGTTTTGATGTTTGTGCTTTGTTGGGTGCAATGTAGGAGGCAGATGAGTTGAATTGGGTTTTCATAGTTAGAGAATTTGCATATGTTTTCGATCTCGTTTCAGGGCTACCCTAGAAACAAGCTATTGAATTTCAAATAAATCTGGTATCTAGAGCTGAACCCATAAGTAGACCGCTTAGCAGAATGACATCAACCGAGATGAAGGAGGTAAAGGTGCAACATATGGACTTAGAAAGAAAAAGTTTTATTTAACCAAGAAGTTTGCCTTGGGGAGCGGTTGTAGTATTTGTGAAGAAACCAGATGGGTTGTTAAGGATTTGTATCGATTATCGTAAGCTAAATGAAAAGACGATAAAGAACCGATATCCTTTACTGAGAATTAATGATTTACTTAATCAATTGAGTGGAGCCAAAGTATTTTCTCCATAAGATTTGGCGATAGGGTTCCGTCAACTAAGAGTGGCGGAAGATAGTATTCCACTGACGGTGTTAAGAATAAGATATGGTCCGTACAAGTGGTTAGTAATGCCACAGATTAACTAATGCACCTGCTTTCTTCATAGATTTAATAAACCAGATTTTTCGAGAGCACTTGGATTAGTTCATATTGATATTCATTCATGGCATTTTGGTATATTCTAAGGATGAAAGAGATCATGAGATTCATCTAAGTACAGAGCTTGAGACACTGAGGTCAATATCAGTTAAAAGCAAAGTTTTCGAAATGTCATTTTTGAAAGATGGAGGTGAAGTTTCTCTTCTTGTAGTCTCAGAGAAAGGGTTGTCAGTAGATCCAGCTAAGATAGAAGCTGTCAATAATTGGAAGAGACCCGAGATATTTACCGGGATAAAGAGTTTTTTGGTATTAGTTGGCTACTACCGGATATTCATCAAGGATTTCTCTCGTATAGTAGCACCAATGACCAAGCTAACAAGGAAGGACGTGAAGTATCTTTAGACTAATAAATGTAAGGAGGTGCTCCAGAAGCTGCAAAATTTATTGACCAATGCGCACGTTTTAGTCATTCCTGATGGGAATGAAGATTTGGTGGTGTATACTAATGCATGTGGAACATGATTAGGAGCTATGTTAGTGCAGAGGGTAAAGTGATTACTTATACTTTACGACAGCTCAAACTGCATGAAGTTAGATATCCGACTCAAGACTTAGAGTTAATTGCTGTAATATTAACTTTAAAGGTGCGGAGACATTACCTTTTGGGAGAATGATTCGAGTTGTATACGGTTCACAAGTCTTTAAGGTACATATTTTCTTAGAAGGGGTTGAATATGAGACATCATAGATGGTTGGAGTTTTTAGCTGCTTATGATTTTGATATTGAGTACACACCGAGGAAAGGAAACAAAGTTGTAGATGCACTTAGTAGGAAAAATTAGAATGCCGTGTTAGCAATGATGTTGCAGTGGAAAGGTTTTAAGGCATTGACTACTTGTAGTACGTGGTTAAGATCGACTGCTACTTTTAGTTAGAGTACAACAATGTTATCTTGTTTAGAAATTTGATCGGTATTGATCAATAGAATTGCTTCTAAGCAAAGAGATGAACCATTGCTAGCTGAATGAATTAGAAGATTCGAAGGTGGAATTCAGATTGATGATTTGAAGGATTTTACCTTGACCGGAATGGATGGTTGAGAAAGAATGTGTTCCGAATGTTGGTGACTTAAGGAAAGAAGTCCTTCAAGAATGCCACCGATCGAAGTTTACCATTCATCCTAGAGAAACTAAGATGTATCAGGATATGAAGAGAAGTTTCTTCTGGGAGGGTATGAAAAGGGGTGTAGGCATATGGGTAAAACAACATCTGAATTGCCAACATGTGAAAGACAAACATCATAGCCGAGTAGATTGCTTTAGCCTTTGGCTATACCGGTTTGGAAATAGATTTGATATGCATCGATTTTTTTTGATAGGTTGAGAAGGTCAAACGGGGAAAACGAAAGTATATGGGACATAGTGGATAGGTTGACCATGAGTTCATATTTCATTCCTGTTAAGTCAACCAGCACGACACCTTTATTAGCTAAATTTTTTATAAAGAATATTGTTAGACTGCATGGGATTCCTAGTAGTATAGTTAGTGACATAGATTCTTTATTTACTATTGAATTCTAGAAGTGTCCGCAAGAGGTTTTAGGTATCAAGCTTAAGATGAGTACTGCTTATTACCCACAGACTGATGGACAGACAAAGAGAATCAATAATGTACTTGAAGATTTGTTAAGAGCTTGTGTACTAGATTTTGGTGGGCTGTGGAAAAACCATTTGCACTTGGTTGAGCTTTCCTATAATAATAGTTATCAAACTAGTATAGGAATGGCACCATTTGAAGCTTTGTATGGAAGGTCATGCAAATCACCCATTTGTTGGTTAGATACTGGAGATAGTTTAGTTTTTGGTCTGGATATGGTAATAGAAGCTACAAAAAAGATTGAGTTGATTCGAGCTAGAATGAAGGAAGCTCGGTCTAAGTAGAAAAGTTATGCAGATAAGAGACGGAAGGACTTAGAGTTCTCATTCAGAGATTATGTTTTCATCAAAGTATCACCAATAAAGGGTACAATGAGAGAGGGAATTTATGAAAACTAGCAACTAGGTTTGTTGGATCATTTCCTATTATAGAAAGGATAAGGAAACTTGCTTACATGATAGAGTTACAGAATAGTTTGGAAGGAGTCCATAATGTTTTCCATATTTCTCATTTAAGGAAGTTTGTTTGAAATTCTAAGAATACTATAACTCCGACCGCATTAGAACACTTAGTAAAGGAACCAGATCTGACTTTTGTAAGACAACCATTTTGAGTTTGTGGCAAGGGATGAGAAGAAGCTAAGAAACAATACAGTCAGGTTAGTAAAAGTCCAGTGGAGTGACGACAAGAAAGACTGTACTTAGGAACAAAGAGCAGGATTAGGGACATTTATCCTGAATTGTTTGATGGTATGTTTTACATCTATGCTTATATGTTTGATATATGTAGGTTATCGTAATTTCGAGGATGAAATTTTTCAAGGAGGGGAGTATGTAACAACCCTAATTCTTATTAATATTACTTAGGATATTAAATTGGATAAATTAAATAAAATAGTGTAAAATGTTAAGGAGATTGAGATACGATAATTAATAGGGGATGAGCCTTAATTAATGAACTAATAGAATTAATTACAACATTAATAGGAAGAAGGAATTCATGAGAAGGCTAAAATAGGAAAAGGATTATGTTTCTTAATACAAACCCCCACCTCCTTTCTCACTCATTCATTTTAAGAATTATACAAACGGAATTAAAGCTTAGGCCGGCCATTTCTTGGGAATTCAAGAGGAAGAAAAGCTAGTAAAACAAGTAGAAAGCTTAGGGAAATCAAATCAAATACAAATACGCACCTCATGTTCTAATTGTTATTTTCGATTTTAAGCATAAATCCGATTATTTTTCTCAATTATGTCATGCTATGTTAGTATAAATGATTATATGATTATTGGTGAATTTATGGAATTTATTTATGAAATTAAGTGATATGGTTGAGTTGGAAAACATATCGTATGATACCCAAATAGCTTGAAATTTTAATATGACGTTAGAACCATTATTTTGGAAGTGGGTTTTTAATTTCATAATTTTCTAATTTAACGAGAAAATTTAGTGAATTTTCTAAGGCTACAAAATGAGATACATTAGGTTTTAATTATTTAAAATATTTAAATTATGTTTTTGGTCTAGGAGTTTTTATATGTTAAGGGACATATAAATTTTATTTATTATGATTTTTGAGGATTTATCTCAAGTGTTTAAGAATTATTGTGAATTGTTTAAACTAAATGTTAATATAAAATATATGGTTTGCAAAATATTTTGGAAATGTAAAATCTACTCTATAGAAGTTTTTTGGAAAAGATTTTGGTAAATAATCTGTTGTCCAATAGAATTTGGAAAGGATTGGAGTTTGGTGAAAAGAAATTACTTTTGATGGTATAAAAACAATTTTTCTATAGGTTATGGTTGTGCATCCTTTCGCCTTTATGAACTTCATTGTCAATCCAATGCAATGCATATGACACCAAGTGTAGTTGGTGCAGAATGGATCGATCTAGGTCGAAGTACGAAGTAAAGCATCATAGTCGACGTCGTGCTCTTCGGAGATGGCATTGCCACATGACATGTGTCATGTTTTATAAATAATGGCATAGTTCTACTTGTTTCTTTAATGTCGTCGACCCAACTGCTTTCAAAGAGACTTGTAGTGGTGATAACGACTATTTTGATAATAACTCCAAAAGGCAAGGAAACCGCATTTTTAACTTAGGCAATGATGCCACATTTTATCAATTCAACTTTATCCCTTGCCGCCTTTATTTCTTATTGCCTGTGTTCAAAGAGGTCTATGGTGCCACTTCAATGACTTTGGTTCTAATGAAGCCCTTATTTTCTTTAAGGAAGTAACGCCGAGATTTTAGCCACGTCGACCTTATTCTTTTGAGACTCATTAATATGCAAACCAAGTTTTATATCCATAGACGTAGACACCCTATGAGGTGTGAAGTCCATGTTATCAACCCTATTGTCTTATGTTTTATAAATATAAGACTTTAACATATTAAAAGGGCAACGACCCTCATCGGCTGTACATTGTCGCGATTTTCAATATAAAGGCTTTATATTGTTTTGGCTCTATGGCCTATGTTTCGAAGTGAGATAACTTCCAAGAGATTTTGAGATTCATCAATATTACTTTATAAAAGAATATATCATAGCATAATTATTTTGGATAAAATAAAGGCAATATTTTCCTTGTTATGAAAGTATGATTTCAAGGACTAAATCATTTCTAAAGGAATATGTTTTCAAGGAAATAAAATGGATATTTAGGCCAGAATTCTACTAAAGAGATTAGTGTTCTTAATACTTTTGGATAGATTGTGATAAGATAAATTTGACTTAGAGATTAGTAAACCGGATGAGACCGGTGTAGGTTAGCACACTATATTTTAGCTGTTAGCCCCTAGCCGATATAAATCCAAAATTCTTGTGCGTAGGGGTGTCATGAGTAAGGCTAAAAGTAGGTCTACGTATAGAAAGGAATACACAAAGATGAGATAGTTTATCGGTGATCCCACAAAACTATTATGATCAGTTGATCCTAGGAACTGTAAGTTCTGAATAGACCATCAAGTTTCCTCTAGTAGTCAGTTAGAGAATTTGATATATATAGTCGGCCCAAATCAGCCACAAGTTTGTAGTTACCCTAAGAAAACTATGACTATGGGATGGATAGTCCATTGATTTTGACAGTTTTGTCATGATTACAGATGTTGCATGCATGCACGTTGCTGTTTATATTGTCTAATTTAACCAGTTTGGTAGTAGCAATTTAATTTGCAAAAGATATATTTTAAAAGAGATGGAAGAAATGAGGGTAAAACCCGTTCAGTTCAGCGGTGCGGCCTCACTTAGTATCTGTAAACCGAGATGGCATATTTTTATTCACACCAGGCTTTTTGTCTGACTCAAAGTTTATGTTTCCCCTTAAACTCTCGGGTGCTCAAAATTTGATTTGAGTAGGTTGAGAGTAAGGGTTTGTAGATTAAGTGGGTTTTGGTGAATAAAGCTTCCGGAGACATGCAGGAAGAATTGCTAGCTATGTAGGAGTCCATCTATTATTATTATCCGCTATATTATGTCAGTTTTTTTATGAATGTATTGATGGTAGTTGTCTTTGTCTATTTAGTAACTCTGATCAATCAAAGGGGCATCTTTATATGTCGCTCGTGGAGCATATTGTAATAATTATATTTTGTTTTGAACCTAGGCAACGCTTGGGATTATGTATTGGATATGAAATTATGAATTTGAAATGAAATATGAAATTTTGCTTTTATTTCATATTCTTATTCTTCTAATATTATGGACATCATTAACATAACCGCATTTTGTCACCGAAAATTAATACTATAAATGACTGCAACATCTATAGTGCTTAGTATTCGGCCTTAAAATGTTAGCTGTTACAGGAACACAAAGGTGGGAACTCAACAACAGAATCGATGTACGGTTGAGGCTGAGGAGAAAGGGTTGAGCAATTGAAGCACTAAAGCGGCATCCAGATCTAGTCATCGAAGGAAAATCAGCTACAGAAGACTTGAGCGACTCGCAATCGGAACTTGACAACAAGGAAGACGTAGAAAAAGGTAAAAGGAAAGAATGGAGGAAAAAGAGCGATCGCCTAATTGCCCTCAATATAGAATGCCATTTGTATATGTGAAGTCCATTGGCTAGGAGAAATATAAACAGAGGCAATATTAGGAGATTTGGATAAAAATAACATTAGGAATTTATGTAAAATAGGATCAGCAATCTGGTTAGAAATTAATAGGATATACGTTATCATTGTCTACTCTACTTTTCATTTTTTAAGGTTATAGAAGATGGTTTGATTTTTTTTTTTACAATTTGATGGAATTAAATGATGATAATTAATAAATGAGTTGGGATAATTATTTGAATGTTATAAGGATATGCATTTATGTGAGGATGAAAATTTTATATACACATTTTTCTACTTAGAATTTGTTTGAATGAGAATAAAATATTTAAAATGGTAATGAAAGAGAAATAAATTAGGATTTATAAGAAAAGGATTGTGAAAGATTATAGGAGTTTAACAAAGTTATAAAAAGTATATGCTTAGTGATAGTACATTTTAAGTAATTAAGCAATAGATGTTGACATATATCTTTGGGATAATATAACAACTTAAAATTAGAAATTGGCATGCATGTGAATAGATTGTGGTTTGAAGTCTACTAAAATAATTGTCGTGTAACTAGAAATATCTTTGAAGTCATTAACGTTTAATGAAAGAAAACCTGTTATTTTGAAATGCTATAGAAGTTATAATCTTTGTAATAAATTTCAAAGGAGTTGAATTAGGAAATAATAATAATATATCCTTAAAATGTTAGCTAATGAACTTTTCATAAGTATAGGCCATAATTTCATGTAGTAATAAATGCTGATTTCGAATTCAATACAATGAGTTTATTTGTATGAAAACAATTTACTGAAAAATTATTCTATATGTTATAGAAAGTTTTCGAGAAGAGAAGTTATTTTGCCTCTTTATGGAATTAAACAGCTTTTGAATTTATGATTTAATAATGGTTTAATAATCGAATTTTTATTTTGAATTAAAAGTTCAACTTTTAAAGTAATATAACCCTATTATAGAAAGTCCTTAAAACAAGTTGGTTAGAAAAAGGAAAAATATTCATCGCTCCTTTTGGGACTAAGCAATTTTTGAAATTAACAAAAAGGATTTCCAAGTTTATATTTTAAAGATAAAGGATTCAGATGAGGTATTTTATAATTATGAAATTTTAGTTTTAAGAATGACAAGGACTAAACCAAAAAAATTACGGAGTAGATAGGGATCACTTCCAAGGTAAGATAGGGTAATGGTTTTAAGATATGAATAAAATAGGAATAGTATGTACAACATGATTTGAAAATTTAAATTAGTCTCAAACATCTAATTGTAGAATGTTGGTAAAATTGTGAAGATATTTCAGATTTATAATTGGGTAGTAAGTTAGGTTGCCTTAATTTACTTTGAATGTATTTTCTATATTTTGATTTATTTAGAGCGAGTTTCGTGTAAATTCCATAAATTGTCCAACTTCAAAATAGATATAAAAGCATGTCATTTGAATTAACAACAGATATACCAAAAAAGAGAAAGGGATGTATAAGATATGAATATTTTTTCCATAGTTTACACTGTCTATTTCAATAAAACAAAAGAAATAATTCCTTATAATTTCAAATGACGCAAAGATCCCACTTTTGTTAATTTATAAAAACTATAACGACTATCCCTTTTAGAATGATGTCTTTGATAAATTAAAATGTGAAAATGAATGTTCTAGTTTAGAAATTAATGATTAAAAATAAGAAATAGACGCGCACACACATATAACACGCTTAACGAATAAAAATAGAAATATATAAATAGCGTAATTTACAATGGTACTCGTATTAGTTATTATAGGATAGGGATTAATGGACATTAATTATAGATTTAACGAGCAATAATATTGTAATTAATAGAGAATTATGAGGAATTTAATATTGACCGATTAAGGAATTTAATATGGCATCGATGAAGGAACTGAATCGGCATAATAAATGAATTTTGAAACTGTTAAAAAGATTAAAGGGATTTAAATAAGGATTGATTAGAGATGGTCCAACTTTAACCTTAATGATCAATTATTATGAATATATTAACTGAAGTAATGGTTGGACCGCATTTATTAGAAACAAAGAAGGATAATTAAGGAAGATGGAGAATTAAGTGGAATGACATACAAAGAATGTTCATCTTAATTTAGTAAGAAGTGTTAGGGGCCTAACATTAGTAACACTAGTTGATTATAAATGGAAACTTCCAACAAATTTTTTATATAGAGTTTTTAGGATTGTTATCGCTAGTTGATCTCCTTTAGGTTATTGGAAAAGCGTATGATATGGTATAAGATATGTTCTTGTTATATCATTGGGTTGATTTTATGGGTGAGATTAGACAGCTATGTATATATGTGTGTTTATATATATATATATATATATATATATATATATATATATATATGGAGGAACAACATAAATAAGTCACAAGGACACTTAAATAACGATTATCTATAGGTAAGACTGGAAGTTAATGAGGAAATTAGGTTAGTAATTAGGAATAAAGGATGTTAAAAAAAGATAGAATTAATTAGGCAGCAAATGAAGACCACACAAGATCGTCAGAAACCGCATGTGGAAAAGCGAAGAAAAGAGTTAGAGTTTGAAGTAGATGGCATGGTTTTTGTTAAAGTTTCCCCTTTTAGGAAGGCCATAAGATTTGAGAAGTTGGGATAATTGGCACCAAAGATTTATTGGGTCTTTCTGAATTTTAAAAATAATATGCAGACTTGCTTACTCGATGGAGCTACCAGATAAGTTAGTAGAAGTCCATGATGTCTTGCACCTGAGAAAATATCTTCATTGAACGACCATTATGGTAGGCCTGAACAGCTGGAGGACGTTGAGACAGAGCTAGTAACATCTCATGCTACCACACACATTGTGGAGCATGGAACTTGAAAGCTTTGCAACAAAGAAATTAGGCTGGTTTGAGTGCAATGGAAGAAAAATCCTACATGAAGCATGAGGACTTCTCATCCTAAACGTTTCACTGCCAAACTTTTTTCTCCAAAATTAGGTTTTAGTTGCATCATGGTTGCTAGATAAGATGGTAGGATTTGGTTGCTACACTTTTCACAATTACTTTGCACTTATGTAGAAATTATATGCATGTTTAGGATACTTGCATACATGCCTATATATCATGACACTTGCATTCATGCTAGGATTGAGCTCACATATAATATGTCTGCATACATAATCACATTACACTTTTAGTTTAGTGGATGGTTGTGTAGACAAATTGGCTATATAACATGGATATTTATTATGTGTTGCGATGTCCATCGCCTGGAAAGATTTCTAGGACGAAATCCTTTGAAATAGGAAGAATGTAACATGCCATAAAAATTAATAAGAAACGAAAAAAATAGATAAATTAATTAATAAGATAAGTTTAAAAATGGAAATTTTGAAAACTCAGAATTTGACCACGGAAGTTATGTTGTTGAGTTCGTGGAAAAATTCTACTCAGTGTCCATATATAATGTTCTGAAAACAGGGCTCAAATGAAAAAGTTATAAATATTTGAAGTTTTTAGATTTAAAATAATATAAATAGAACTCAAATTAAAGTAAGTAAATAATTCTTAAAATTGATATTTGAAAAGCAACAGTAATTAGGCTCGGAGGGTTAAGTAATCATTAAAATTAATGTTAACGTTGAGGACTTAATTAGGGTAATAAATAAATAAAACAATGGCAGAATAAATAGTTCCCAAAATACATAAAACGATCGACCACTCGCGGTTGACTGGTAGGGTAGGTGCGGTCGACTGGCTGTCATGTGGTAGTTAGAGTTTGTTTATAAGAGTTAATGATCCGGATTTTATTATTTTAAACCAACTTAAATCTAATGGTTCTGGTGCATTCCAACCACTATAAATAAGAGCTTAACCCCTTCCCTTTTATTCGCAAATTATTTTGGGAACCGAGTGAAACTCTGTTGGTTTCCCTCTTCAAAGATTCAGAAAAATTCTCAGAAAAATTCATTAGGGTTTAAGGCAATAGATTCTAGATGTTTATTATTTTATTTCTAATTCTATTTTCCTTCAAACCGCCAAATTTCTGAATCTGATCTATATACAAATCCCTTGTTGTGTATATCAAAAGGGGGAGATCAATAAGAGATTATTGAAGGCGTGACAAATCCAAAATGGGGTAAAGCTAATGACCTATTGTGAGTGGAAATCTTAGCCTTTCTTATTTTACTAACTGAATAATATAGTTTGGATTGATATATGCCTTGGGGAATTTTGGTTTACGCAAACCATCACATTAAAATCCCTAAATTCCCCAAAAGAGAAATATCAATTCGTAAGTTGGAATCGCAATTGTTTTATATTAAAATAATGGAATTTGTATATATTTTGCAATTTTAATGTTTTACCTTCTATTCCACTTCTTATCTTTTTCTTTGGATCTAATTAAGGGATTTTGATTAGAAAATGGTGTGTAAGGTGTTATCCCGCCTTTTGGCAAGGCCGTGATACCAAAAGATTGATCGAAGAACCAAAGATAGTTCGTCTCAAAGATTGGTTATACACTACTTCGCTATGGATATCGATGAATTCTGTTTTAATCCGGATAGGGCCACAATTGACAAGAAATGACAAGCAGAGCCATCAAAGCCAGCGGTTGAAATTTCAGGTTAATCGGAGTTCGTATGAATGAGATATGATCGATACAAGTTAGAAAAAGTATGTTGGTTCGTATCCATCCGTGTTTGTATCGATGGGTTTCGTATCCATCGATAGGTTCTGGTTCTCGTGTCTATATGGTTCGTATCCACCAACAAGCCATACATCGAATCGATCGATTTCGTATCCATCATCGCGACACAGTTCGCAACGATCAACTTCGTATACATCCTCAGGCGCAAGTTCGCAATGATCAACTTCGTATCGACCGATTTCGCATCCATCGATGAGTAGTATGCTTCTCATTGGTCGTTAAGTGTCTAGTTCGTATCCATCAAGAAAGCACTTGATCGAACCCACCATATAGCATTGGTTCGTATCCATCAAATGACCTCACTTCGTATCCATCCCCAGGACTACTTGTTCGTATCGATCGAACAAGGATAACCTTCATCGATACGAAGTAGGCAGGCTACGAATCGATGCGAAGCACACATCATAGATGGATTCACAACGTATCTCGATACAAACGAGGCGAAGTTCATGGATGCGAAACGGTCAACTCGGAGCAAAAAGGGGATCGATGCGAGGAGTGCATGCCACGTCGTCATGAAAGCACGTGCAAATATCGATTCGAAGGAATCGATTCGAAATGATCGATTCGAAGCAAGCGGCCGAATGAAAAACTCCATCTTGTATCGATCGTAACTTGAAATCCACAAGTCCAAATGCCACAAAATTTTCACAGCAACTTCCATACAAGGTATAGAGTGTTCCTGCCAAATTTCAGCTCGATTGGATGATTTTTTTAATGGATACGAAATCGTTTCGTATTGATCGCAGATCAAGTCGAAACTTGGTGGGGTCGGTCACATGGGCCACTCACGACCAAAAAAAGTCTCCCGAAGTTTGAGCGCGATCTCAGCCTCCTATGCCTATAAATAGCAACCTAGAGCCTTCAGAAAAGGGATCTTTTCGACTTGGGACGTCAAGACTCTGTCGGATTCAATTCTACACTTCACTACTATTGTTGTATTCAAATTTCAGAGCTATTATCAACTGTAAACTTGCTGCAACTGATTGAAATCACCAAGTGAATCAATAAAGTCATCAACTTCAGAGTGGACGTAGGCAAGATCGCCAAACCACTATAAATCTAGTGTTATTTACTGCATAACTGTGAATTTTCTGAGCGATTTTAATACTTATTGTCCATTTGAGATTTGTGATTGTGAATAATCGACTATCGGGTGTTTGTGACCAATTTTGGCACAAACATTTTGGTGCTTTCACCGAGAAGATGATTCAAGAGAAGTTGAATTTGAAGACTTAAGAGTTCAGATCTGAAGAACTATGACAAGGCAAACAAGTAGAAGACAGAGAGCAGAACGAAGTCAGCATGAAGGAAGTCAAGAGGCTTCCATAAGAGCAAACCAAGCCTCGATCTTCATCACCCAGGATGAGATGGAGGCGATGATGAGAAGACATGAGGAAATGATCCAGAATTGCTTCAACAGATTGGCCAACTTGTAGCGCAAAATCAAGGAGCAACCAGAGTTCAGAATGGAGTAGGACCAGCCGGCGTAGCACCAGGACTTGAAGGCACACACTTGGAGCATGTTGATCCAATACCGGGGAGAGAGACAGGGGCATCCGAGCAATCTGGTGGTAGCAGAGAGATGAACGCTCAGCCCGGGGGGCAGATTCCAGAAAGCACACATGGACTCGGGGGGCAGATCAACAACAATGAACGAGGATTACATCTTGAAGACAATGATAGATTGGCAAAGATGGTCAGACGGGCTATGAGAGGTGGATTAGTAAATGGATATCTTGAAGAAGTGAACAAGAGTCCCTTTTTCTCCTGCAATCAGGATGGCCAGGAATCCACCAGAGTTTAAGTTACCATCAGTGGAGATGTACGATGGGAGGACGGACCCCGCTGTCCATCTGACAAAGTATATGAGGCACATGGAAGTGCTGGGGGCATCACAGAAAGTTATGGCCCGGTACTTTCCATTATATCCGACAGATATCGCAGCATTATGGTTTAGGCAACTAGAGAGCGGCTCCATAGGAACATGGGCAGATTTAACTAAGAGATTCATGAGGCAATTCAGGGTTCACATCGCAAGACCCAAAAATGTGATGAGTTTAGAAACTTTAAAGCAGAAAGCTGGAGAGTCTTTGAGGAGTTTTCTGACGCGGTTCAATGTGGCGGCAGCATCGGTGGATCGGCCAGATCCATCCATGGTTATGATGGCAGTTGTGTCCGGAATAGCTAATGGCATAGAATTCAAAAATTCATTAACTAAAGATCCGCCTATGGATCTAGGAGAATTCTATCATGAGGCAGAAAAGTTTTTGCGATTGGAAGATGCTAGTGCAGAAAGAGAGGAAGGGATTGACGTTTTCGCAATCAAAGGAGGAAATCCACCTGGAAAGGGTGCAGAGACTAGTAAAGGAAAAGGAAAGGCTGAGAATAACGGTGACAGGTCAAAGAGACCATGGAGGGAGCCGCGATTCACCACTTACTCTGAGCTGAATGAGAGTTTGGAGCGAATCTATCAGGATACAAGAGAGCAAATTCCCTATCGTAGACCAATGCGAAGGGATCCAACTATTGACGAGAGAAATTCAGACAAATATTGCTTGTTCCACGAACTGAACGGTCATAGCACAAATGAATGTAGACATCTGAAGGATGAGGTGGAAGGGCATATCAGGAGCGGTATTCTACTTCAGTATGTGAGGAGGCAAGCTCCAACGGTGGGGACGGAACGACCTCCGCCTACATCAGCTATAGGTGACCCTGAACCGGGACACCGTATGGTTATCAATTGATTGAAATAACGATGAACAAGTCTTAAACTTCTCACTAGCACAATTAAATCATTTACACATGTATGAGATCGCGAACGATCCCCAGGCATGCTCTGAATGATTATTAACCGTCTTGTAGTGAGAGTTTACACTGTGAGATCCTTGCTTTGCTTTTGTTTCGTTTTGATTTGGACATTTAGACTTTGCTTGTTTGGACATTTCTGTTATGGAATTCATGTGAACGTTGCTTTGATATTGGTAATTCTGTGAAAGAATTTACTTGTATGCCCGTTGGATCGCGAACGGTCCACGAGCACCTCCTGTATGGCGATGAACCGCCAAAGTCTTTGATTTAGAAACTCCCCCGAATGTGAAATCTAGCATCGATAATACTAAGTCCGCCCTCCCCCCCTGGGCACACCAATTCGCCTTGAACGGACCTCAAACGGTCACAATTTGCCTTGAACGACACCCGACCTCGAACGGTCGCAATTTGCCTTGAACGACACCCAACCTCGAACGGTCGCAATTCGCCTCAAACGACACACGATCGCGAACGATCACATTCTACCTCGTGCGGCACCCGACCGCGAACGGTCGCAACTCACCATATATGACACACAATCGCGAACGATCACACTATGCCTCGTACGGCACTCGACCACAAATGGTCACAATTCACTCCAATATGACATCCGATCGCAAATGATCACATTTTACCTCGTGCACCATCCGACCGCGAACGGTCTCGTTTCACAATTCGCCTTGAACTGCACCCGATTGCGAATGATCACCATTTGCCACGAACAGCATCGACCGCGAACGGTCCCGGTTCACCTCAAATGGCATACGATCCCGAACGATCGCCATTCGAGGTCATATGAAACTATCGAGTTCTTTGCAGGTTGTTGACAGGACATGAACATCCAGCTTATGGCATTACAAAACACACCTTTCTATCGCAAGGCATGTTTTGGGGGCAAGTGTTATCCCGCCTTTTGGCAAGGCCATGATACCAAAAGATTGATCGAAGAACCAAAGATAGTTCGTCTCAAAGATTGGTTATACACTGCTTCGCTATGGATATCGATGAATCCTGTCCGAATCCGGATAGGGCCACAATTGACAAGAATTACAAGCAGAGCCATAAAAGCCAGCGGTTGAAATTTCAGGTTAATCGGAGTTCGTATGAATGAGATATGATCGATACAAGTTAGAAAAAGTATGTTGGTTCATATCCATCCATGTTCGTATCGATGGGTTTCGTATCCATCGATAGGTTCTGGTTCTTGTGTCCATATGGTTCGTATCCACCAACAAGCCATACATCGAATCGATCAATTTCGTATCCATCGTCGCGACACAATTCGCAACGATCAACTTCGTATCCATCCTCAGGCGCAAGTTTGCAATGATCAACTTCGTATCGACCGGTTTCGTATCCATCGATGAGTAGTATGCTTCGCATTGGTCGTTCAGTGTCTAGTTCGTATCCATCAAGAAAGCACTTGATCGAACCCACCATATAGCATTGGTTCGTATCCATCAAATGACCTCACTTCGTATCCATCCCCAGTACTACTTGTTCATATCGATCGAACAAGGATAACCTTCATCGATACGAAGTAGGCAGGCTACGAAGCGATGCGAAGCACACATCATTGATGGATTCACAACGTCTCTCGATACAAACGAGGCAAAGTTCATGGATGCGAAACGGTCAACTTGGAGCAAAAAGGGGATCGATGCGAGGAGTGCGTGCTGTGTCGTCACAAAAGCATGTGCAAATATGGATTCGAAGGAATCGATTTGAAATGATCGATTCGAAGCAAGTGGCCGAACGAAAAACTCCATCTTGTATCGATCATAACTTGAAATCCACAAGCATAAATGCCACGAAATTTTCACAGCAGCTTCCATACAAGGTTTAGAATGTTCCTGCCAAGTTTCAGCTCGATTGGATGAATTTTTGATGGATACGAAATCATTTCGTATCGATCGCAGATCGAGTCGAAACTTGGTGGGGTTGGTCGCATGGGCCCACTCACATGCCAGAAAAAGTCTCCCGAAGTTTGAGCGCGATCTCAGCCTCCTACGTCTATAAATAGCACCCTAGAGCCTTTAGAAAAGGGATCTTTTCGACTTGGGACGTCCAAACTCTGCCGGATTCAATTCTACACTTCATTACTACTGCTATATTCAAATTTCAGAGCTATTATCAACTGTAAACTTGCTACAACTGATTGAAATCATCAAGTGAATCAATAAAGTCATCAACTTCAGAGTGGACGTAAGCAAGATCGCCGAACCACTATAAATCTTGTCTCATTTACTGCATAACTGTGAATTTTCTGAGTGATTTTTGTACTTATTGTCCATCTGAGATTTGTGATTGTGAATAATCGACTATCGGGTGTTTGTGACCAAGTTTGGCACAAACATAAGGTATGAATTCTTATTCGTAGGTTACACCGCCTATTTCCACAATTTAAATAGAAATTTCCTTTGTCTAATTGTATGTAAAGAAGTTAATAGAGCATAAAAGTATTCAGATTTGCAAGTTATATGATAATAATATCACGATATAGTTCATAACAAAACAAAAGCACACTAGAAGTCGAGAGACATACTTCGAATTCTTCCACATGATAAAGGCAGTTTATCAGCGTCGGAGAGAGTTAATTGACAGAGTACATAATTGAACCTTTTTACCGAGGGACCGACCCAATTAGTTTCGAGGAAACCAATTGGAGGAGTTGAAATAAGATTCCATAATTGATTCCTAGTGCAAGTGGGAGATTGATACAGCTAGCGTTATGCCCTAGGGGAAATTATGTAATTTGTTATGCATATCTTATTCGGTAACCATTCTTGTTTAAAATAAAAAGTGTTTTCTTTCTATTGTATACTTGATATAATGTGTTATATTAATTATTTAATTTAATTAAAAGTATATTTAATAGAAAATCCATAAGTGGTGTATTTTTGATAGTTATTACAAATAGTTGTAAGCATGAGTACCGTATCATAATATTATAAAACACATCATTTTAAATGTTCCCAGTCAAGATGCATAGTGATTGGATACCAGTGTATTCATTGAGACTAGAGTGCGTTGCACTCTCCAAATCTTGGACAGTGTATTACTCGTGATAGCTAGAGATACCTATGGTTTACGTACTGATAGTTATCAGATAAGTTTGGAATGACTCATTCGATAGTTTTCTATTGGTTAATATAACTAAGGTCAAATAGAAAGTGTTGATGTGACTGATATGCATAGTTCTCTCGACTCGAGCATACTATCGACCTTCAATATGAAAGCTCTTCTTTGATTATAGTCAAATCATGACAAGGCATCCATCGAGTGACTATAGTTGGGTCGAGTGGAAGTACTGGAACTAAAGCACTATTCAAGAGAGGATTTGTCTCCTCAATTTTATGAGGTTAGTATCACGATCAACTAAAGTCAATTCAAAGTCAAAGTCTCTGACCAGAGCATATTGGTAATAATAATTGTTATTATTGAACCAAGAACTTTGTGTTTGGACTGCAGAGCTGAATGTGAAAGATATTGGAATTTTGACCATTACCAAAATTCCTTAAGTCCAAAGTGATATAGTTTTGACGAAGAGAATTGGTGTAAACAAAAGCCACAATTGGGTAATGCTTAACAAAGTAAAATCGAATTTTACCGAAACTAAGTAAGTAATAAATTTGGCAAAAATGTCACACCACCTGCTAAGTGACACATGAAGTTAATATTCAAATAATTTGATATTAATTGTTGACAAATTTGCACATAATGAGTCACACAACAAAAACAATGAATTCTCCTTTGATCAAATGATTTAATTAATTTGTAATGGTTGAAATTAATTAATACTTGTGGAATATTGGTTATAAATTTGAATTAGACTTGATAAATAAATATTGCTTAATATATTTATAATTGTTATAAATATATTAATCGATATACAATATCGATACGCATATAAATTGGAATTAAATGTAAAATATTTGTTCGGCCCATAAATGGGATTAAGGCCCATAAAAGGGGCTGGTTTATTCAGCCACAATAAGAAGTTATAGGCACCTATATGGTGGCCTAGAGAGGCTTTGATTCTTATGGAAAGGATAGAAGGAGAATGGGTAAAGATTATATATTAACTTTTCTCATTCTTTTCCTCTATATAAAGATCTCCACCCCGATCTTTTGAAGGACTTTTGGTAGCCTCCATCCCAACCTATTTCTGACCGAATTCGTCTCCTTCCATTCCCATCAATTCAAGTTCATATCAAATTGAATCAAGTGTTATTTAATAGCTGGTGGTCAACGATTCAGGGACTGACACTCCTTTGAATTGGAAATCAATTCGAGGACCAGATCTCCTTATCTCAAGGTGTACTTATAGGTTTTGGCTATAAGGATGTTATTAACATAAATATAAATATTAGTTTATATATATAATTTTTATTTCATATGTTACACTATTAGTTTGGTGACGATTCCAAGGTATAAATATACCGTTACAAATTTGATTGGTTGTATGTATATATTGTGTATATATATCATATATATAAATACCTCTATATATAGTACGACTCAACATTTAAAAAACAATTTTTTTATAGTTTAATATAGTTTAAAATTTAAATACTTCATTATAATTGTGTAAAATATGGAAATATAATTTTATACTAAAAGTTTAAAAGGCATAATAATTTTGGTAGGAACAAAATTATTTTTTATTAGTACATATTATTTTAAAATAATAGTTAAATCAATTAACCATATAAGTAATCACATTAATATATATATATATATGTATGTATGTATGTATGTATGTATGTATGTAATATAAAATTATGTTTTATATTTCTAAAAATTATGTTAATACATATTATACTATTAGCAAGAATTAAAAGAAAAAACATAATTTTTATTTTTAAAATATTTAAATATAAGTCGAAAGTTAAAAAATTGATTTTTAACCTATTTTAAATTATATAATAAATTTTAAAAATTCAAAATTTTCTTTTAGAATTTTACTGGAAAATTAAAATTAAAATTTAGTTTCAAAAATTATTTTTTTATTAATTTTTAATAATTTTCATGCAGTTATTTATTATCATATATATTCTAAATTTTAAAAAAAATTGAGCTGAGCGAAAGCCTAGTAGATAATTATTTTTCTATTTTGAATAAATTATTATACGTATATATAAGTATTTACTATACATGTTTAATTATACACACACACATATATAATTTATATTTATACAAGTAATGCTTTCGACCTTACAGCAAAAAATATTTATTTATATTTAAAATATTTTATAAAAGATTTAATCGTACTTACGTAGTTATAAATGTATACATTTTTAATATTTCATATTTATGTTTACACACACACGCCGCACATACAAAAAAATTATTTAAAAAAACATTATAGTTTACATATATACACATATGTATAACATGTAATGACCCGCAAATATATCACCTCAATAAATTTATATATTTAAATTGATTTGAGATTAAAATTATTTAATAATTATTATAATGATTTTGATAACTCATTTAAATAGTTACAGAGCAATAATTTGTCATTAATTTTATAAATATATTTACTTGATTTGAAATCATAAGAAAAATTCGTTTTGCTTTATTGATATAATAAAGATTTTGTAAATAATTATTAATATTAAATTATATGGTTTTATAAATGAAATGTTATCATTTTAATTAGTCAAAAATAATAAGAAATTTATTTTCAAATTTTGTTTACAAATATATGTATATTAACTAAAAAATGAAAATATGACTAGAAATCGAAATCGGGATTCGTAACAATATAACTCATAGAAGCCGCACAACGTTGTGGAGATACATGTGCACATACACATATGCATACATGAAGATATATTCTCATGTACATGATCATTCATATATGCACACATATCTGATAAACATAAAAACATATATGTATAAAATATCCAAGATATTTCTCTTTTCCTTACTTCCTAAACAAACCAAAAGTCCACCATAGTACAAGCATCATTGCAATCACATGGGGGGGCTAATTTTTTCCGAGCCTAGGGGAGGTGGGGGAGTGGGTGGTGACACAAGTAATGATGCATTGCATAAAATATTCAAGATATTTTCCTCCACTTCCATCCCTATAAATACCCTACACCTCCTCTTCATTTTCATTCATCTTCCTTCTCATTTCCTAAGCTCTCTCCCCGCACTTTCATGGCTTCTAATATAAAGGAAGTAATGAAAAAATATTTATCAAAAAGAATTTAATATACTATACACTTATCTACACTTAAGCACCTCAAAACGATTCCAAAAATCGACTTTTCCTTTCTATCTTTCACGGCCTCCACCTCCTCCATTGAAGGCTGAGCTTTTTTATTCCACTATCCTAGTCCATGATTTCTTCAAGTCATCGCAAGTTTAGGCCGAGCCACTTAGGAGCTTAAGTCCAAAGGATTGTGAGCTTTAAAATCCAAACAGCGGAGCTATAGCCGATTTTTAGTTAATCGTTCATACTCTAGGTGAGAAACTCCTAAAATATAGTATTTTATGCTATTGGATATTATATATGTTTGATTATAATTGTTGATGATGGTTACTTTATATGAATGTTGAATATATATATATATATATATATATATATATGCAAGTCACGGAAATATACGTTGATAGGCACAAAGGAAAACACTTTCCTTTATTTAATGAATTGGTGTATATGGAATGTTAAAACTCTTTAAAAAGGTATTAAAATGAGTTTGAAATGTTTTATAAATATATGAAAGTATTTTTGTGAAATTTGAAAGGTAATTGAAAATTTAGTCAAAATTAGGCGCGTCGCGTAATAGTAGTTCGTGATTTCGCGCCCTAAAAGTCAAACGAGCATAGAGAATGGAATATATCTCGGAATTCTTCGAGATAAAAAATTTCCGAACTACTATAGCCATTTTTTTCCAATAAAGAAAGAAAATCGAGATTTTGATAAGTAGATTTTGAAATATGAGCAAAACAAATTTTTGAAAAAATCGCGGTTTTATAGTTCGGAATTCATAAAAGGATTTCTTTGAAAATGATATTTAAAATTGTTTAAAAATATGAAATAAATTTTATAAATAGTCAAAATGTTTTAAAAGTGATTTTAGTTATAAAAATGAATTTCCAAATGATAAAAAATCATTTTGATTAATATATCGTAAAAAGCACTTTTCACAGCACTTTTCTTTAACTTTTGAAATATAGTTTTAAACGCAACCGTTCTTTTCGAAATATTTTGTAAATATTTCCAAATGATTAATAAAGTACTTTAAAATGATTTGAAGGATTCATAGAATTTTTAAATGTTAGATGATTTAGAGTCAATCAAATGACTTGACCGCCTTATGGGTGTTAGAGAGATAGTGTCTAGGCTTGAGTTTGAAAAACTAGTTTCTTGCTCTCCTTGGCTATTTGAACTGGCCCGTTGGATGGGATAGTAAATTTGGTTTACTCGGACCAATATTTTTCTAGTGAAAAATGAAATGATTTCAAATTATTCCAAGTTTCATAAAGTTTATAAATAATCAAAGGTTTTGATAAGAGAGGTTTAATGATTTCGTATAGACCCGGAAAGAAATGTTTTAAAGTTATGTTTCTCTAAAAAATATTTTTGATAAAAGGAATAAATTAATCAAATATTATTCACCTTACTCGACCTCTTCTATTGATGATTTGTTTGAAGGAACCGGGACATGATTTGGGTAATTTCTATCTTAAGACCACTTCAAATCAATTTACGTATTCAAAGTAAAGACATGGGTATGATTTGGAAGATGGAATGTATAGCTTCTTGTCATTGACCCTCGGGAGAAATTTCCTATATCATATTATATGGCATTAGTTCTTCATTTAAGATCTTTGATGCAAGGATTTCTCACTACTAATCCTAAGGGTAATTCCCGACAGGATATGGTAGGAGAGTGCCTTAGGTTTGTCTTGTACCTGGACAACGTGTATGGACGAATGTTTGACGTTGCATTTCTAGTTACATAAATTTATCTCTATGAATGTATCATCTGTTTGGTAGTAGAGAAGGCAACTTCTCTTAGCTTAACTCCCTTTCCTGAGACTAAGAGCTTAGGAGTTATACATTTGTAGAAATCAGTTGTGTGACTATAGGGTGGCAATATGGCATTCAAAGTGGAATGTGTTATATGAAAGATAATCACTACCTCAGGCCTCATCAATTGGTAATGGCTTAAACAAGGTACGTCGCAAGGCTATATGGTTCGTAACCATCAGGGTATGGTCATCACCTTTCTAGATTACTCTCAATATGTCGAGTATGTGGTGTCTGCTATCGAATCCCGTATAGGTCAGATACGACCGAGGTGATGTCATATTCGGTTTCTATTCAGGCCGTCTATGAGTGCCAAATAGGGATAGACCGGTCTTGCCAACTGCAGAGGATTATTTCTGCAACCTCGGTACATTCCTTTAGAGATGTTCTGTACATAAGGTAGTCTCTTACCTACCATTGTTATAACGACCCACAATTCTGTACCCTTTGAATCGATAATAAACCACACATGTTCAACTCAAATTGCATGAAAAGACGGATCATTAAAGGTAGAAAGAAAATAAAGACAGAACAGAATCTCACACCAATGGAATAACATATATTATTTCAATAATAGTATTTACAGTGGAAAATTTTAAAATACAATATTAGAGTCTAACCTGGATTTACCCTGGACAGTTATAACACCTGCCTTTACAAATGCTTACAAACATCAAACAAAACTAACAAACCAAAGCGGATAATATAATATTTCCGTACGATGATGAAAGTCTCCAGCTCTCCTTTGGAAACTCCAACCGTCTTCGACTAACCCAGAAACTACTCGAATCTGACCCAAGTATTGAAAATACCCAAATCAGGCTTGGTAAACCAGCGTGAGAAACTCATATATAAATAATAGTGTCATATATCAACCTTTGAATAAAATCTTTTGAAAGAAAGAGTATCTCATAAGACCACACCCACACATAAACATGGACGTGCTTTTACCTTATGATAAATAAAATAATTTTATATCAAAACCTTTGATATTATTCCTAAAGACAATCCTTTGGAAACATTTGCAAATAAACTTATTAATTTTAGCCGAAATGGTTACCCATATAGGATTTCAAGGCTATTCATTATGCCAATACAAACAAAATCACAGGTTCTTATTGGAGAATGGATTTCCATACAAATGACCAAGTGAACAGACTACCATCCGATGGTACAACTCTAGATGGATGTCCCGAGGCATAGAACATCTGCCGTCTACCAACACAAGACCGACCCACCAATGTAACTAGATAGTACCGAATATGTCATCCCTCGGTCGTTGCCGACCTTTAACCGAGTGTGCTCTAGCATACAAACCACATTAATTTACATCCCGAACGTCATAGCAGGAAGAAATATATCTAGAAGGGAATGATCATACCTTAATTAGGAATGATACACTTAGCCTTGCCGCAGCTAACCCTGTTTCGGCCATTTTCGTTTGATGAGGTTTAAGGCTACGATTACCTTTTCACATAGCACATCTTCCTTCACTTTGAATGCCACACTACCATTACTTCTATTACTATTTGACTCCCACAAGCATACAATCTCTGAGCTCGTATGTCTTAGAGAAGGGTGTTAAGTGAAGAGAAGTTGCCTTCTTCGCCCGCCAAGCAGATGTACATTTGTAAAAGTCAAACGTTGTGTCTTAGAAATGCAATGTGAGGCATTCATCCATACAAGTTCGTTCTAGGACTGAACAAAACCGAAGGAACTTTCCTCGGCCATTACTAGGCGAGAAGCCCTTGTGGTTTTTTGAGCTTTTTCATAACAAAGAGACCACTGCTGTAACATCCAACCTTTTCGTATGCTTTAAACCGACGATAAACCACACATGTCAGACTTAAACCATACAGAAGGGCGTATTGTTATGGGGTAAATAAGAAAAGTAGAGAAAGAAAAAAAAACAAAATAGGATCTTGCAGTGGAACGATAAAATATAATAATCAAATAAACAGTTCATGAAGCTGTTTTACAAAACATTTGATTGTTCATATACAATATATATCAGAGTTCACATACCAAAGAATAATAACTATGCAGCGGAACAATGTGATGCAGTGGAACACTATAGTAAATAATAGTAATAATATAGTCTTCGTCTTCGTCCTCCAGAAATAAGGCCTTCAATTCCTGAAATGCTTAGGATGACCCGAGCGAATTAAAAAGACAAAACACTCGAGTCAGAACAAAAAGATCTTATGTAAGTTAAATCAACGGTAAATAATATGAGTGGACGACGTCAGATATGTTTACGGGATTTGACATCTCCTATCCAGTGTCTAACGTGAGTGCAGTGACTTAAGAGATGCTCGGGATTCACTTCTCCTAAGGATCCGTTAAACTATTTACTATGTAGTAATATTTCGCTATTATAATAGTGTCTATAGTAAAATAAACTTACTTTTAAATAGCGTTAAGGAGTTACCCAATCCCCCCTTAAACACAATAATAGTCCCAGTAGTCCATCCAATATCATGGTCCCTCCTGATCGGGAATGTAACAACCCGAGATTTCGCAGTGATTTATAATCATTATCAAACGATTAATCTGTTGGTTAATTGCAGTTGGTCGTTTTAAAAATCAAGTTGATATTTGTTTAAAAAACAAATTTGTTAAGTGTAAATTTGGGTTTTGAATCTAGTTGAATTCTTGTAAACATTTATTAAGAAATTTTTCGGGCTTTGAATGTTGGCCCATGGAAGTTGCACCGTGTTGTCTCGAGTCATACCCGTTCGTTTCCCCCTTCAATCATTATTCTCAAGCCCTAAACCTAAACGATCGGAAAAAAAAATGTCGGCCTCTTTAATTTTCGTTCCTTCGTTCAAGAGAAAATTTTAGGGCTTCGATCTTCGTTCCTTTCTGAAGCGTAGGGCTTTGCGAAGCGTCGTCTTACTTCGTTCGAATCAGTGGTTGTTCGAGAGTCGTCTTGCTCGATCGATCCCTCGTTGCTCACTGCCGCTGCTTCTTTTCGTGTCGAGAAAGGTGAGTGATACTTGTCACTCGCATCTAATCCGAACGCTCCATTGGTTCTTCGGTTTCTTTTCTTCGTATGATTTTGTTGCTGTGTAACTTTACTTTGGTCACTTGAGTTTTCAGCTGTTAAATTGTGGTTCGATATTGTTGATTTCTCTGACGTTTTCCATTTACTCGGGTTTGAATGCTTGATTGAGTTTCGACTTTGAATAGTTAATTGATATTTGCAGCTGGGTTATGGTGTAATTTGAATTGTAAATGACTTTGAAAATTTTTGATTGGCATCGGCATTAAAGTGAATTTTGTTCTTACATTGACTTGATTATCACCCGACTTCGAGTCATGATGTTGGTTATGAGATGATTTTGGGCTTTCAAAGTTGAACTTGCTACTGTGATTTCTTTGGTGACTTTGGTTACCTCAAATATGTGATTTTATCACTGGGCACCTTCTGTCAGTATTCTAATTCGTTGCATTAGTTGTATAACTACTGCATATAAGTATTTAGGTGTTAAGCTTGTTACAACTCTTATGCATTCACATGCTCATTTTACCTGTAGTCTTGTGTTGGTGGTGTGTGTCTTGACTCTGCTTACCTTGGTTCGGTCTGTAGTCTTCATTGGCTTTGTGTTTGTATACATATGAACCCTGTTCATATGTATGCTAAGAAATTTCTTCTTGGTGACTTCGGTCAATTGATTTTATATATGTGATCCCCTGACTTGGAAGTACCTTCGGCCATAAATATGATATCACTGACTTTGGGCATTTAACGATTTGTGACTGCAGTTGTCTTTGTTTTTGAATAAAATAAAATAAAATATAAGAATGCCTTAATGATGTTTTTCCTTGACTTATTGTTTGCCCTGTTACTTCGACCACTGTCCAGTTTTACTTTATGCATTTGTTTGCACTCGAGTAGCCCGTAGCACACAGTGTTCACTTGTTCGAACTTGCTGCTGTCTTGCATTCATTCCAGTTCTCTGACTTGACTTCTGGCCTGATTTAGTTTGGTCCACTGTTGAGTACATTATATGATGTACTCAAGTTAGTGTAGTCCCATTTGTTCATCACTATATATGTAAATATATTTGTGCACTCTGTTGTTCATGAGTCTTGTGCTCGAGTTTGCACTGGATTGAGTCATGTTGTAGTGGTATTGCTTTGAGATAGTTTGGGTTTATATGCAGTTAGTCTATTCTCTGTTACTGGAGCAAGCTTTAGTTTCATTGAGGCATTCCATTTTCATGAGTATTGTTCATGTCTCCACTGATATTCGAGTTCATATACACTGTTGTCATCTAATGCAGTATATATATAAGTTGATTCATACTTATGCTAGGCACTATTTACTTTGTCCACTGATACTATCAGGTGTACATCACTGATTTATGCTTTACTTGAGTTTTCATTTGATAATTGGAGTTTGTATTTGATTACTGGTGTTATTTTCCACCATTGATGTAAGCGTTCAAACTTCATATTGGGGCTGCACTTTCTCTTGTTCAACTGCCCTTGTGCATTCGTGTTGTTTGGATCTGGAATACTGTGCACTTCACATATATCATTTTATATCCACACTTCAAGTTTAGTGTTGAATTTCAACTGTCTGGTGCACTGGTTTATAATCTTTGACTGGTGTACTGCCTTTGCTCCTACCAGTTCATTTCTTTAAATTGGTTTAAACAGTCAAAACTCTGTTCCAATTTGCCTGTTAAGTGTAGTTTGAATTGTGCACTAACATGAGTTCGAACCTTTTTCACACTGTTGATTCATGTTGCACCATTTTGTTGCAAATATTCATGTACTTTTAGGAGAGATGAACTTGTCTCTGTCGATTGCCATTTTGAACTGCTGCATTCTTTGGTTCTCGATTCTGATACATTGCATTGATGCTTTGTATTAAATTCCATTTGGTCACTGTATTTCACTTTGGCATTATTTTATTGCACTTGAGTTGAATCCGGTAACACGGGATTGACCTTGTGCTCGTGTCGTGATTCTAAATATATTTCACCTATGTTGAACCCGCCTTTTTAGTTTGGGTTTGACCTTGTGTCCGGTTGTGTACATCGTCACTGATGTGGCAAGGCAGTGCACGCAAGCGTGAACTGCAGCCACACGGAATTGAATTTTTGGGTACATTATTACCGTTGTGGCAAGGCAGTGCACGCAAGCGAGAACTGCAACCACACGGTATTGATTTTATGTTATTCTATCTTGCTTTGATTTATTGATCTTTTGCATATTCTATATGCTGTAGTGGCGAGGCAGTACACGCGTGCGTGTACTGCAGCCCTACCAGAGTTGTTGTTTTAAATTAGATTTTGTTGTTAATTACCGTTTAGGCAATTCTGATGTTTTTCTAAATTATCTTCATCGACATTCTTTTCTTTTATCTTTGTTGATGATTTAAATCTGCTAATTTGTTGTTTAACACTGTTACGTGTTATATTTATAGTTATCCGATTTCTTTATTTTAGGATCGGATAGACGGAATTTACTGTGACAGTCGTCTATTCATATTTAATTATTATTGCTTCTGTGCACTAATAACTGAGTTTGAATTAGACTAGCCCGTGTATTATTTTCTTTTGAATATAATACTCGGGTCAGACCGAGTATTTACAGGTTGTTGATATTTTACTTTGGGATGCTGTTAGAGCTATGAAGTCTTTTCACTTCTCTTGGAGTAGTCGTCGTTACTGTAGTAGTCTTGTATAGGATGTTGTATATTCATGTATATTATTCATGATAATGTACTTGTTTATGTAGCTTCCACATTTGACAGTTGTAGTTGTATCATATGTATTGTATTCATATATATCAACTGACATCAGTTATACATATTTATATATATATATATGAGACTTTCTGTTATATCTGTGTTCCGCATTTACATTATCTGTGTTATTATTATATATATTGTCCTAAACTATTATGAACCATCGTAGTTCGTTTTATACTAGAATTGGGTATGTCGATGGGAGTAAATAAATAAGAGATGAAAAATAAAAATATATATCACTCCTATCGAGATAACCAATACTAGTGTAAGGCCTAACTACGGATGGCCGCTCCTATCCAGCCTTATTCTTCATAATAATAGACAGTATTTCTTTTAATACTCTTTATTATTGTGAGCGTAGAGGTGGGGCGTTACAGTTGGTATCAGAGCTTGGGGTTTATGGACATAATATAAAACATAACTTAGATGGAACATGTGTTACAACTATTAATCGATGTTTTATATGTGCTTTGAGTCAAAACTAAAGTTTTGAAATTTTGATAATTTTTTTTATAGCTTTATTTAAAAATAAAAGTTGATTTGGGTTTTGATGATTGATTAATTTGTGCTTTGTTTATCAGAGTGCGCAGCGAAAACAGTGTGACTGCTTCGCTGAGTACGACTGATAATTATTTAAAAAAACAAAATCAAAATATGAAAATGAAATTAATTTCATTATGTTGTTTAACCAGTGGATTTGATTTGTTGAAATTTCTTACTGGTTTTCTTTGATGCTAATCATATCTGATTAGATTTCTGCTGCTTTAAAATATCTTCATTGAAGATATATTCGAATGATTTCTTTGTTCATTTTGTAGTGTACGTGCAAAATTCAAGCTGCATGTTACTGCATTAATTTTACGTTGAACCGATGCTTGGTTATGAAACGTATTTTGTTGCCGTTATTCTTATAACGAGCTTTTCACACCAATGCTATAGTTTGAAGCACGGCGTTTTGTTGACATATTTCAATGAATGAAAATTCACTGATATTATATTTTGATGCAAATTATTTTGATGAGATTTTGACATTTAAAAACTACTGTCGCCTTGACTTCAGTAACTGTCAAATTTTAAAGTGGATTTTCAAGCGGCTATCCCGCAATGCTGATTTTGAGATTAGTTTTATGTTGTTTTGAGAAGTACCATTTTCTTGTTGAAATTGCGACTTATGTTGCTGATTTAATCACGTGATTATAAAAAGCATTTTAAAATAAAAATTGTTTTCAAAATTTTTCAGTTTACGTTTTCAAAAGAATGAGAAAGAGATTTAAATGATTCAGCAAAATCGAGAACTATGAACCCTTTCTTTTACTGATTCACTTAATTCCTGACTTATTCGTTTGAGAAGGTAGATTAATGCTTTTATGAAATAAATGAAATTGTTTTCAGAAGTTTTGCATTTTGCGCTTTCAAAAGAATGAGGAAGCGATTTAAATGTTTCAGCAAAATCGAGGACTATAACCCCTTTCTTTTATTGATTCGTTTAATTCCGGACTTGCCCGTTTGAGAATGTGAAATGTTATTTTTGGAATACACGATTTTGCACTTTCAAGGAAACGATGAAGAGAATTAAAAGATTTAGTAAAACATGTGGTTATGGGACATGTGCGTTTGCTATTTCGGTTAATTCCAGACTCGTTAATTGAATATATGTTGGACCTTCGGGTCATATGTTGGACCTTCGGGTCAATACCAGTACCGGACCTTCGGGTCATTTGTTGGACCTTCGGGTCATATGTTGGGCGCCAAAAATTATGTTGGGTACTTGGTAGGCTTCGGCCATATGTTGATGCACGTGCGGCGTAGCTAAAACTCGCCATCTGATGGGATCGATCCATATGTTGATTTTCTAGAGTATCTTAATTGATCTCTAGATATTTGTTGTTTCCAATTATCTGCAGGTAATTGGATATTTGTTGATATGAGTTTTGATTATCGTTTTTTTGATAATCGAATATATGTTGATTTGATTATCGTTTTTGATAATCGAATATATGTTGATTTGATTATCGTTTTTGATAATCGAATATATGTTGATTTGATTATCGTTTTTGATAATCGAATATATGTTGATTTGATTATCGTTTTTGGTAATCGAATATTTGTGATTTAATTGTCATTTTTGATAATTGAATATTTGATTGCTTTGAGGTTTAATTATCGCTTGAGGTAATTAAATATTTGTTGACTTGAGATTTAATTATCGTTTGAGATAATTAAATATTTGTTGATTCGAGATTTGATTATCGTTTTTGATAATCGAATATATGTTGATTTGATTATCGTTTTTGATAATCGAATATATGTTGATTTGATTATTGTTTTTTTTGATAATCGAATATATGTTGATTTGATTATCGTTTTTGATAATCGAATATATGTTGATTTGATTATCGTTTTTGATAATCGAATATTTGTGATTTAATTGTCATTTTTGGTAATTGAATATTTGATTGCTTTGAGGTTTAATTATCGCTTGAGATAATTAAATATTTGTTGACTTGAGATTTAATTATCGCTTGAGATAATTAGATACTTGTTGATATGAGTTTTGATTATCGTTTTTGATAATCGAATATTTGTTACTTCTGATTATCGCTTGTGATAATTAGATATTTAAGATTTGATTATCGCTTGTGATAATTGAATAATTGTTGATTTGAAATTTTATTATCGCCTTTGATAATTAAATATTTGTCGATTTGAGATTTCTAATTATCGTTTTTGATAATTAGGCCTTGTTGCTTTCTGACTATCTATTGATAGTTAGATTTTGTTGAGAATTGGTGAATTTCTTTTATGAAATTAAAAGATTTCTTAGATGTTTGAATTCTCTTCCTTCATTTTGCTAACTTAACCAGTTTATGTTAAAAAAATAAACTGTTAACGACGACCTTAATTATGAAAATTGCGGGGACGCAATTTTTATAAGGAGGGGAGTCTGTAACAACCCGAGATTTCGCAGTGATTTATAATCATTATCAAACGATTAATCTGTTGGTTAATTGCAGTTGGTCGTTTTAAAAATCAAGTTGATATTTGTTTAAAAAAACAAATTTGTTAAGTGTAAATTTGGGTTTTGAATCTAGTTGAATTCTTGTAAACATTTATTAAGAAATTTTTCGGGCTTTGAATGTTGGCCCATGGAAGTTGCACCGTGTTGTCTCGAGTCATACCCGTTCGTTTCCCCCTTCAATCATTATTCTCAAGCCCTAAACCTAAACGATCGGAAAAAAAATGTCGGCCTCTTTAATTTTCGTTCCTTCGTTCAAGAGAAAATTTTAGGGCTTCGATCTTCGTTCCTCTCTGAAGCGTAGGGCTTTGCGAAGCGTCGTCTTACTTCGTTCGAATCAGTGGTTGTTCGAGAGTCGTCTTGCTCGATCGATCCCTCGTTGCTCACTGCCGCTGCTTCTTTTCGTGTCGAGAAAGGTGAGTGATACTTGTCACTCGCATCTAATTCGAACGCTCCATTGGTTCTTCGGTTTCTTTTCTTCGTATGATTTTGTTGCTGTGTAACTTTACTTTGGTCACTTGAGATTTCAGCTGTTAAATTGTGGTTCGATATTGTTGATTTCTCTGATGTTTTCCATTTACCCGGGTTTGAAGGCTTGATTGACTTTCGGCTTTGAATAGTTAATTGATATTTGCAGCTGGGTTACGGTGTAATTTGAACTGTAAATGACTTTGAAAATTTTTGGATGGCATCGGCATTAAAGTGAATTTTGTTCTTGCATTGACTTGATTATCACCTGACTTCGGGTCATGATGTTGGTTATGAGATGATTTTGGGCTTTCAAAGTTGAACTTGCTACTGTGATTACTTTGGTGACTTTGGTTACCTCAAATATGTGATTTTATCACTGGGAACCTTCTGTCAGTATTCTAATTCGTTGCATTAGTTGTATAACTACTGCAAATAAGTATTTAGGTGTTAAGCTTGTTACAACTCTTATGCATTCACATGCTCATTTTACCTGTAGTCTTCTGTTTGTGGTGTGTGTCTTGACTCTGCTTACCTTGGTTCGGTCTGTAGTCTTCATTGGCTTTGTGTTTGTATACATATGAACCCTGTTCATATGTATGCTAAGCAATTTCTTCTTAGTGACTTCGGTCAATTGATTTTATATATGTGATCCCCTGACTTGGAAGTACCTTCGGCCATAAATATGATATCACTGACTTTGGGCATTTAACGATTTGTGACTGCAGTTGTCTTTGTTTTTGAATAAAATAAAATAAAATATAAGAATGCCTTAATGATGTTTTGCCTTGACTTATTTGTTTGCCCTGTTACTTCGACCACTGTCCAGTTTTACTATGTGCATTTGTTTGCACTCAAGTAGCCCGTAGCACACAATGTTCACTTGATCGAACTTGCTGCTGTCTCGCATTCATTCCAGTTCTCTGACTTGACTTCTGGCCTGATTTAGTTTGGTCCACTGTTGAGTACATTATATGATGTACTCAAGTTAGTGTAGTCCCATTTGTTCATCACTATACATGTAAATATATTTGTGCACTCTGTTGTTCATGAGTCTTGTGCTCGAGTTTGCACTGGATTGAGTCATGTTGTAGTGGTATTGCTTTGAGATAGTTTGGGTTTATATGCAGTTAGTCTATTCTCTGTTACTGGAGCAAGCTTTAGTTTCATTGAGGCATTCCATTTTCATGAGTATTATTCATATCTCCACTGATATTCGAGTTCATATACACTGTTGTCATCTAATGCAGTATATATATAAGTTGATTCATACTTATGCTAGGCACTATTTACTTTGTCCACTGATACTATCAGGTGTACATCACTGATTTATGCTTTACTTGAGTTTTCATTTGATAATTGGAGTTTGTATTTGATTACTGGTGTTATTTTCCACCATTGATGTAAGTGTTCAAACTTCATATTGGGGCTGCACTTGCTCTTGTTCAACTGCCCTTGTGCATTCGTGTTGTATGGATCTGGAATACTGTGCACTTCACATATATCATTTTATATCCACACTTCAAGTTTAGTGATGAATTTCAACTGTCTGGTGCACTGGTCTATAATCTTTGACTGGTGTACTGCCTTTGCTCCTACCAGTTCATTTCTTTAAATTGGTTTAAACAGTCAAAACTCTGTTTCAATTTGCCTGTAAAATGTAGTTTGAATTGTGCACTAACATGAGTTCGAACCTTTTTCACACTGTTGATTCATGTTGCACCATTTTGTTGCAAATATTCATGTACCTTTAGGAGAGATGAACTTGTCTCTGTCGATTGCCATTTTGAACTGCTGCATTCTTTGGTTCTCGAATCTGATACATTGCATTGATGCTTTGTATTAAATTGCATTTGGTCACTGTATTTCACTTTGGCATTATTTTATTGCACTTGAGTTGAATCCGGTAACACGGGATTGACCTTGTGCTCGTGTCGTGATTCTAAATATATTTCACCTGTGTTGAACCCGCCTTTTTAGTTTGGGTTTGACCTTGTGTCCGGTTGTGTACATCGTCACTGATGTGACAAGGCAGTGCACGCAAGCGTGAACTGCAGCCACACGGAATTGAGTTTTTGGGTACATTATTACCGTTGTGGCAAGGCAGTGCACGCAAGCGAGAACTGCAGCCACACGGTATTGATTTTATGTTATTCTATCTTGCTTTGATTTATTGATCTTTTGCATATTCTATATGCTGTAGTGGCGAGGCAGTACACGCGTGCGTGTACTGCAGCCTTACCAGAGTTGTTGTTTTAAATTAGATTTTGTTGTTAATTACCGTTTAGGCAATTCTGATGTTTTTCTAAATTATCTTCATCGACATTCTTTTCTTTTATCTTTGTTGATGATTTAAATCTGTTGATTTGTTGTTTAACACTGTTACGTGTTATATTTATAGTTATCCGATTTCTTTATTTTAGGATCGGATAGACGGAATTTACTGTGACAGTCCTCTATTCATATTTAATTATTATTGCTTCTGTGCTCTAATAACTGAGTTTGAATTAGACTGACCCGTGTATTATTTTCTTTTGAATATAATACTCGGGTCAGACCGAGTATTTACAGGTTGTTGATATTTTACTTTGGGATGCTGTTAGAGCTATGAAGTCTTTTCACTTCTCTTGGAGTAGTCGTCGTTATTGTAGTAGTCTTGTATAGGATGTTGTATATTCATGTATATTATTCACGATAATGTACTTGTTTATGTAGCTTCCAGAGTCGACAGTTGTAGTTGTATCATATGTATTGTATTCATGTATATCAACTGACATCAGTTATACATACATACATACATACATATATATATATGAGACTTTCTGTTATATCTGTGTTCCGCATTTACATTATCTGTGTTATTATTATATATATTGTCCTAAACTATTATGAACCATCGTAGTTCGTTTTATACTAGAATTGGGTATGTCGATGGGAGTAAATAAATAAGAGATGAAAAATAAAAATATATATCACTCCTATCGAGATAACCAATACTAGTGTAAGGCCTAACTACGGATGGCCGCTCCTATCCAGCCTTATTCTTCATAATAATAGACAGTATTTCTTTTAATACTCTTTATTATTGTGAGCATAGAGGTGGGGCGTTACAGGGAAGCCACCAGAGGATACCACACGGGCTACGGAAGAAAACCTAACTCGTACAAGACGCGATAGGGTAGGTGACACGGCACAACTAGGCAATGCCAGGGTAAATATACCAATTGCTATCCGGGCTGGTGGTAACACGTAGCGCGCAGCTACCGCCCACCTCGAGCCACACCCCCAAATAAAAAAATCAAAAGTGGCCACCGAATCAATCCAACGGTCAAAGTATAATATCGAAGGATGTGTCCGATCAAAGGTGCTACCTCATTGGCCCGAGAATCGCTCCTGGTTTAGCCACCTTATGCCAACTCACGGGAGTCGGGTCCACGTATTTACCTCAAAGGAAACGCCGCCGCCATCCTACTTCATTCTAGAATCTTCACCGCGTACACGGTTATCAAAGTGGTTTTCGGAGTTGGCAGAGAGTATGACAACTTCCGATCCCGATCTCTTTAACAATCAAACGTTATTATAACACCGCGGTCTTATCAAAATAGTTTATACTTTTAAAACTAGAACATAATATCCATTTCAAATCCATATAAATACGATATCATTTCCTTTTTTTAAAAACCAAATCAAATTTGATATCAGTTTCAAATATATCATTTTTCCAAAATCATAGCACTTTCAAATCATAATACCTTGAAATCCATAACTTTGAAACATAACCTCCAATACTTAAATGGTTTACTATTAAATTACTTTATATAATAAATTAGCTTCTTTAATTTCGCAATCAGTTCCAATACAGATTTAAATCCTCAAATAAACCATTTCAAATTTCATATATTTCAAAACTTTAATATTCAATGTTTCAAAACTAAAATTTATAATTCATATATATATATATATATATCAAATTTACTTTACTATTATTTAGTTTTGAAATATTTAATTAATAAATCCAGTATCCTTTAAACAAACTTCAAATTTCACCAATTCAGTATCACTCAATTTATTTAGAACTGATATATTCACTTAAATCGCCTCAACCCCGAATTTTTTTATAAAACCAAATTCTTTTAAAGATCTAAATTTGAATAAGTTCCAAATGGATTCTTATTAAATATAATTCTTAATTAAATAAAATCTCGATCAATTTCAACTATCTTCTCAACCTTGATTTATAATCAATATAAACTCTATATTAAATATAATTCAAGTAAATACTTATCCATATTATATTTAATAAAATCAAACTTTATTTTATACTTTAAACCAATTTTATACATAGCTTAAAACCAAAATTTAAATATATATAAAATAACCTTTATCAAATATACAAATCAATATCTCATAAGATCATATATATATTCTTTACAAAACCATAGAAATTATTTCAAAATATTATTATATATAGACCGCGGTGTCTGTATATAATTTTCTATCCTATGGTCAAGTGATACGGATATTTATCATTTCAACCCGCAGTTTAAAAATAAAAATGCGGTTATATATCATTTCAAACCGCAATTTTGAGTCAAAAAAAATGCATAACAACTTGCAGATTATGTTGATATAAATAAAACATCCATTCATCCATCATGAAATCATACATCCATCACAATCATCATACAAACAATCAATCAATATCAATATATAACTGATAATGTATAACATGTTATTAACTGGAAGTTATATTCAGTAATAAATGAAATAACGATTTAATTTCAATAAATGCAATTAACTGAGATGATGATTAAAATATGCGAAACAGACATAAATAAATGCATAATCACAACATAAATTAATTTACCAAACATAAGAAATTTTAGAAGTTGTGAGTGGGTTAAAACACTCATCTTTTGAATTTAAATTCAATTAAAAACCAAAATTTATACGTTCTTGGAATTCGTCCAAACTAGCGCCAAAATGTCCGAAATTCCAATACGAACCTAGTGGAGAAAACCACACGTAAATCCGATATCGTACGCAAAAGTTATAGCAATTAGAATGGGTTGAAATCAAAATAAAAATAAAAATAAAACAAAGCAACACTAACCATCTACAGTGCCACGTCATCGTCTCCCTCCATCACTCAGCAAACACGCACTCATACTTCACGAAACCGAACCCAAATAAACCAGTTTGACCGAGCTTTGACCGCCCTGTATGGCACCACCACGTCGCTGAATGACTCGCCACCGCCACCCTAGGTTCGCGCGCCTCGGCCCACTACCCTCCGGTCGTCGCATGTCATGGCTAAACGTCGCCGCCGCGAGTTTGGCAACCTTAATTGAATTTTACCGTCGATCAGACCGTCAACTCACCCCGAAACCCACATGGGTGCGATACCCTCGGCCCTCTCTACAAAACCCATAAAGGAATTTCCGACCAGGAGAAGTTCATCGTCGAGCGATGAACAGCCGAAAATGGTTCAACGATTTCTAGCTATACAGCGATCCAAACTGGAAAACAAATTACAGATCCGAGTTATGCTCTTCGAGAGCTTCGAATTGATATAAAATTTGGCATATTTTGCGGAGTTTAAAATTTGTCTTTGATTTTGAATTACGGTTGGAATTAGGTGTTTGTCTGTCATTGAACTGAGGAGGTGAAAGAAGTGGTACGCACAGACAAATGAGAATGAGGGAAATTAGGGTTTATAATAGAGTATTTATAGACAATGTTGAAAAAAGAATAGATGGACCCGATTTATAAACGCGTTGAACGATGAATGGCCCGAAAAGCCCGTTCTGACTCCAGAACGAAATTGGTTCAAAACATATATCAAAATAGATGTTTTAAAATATTTAAAACGCGATGAAAAAAGTTTTATGTCCAAATTCCATCGTATGAAGAAGTTATGACAAAATCAAATTATTTCAAATTGATTTCATCATTGATTTCAAGGCGTTTCGAGTCCGTACGATCAAACGACAAGTCTGATCGATATGAAACTTGAAATCCTACAATAATTCACCGTTACGGATCCAATGAAACTAGTTTCATCGAAATCCGAGTCAGTGGCCAAAATGGCTATTTTTACATTAATTAATTAAATTAATAAATTAATAAATTAAATCAAATTTTTAATTTCAACTCTATAATTAACAAATTTCATCATTTTTAACTTTCCAAATCATTTACATTAATTTACCCAAATTTAAATTTCAAATTAGAGTTGATTAATTTATCAATTTCAGTATTAACCACAATTTCATTAAATTTAAAAATTATAAATTTAATTTTCAAAAATTCTATTTAATCTACTTCCCATTCTATTATTCAATTCATTATTGTCAATAGATGAAATAAATATTGGATTCAAAATCTATTACATTGAATATTCTCACATTCCATCTTAACTTTAAATAACGTAATATTTATATTTTTAATTTCAATTATCTGCAATTAATCCAATTATTATAAATTATATTCAGTAAATTGATAAGTCCTGTTATCCATTCTTTTAATCCAACAAATTTCCATAAAAGGAAAAAAATTAACACTATTTCCAATGATTCCCTTAATTTACACTAACATAACATTTAATTAGATTTATTGCAATTAATTACCCATTTTAGTTTATTAGACTAAATAAATTGTTAACTTGTAATAATTGTTACTATTAACGTTAAATTACACTTATAAGTTATCACTAACAGACAAGTGCGGAAATTGATTTCATACACTGTTCTCATCCTATTTCATAAATTTTACACTAATTCACCAAGTAGTTCAATATCTACACTTGTTTCCTTGTATTAAATTAGCAGCTAAGTATAACATCTATATTATTTCCAACTTATAATTTTTTTTTGATTTAAGTACTATTTATTATTATTATTATTTCATTGATTAATTCAATATTTGCATTTGTTTATCTTATATTAAATATATTACCAAATATTCCTATTTACAATCAATAAATATAACTTTGAATTGATTTCCTAATCTACCAATTAAATCAATTATAACCTTACAATTGGTTTCCATTAATTGGGATTACACTAAATTAATTATTTATGAACTTACATTAATGTTATTACTTTAATCTACATCCAATTACAATTTATACTATTAATAAATTTATATACTTGGTCTCATGCTTTCTATTACACCAATTACTATCTTATAAATAAATTTTACGTTTCCTTTTTAATTTACATTCACACTTTCCATTATAATATTAATTATCAATAAAGTACATTTAGTTATCTTTATTCTTCCCAACCAATTACCATATGTTATTATAACTTTACAATTTTAATAAATTCATTAATTGACATTTCATTCAACCTATTAATTCTTAACCTAAATTAGCACTGTTACGTTTTAAATTTACTTATTAGCTCACAACAAGTGCTACCATTAGTTTATACACTAATTTATTCCATTTCCATTCCTTATACATTATTTTATTGGTAAGTTAACATTTTTAAATTATTAATTTACCTCTTATATCCCATTATAAATTAATGCGCACATTAATTATGATTTTAAATCAATTTAATCATTTCATTTTGGAACATTCTTTATTTACAATAAGAATATAATCAACATTTACATTGTTTCACTTATTGGAATTACATCCAAGTTATTAACAATTAGCTTACATTTATGCTGTTATATTCAAGTTATTAAAAATTAACTTACCAATCTTATCCAAGTTATTATTTCCATTAATAATTACTAAATTTTATTTTCTTCAATATTAAGTTACCAAAATCTTCTTAAATTAAGAAATTTAATTATCAAATTTTACGGGTCGTTACACTCTCCCCCACTCAAAACTTTTCGTCCCCAAAAAGGAAAAAGAAGGAAAAAGAAGAATTAAGAAATCCATATATCTTACTTAAAATATTAGATTTATACAGAAATAAATTTAAAAAAATTAATAATTTAAATAAAGTATCAATTTATAACTATTAAATCCGTTTATACTCAAATTTTGGAAAACATTTTCAAATTTTTTCTAAGTCCAAAAATTTATTGAAAATTTCGGCAGTCTCCTTTGTACGGAGAGGCTCGGAAGGAAATATAATATCAATATAACAATATACAACATATATTTTCAAAATAATATATTCCAACATGGGAAAATAATAATATAATAGCGCTATTAGAACCGTAATCCGAAAACGTACCTATTTGTCGGGCAAATAATGCTTATTTATGGAACCAAAAGTAGTAGCTATTGCTTCCATAACATGTATTTCACTTATATAATCTGAAAAGGGTTAACAATTATATAAAATGAAATATTTAAATTGTTTCACCCACTAACCACATACCAATGCATACACAATCACTTGCAACCAGGTATACAGCCATCACAAAGAAATCAACACAAATCAATCATTCATTCATATCAAACAAAACAAATAGTTGTTCGGGTTCAAAACTTTAAATTGTACAGAATGAAAAATAAACTACTAAGCGTACCCTTCACTCAATAGTCTTAGGTGAAACTAAATAGATTATTAATACCTTCCAACAAATTTGAAGTATCCTTGCCCAGACTACCATAAACCAAAACAAATAACCAACAATTTCAGAAAATGGATCAAATTCATTCTTATTTATTTCATTTCATAATATTTGTTGTTTTGATATCTTTTCTTTTATATAATGATTTATCCTTTAATTTCATTTATTTCTTACAGTTTTATTTAGAAATAACTTCAACTTATTTACTTAAGTTTAAAATCTTTACTTACATTACTCAACTCCTATTTCATTTAATTAGTAGTGTTAAAATTTTGACTCAAATTTATAACTATCTTCATGTCAAATTTCTTATTTATAAAGCAAATTTTTATTGAACACTTTCATTGTTTAAGTATTACTTGTATAATATTCTATTACCATTTCTTATTAAACATTGCAACTTTTATTGTTGGGTAAGTTATGTATACGCTTTTAAGAATGTAATTGAAAATCATACAAGTTTATCCCATTTCTTTTAATTAATTTAATATTCAATAATTATATCCTTTATTTCATAGATTACAATTTCAAATTTCATTTAATACCATTTATAACCTAGCATTAAATCTACTTTTTTTAGGTTTCAATTATTAGTTAAATTCCATTTCACTAAAGCAATTAAAACCATTAATTAATGGAAACTTAAGAATTTAAATTCCGGGTTTAACTTCAAATCATTTTAAAATAATAAATGAATGTATACTTACAACTTATATCCAATTATATTTAAAACAATTAAAAATTTATATTTGGTTATCAAAATAAATCCGTAGTAAAACTACTACGGTGGCCTTCCCACTTCGAAACTTGAAAATGAATGTCAATGATGTATGCACTCATCACCGAAATTATTTTCCAGCGACAGAGAGGGGAGTACAACTTATTTCTTTACAGAGTTTCTTTAAAACAATTTTTTCAAATTATATTGAAATATTTATATCAGAAAATACTTCTAAAATATTATTATTATATTTCAAAATCATTCAAAAGAAAGTTTCAAAACCCCGAAACTTAAGTTCTAAATTTCCAATTTTCATTATTTTAATTTCAAATCCTACTTTACTAATATTTATATATTATACTACCTAACAACCAATATTTTACAACCAAATATGTATATCCTTTATAAAAAATTCTTACTTTATATATAGAAAATATAATAGGCAAATTTATTTCATTCACCTAAATTTCAAAACAAATATTATGTTGGTTTGTCCTATTAAGTATTTAGAAATCCCTATTGATGTCATAGCGTCCTATGCACCAACCAGAATTTATAAATACAAAACGGAACAAATTAACACAATATTAAAACCTTTTTTATAACACTAACAAATACGCACTCTCATATATATACACTCAGCGACTCCCATAGGGTATTACTACCCTATTAATAAAGAATCAGACCCCACAAAGCTAAGGATTATCGCTAACCAAAGCTCTGATACCAGATGTAACATCCAGCCTTTTCGTATGCTTTAAACCGACGATAAACCACACACGTCAGACTTAAACCATACAGAAGGGCGGATTGTTATGGGGTAAATAAGAAAAGTAGAGGAAAAAAAAGACAAAATAGAATCTTGCAATGGAACGATAAAATATAATAATCAAATAAACAGTTCATGAAGCTATTTCACAAAACATTTGATTATTCTTATACAATATATATCAGAGTTAACATACCAAAGAATAATAACAATGCATTAGAACAATGTGATGCAGTGGAACACTATAGTAAATAATAGTAATAATACAATCTTCATCTTCGTCCTCCATAAATAAGGCCTTCAATTCCTGAAATGCTCAGGCTGACCCGAGCGAATTGAAAAGACAAAACACTCGAGTCAAAAATAAAAGATCTTATGTAAGTTAAATCAATGGTAATAATATGAGTGGACGGCGTCAGAGATGTTTACCGTATTTGACATCTCCTATCCAGTGTCTAACATGAGTGTAGTAACTTAAGAGATTCTCGTGATTCACATCTCCTAAGGATCCGTTAAACTATTTACTATGTAGTAATATTTTGCTATTATAATAGTGTCTATAGTAAAATAAACTTACTTTTAAATAGCGTTAAGGAGTAACCCAATCTCCCCCTTAAACAAATAATAGTCCCAGTAGTCCATCCAATATCATGGTCCCTCCTGATCGGGAAGCCACCAAAGGATAACACATGGGCTACGGTAGAAAACCAAACTCGTATAAGACGCGATAGGGTAGGTGACACGACACAACTAGGCAATGCCAGGGTAGATATACCAATTGCTATCCGGGCTGGTGGTAACACGTAGTGCGCAGCTACCGCCCATCTCGAGCCACACCCCCAAATAAAAAAATCAAAAGTGGCCACCGAATCAATCCAACAGTCAAAGTATAATATCGAAGGGATGTGTCCGATCAAAGGTGCTACCTCATTGGCCTAAGAATCGCTCCTATTTTAGCCACCTTATGCCAACTCACGGGAGTCGGGTCCACGTATTTACCTCAAAGGAAACGCCGCCGCCATCCTACTTCATTCTGGAATCTCCACCGCGTACACGGTTGTCAAAGTGGTTTTCGGAGTTGGCAGAGAGTATGACAACTTCCGATCCCGATCTCTTTAACAACCAAACATTATTATAACACCACGGTCTTATCAAAATAGTTTGTACTTATAAAACCAGAATGTAATGTCCATTTCAAATACATATAATATGATATCATTTCCTCTTTTTAAAAACCAAATAAAATTTGATATCAGTTTCAAATATATATTTTTCCAAAAATCATAGCACTTTCAAATCATAGTACCTTAAAATCCATAACTTTGAAACATAACCTCCAATACTTAAATGGTTTACTATTAAATTACTTTATATAATAAATTAGCTTCTTTAATTTCGCAATCAATTCCACTACAGATTTAAATCCTCAAATAAACCATTTCAAATTTCATATATTTCAAAACTTTAATTTTCAATGTTTCAAAACAAAATTTTATAATTCATATATATATATATATATCAATTTACTTTACTATTATTTAGTTTTGAAATATTTAATTAACAAATCCGGTATCCTTTAAATAAACTTCAAATTTCACCAATTTAGTATCACTCAATTTATTTAGACTTGATATATTCACTTAAATCGCCTTAACCTCGAATTTTGTTATAAAACCATATTCTTTTAAAAATCTAAATTTCAGTAAGTTTCAAATGGATTCTTATTAAATATAAATCTTAATTAAATAAAATCCCGATCAATTTCAACTATCTTCTCAACCTTGATTTATAAAGTCAATATAAACTCTATCTTAAATATAATTTAAGTAAATACTTATCCATATTATATTTAATAAAATCAAACTTTATTTTATGCTTTAAACCAATTTTATACATAGCTTAAAACCAAAATTTAACTATATGTAAAATAACCTTTATCAAATATCCAAATCAATATCTCATAAGATCATATATATATTCTTTACAAAACCATAGAAATCATTTCAAAATATTATTATATATAGACCGCGGTGTCTGTATATAATTTTCTATCCTATGGTCAAGTGATACGGATATTTATCATTTCAATCCGCAGTTTAAAAATAAAAATGCGGTTGTATATCATTTCAAACTGTAATCCCGAATCAAAATAAATGCATAACAACTTGCAGATCATGGTGATATAAATAAAACATCCATTCATCCATCATAAAATCATACAAACAATCAATCAATATCATTATACAACTGATAATATATAACAGGTTATTAACTGGCAGTTATATTCAATAATAAATTAAATAATGATTTAATTTCAATAAATGCAATTAACTAAGATGATGATTAAAATAAATGAAACAGCGATAAATAAATGCATAATCACAACATAAATTAATTTACCAAACATAAGAAATTTTTAGAAGTTGTGAGTGGGTTAAAACACTCACCATTTGAATTTAAATAGAATTTCAATTCAATTTAAACCCAAAATTTACGTGGCCTCGGAATTCGTCCAAACTAGAACCAAAATGTCCGGAATTCCAATACGAACCTAGCGGAGATAACCGCGTGTAAATCTGACATCGTACACAAAACTTATAGCAATTAGAACGGGTTGAATTCAAAATTAAAATAAAACAAAGCAACACTAGCCATCTATAATGCAACGTCATCGTCTCCCTTCATCACTCAGCAAACACGCACTCATAATTCATGAAACCGAACCCAAATAAACTAGTTTGACCGAGCTTTGACCGCCCTGAATGCCACCACCACGCCGCCGAATGACTCGCCACCGCCACCCTAGGTTCGCGCGCCTCGGCCCACTACCCTCCGATCGTCGCATGTCACGGCTAAACGCCACCGCCACCACGAGTTTGGAAACCCTAATCGAATTTTGCCATCGATCAGACCGTCAACTCACCCCGAAACCCACATGGATGCAATCCCCTCGGCCCTCTCTACAAAACCCAGAAAGGAATTTCCGATCAGGCAAAGTTCGTCGTCGAGCGATGAACGACCGAAAATGGTTCATCAATTTTTGGATATAGAGAGATCCAAATTGGAAAACGAATTATAGATCTGGGTTATTCTCTTCGAGAGCTTCAAATTGATATAAAATTTGGCATATTTTGTGGAGTCTGAAATTTGTCTTTGATTTTGAATTGCAGTTGGAATTAGGTGTTTGTCTGCCATTGAACTGAGGAGGTGAAAGAAGAGGTATGCACAGACAAATGAGAATGAGGGAAATTAGGGTTTATAACAGGGTATTTATTGGCAAGGTTGAAAAAAGAATAGTGGACCCGATTTATAAATGCGCTGAACGATAAAGGCCCGAAAAGCCCGTTCTAACTTCGGAACGAAATTGGGTCAACCCATATATCAAAATAGATGTTTTAAATGCGATGGAAAAAGTTTCACGTCCAAATTCCATCGTATGAAGAAGTTATGTCAAAATCGAATTATTTCAAATTGATTTCAATTAATTTCAGTTTCATTGATTTCAAGGCGTTTCAAGGCGTTTCGAGTCCGTACGATAAAACGACGAGTCCGATCGATATGAAAGTTGAAATCCTATAATAATTCACCGTTACGGATCTGATGAAACTGGTTTCATCGAAATCCGAGTTAGTGGCCAAAATGGCTATTTTTACGTTAATTAATTAAATTAATAAATTAACAAATTAAATCAAAATTTCAATTTCAACTATATAATTAACAAATTTCATCATTTTTAAATTTCCAAATCATTTACATTAATTTACCCAAATTTAAATGTCAAATTGGAGTTGATTAATTTATTAATTTCAGTATTAACCACAATCTACTTCCCATTCTATTATTCAATGCATTATTGTCAACAGATGAAATAAATATTGGATTCAAAATCTATTACATTAAATATTCTCATATTCCATCTTAATTTCAAATAACGCTATATTTATATTTTTAATTTCAATTATCTGCAATTAATCCAATTATTATAAATTATATTCAGTAAATTGACAAGTCTTGTTATCCATTCTTTTAATCCAACAAATTATCATAATAGGAAAAAATTAACAGTATTTCCAATTATTCCCTTAATTTACACTAGCATAACATTTAATTAGATTTATTACAATTGATTACCCGTTTTAGTTTATTAGACTAAATAAGTTGTTAACTTATCATAATTGTTACTATTAACGTTAAATTACACTTATAAGTTATCACTAACAGAGAGGTGTTGAAATTGATTTCATACACCGTTCTCATCCCATTTCATAAATTTTACACTAATTCACCAATTAGTTCAATATCTACACTAGTTTCCTTGTATTAAATTAGCAGCTAAGTATAACATCTATATTATTTCCAACTTACAATTTTTTTTAATTACTATTTATTATTATTACTTCATTGATTAATTCAATATTTGCGTTTGTTTTTCTTATATTAAATTTATTACCAAATATTCCTATTTACAATTAATAAATATAACTTTGAACTGATTTCCTAATCTACCAATTAAATCAATTATAACCTTACAATTGGTTTCCATTAATTGGGATTGCACTAATTAATTATTTATCAACTTGCATTAACGTTATTACTTTAATCTACATCCAATTACAATTTATACTCTTAATAAATTTATATACTTGGTCTCATGCTTTCTATTACACCAATTACTATCTTATAAATAAATTTTACATTTCCTTTTTAATTTACATTTACACTTTCTATTATAATATTAATTATCAATAAAGTACATTTAGTTATCTTTATTCTTCCCAACCAATTATCATATGTTATTATAACTTTACAATTTTAATAAATTATTTAATTGACATTTCATTCAACCTATTAATCATTAACCTAAATTAGCACTGTTACGTTTTAAATTTACTTATTAGCTCACAACAAGTGCTACCATTAGTTCATACACTAATTTATTCATTTTCATTCCTTATACATTATTTTATTGGTAAGTTAGCATTTTTAAATTATTAATTTACCTCTTATATCCCATTATAAATCAATGCGCACATTAATTAAGATTTTAAGTCAATTTAATCATTTCATTTTGGAACATTCTTTATTTACAATAAGAATATAATCAACATTTACATTGTTTCACTTATTGCAATTACATCCAAGTTATTAACAATTAGCTTACATTTATACTGTTACATTCAAGTTATTAAAAATTAACTTATCAATCTTATCCAAGTTATTATTTCCATTAATAATTCACTAAATTTTTATTTCCTTCAATATTAAGTTACCAAAATCTTCTTAAATTAAGAAATTTAATTATCGAATTTTACGGGTCGTTGCTACTGCTAATATATAGTGAATTGGGAGTTTATCTCCAATTAATCAACAAGTAGCCCTTCATTATTATCGTCTCAATATCTTTGTCTTCGAACATTTTCATTTTCTGAACACGTAAATTGGTTCGAAGTGGTTTGCGGATAGGAATCATCCAAATCCGACTCCGGTTCCTTCGAAACAAATCATCGCTTTAAAAGATGTTAATCTCATATGTGGATATCAATCACTCAATTACTTCATCTTTTATTTAAATCAAATATCTTTCTTAGATATATTCACTTCAATTTATTTCATTTTCTTTTCCAGAGTATTTGGAATCATTAAGCCTCATTTATCAAATCATTTGGTTTATTTATAACTTTCTTAAATCCTAGAATAATTCCAAATCACTTTCTCTTTTACTCAGGAAAACCTTTCCAAATCATTCGTTAAATCTTAGTCAAAGATCTCTTATATTCAAGCTATAAATTTTAAATTAGGGAAATGTTCCCAAATCATTCATTAAATCCAAATCAAAATTTTCTTATATTCAAGCTATAACTTTTAACTTAGGGAAAATATTCCCAAATCATTCATCAAATCTTAATCAAAGATTTCTTTCTTAACTTCAAATCATGTTCTTGCAAATCAAAAAAATTCATAACATAGTACTACTGCCACCTTAGATATGGTAAATTTCACCTCCAGGGACCAATGGCAAGTGATCCTATATCATGAACATCTTTGTCTTCATTATGTTTTATTTCGATAATTAGTTTGAAGGGGTTTTCGGATAGAAATCACCCAAATCCGATCCCGGTCCTTCGTACCAATCATCGAATAAAATATGTTAAGTGGTTAAATAACACTCAAAGAATTATTTTTCCTTTTCTTTTATCTTGGAAAAACTTAAATACGATCTTTTAGAGTATCCGGGCTTTCCTTTCGATCTATTACACCCCTCGTCTAAAAAGAGAAAATATAGACCAAGTAAGTTCAGGGCACTGATTGCTCAATCCCTAAGCTTAGTTAAACACCTTATTTTATCTTTTCAGATCTCACAAGTGGAATAAATGTACTAGTCGTTTCCGCATACTCAGTTTGTTATTATATTCAATTTTCTTCACTTTTTTTTTACTTAAATGGTATAAACAATTCCTCTTAACTATTTATTCAAACTCTTATTAAAACTTCCAATCATCTTTAAATTACTTAATTATTATTTTTAAAATCATTCGCAAAAGATTTAGGAAAGAATTGTTAATTTAAACTCATATTCAAAAGGTTATAGAATTCGCAGCATAAAAGTGCCGCGGAAAGTGCTATACAAGCTTATTTAATTTAAACAACTTTTTAAATATTTGAAAATTCATATTTTCCATTCCAAATCTCTTTTAAACCATTTTAATAAATTTATAAAATTTATTTCATATTTTTAATCATTTAAAAATATCATTTATAAGGAAACTTTTTCAGGATTCCGAACTGCAAAATCGCGATGTTTTTAGAAAATTGTTTTGGATATATTTCAAAATCTACTTGATGAAATATTGATTTTCTTTATTCGTATGAAAACTATTATCATTGTGGACCAAAGAATTTTTATTTCGAAGAAATCGGACTTATAAATCTTTCTCTACGTTAATATAAAGTTACAAGTCGAAATTTACCAACTGCCGCTACGTGACGAGCTTGATTTTGACCAATTTTGTGAATTGCTTCGGAATTTGTTCGAAACACTTCAAATTTGTTTTAAACCATATTTAAACTATTTTCCACTAATTCAAAACAATATTTTCATCATTTAAAACTCAATTTTCATTTCATTTCTTATTATAATAATATATTACTATAATATCATTTTCAATCTTTTTTGATATTTTAAAATCATTAAGAGGCTAAATAATTTTCATACACACATTTATATGGATTTAATTTCCATTGAATTAACTATGGTTAATTTCTAATCATTTCTCTTATCATTTATCAAACAAGTTATCAACCACATAAACGATCATATAATCAACCAATTTTGAAACCAAGTTATCAAACATTTAATCATTCAACATATTTAAACTTTTAAATCATTATATTTGATATAAGTTATGGATTAATTAGTAAATACGAGTACTCACCTTTAACCAAATTGTTTACTTTCTACCAACATTTATATCATCCAACACTTCACTATTTTTTTTAACTTTAACCAACTTCGAAAAATTCGGCAGAGCTTCCGCGGAGCATTAAATTCGCTCCTAGCTCTCGGAATGAAATCGGCGGCACTTCCTTCTCTTTTTCTTGCTCCGGGGCTTCATGACTTGCTCCTTCCTCCACCATAGGTTCGACCCCCTCCTATGCTTTCTCTTTGTCCATCGTTTATTCACTTCTTAGATGCTAAACCATGTTTTAATGGTATTCTAAGGTCTTTAGCAAAGTTTGGTGGTATTTTGACTTTGTTTGATATGGTTTTGAAAAAGTTAGTATGCAAATGGAAGAGAAGAAGCCATTAGAGAAGCTTTTAGGCATGAGAAAGGAAGAAGAAGATGTAAAACTGTGTAAAAGAAAGTGGAAGAATGGTGGTCTTATTTATAGAAAAATTTTGGATTAAAATAATATTTTGTAAAAAGATCAAAATACCCTTACTTACTTATAAAGTAATCTTATTTTTTTTCCAACACTTAACATCACATTTCAAATCATTACTTTATGTCACTTTTACTTGGATATTAAGTAAAGAAAGTAATAGTTATGTTCCGTTGATTTGAAATATTACTTTTTGACTTTTGTACTTTTTTTGTCTTTTTATGCTTACTTTTTGTTAATTATATTCAAGAAATTTCTACGTATGTTTACTAAAAGTAAACTTGATTACTGATTTAATTAATACTTATACTCTTTGAATATATGTTTCTATATAAGAAAATAAAGGTGCGATGATATTGCGACAACTTTTAATCGACAAAACATTGATTTTCGACAAAATGTTTTACGGTCACATTTTGACGTTTTAGTTAAACTATTTATTTATGTAAACCCAATTTAAAAATGAACTTTTTTCTTCTTTAAATAAATTAAAACATGTCTCTTTATATTTTAAAATCATATTTAAATCATATCAAAATCTCTAATTTACAGTGTAGGTAAAATCGACAAAATGCGACAAAATTTGGTTATTTTTGTAAAACGATTATTAGCATACTTTAAATATTTTAATACACTTTTATTATCTTTATTAATTTTTTCAATAAGATTTATCATTTTTAAATAACATTTAAACCTATATATATAGCATTTATTTATTTTTAACAAGACTTAACTTTTGTTGATTTGTTCTAAAATCCAAATTTGTACCTTTTAAATTATCAGCTATAAGAATAAATAATTTATCTATTACGTACATTATATATAAATTATTTATTTAAGTTTTAAACCTTTTTAAACTTAAAACAAACGAAATCTCTTGTTTTCGAATGTGCGAAATTACGGGCCGTTACATTCTTCCCTACTTAAAAGAATTTCATCCTCGAAACTACCCAAACAAAATTTTGCCCAAAACATTTATCTTCAAAATTAATTCCATATAATATACACAGATCATTCGTATGTAACCTCTTATTCGATCTCCTATTCGGGTACACAGCTTTATTTCCAAACTAGTATCGATCCCCCGATCCTCTAGTGCGGACTTTGATCAGGCTCTTTGTTCAGAAACCTTTGTTTTCCTTGCATAGTGCTCAACTATGATAGAAACCTCTAGTATCTAACCACAAACCCTCATCAATTTTCGTCGTCAAGAATGGAGTGGTAAATCCTTTTTCGGACCAGTATAAACAACTCAAAATTCCGTACTCCAATATTAGATTATCATTTGTGTGACGAAACAATCTACATATAACATTTGTATTTATTAACTCTCAAAACTTTCATAAAAACTTTATCTTAAGCTCAAACATTTTATAAAGGTGCTTCTTTATATAATCCCTTTAATTATTTATTTTCAAATATTTTTATTTAAAGGAAAATATTCTAAAGGAACCATTTTTCACTCAAAATATGATTTATCTTTAAATTTTTTCCCAAATTCCTCTAACTTAGTATATTTCCTTTAACACTATTGTAATTTATAAATCATCCGTAAAACTATTATTTAAGTTTATTTCTTCTTATAACTTATGAATATCAATCACTTTTAAAGACTTAAGTCCAAATCCTTAACTAATGCCGGAATTCATTAATTAAACATTTTCTCGGTTATAATTACCTTTTAAAAGGGTCATTATTTTACTTAACACTTCATGATTTAAATATTTACTTGTATGATATACCTTAACATCCTAATAGTATATACAAATCCCAAATTTTAAATTAGTTTTACTTAAATCCGTCTATCTAACAAATTTAAACTTTTTTGTAATTTACTATTATCTCAAATTTATAGGTTGTAAAAATTATTTCTTATATAATACTATTATTGATTTTCTAGCTTTGAAAAACAAATTTGAAAACCACCCATATTTGAATCCTTAAACTCTTAACTCTTAATTATTTTATAAATCATATTTATAAATTATCCTTATTTTATTTCATTTGCTCAAAGTATTTCACAATCTTTTACCAAAAATTTTCGCAAATTTCTTAGCACTGAGTTATGTTTGATTTGGAAATTTTTGACTATCCCAAATCGTTGAAAATTCCGCTTTATCTTATCGATTAGCGATTCCAAATTTATCTTTGGTTTAAACACTTCTATAAAGATTACTAAATGATTCACGTTATCTCTCTAACTTAAGAAAATTATATAGATCGAGTAACTCTAAAACAATCCAAGGAACTTGGTACTACCAATAGTATCATATATCCTCTTAATAAGAAAGTAATACTTAAGAGAAGTGTTTACCATCCGAACACATTTCTTGCCCATTTTTAGTTTATTTTTGAGCCAATCAAATTAGTTATCATAAAATACCTCTTTTATTTGAAATAATACCATTTTCATAATCCTTTAGATATTACTTTTGTTTATAATACCTGTATTACAAATTCTTTTTATATAATTATCTTATATTAATTAACTTCATTTAAATTTCCACAATTCTTTTACTCGAATTTAAATTCTTATCCCTTTTACATTTTTTTGTACATAACTATTTTCTATTAAATTTTTATCTTATATGTTCATTCCTCAAATAAATCTTATTATCAAACACCTTATAGTCAAATCGTGAAGCTTGATTCATAAGGTATTTGTGCTTAAACTTTTAAATCAAACAATTGATCAATTTACGATAGTAACTTAACATTATCGTTTCTTAATATTTTGGAATAAAGATCCTAATTACCTTATCACATTTCTTACTTATCGATTATCTTTATGAAACATCTTATAGTCAAATTAAGAAATTCTAATCAGAAGATGTTCATATTTAAATTTCACTAATCCTGATTTCTAATTGTATAACTTTTCAAAGTATATACTTTATATTCAAAATATAATCCTAGGTAAAATTATTTCATTTACCAATTTTCTCAAAATTAGTGTGTCGATATGCCTTGTTAAGAGCTTAGAAATACCTATCGATATAGTTGTACTTTCCATATCGACCAGAATTTATAAACTGCTCAAGCGATAAATCAATACAAAATAATTTACTAGTCACTAACAAATATGCACTCATATATCATACGCTCAAACTCATTCTAGGGTGTCACTAACCCTATCTCTAATGAGTTACTCATCCTATGGTATTATTAACCCTATCTTTGATGAGTCTTTACCCAACCAAAGCCAAGGTTCTCGCTTAACCTTCAGCTCTGATACCAAATGTAACACCCATAATTCCGTACCATTTGAATCGACAATAAATCACACATGTCCAACTCAAATTGCATGAAAAGACGGATCATTAAGGGTAGAAAGAAAATAAAGACAGAACAGAATCTCACACGAATGGAATAACATATATTATTTCAATAATAATCTTTACAGTAGAAAATTTTAAAATACAATGTCGGGGTCTAACCTAGATTCAGCCTGGACAGTTATGACACCCGCCCTTACAGATGCTGACAAACATCAAACAAAACTAACAAACCAAAGAGGATAATATAAGATGTTCGTATAATAATGAAGGTCTCCAGCTCTCCTCTAGAAACTCCAACCATCTTCGACTAACCCTGAAACTACTCGGACCTGACCTAAGTATTGAAAATACCCAGGTCAGGCTTGATAAATAAGCGTGAGAAACTCAAATATAAATAATAGTGTCATATATCAGCTTTTGAAAAGAATCTTTTGAAATAAAGAGTATCTCATAAGACCATGCCCACACATAAACACGGACGGGTTTTACCTTATAATAACTAAAATATTTTTATATCAAAACCTTTGATATTATTTTAATGACATTCCTTTGAAAATATTTGCAAATAAACTTACTAGTCTTAGCCGAAATGGTTAACCCATATAGCATTTCGAGGCTATTCATTACGCTATTACAAACAAAACCTTAGGTTCTTATTGGAGAGTGGATTTCCATACAAATGACCAGGTGAAAAGACTACCTTCTGATGGGTACACCTCTAGATCGATGTCCTGAGGCACAGAACATCTGCCCTCTACCAACACAAGACCCGCCTACCTCTGTAACTTGATAGTACCGAATATGTCATCCCCCGGTCGTTATCGACCTTTAACCGAGCATGCTCTAGCATACAAATCACATTAATTTACATCCTGAATGTCATAGCGGAAAGAAATATATCTAGAAGGGGATGACCTTAATTGGGAATGACTCGCTTAGCCTTGCCACATCTAACCCTGTTTCGGTCATTTCCGGTTGATGAAGTTCGTGGCTACGATTACTTTTTCTCATAGCACATCTTCTTTCACTTTGAATGCCTCACCACTATTCCTTTGATTACTATTTGACTCCCACAAGCATAAAACCTTTGAGCTTGTATGTCTTAGAGAACGGTGTTAAGCTAAGAGAAGTTGCCTTCTCCACCACCAAGCAGATGTACATTTGTAAAAGTCAAATGTTGTGTCATAGAAATGCAATGTTAGACATTCATCCATACAAGTTCGTTCTGGAACTGAACGAAACCAAAGGAACTTTCCTCGACCATTATTAGGCAAGAAGCCCTTGTTGTTTTTTGAGGTTTTTTATAACAAAGAGACCACTGCTACAACATAGTGAATTAGGAGTTTATCCCCAATTAATCAACAAGTGGTCCTTCGTTATTATTCATCTTAATACCTCCGTCTTCAAACTTCTTCATTTTCCAAACACGTAAACTTGTTTAAAGTGGTTTTCGGATAGGAATCACCCAAATCCGACTCCGGTTCTTTCGAAACCAATCATTGCTTTAAAAGAGGTTAAATTCATATGTGGATGTCAATCATCAATCAATTACTTCATCTTTTATTTAAATCAAATATCTTTATTAGATATATTCTCTTCAATTTATTCCATTTTCTTTTCAAGAGTATATAGAATCATTAAGCCTCATTTATCAAATCATTTGGTTTATTTAAACCTTTCTTAAATCCTGGAATAATTTCAAATTAGTTTCTCTTTTACTTAGGAAAACCTTTCCAAATCATTCATTAGATCTTAGTGAAAGATCGATTATATTTAAGCTATAACTTTTAACTTAGGAAAAATGTTTCCAAATCATTCATTAAATCTAAATCAAAGATTTATTATATTCAAGCTATAACTTTTAACTTAGGGAATATATTTCCAAATCATTCATTAAATCTCAATCAAAGATTTCTTTCTTAACTTCTGTTATCCCATTTTTTGGTCAAAACTGGAATATCGACAAACTGGCAAGGAATGATGGAGGTCGGGGTTTCACTCATGGTTTAAGGATAAAACTCCATTCGGTGTCAAGGGTTTAAAGTTACATTCGGTAGTGTAAAGTAAAATCACATCCGGCCTTCCCTTAGTCCATTCGGCACTCCCAAGTGGAGGTCATTCGGCACTCCCAAGTGAAGGTCATTCGGCACTCCCAAGTGAAGGTCATTCGGCATTCCCCTCTCACCACCGAACCAACTCCACATCCCCTCCTACCAAACCAAAGCCAGCCTCCACCGGTCCAGAGCCTCACCGGACCGACCAACCACTCTCTCCTACTACCGGTCCATCCACTGCCGGTCCACCATTCCATCACCGGACCGGCACTCCTCCGAACCAAACAACTCCAGAGCCTAGCCGAACCAACCCACCTACCACCTACCACCGGTCCAAGACCATGCCGAACCAGATGTGCCAGGCCAGATTGCAGCAGCCCAGGCCCACCAGCAGCTATATACATCCAAGACCCCTGCCTCCAGCCTCACTCTATAAATAGAGGGGCAGGGGTACAACAATGAGAGACAAGTTGGAGAGCTCAAACCTGGAAGGAACTTTCAAACAACTTTCATACACTTGTACTACAAGCTTTGTACTTGTAATCGGATTGGAAAAGGAGAATAACATATAAAGTGGATGTAGGCACATTTTGGCCGAACCACTATAAATCTGTGTGTCTTTTACAGTTTAGTCCCTGCTTTTTACGTATTTGCATAAACCACCTAAATCACTACGAACAACATAAAATCAACTAAATCATACAACTTGGAGCTGTTTGCCCATCTTTTGTGCAAACGCATTTGGGTTATTTGCTGAGATCTGTGATTTGTGCTTGAATATCGCTGACTTATATTCATACACTGGTGCTTTCACGGTATTGGGTGTTTGTGACCATTTTTTACGCAAACATTTTGGTGCTTTCACTGAGAGGAACCAGCTCCCACTACATCGGATAGAAGTTTGGATTTGGAAGACAATGACTAGGCAAAACAGTAGAAGGCTAAGGGCTGAGAGAAGCCAACAAGGAGGAAGTCAACAAGCATCCTCCGGAGGTGAGGAAGGACCGGCTTCGATCTACATAACCCGGGATGAGATGGAGGCCATAACAAATTCACTGCAAGAGAGGTTGCTGAAAAGTCAACAGGAAATGATGCAAACTTTCTTGGAGCAAATGAGAGCTGCAGGAATGCAGAATTTAGAAACAGCTACAACGGCTATGGATGCAGGACAAGAAGCTAGGGTTATGGAACCCAATGAAGGACAAGATACGGAGCCAGGTGGCAATCAACAAGGGCTTGGGGGCAGGCCCACAGGATTCAACACAGGAGAACCTTTGGAAGGAGTTCAACAGGCTAGAACCAACGTTGCTGCTAACGAGCCACACGAAGAGTATGTACCGGAGTTCCCTCGGGGGCAACCCCCGACAGACAACGGTGGATTGGTAGATATAATCAGGAAGACTGTGCGAGGTGGTTTGACCAACGGAGACTTGGAAGGGGTAAACAGGAGTCCGTTCACTCGGGAAATAAGGATGGCTCAGAATCCACCAAAGTTCAAGCTACCTAGCGTGGAGGTATACAATGGCAAGGAAGACCCTACGGATCACTTGATGAGATACACCAGACACATGGAGGTGCTGGGGGCATCAGAGGAGGTGATGGCCCGATGCTTCCCTTTGTACTTGACGGACTTAGCTGCGATGTGGTTCAGGCAGCTGGAAGAAAGATCTATCAGGACTTGGAGGGAATTGGTGGAAAGGTTTCTGGGACAGTTTCGGGTCCATGTCAAGAGACCGAAGAACGTGATGACATTGACATCGGTAAGGCAAAGGATGGATGAATCGCTTAGAGCTTTTCTAACTCGATTCAGTGCCGCAGTTGCTTCGGTGGATCGGCCCGATCCATCGATGGTTTTAATGGCAGCAGTATCAGGAGTCAGGGAGAACTCGGATTTCAAGGTGTCTCTGATACGAGATCCCCCACGGAATCTCGACGAATTCTTTCATGAGGCAGAAAGGTTCCTTCGACAAGAAGATGCGAGTACGGATTTAAAATTGAAAAAGGTTAATGCAGTTGAGGGGGGAGGACCATCCAGCAATGGTTCGGATAAAAACAAAGGAAAAAGGAAGCTGGACGGTGATTCTGGAAATGCTAGGAAGCAATGGAAGGATCCAAAGTTTTCCACATACACAGGATTGAACGAGACACTGGAGCGGATATACCTGGATACTCGAAATCGCCTTCACTACCGGAGGCCGGCTAGGAGAGAACCAACAGAACGGGAAAGGACATCAGGAAGGCACTGTCTCTTCCATGATTTGGATGGACATAACACCAACAGCTGCAGGCACTTAAAGGACATAATTGAGGAACACGTAAGAAGTGGACAACTGCCGCAATATGTTGGACCTCGGAATGCAACGGCGAGGCAGGAGCAACCGCCGCCTACCTCAAGCTACGATGGTGGGAGGCCCAGGAATGATGGTCGGTTGATCGTCCCTTGACCAGGTGAATATGAAATAAGTAGCAAACTATTGGCAAGCAACCAAGTCATTTACACATGTACGGGGACGGAGATAGCCCCTAGGCATGCTCTGAATGATAATAAACTGCGATGCTATGGTTTGTGAAATTTATCTTTTGCTTTTGGATTGGACACTGCTTTTCTTTTTGGTTTTCGGTTTTGGAGCTTGGATTGAGCTCCTGGTTTTTCTTGCTTTTTGATTTGGATTTTCCTTTGGATGATTGTTTTCGGTTTTGGATGCTGGTTTGGATTTCTGGTTTTCTGGTTTTGGATTTGAATTTTGGATTTGGATTCTGGATTTGGATTTCGGATTTGGATTTTGGATTTGGATTGGATTTTGACTGGATTTTTATTTGGTTTTTTTGTAACGGTCGTCGGGTATGGATTATGCCTGGCAAGGGGTGAGTCGCTTTGCCCGAACGTGGTAAATTGACTCATTCAGGTCGTCGAGTATGGACTATGCTCGGCAAGGGTCCGGAGTGACCAGGATTCGGCCTAGGACTTAGGCCCTATATTATCAATTGTTATTTTCAGGGCGTCGAGTATGGACTATGCTCGGCAAGGGTCCGGAGTGACCAGGATTCGGCCTAGGACTTAGGCCCTATATTATCAATTGTTATTTTCAGGTCGTCGAGTATGGACTATGCTCGGCAAGGGTCCGGAGTGACCAGGATTCGGCCTAGGACTTAGGCCATATATTATCAATTGTTATTTTCAGGTCGTCGAGTATGGACTATGCTCGGCAAGGGTCCGGAGAGACCAGGATTCGGCTTAGGACTTAAGCCATGGCATCGTACAACGTCCAGGGACACTGGACCAAGGTCGTCATGTGTGGATTACGCTCGACAAGAACACGAGGAGGCTAGCTTAACGTCCAGGGACACTGGATCATGGCCGTCAGGTGTGGATTGCGCTTGGCAAGAGCCCGGAAAGGTTATGGATTTGGATATCGACCCAGAGAGGTCCTGGATTCAGTTATTGGCTATTGGATAAGGATGGTTTGGGACTCGGTTGTCGAGTTCGGATGGACATGGAATTGGCTCAAGCTTTGGTTATTGGATTTGGAACTGGATATCGACTCGGAGCAGTCAAGGATGATCTACACTGGCAATATGGCTATGAACTTTGGATTTTGGATTCGGAACTATTCAAAACACGCCTTGTTATCACAAGGCATGTTTTGGGGGGCAAAGTGTTATCCCATTTTTTGGTCAAAACTGGAATATCGACAAACTGGCAAGGAATGATGGAGGTCGGGGTTTCACTCATGGTTTAAGGATAAAACTCCATTCGGTGTCAAGGGTTTAAAGTTACATTCGGTAGTGTAAAGTAAAATCACATCCGGCCTTCCCTTAGTCCATTCGGCACTCCCAAGTGGAGGTCATTCGGCACTCCCAAGTGAAGGTCATTCGGCACTCCCAAGTGAAGGTCATTCGGCATTCCCCTCTCACCACCGAACCAACTCCACATCCCCTCCTACCAAACCAAAGCCAGCCTCCACCGGTCCAGAGCCTCACCGGACCGACCAACCACTCTCTCCTACTACCGGTCCATCCACTGCCGGTCCACCATTCCATCACCGGACCGGCACTCCTCCGAACCAAACAACTCCAGAGCCTAGCCGAACCAACCCACCTACCACCTACCACCGGTCCAAGACCATGCCGAACCAGATGTGCCAGGCCAGATTGCAGCAGCCCAGGCCCACCAGCAGCTATATACATCCAAGACCCCTGCCTCCAGCCTCACTCTATAAATAGAGGGGCAGGGGTACAACAATGAGAGACAAGTTGGAGAGCTCAAACCTGGAAGGAACTTTCAAACAACTTTCATACACTTGTACTACAATCTTTGTACTTGTAATCGGATTGGAAAAGGAGAATAACATATAAAGTGGATGTAGGCACATTTTGGCCGAACCACTATAAATCTGTGTGTCTTTTACAGTTTAGTCCCTGCTTTTTACGTATTTGCATAAACCACCTAAATCACTACGAACAACATAAAATCAACTAAATCATACAACTTGGAGCTGTTTGCCCATCTTTTGTGCAAACGCATTTGGGTTATTTGCTGAGATCTGTGATTTGTGCTTGAATATCGCTGACTTATATTCATACACTGGTGCTTTCACGGTATTGGGTGTTTGTGACCATTTTTTACGCAAACAACTTCAAATCATATTCTTGCAAATCAAAGATTTTCATAACAGAGTATTACTACCACCTTAGGTATGGTAAATTTCACCTCCAGGGACCAATGACAAGTAATCCTACATCATGGAAATCTTTGTCTTAAGTATGTTTTATTTCGATAATTAGTTTGAAGGGGTTTTCGGATAGGAATCACACAAATCCGATCGTGGTTCCTTCGTACCAATCATCGAATAAAAGATGTTAAGTGGTTAAATAACATTAAAAGAATTTTTTTTGTTTTCTTTTATCTCGAAAAAACTAAAATATAATCTTTGAAAGCATCCGGGTTTTCCTTTCGATTTATTCCACCCCTCGCCTAAAAAGAGAAAACATAGGCCAGGTAAGTTCAGGGCACTGGTTGCTCCACACCTAACCTTAGTTAAACACCTTGTTTTATCTTTCTAGATCTCATAGGCGGGACAAATGTACTAGTCATTTCTGCATACTCAATTTGTTATTATATTCATTTTCTTCACTTTTTTTAAGTGGTATAAAAAATTCCTCTTAACCATTTATTCAGAATCTTACTAAAACTTCCAAATCATCTTTAAATTACTTAATTATTATTTTTAAAATCATTCACAATAGTTTAGGAAAGAACTGTTAAATTTAAACTCATATTCAAAAGGTTATAGAATTCGTAGCATAAAAGTGCTGCAGAAAGTGCTATATAAGCTTATTTGATTTAAACAACTTTTTAATATTTTAAATCTCATATTTTCCATTCCAAATCTCTTTTAAACCATTTTAACAGATTTATAAAATTTATTTCATTTTTTTAATCATTTAAAAATATCATTTATAAAGAAATTCTTTTCTGGATCCCGAACTGCAAGAAAATTGTTTTGGATATATTTCGAAATCTACTTGATCAAATCTTGATTTTCTTTCTTTATTTCAAAATTATTATCATTGTGGACCAAAGAATTTTTGTTTCGAAGAAATCCGGCTTATAAATCATTTTCTGCGTCAATTTGAAGTTACGACTCGAAATTTACGAACTACCGCCACACGACGAGCTCGATTTTGACCAATTTTGTGAATTGCATTGGAATTTGTCCGAAACACTTAAAAAAAATTTAAACCATATTTAAACTATTTCCACTAATTTAAAACAATATTTTCATCATTTCAAACTCATGTTTCATTTCATTTCTTATTATAATTATATTACTATAATATCATTTTCAATCCTTTTAGATATTTTGAAATCATGAAGAGACTAAATAATTTCCATACACATTTATATCGATTTAATTTCCATTGAATTAACTATGCTTAATTTCTAATCATATCTCTTATCATTTATCAAACAAGTTATCAACCACATAAACGATCATATGATCAACCAATTTTGCAACCAATTTATCAAGCATTTATCATTCAACATATTTAAACTTTTCAACCAATATACTTGAAGTAAGTTATGGATTAATTAGTAAATATGAGTACTCACCTTTAACCAAATTTTTCACTTCATACCAGCAATCATATCATCCAACGCTTCACTATTTTTTTAACTTTAACCAACTTTGGAAAATTCGATAGAGCTTCCGCAGCGCCTTGAATTAGCTCCTAGCTCTTGGAATGATATCGACGACACTTCCTTCTCTTTTTCTTTCTCCAAAGCTTCACGACTTGCACCTCCCTCCTCCATAGGTTCGACCTCCTCCTATTCTTCCTCTTCCTCTACCATTTCTTCACTTCTTAGATGTTAAACCATGTTTTAGTGGTATTCTAAGGTCTTTGGCAAAGTTTGGTGGTGTTTTGACTTTATTTGATATGGTTTTGAAAAAGTTAGTAAGGAAATGGAAGAGAAGAAGCCATTAGAGAAGCTTTTAGAAAGCTTGAGAAAGGAAGAAGAAGATGTAAAAATGTATAAAAGAAAGTGAAAGAATGGTGGTCTTATTTATAGAAAAGTTTTGAATTAAAATAATATTTTGTAAAAAGACCAAAATACTCTTACTTACTTATAAAGTAATCTTATTTTTTTTCAATACTTAACATCACATTTCAAATCATTACTTTATGTTATTTTTACTTAGATATTAAGTAAAGAAAGTAATAGTTATGTTCCTTTGATTTGATATTTTACTTTTTGACTTTTGTACTTTTTTGTCTTTTTATGCTTACTTTTTGTTAATTATATTCTAGAATTTTCTAAGAATGTTTAGCAAAAGTAAACTTGATTAGTGAATTAAATAATACTTATACTATTTGAATATATGTTCCTATATAAGAAAAAAAAGGTGCGACGATATTGCGACAACTTTTAATTGATAAAACGTTGATTTTCGACAAAATATTTTACGGTCACATTTTGACATTTAGTTAAACTATTTATTTATGTAAACCCAATTTAAAAATGAATTTTTTCTTCTTTCAATAAATTAAAACATGTCTCTTTATATTTTCAAATCATATTTACATCATATCAAAATCTCTAATTTTATAGTGTAGGTAAAATTGACAAAATACGACAAAATTTGGTTATTTTTTGTAAAACGATTATTAACATACTTCAAATATTTTAATATACTTTTATTATCTTTATTAATGTTTTTAATAGTATTTATCATTTTTAAATAAATATTTAAACCTGATTATTTAAGCATTTATTTATTTTTAACAAAACTTAACCTTTTTTGATTTATTCTAAAATCCAAATTTATACCTTTTAAATTATCTGCTATAAGAATAAATAATTTCTCTATTATTATCTATCATATATAACTTATGTATATAAGTTTAAACCTTTTTTATTTTAAAACAAACGAAATCTCTCATTTTTGAAGTAGCAAAATTACGGATCGTTACAATTGTATAGAAATCCATTCTCCGAACGAGCCTTGTAGGAGTTTTTTTGTAGAGCCTAACTTATCCGGAATTTAATAATGTTAACAATTTCAGCTAAGATTAATAATTTTACTTGCAAATGTTTTCAAAGGAAGGTCATTAAAAATAATATCAAATGATTTTTGCATAGTAAATGTTTGGTTATCATAAGGTAAAAATCCATCCGCATTTATGTGTGGACGTGGTATTATGAGATACCTTTCGTTTTCAAAATGAGTATTTTTTTAGTTTCTCACACCAGTCTCATGATTGACCCAGAGTTTATTTTTCTTTACCCTTAAACTCTAGGTGCCCTAATTTTCTCCGGGCAGCCTAGTAGTTAGCTAATTAAGAGCATTTTGAAGCATGAAGCATGGAGCATGAAGAAAGTTGGGTCTTTTTGTTATTACCGCCACTTTCCGCTATGTTTGTATTATGTATATGTATCTACTAGCACCTATAGGGATAGGCCATTATAACTATCCCAGCTGGGTTAATACTTATCATGATATTGATATCTCACTTTGAGAGTGAATATGTACTACCTAAATGATCACCACTTGTTAAATACGATATGAGATACTACTATTGTTCTAACTTCTATCTTTATTTTCTTTTACCCCGTGATAACCTGCCTCTCCTTCTCTTGGATTTGCGGCACGTGAATACCGAGGATGTATTAATGTCGATTTCTAAGCGTCGAGGAGGTGGGTCGTCACATAATATTATATATATATATATATATAGTATATATAGACATATATTTGGACAATACATTTGTACATCTAATGAATTAATGTGTCCGCTGCAGTATAAATCCCAACACCTATACATGGATATATTATACCTTACACAGATTTATATGTTACGCATGCACATACATATAAATGTATATATGATACATATATATATTTAATGTAACATAATTAAATTATACAACATCATATTATAAATTTAAATAAAATAAAAGATTTCATTCATATAAAATTTAAAAATATTCTAAATAAATGACTTTGTAGGCCCAATAAAGAAGCAATATGCTAAAAAATTGAAATTCACCCATAACCTCGCTGCGGGCTACCCCAGTTCCAACAATAACAACCAAAGTGTTTCAAAGTAAGTGAGGCGGTACTGAGTTTGTGGGTTTCGGATATGATCTGTGAAGTAATACAAAAGTATCAAACATATTGATAAAAAAAATCCAAAGTTTGAATTTCCATCAAAATGCTAGGAAGCGAACGTCTATAAGAAAGAACTACAAAGGTACTAAATTATTTCTAAAACTATAAGTAATAATAAACTTATTATTGTTAATGATGTAACCATGTTAAAATCATTTTAGTTTGGTTGTTTAATATTTAACGTTGGATTTGAAAATGACATCTTTTATAATCAGTATAGAAGGAGGTTAGAATTGTCCCAAATGATATATCCATTAAAATGTACAATGTAAAGCACGAAAGATCGGTAATAGGAATTATCATACATATTGTGTTGTCTACAGTATCACATTTTTCTTGTGTATTTGGTACATAAAGCAAGTATCAAATCTCATTTAAGATCATTGAATGATTATCTAGAGTTTTCCTGAAGATTGCGAAACACTTGGGAATTATTTGTAGAAACAACGAACATCGTATAAAGGAGTATTCACTCTCGAACTTCTTGAGTGTTATTGAGCATAGTACTTCAATCCAAAATTTATATTCAACCTTAGTTAAGGAGCTTCAAGTTGGAAGTGTTCCAAACTTGAGATGTGGTCGATTCATCAAATAATTTATGTAGACCACCCTGATTAGCACCGCAATAAAAGCAATGTATACATGTCTAAATGTACCAATTTATAACTGACTTAAGATTGATTTCAAATGTAGTGAATCTCATAATACTGTTATATGATAACAATGTTGTGAAATAGATAACAAAAGAACCAATAGCTCACTAGAAGTTGAGAAACATATTCCAAGAGTTCCATATAATAAATGTACTTTATCAACGTCAGAGAGAGTTAATTGATTAGGTAGATAATTAAAACAACATAGGATACCCATTTACTATATTACTAGCTAGATTATTTTGAAAAACCTAATAGGAGGAATGAGAATAATATTTCATAATTTACCCCAAGTGCAAGTGGAAGATTGATAGAGTTGGGGGTATGCCCTAGGAGAAATTATGTAATTTGATACATATATCCAACTCTATAATCGATCTTGTTCATCATAAAGATATTTGGTTTCTATTATATACTTTTTATATAGTGATATTAGTATTTAAGTAACTAATTTCAAGTAAATAAATAAGAAAATCATGAAATAAAATGTTATGTTATTATAGTTGCAAACAGTTGCAATCGTGAGTAATTAATCATAGAATAAAATAATATTTTATTTTAAATATTCATAGTCAAGATGTTTGTATTAAAATATCGATACATCCTTAGAGACCAAAATACATAATTCTCTCCAAATGTCGAGCATTGTGTTACTTATGGATGCTTGGGACACCACGAGGTTATATATCGATGGTTATTGGAAAACTATGGAATGACTCACCCAAGAGTTCCCGTTGGTTAATAACAACTAGGCCAAATAGAAAATCTTGAGATAAAGATATTACATAGTTCCTTCGATTAGAGAATACTACAGAACTTCAAAATAAATGCTTCACTTTTTTTATAGTTAAATCATCGCACGGCGATCCATCAAGTATTATTAGGTCTTAATTGAAGCATTAGAAGTGAAACACTATTCAATAGTGAATCAGTCTCCTCAATTGTGTGAGACTAGTATCATGGTCAGTTGTAGCCATCTCAAAGTAAATATTTTGGACCAAGTATAACAGTTAATAATAAATGTTATTATTGAACCAGGGACTTTATTTATAGACTAATTGAGTTAAATACAAACGATGTTGGAATTTCAACCAAAACCAAATTCTATAAATCCTGTCACCATATAGTGTTGACGAAGAGAATATATGTAAATTATCGTTACTATAGGTACTGCTTAAGTGATTGTGAAATTGGATTTTACCAAAAAGTCCTATAGACGATGAATTTGGCCAAACTGTCACACCACTAGCTAAGGCAACATGTGAATGCTGATATTAATTATTTAGTACTAATTGTCGATTGAATTCACACATCTGAGTTGCATAACCGCATTTATAATTTCTTTGAAAACCATACAACTTATTTAATTTGTAAAATTTTATAAATTGATTAAACTAATTAATATGCATGGAATATAAATTATTATTTATTTCTGTTGTTTAGAATGTTGTTGATAATTATTTAAATGTATATATAAAATTTATATTTGCATATATTGATATCAGTATACTTTCAAACAATGTTTAAATAAAAGTTATTGGAGTATTTGAGACTTTGATCCTTAAAGAAACAAGTTTTGATCTGCCATGCTTTAGAGGAATGAAGAGATTGATTAATTGAAACTTAAAAGGGAATTAAATAAGGAGGTTAAATTAAGAGCATGGAAAAGGTTCCTTTTATCCCATTAAAATATCCCTTCATTCTATTTTCTTTATCGAAAAATCTTTCCTTATCTTCTTCAAAATCATGGTTGCCCTTCTTTTTCGTTAAATAAAAGCAACTACTTCAAATCAAATATAATATTAAGTTAAAATAATGGTTGTTTATCCTTCTTGGCAAGATGTGGTGTAGATTCACTTGGTAATCTAAGGAGAAGCCATTAATCAAAGTGTGACAAGCGAAAATATTTTTTAAGGTATGTTCTTATTTATGATTTATTTATGATTTTCAAAATGATGTTGTTCATATGTATGTATGTATGTATGTATGTATGTATGTATGTATGTATGTATGTATACTGTAGTCGCATATTAAGTTCTGTTTCGAAATTCCTCTATGTATCATAATTAAATGTGAATTCTATTTGTGTATGATTTTATTTGAATGATGTTATTTTTAATTAGATCTAATATGAATAATTGTTGTGAAATTGATTTGATAGAACATTTTCATCTATTATTATAGTTGATTAATTTTTTGTTTAACAAAATAATTTATGTTTTAGTTCATTTGAGATCTTAAACAAATCCTTTGCTTGTTGGTTGTAAGATTGTATATTTTGATAAAGCTATTATGCTTTAATGAATTATTGTTCTTCTTATAGTTTACATATATGGATATGTTGGATTTTGGTCAGAATGCAGTGGGTTAAAAGGGTATATTTTTTTTGCCATTTTGGATATTATTAGGTATATGAGTCTAAATTTATTTAGATCCGATCTGAATTAATTTTAAATAGAATCATATTTTATTTGTTTCTAAATAAATTTTATTTTTATACTATATTTATGTTATATAATATGAACATACGTATCATACCCACATGTGCATATATGTGCACATATAACATATACAGTGTACATGGTTTAACATGTCTAAATATGAGGCTCAATTTTTTTGGAATGGGCCAGCATGCAACAAGGTAAATGTGCAAATTTAAAAAAAAAATGATCTTTTGGGCATATGAAGTCTAAATTAGATCTAATCTAAATTTATTTTAAATAAATGTTTTATTTAACTTCTAAATAGAGTTTTATTTTGATATTTTATTTATACTATATAATACAAACACGCATATCAAATATACATGTGTATGTATGTGCATGTGCAACATATATAATGCGCATGGTTTAACACCGTATATTGATGTTGGTATACCGCAATGGATCTGTTAGCCGCTCTATATATGTGCTATCTAATATATATATATATATATATATATATATATATATATATATATATATATATGTATGTATGTATGTATGTATATATTTCATTATGATATGAAATATATTTATAAGAGTATAAATGTTAATACATATACATACATGTACTTTCAAAATAATTATATTTGAAAATGCAAATACTAGTAATTACAAATTTTTATGTTATCAAAAAATAATTACAAATTAAAATTAAAATTTCAAATTTCAAATCTATACATCAAAATATTTTCTAATTTCAAATTAAAATATAAAATAATATTTTGATGTAATAAAGTAAAAAAAACGTAAATATGCGAAATTAAAATATATATATCATTTTTTGGAAATATAAAAGTATGTATTAACTTATATATATATATATATATATATATATATATATATATATATATATATAAATTAATATTTCAATTTCAAATATAAATTATCGTTATATATTTAAGTATAAATGGATAAAATTATATATGTGTGTGTGTGTATTCATACATATTTTTTGCTTATAATACGTTTAACAAAATCCCCTTTTTTAAGTGTCTTTTTATATTCTTTCCGTACAGAAATGTATAAAAAATATATTTTTTGAAATAAATTTCATAATCATTGGTATAATTAATGTACATTAATATATAAATATACATATTATATATATATATATGTATATTATAGTAACATCTTGTATTTAAAAATAATGTGTACATACATATAAGTTTTAAATTATATATATATATATATATATATATATAGACACATACACACTTTTTGAAAATTATTAAATGTATATAATTTAACAAAATTCTATGCGTAATTTTTATGTACATTTATATATTAAAAATAAAATTTTGTTTTAGCATCCATTTAAAAAAAAAGTCGATTTTTTTTATTTTTATTGATGGTCAAGAGCTACATATGCATACATACATACATACATACATATATATATATATATATATATATATCTGTGTGTGTGTATGTAAGTATGTATGTGTAACAATCTGAAATTTTATCGTTTGATTTTGAATATTTAATTAATTTCAAATATTGATATAATTGGTTTTTAAAGTTTAAGACTTGAATTCAAAACTTAGGGATTGTTTAAATATTTAAATTTAGAATTTAATATTTGAACAATGATTCTAAAATCAGGATTATGAACTGAATATTAATTAAATGAATTTAATAGTCGTATTTAACTTCTTTTAATTAATAAAATAATGATGATGAATTCATTTTGTAAATTTATTTGCAATATTAAATAATAAAAAAAAAATCAATTTTTATTATAATGACTCAATTTTTATTGACGTGTTTTTAATTTAAATATTTAATTTTTCAGTAATTTTAATTGTGAAAATACTTAAAATTATCGATTGATGATTTTTTTGGCAAACGATGATATTTTTGTAATTTTACAGAATCAATAACTAGTGTATATTATTATTGTTTTAGCATCGTGTCGCATTTTTGTGCATGATCATATTTTTATTTTGTCACACGTGATTCGTACACGAATGAATTACTGTGTAGCGAGATGTAAGAAAATGGAAAATTTTAAATAACCCATCACTTATAAACTTCATCACTCCAATACTCTGATCCTTCCTTTCTTTTCAAATGTACTGTTCCATTCACCATTCTCAAAATCTAAAAACAAGAGAAATTGCAAACTTTAAAAATCCAAATCTCAAAATTAATGCATCGAAAAATTATAAATAAGTACCTTTGAAATCGTTGTAGTGAGATCTAAAATTTGTTATGAGTATCGTTGTGTTCGACGTGGTGTGGTGAGTACGACAGTGATCGATAGTCCGTCATTTGTTTTTAATGCAAATTTGGGTTTCAATTTTCTCGAGCTATGGTAGTTGTTGGGTGATTTGGGAAGTTTGGGTATTTTTTGTGGTGAGGCGCACCTCGAGGTGGGTTTTGGTGAAATTCGGTCGACGGTGGAGGGTTGCGATGTACTCAGGTCATGCATGCTTGTTGGTGGGACGTGTGGCACGGGTGGAAAATGGTAGGGTCGAGATGGTGGAGCTCGGGAAGAGAAGGAGATTGGTGGTGGTCTTGTGGCAGGGAGGGGAAGTCACAGCAATAGGGGAAGTTTCTATAGGTCAAGGCGAGAAGAGATGTGTTATGGGGAAGATGATTAAAATAGAGTACTTAAGTTTTTAATTGTAATTAGTGTATAATTAATATAATTAAATTTAAATATCTTATAAAATATGTAACTCTCTCATATGAGGTTCAATCAAGATGTAGTTTTTTGCATTGCGTTTATAATAGCGATGCTACGAGATGGAACTAGTTTGATCGAGTTTTTAGAAAGTGAAAATTTGGGCTAAAATCAGATGTCTTTCGATTTTAGTTTAAAAGAACTAGAACGCCTAAGAGTCTGAAAGAATTTAGTAAGTTAAACGCATCTTTTTGGAACATCAGCATTATGTAGCGGATAAAATTTATTGCTTATGTTTAGATGAAATTATTGGTTGATTTGGTTAAATGTCCACTTTGAAAAGCGAATGACATTTAAAATTGTAATACGGAAAATTTGTTGAGAAATTCGAATTTCTCACCGTAATGATTTTAATTGTCAGTTATTTACCTGTTGATTTTATTCAAGTTATATACATGTAATATGGATTGTTAAATGCTAAAATTTGATTGTTTGGCCATATTTGATGTGACACCGACTTATGTTAAAAGTCAAACCTTTTTAGCGAAAAATGGTAGTAATAGCATTTGCTAAGTGTTATAACAACAATTGGCCTCCATATAGTATTTTGAGAATACTAAAAATTACTGTTTGATTTGGAAATAGTTTCTGAAAAGTGCATTTTTAATTTGACATTTGGGATTTTCTATGATATTTTATTAAAAATTTATTTTTTCACTTCTCTATTTTACTTTTAATTTCTTTTATTATTCTTTTCTAATTTATATGTGTGTATATATATATATACATACATGTGTGTGTGTAAATATTTTAATATTATTTTGGAAAATATCTATTTTCATAGAAAATTTATTATAATAGTAAATGTTTATTTTAAAGGAAGTAAAAAGGGGTATATCCTTATTTTTAAAGTGATTTTTATATTTAAAATAAGATAGAAATATTTTGGGTAATTTTTGTGCAACAATTCATATAAGAGTTGCAAATAAAGAACAAATTTGTAAATGGTATTTTATAAATCAAAGAGTGATTTATAAGCGATATCTTATAAATAAAAGAATAGTTTTACATAAAATATTTTAGAAAAATGGGAAATATTATCATTTGGATAAATTGGAGTAATAAATCACAGTTGTGAATTTATTATAAGGGGATTTTAGGCTCAAGGAAAAAGTTGCAAAAAAAATTAGTCTCAGAGACAACAGGTTTGTTTTTTAGGCTGAACGACACTTTTTAGTGTAAATTACAGAATGATATTTGTAACTATCATTTTCTGTTTGCACTAAAAGTTTCCTTCAGACTAAAAAACAAACTTGTTGTCCCTGAGACTAAATTTTTTTGCAACTTCTTCCCTATGTCTATTTTCCTGTTAATATAATATATGGAATGATTGTGTTATGGAAAGAATATGGGTTTTAAAATTAAATTTGGAGTTTTATAAATGTATTTGGGGTTTTGTTTATATGTAGAGTTTTATTTATATAAAAGGAGTTTGTAATTCTATTTAGAAATTTGTAAAGGGTTTAATGAATGAGTTGGAGTTTATAAAAGAGTTGCAAATAAATTTGAAGATTTTAGAGAATGAGTTTTGGAAATGATTTTATAAAAGAAATTTTATAAAAGAATGTATAAACAATGTAAGTGATGTTTATAAAGGAGCTTATTAAATAATTTTGAAGATTTATAAAAGGGGATTACAATTATGATTAGATATTTATCAACAAATTTATGAGTAATATTTTTATTAAATGAGTTTGATAATATAAGGAGTTTTATAAAGGCATTTTATAAAATAACTGAGATTTGATTTCCATAAATAATCAATTTAAATTACGATGGTATGAAAAATGTTCTTTTCATACTTAACATTAAATTCCGAGGTATAAAAACTCGTCACTATCTTGAGAATTTAGAATACATATCGAGGCCAGGTCAGTTTTTCGAACTTGTCCAATCTTATTGTTGATAAGGGATAGTACTGTTTGAAATCGGGAAGTGATGTTAAGTATACATTCCCTTATTTCCATCCAATTCATTTACTTACACCTGAAATAAAAATTGTTTTGGGTTTATTATTATCAATGTTTTTAAATGACATTGTTTAACACAATTGGGCATAGTTTTGAAAAATGGAATCTACCTTAAGATTTGTGAACATATTTATACCGTTGAGGTAAGTATATGGATACATTTTCTAAGTATTGGAAATGTTGTGTTTGTGAATATACTTTTTATTACGGATATAAGTATATGGGAAGTTTTCTAAGTTGAAAGTGAAATGCTTTTGTGGGTATACTTATACGGTTGAGATAAGTATATCGATATTTTTCGAGTATTGAAAAAGAATGGAGGAGGGTTTGTGTATATATCTTTGTAAAAAAAAATTTAATACAAGAATTTACAAAGTGGTTTTAATTAACAAGATGATTAATTAAAGAGGTCTAGGGTTGCTTATGTGCTTAACCAGTATAGTGTCTTTATGGAATTAAATTTTTGGTTGAATTGTTTGCTTATTTGATAGTTATATAACCGACTATCAAAACCTTAGCTAGTTTTCTAATTATCATTGTTGTTTGATTTAAAGATTTAATTAATTTTAAATATTGTAATAATTGGTTTTTAAAGTTTAAAGTTCAATTCAAAATATAAGGATTATTAAATATTTTTTGTGAACTTAATATATAAATTGTGATTTTAATATCGGGATTGTGAATTGAATTTTAATCAAATGGATTTAATAAGCTTATTAAACTTCTTTTAATTAATAAAATAATAATGGTAAATTCATTTTATAAATTTTAAATAATAATAAATAATAAGAAAATTAACTTTTAGTATAAAAACTCGATTTTTATTAACGCATTTTTAATTTAGTTTATTTGAATTTTTCATAATTTTTAATTGGAAAATATTTAAAATTATCGTTTAACAATTTTTCGACAAACGACGGTATTTTTTCAATTTTACAGGATTGGTTAACTAGTGTATATTATTATTGTTGGGATCGTGTTGCATTTCTGTGCGTGATCGTATTTTTGTTTCGTCGCTCGCGGTTCGTATGCAAATGAATTTCTGTGCAACGAGATGCCAGAAAATTGCAAATTTAATATAACCCACTACTTATACACTTCAACACTCCAATACTCTAATCCTTCCTTTAATTCTTTTCAAACATACTGTTCCATTCATCATTCTCAAAATCTTAAAACAAGAAAAATTGCAAACTTTGAAAATCCAAATCTCAAAATCTATTCATTGAAAATTTATAAAATAAGTATCTTTGGAATCTCACTCCATGTATTCCAAATTGTAGATATCACTCAGATTCCAAAGATAATTTTTTTATCAAAAAAAGTATCTTTGGAATCCTTGGAGCGAGATCTACAATTTGGAATTCTTGGAGTACGGTTGTATTCGACGTGGTGTGATGAGTGCGACAGTGATCGACAGTGAGTCATGGGTTTTCAATGCAAACTAGGATTTTAATTTTCTTGAGCTATGGTAGTCCTTGGGTTATTTGGGAAGTTTAGAAGTGTTTGTTGGGGGTGACGCACACCTCGAGGTAAGTCTTGGTGAAGTTCGACCCGTGGGGGGCTCACGCTTGTGGATGTGATGGATTTGGTAGAGGGGCATCAGTGGAAAATGGAGGGGTAGAGATGGTGGGGCTCGCAAAGTGAAGGAGATTGGTGGTGGTCTCGTGGCATTTCATGAAAGATCAAGCATGGAAGAGGTAGGGGAAGTCAAAAAATGGGAGAAGTTGCTATGGTTGAGGCAGGAAGAGATTTTTTTTGGTAATATGATAAAAGTAGGAAATTAAATTTTTAATTGGTATGTAATTAATATAATTAAATTTACAAATCTTATAAAATGTATAACTCTCTTATTCGAGTTGCAGTTGTTTGCATTACGTTCGTAATAGTGATATCTATGTGATGGAATCAGTGTAATATCCCCCTACTTGGAGGCCTAAAACTAACGGCTATGTATGCTACAGTCATCCATAGTTATTATTCCTCGGTGAGTAAATACGGTGGTGTTAGATTCATTGATACACAAAAACACATGAATATGGAAAAAAAATTAAACTTCAACAAAATCACATTCCATATCAAAACATTTCCATTTCATTGCATAATCCCACATTTGCAAATCATGTTTAGAGAAAATATATTTATTACAACATACGTCCAGAGCGACATATGAAGATGCCCCCGGGATGATCAGAGTATATACAGGAAATATAACAGCTTTGGCATTATAGTCAACACACCGGAATCAGTAGAAAGAGAATTCTAAATAGTCATGTCTCCGGAAGCTTATTCATCTTAAGATGTACATGAAAACCTCAACTCTGAAACTACTCAAAATCAATTGAGTATCCGAGAGTTTAAGGGGAAAACATAAATTTCGAGTCAAACATAAAGCTAGGTATGAATAATAATCTACCATCTCAAATTATTTAGATATCTAGTGAGACCACGCAGCTTAGTGGAATGGGTTTCCCCCTATTAGTATCCCAAAACCTTTTATAAAACCATATACTATGCTCTTGACCACAATGGTTAAAACAATTCAAATAGTATAATAGATGATATGCAAAACAATTGAATCAATTTTGGATTACCCATCCCCATTCATCTTAGACTATTTGTTTCAATTATAGTTTCCAGGATTACCATTAGCATATTATTTTCATAGGATGACTGATAACCGGTTAACATTTAAAGACTCCCTGTCCAACTACATAGTTATCATGGGATCACTATTAACCTATTGGTAACTCCAATATTATCCTTATCCTAGTTTTCATGGGTTGACTAAGAACCATTTGGTAACCCCAATATCCTTTTTTCTTGCCCTAGTTTTCATGGGTTGACTAGGAACCCATTAACATCTGTCAATATTTCATCCGGATATAGTTTTCATGGGCTAACTACAAACCTACTGGCCCTACCAATATCCAATCATAGTTTTCATGGGCTTACTATGAACCCGTCTATCTGACATCTTCCTCTGCACATAGTTTTCATGGGCTAACTATGAACCCATCTATCTAACATCCTCTTTTATACATAGTTTTCATGGGCTAACTATGAACCTATTGACCCCTGCCAATATCATATAGTTTTCATAGGCTTATTGAGATTCTATTGGCCCCAACTGATATCTTTCCTTTATATTTTAGCATCCTATATTCTGGTCTCCCTGACCTCTTGGATGCAATTCTACTCATTCAGTACTTTTATCAATTTATATTCACTACTGGGTTAATCAAATTGGTTCTTATACCCTTTATCCCCAAAATGCAGTTGTGGGACCATTTAAAAGTGAATATATTCAAATTTGAAGAAACAACATAACAATACTACTCCTGTGGGTTCAAATTTAACAAAGATGTCTTCTTATTAAAACCATTATAAAAACTCCTTCGAAATATAGCCATGGGTTTTTCCTTTAAAAATAGAGTTTGGGTTACAAAACCTTTCGATACCTTCGAAACCTAGCTTTCGACTTCATAGGATGACCTCCTCAAAATCTCTTAAAACATTAGGCTCCTGCCTTATAATACTTTAAAAGCAACCTTTCGAAACCTTTCGAATATATTAAAGTATTATCTTTTATCTTTAGAAGCTTAGCTTCGAAACAAGTTGAAAGTACCCATTTCGACACTCTTGGAAGTAACCCTTCCGAAACCATTGAAAGTGCCCCTTTTGAAAGCATTGGGTTTATACTTAAAAAATTATTTGGGTCAAAGTGAATATAGGTGAAAGCATTAGCTTCGAAACTATCTTTTATTATTTATAAAACATTGGGGAAACATGATGGTGACGACACCATCTCTTTCAAAAGCATAAAACATCCGGATAAAACATTAGAAGGTTGGAGTTGAACCCCCTTTTGAACCATCACCTTCGAAACCCCTAACCCCTTTCAAAAGCTTTAGGAAGTGGCTTAAACTTTATAAAACAAAGTATCCTTTCGACTGCATTGATACCCTTGACATTATCGAAAGGTCAAAGAACGGCAGCAAGGTATCGACTAGGTCGGAACCCCTTCTTTCAAAACATTCTTCATAAGTAAATAACCTAGTCGAAAGCAATTGTAAGTTATCGCAACCCTTTTGAAACCTCTTTAAATCCTCTTTCGAAACCAATTGTTTTGACACTGTTGAAGGCTTAAAACAAAGCATAGGCAAAAACTTTTCGTTTTAAAAACAAACCAAGGTTTCAACCCCTTCCTTCGGAAGCTTTACTTTCGACACCCTACCTTCTACCTATCTCCTATCCACTACGTACCATCGTGGTGATACCTTGTGTATTGGTTTTGGCACAGTTGTTTTTGACAAGGAGGAAGGTGGAAGCTACTGTGTCGAAAGGCACTTACCTAAATAGACGGCACCACTTTTCTGAGAAAACCATATTGTTATCCCAACTTTTTGCAAAGTTGAGATACCCAAAAACTTACTAAAAATCAATGATTATTATTCTTGAAAACAAATTGAGCATTACAGGATAACCATGGATATCGATGAATTTTTGCCGAGTCCAGATTGAGCTACAATTGATAGGACATGACAAGAAAGATCATAGAAGTCTGCATCTCAAATTTCAAATCAATCCGAGTTTGTATGCTTAAGTTATGACGGATTCAAGTTGAGAGAGATGGACCTTGCTCGGTTCGAATCCATCACCCCTTCATTGGTTCGAACCCATCTAGTTCGAACCCATCAGGGCAGGCATCACGTTCGAATCGATAAGAAGAGACGATGTTCGAATCGATTAGCTAGTGCCCGCCTCACATCCATCAACTTCGACTCCATTTACTTCGAATCCATAAGAAATGCCCTTGCTTCGACTCCATCCAAGTGACCGTACTTCGACTCTATCAACTATGCATCGATTCAGATTCGTCCACAAGGCCATAAGACCGAATCCATCGAAGTGTTCTGTGTCTTCGAATCCCAGTGGAGAGAAAGCATCGAACCGCTCCTGATCGATTCGATGGAAGTGCTAGTTTCTATCGATTCGAAGGAAGCGACTCTTCGAATCGATAGCCTCGAAACCATCAAGTAGGCACGGCTACGAACTCGGAGTCGACCCATTCAACTCGGTGAAAAGTAGGGATCGGCTCGAAGAACGCGCGACACGTCACAGGAGCATGGATTCGACCCTATGGGTTCGAACCATATCGATTCGAACGAACCCATAGGATCGATTCGAAGCAGCCAGCACGCCGAGAATCTCTATCTTGAATCGATCGTATCTCTCAATCCTTGATCCAAATGCCATGAAATTTTTACAGGAGTTCGTCTACATGTCGAAGAATGTCCACGCCAAGTTTCATCGCGATTGGACGATTTCTTGATCGATTCGAGCCAAAGGTCGAATCGATCCCAATGTGGGCCCGGATCTCCAGGTTTCGGCCATGTGGGCCCCCTCACGTGCCAGAAGCGGTCTACCTGATTTTTAGGAGAAATATCAGCCTCCTACGCCTATAAATAGAGCCCCAGGTCATTCAGAAAAGGGGACGGGATTTCTCTTTGGCAAAATCAAGACTCTGAAGCATCAAGACTCTACCAGATTCTACTTTGCACTCCACAATCACCGTTGTACTCGAATTTCAAAGCTATAATCCATTGTAATACGCTGTAATCAAGTGTAATCAGCGAAGAACATAAATAAAAGAGAAAACCTTTGAAGTGGACTAGGCCGGAGATAGCCGAACCACTATAAATCGTGTGTCCTTGTTTATAATTTTGGCTTTACTTGCTTAGATCTGTGATTTGTGTTTGAATATTTGCTGATTTATATTCCAACACTGGTGCTTTCACAACGCTTGGGGTTTGTGACCAATTTTGGCACAAACACTTTTGGTGCTTTCACTGAGAAGAAATAGCACCCGCTACATCAGATTCAGAGTTCAGATTCGAAAGTTTAAAAAATTCCAATTCAGAAACAATGACTCGACAAACAAGACAAAGAGTTGATCGGAGCCAACAGGGAGGAAGCCAAGAAGCGTCCTCAGGAGCAGGGGAAGGACAAGCTTCCGTCTACATCACTAGAGACGAGATGGAGGCTATGGCTAATTCGATACGCGAAAGCATGATAAAGACCCAACAGGAGATGCTGTAGAATTTCCTCGAACAAATGAGGGCGGTGAATATGCAGAACCTTGGACCAACTACAACAACTACAAGTGCGGGACAAGGAATCAGGATTACAGAAGCTAATGAAGGTCAGGTTCAGGACCAGAATGTAGGAGTTGAAGGTGACCAACAAGGACTTGGGGGAAGACCCTTGGGATCCGATACTGGAAGGCCAATAGACGGAGCCCAACAAGCTGGAGTCAATGCTTATGCTAATGAGCCACCAGAAGAATACGTACCAGAATTCCCTTCAAGGCTCGGGGGGGGGGGGGGGGGGGATAGGAACTTGACAAGGGGGCAACCCCTAGACGGAGACGAGAGAATGATTGGCCTAATGCGACGAATCATGAGAGGAGGACTACCTAGTGGAGGGCTGGAAGAAGTTAGTCGGAGTCCGTTCACTCCGAACATCCGACACGCAAGGAACCCTCCAAAATTCAAACTACCAACGCTAGAACCCTACGACGGGAGGTCAGACCCGACCATGCATATTACCAGATATATTAGGCACATGGAAGTGCTGGGGGCATCCGAGGAAGTGATGGCACGATGCTTCCCTCTATATTTTTCGGATTAGGCTGCACTTTGGTTCAGGCAACTAGAGACGGGATCAATCAGAACATGGAGCGAGCTTGTGGACTGCTTCATGAGACTGTTCCAGGTCCATGTGACGCGTCCCAAGAGCGTGATGACTTTAGCTTCGATCAAGAAAAGGGCCGGAGAGTCCATAAAAGATTTCCTACTAAGATTCAATGTAACAATGACTTCTGTAGATCGCCCGGATCCATCGATGATTTTGATGGCAGCGGTGGCAGGAGTCGCGGAAGGCACAAAATTTAAAGATTCTCTGACTAAAGATCCCCCACAAGATCTTGGAGAGTTCTTTCATAAAGCTGAAAAGTTCATCCGATTAGAAGAATCACGAGCCGAGAGGCTGGAAACAAATGTTGCGCAGAGCGAAGGAACCTCCAGAGAACAGTCCGGAGCGGACAATAGAAAGAGGAGACAAGATGACAGACATGACGGTCCTGATAAACGGAAGAAATTCCGAGAACCAAGATTTAGGCAGTACACAGATCTGACTGCAGGCCTAGAAAGAATTTACACTGGGACTCGGGGGCAACTCCCCTATCGAAAGTCGCCTATAAGGGATCCCACTGAGCGGGAGAGCAGGACAGGAAAATATTGCCTATTCCATGAGCTGGATGGGCACACCACAGATGAATGCCGCCACCTAAGGGATGAGGTGAAAGAACACGCCAGGGGAGGTAGATTGCCGCAATTTGTCAGAGAACGGACAGCGACAGTAAGGCCTGAACAACTACCGCCTCCTCCTAACAGGAACGATCCTGGATCGGGATCACGACTCATCATCCACTGATTAAAGATGGCAAAGGCTAAGTCCGGAATTTGGACTTCGGTCGAATAATTCTATTTAGATTTGTTTTCAAAATAAACGGTTACTCCACTTACACATGTACGGGAACCGGAGAGATCCCTAGGCATGCTCTGAGATGGAGATAAACCGATACGCCCAGAGAGGCAATGTTTAGCTTTTTCTGATGTTTGAGATTGAACATCTAGAACTCGAATTTTAAATAAATAAATTAGAACTTCTTGCAATAAACCTTTTGACCGGAGAGTCAGAAGATGAACATTAATACCAATATAAAAATGATCGCTTTATGACCCTACCCGGAGAGGCGGGGTCCGGAGTGCAAGAAGTGAGTTGCTTCGCCGGAGAGCGACAGGATCGACTCGATTAAGGGCTGTTTCCCCTTCATCGGAGAGTGACAGGATGGGATCCAGCAAGAGCCCGGAGAGGCTATGATCGGTCTCGAACGACCAAAACATCGCTTAATGTTCAGATACGCTGAACCGGAGTGTAAGAAGTGAGTCGCTTCACCGGAGAGCGACAGGATCGACTCGCTTAAGCGTTGTTTCCCCTTCACCGGAGAGTGACAGGATGGGATCCAGCAAGAGCCCGGAGAGGCTATGATCGGTCCAGGATGACCATGACATCACTATACGTCCTAACCAGGACCGGAGTGCAATGGGATCTTTCTATTCAATCACTAAGTCTAGAGTGGACTACGGAACTTTATGAATGCTGATTCGGCTTCGAACAGCCATAAACTTGATTGATAATACTGCAGCTATGAATGAAACATGAATTTACTACACTCAACTTAAGACCGTTTAAAACATGCCTTTTACCAAAAGGCATGTTTTGGGGGGCAAAGTGTTATCCCAACTTTTGGCAAAGTTGAGATACCTAAAAACTTACTAAAAATCAATGATTATTATTCTTGAAAATCAATTGAGCATTGCAGGATAACCATGGATATCGATGAATTTTTGCCGAGTCCAGATTGAGCTACAATTGATAGGACATGACAAGAAAGATCATAGAAGTCCGCGTCTCAAATTTCAAATCAATCCGAGTTCGTATGCTCAAGTTATGATGGATTCAAGTTGAGAGAGATGGACCTTGCTCGATTCGAATCCATCACCCCTTCATTGGTTCGAACCCATCTAGTTCGAACCCATCAGGGCAGGCATCACGTTCGAATCGATAAGCAGAGACGACGTTCGAATCGATTAGCTAGTGCCCGCCTCGCATCCATCAACTTCGACTCCATTTACTTCGAATCCATAAGAAATGCCCTTGCTTCGACTCCATCCAAGTGACCGTACTTCGACTCTATCAACTATGCATCGATTCAGATTCGTCCATGAGGCCATAAGACCGAATCCATCGAAGTGTTCTATGTCTTCGAATCCCAGTGGAGAGAAAGCATCGAACCGCTCCTGATCGATTCGATGGAAGTGCTAGTTTCTATCGATTCGAAGGAAGCGACTCTTCGAATCGATAGCCTCGAAACCATTAAGTAGGCACGGCTACGAACTCGGAGTCGACCCATTCAACTCGGTGAAAAGTAGGGATCGGCTCGAAGAACGCGCGACACGTCACAGGAGCATGGATTCGACCCTATGGGTTCGAACCATATCGATTCGAACGAACCCATAGGATCGATTCGAAGCAGCCAGCACGCCGAGAATTTCTATCTTGAATCGATCGTATCTCTCAATCCCTTGATCCAAATGCCATGAAATTTTTACAGGAGTTCGTCTACATGTCGAAGAATGTCCACGCCAAGTTTCATCGCGATTGGACGATTTCTTGATCGATTCGAACCAAAGGTCGAATCGATCCCAATGTGGGCCCGGATCTCCAGGTTTCAGCCATGTGGGCCCCCTCATGTGCCAGAAGCGGTCTACCTGATTTTTAGGAGAAATATCAGCCTCCTACGCCTATAAATAGAGCCCCAGGTCATTCAGAAAAGGGGACGGGATTTCTCTTTGGCAAAATCAAGACTCTGAAGCATCAAGACTCTACCAGATTCTACTTTGCACTCCACAATCACCGTTGTACTCGAATTTCAAAGCTATAATCCATTGTAATACGCTGTAATCAAGTGTAATCAGCGAAGAACATAAATAAAAGAGAAAACCTTTGAAGTGGACGTAGGCCGGAGATAGCCGAACCTCTATAAATCGTGTGTCCTCGTTTATAATTTCGGCTTTACTTGCTTAGATCTGTGATTTGTGTTTGAATATTTGCTGATTTATATTCCAACACTGGTGCTTTCACAACGCTTGGGGTTTGTGACCAATTTTGGCACAAACACATATTTTATTCTTGTTTAAGTAAACTTTTCTCTAACTAACCTGCCACGTGTCAAGACTAGATTGGTTTCCTTAACTTTTTCAAATTCTTTGTCAAAAATAACTGCCACTAATCAGATTTAAACCACAGTTAAGTTAACCAAACAGGCCTTTCCAATTTTTTACAAAGAAATCCCTCTTCTAAAAAAAATTATTTTGCATAGAAAATCTCTTAAGAAAAATACCCAATAATTCCAAAAATTCACTTTAATCATGTTATCTTACATATCAAAATTCCAAACCCAAATTCTCAATATATTTTCCAAAATAAGTAATAAACCCAAATACCATATTTTCCTTTGAAAATTCATAATAATCTTTCCATAACCTGAAAATTCTCAAAATTGGAACCCCACTCCAAAATCATATTTCTCATAATATAAATTTTTCCCATGGCATTTAAACCTCTTTAAATCTCGGTTTTGATTTAAAATCATGTTAAATCTCTTTTAAACAACCTTGTTTAAATAAAATAAATCTTATATCAAACTTACCATCATCCAATATATCATAAAACGAATTTACCCGTTAAATCTAAAAAGACATGATTTAAACCAAAATAGAGATAAGATTATTATTCACCTTGGTGTAGATTAGGAGATTGGATTGAGATTGATTTCCCCTAAGCTTGAGTCTCTAGCTTTCAATTTGAATTTTCTCTTCCTCTTAATGGTCATACTTTATATTTTTTGTTTGCATTTTAAAATGATGTGAGTGGGAAGTAAAAAGGTGGGAACGAAATATATAAAGGCGGAAGTTAGGAGCGACGAGTCCCAATATATCCTTATGTAACTTAATTAACCAAAACCCAATCTTTAGCCCATTAATTAGTTCATAGGCACAACCTTAATTAATTAATTCAAGTCTCAATCACCTTATCACTTACATTTACATTAATCTATTTAATTTATGTAATTAAATCTCCTAAATAATGCCATCAAAAATTAGGGGTGTTACAGGCTCATCTCCTTAAATAATTCCGTCCTCGAAATTTAGCAAGGACTAAATATCAAACATATCAATCATCTGTAACGATTCCTAACAACCATACTAGTCTACCTGACTAGGAAATATCTATATAAATCTGATATAGACATACCCACAGAGCAAATCAAAATAATTATCTAGAATAGTGTCCTCTATTTCCCAAGTATAATCCTTATTGTTTCGCTTCACTGAATTTCACTAACTTGATGGTCTTGTTCCTCAATCTTTTCTCATCTCTCGCGACAATCCGAACTAGTTGTCTAACAAAAGTCAAACCAGGCTCTACTAACAAGTCCTCCAACATTGTCTAAGGGATGGTAGCCTCTGGATCATGCACATAATGGGCGAAGATGAGATGCATGAAATACATTATGGACACCCGCCATATTGCTCGGTAACTCTACTCTGTATGTGAGCTTTCCAATCCTCTCTATAATCTGGAATGGACCAACATATCTTGGGGCCAACTTTCTCGATTTCCCAAATCATACCACACTCTTCATCGATGATACCTTAATGAAAACCCTGTCTCCCACTGAGAACTCTAGGTCTTTACGCCTCTTATCTGCGTAACTTTTTTGTTTGGATTGAGTTTCCTTCATCTGTTCTTGGATTAACTCAATCTTCTCTGATGCTTCCCTAACCAAATCTGGACCCTAAGACCAACCTGTCTCTAGTCTCCAACCAACATGCAAGGGATTTGCACGGCCTTTTATACAAAGCTTCAAAAGGCGCCATTCCTATACTATTCTGATAACTATTATTATATGAAAACTCAACCAAATGCAGGTGATCCTCCCAAGATCCACCAAATCCAACACATAATCCCTTAACAAATCCTTGAGTACCTTATTGACTCTCTCTCTGTCTATCTGTCTATGGGTGATACGCGGTACTCATCTTGAGCTTAGTGCCTAACAAATCCTATAGACTCTTCCAGAATTTTCTAGTGAATAAGGCATCTCTATCACTGACTACGCTACTATGAACCTCATGAAGTCTAACTATGTTCTTCATGAACAACCTCGCCAAACTGGTGTCGTCCTGGTTGACTTTACTGGAATAAAATGGGCACTCTTGGTCAACCTGTCCACAATGACCCATATACTTTCATTTCTTCTCCTTGACCTAGGAAACCGATCTATAAAATCCATACACATCGAATCCTATTTCCAAACTGGAATATGTAGAGGTTGAAGTAACCCACTTAGCTTTTGATCTTCGGCTTTCACTTGTTGACAGTTTACACACTGCCTAACCCACAAGCTAACATCCCTCTTTATGCTGATACATCGTGTTCCCTCCAAGACGAATCATAAACTTGGATCAATGACATTTCTCAACAACTTCTCTTCTCAAGTTCTCTACATCTGGAACACATAATCGTCCCTTCCTTCTCAAATATCCTCTCTTGTCAAGACAAAAATCTTTAAAATCACTGACTTCAGTTCCAACCTCAAGCCTTCTGATCCTCTCGGCTAATAATGGATCCTCCTTCTGCTTAGAAACAATTCTCTCAATCAACACTGGTCAAACTTCTAAATAGGACAACATGGCAATACTCTGACTAGAACTAGCAGTCGATCTTAACTGCACATCACAACTGGCCAAAGCTTCTAGATATCTCCATTTTGCCAACATAGCCAATACTACATTCCGATGTCTTCTGCTAAGAGCATTTCCTACTTTATTACCATTCCCTGGGTTATACTCTATACCAAAATCATAAGTAGCCAAAAAATTTAGCCATCTCTATTGTCGCATATTCAACTCTTTCTGAGAGAATAGATATACTAAAGACTTATGATTTGTATATAACTCAAATCTCTCCTTGAAGAGATAACGCCTCCAAATCTTCAAGGCAAAAACTAGCACAACCAACTCCAAGTCATGAGTAAGATATCTTACTTCGTGTGGTCTAAGCTACCCAGATGCGTAAGCAATGACTTTTCCCTTCTGCATCAACACTGCTTCTAATCCAGTCCCATGCACATTCGTGTATACTACCAACCCTTGGTCACCATCTGGAACTACTAATACTGGAGCATTGGTCAACAAATGCTTTAACTTAAGAAATGCTTCCTTACATTTGTCGGACCAAACAAACTTCACTTCCTTCATGGTAAGCTTAGTAAAAGGCGCTGCTATCTGTAAGAAATCCTTGATGTAAAGCCAGCAAGTCCAAGAAAACTTCTTATCTCTGTTACCATCTTTGGTCTCTTCCAATCGTTCATAGCTTCGATTTTATCTTGATCGACTGACAATCCCTTCTTTGAATCCACATGACCAGGAAACTTGACTTCTTTCTTACAAAACGACACTTGGAAAACTTCACCTTTAGCTGAATCCGCCATAGCATCGCTAACAAAACTCTAAGATGATCCTTATGCTCTTTCTCATCCTTATAGTATACCAAAATGTCATCTATCAACACCAACACGAATCTATCCAAATACCTTCGAAAGACTTGGTTCATCAAATCCACAAAGAAAGCAGGTGTATTCGTCAACCCAAATGGCATCACCAACCACTCATACAAAGCATATCTACTTTGAAATCAAAGGAATACTATCCTCCACCACTCTCAACCAATGGAACCCCATCGGCAAATCCGACTAGGAATACAATCCGGATCCATTCAACTAATCAAACAGATCATCAATTCTCAGCAAAGGATACTTATTCTTATCATCCTTTCGTTTAGCTTATGATAGTCGATACACATTCTTAATGAACCATCTGGTTATTTCATGAATACCGTGGCCACTCCCCAAGACGAACTACTTGGTCTAATAAAATTCCATCTTTTTAGATCCACTAGCTGCACCTTTAGTTCCCTCATATCTATCGGTGTCATCCTACTAGGTGGTCTACTCACAGGTTCAGCTCCTGGTATAAGATCTATCTAAAACTCAACAGCTCGTTTTGGAGGTAGCCTTATGACTGGTTCAAATGCATCTGCGTACTCTCTTGCAATCCAAACCTGACTTAACTTTTCACCCACTTCCATTGTACTTAATAAAGCATAACAACTCTAGTCAGAATTCTCTACCGAGAACATAATTCGGTTATAACTATCTGGGTGTCTCAAAGATATCTCTCCATCCTGGCAGAATATCCTAGCCTCATACCTTCTCAACCAATCCATACCCAAAATGATTCCAAAATTTACGAAATCACGTTCTAGCTGGTTACATTTTATCCCCAGAGTTGTATACCCTCCTATTGGATTCGCAACCCTTAAGGAAGTAGCAAAGTATGTGGGCTATAAGCATAACCTATCAACCAAAAACTGGGATATAAATGAACGTGATGCACCGGTATCAAAAAGTATCCAAATTGTATACTCTGATTCAAAAACGTACCTTCCATCACAGTTTTTCCCTTACCATCTGCAGTGCGCTTAGTTGATGACCCAATAGAAAAACTTTCCCTTTGTCCACGCTAGTTGGCTCTGAACACTGGTTCTTGTAGTGCCCCACTTGATCACAATTAAAGCATTTTACATTCCTCTTGTCTACAACCTTCTTTCCCCGCCAGACCGGCACTCATTTGCGTAATAACCCTTCTTGTCACATTTGTAGCAAACCAAATTAGCTTTTGCGCTCTTGGTAGCATCCTCTTTTTGGGTTCCCTTCTTCTTGAGAATTTCCTCTTCTTTCCTCGAGGACCCTGGGATTCAACGGGCTTCTCTCGGGCCGAAATAACCAGCATTTCTTCATGGCGAATGGCCATCTCCACCACCACATTAGAAGGATCCTACATATGGATCATGGTCATTCTAGAAAGCTCAGGTCTCAATCCTCGAATGAACCTTTCATTCTTTCTAACATCAGTGTCAACTAAAGCATATCCATATCAAGATAGCTCATCAAACTTAGCAGCATACTCGACCACTGACATCTCACCGTGAACCAGATCCATAAAATTTATCATCAATGCAGACTTAGCAACTTCAGACAAAAACTTTTCCTCAAACCTTCTCCTAAAATCAGCCCTTGTTAGTTCTTCCTCTGGTACTCCAGCAGTCAAACTATTCCACCAATGAAGCACTGCCCCTTGCAGCTGCCTAGATGCTACCCTTCTCTTTTGCCCATCATCCAAGTCTAGATCAGTATAGATCCTTTCACAACTTAGCGGCCAATTCTCAATTTCAACAGCATCCTCCTTTCAAATAAATGGCTTTCCACCCAAACTGGTGTAGTCTCTGCTTATATTAGCATACTATTCCCAATTGGAGCTACAGGATTAGCTCCTCCAACATTACTAGCAATTCCAGCTTGCAAAAGATTAGCTAACAACTGATACACCATCCCCACACCTACTGGCATATTTTCATCACCTATATTGGCTTCAACATTTAGATTAGCATTAGCTTGTCGACCTTGATTTCTCCTGGTATTAGGTCGAGCATTAACATTGGTTGTGGTGCTACCTCCACCTAGATTTCCTCTTCTGTTTCCTGCTTCCATATCTTCTTTCTCATAAATCTGTATATGAGCCTTGGTAAGATATAGAAAAATGATACAAGAGGGAGGGGAACACATACTTATATATATATATATATATATATATATATATATATATATATATATATATCAAATACAAGTGCATTTCTATAGCATTAACCCAAACCCCTATAATATTTTCAAATTCATTGGATCATATTTGAAAATCTTTTAGGTTTAACTTTCTTTTAAAGTTTTATAAACTTATGCTCTAATACCTACTTGTAACATCTCCCTACTTAGAGGCCTAAAACTAAAGGCTATATATGTTACAGTCATCCATAGTTATTAATCCTGGGAAAATAAATATGGCAGTGTTAGATTCATTGATACACAAAAACAAATGAATATGTAAAAAATTAAACTTCAATAGAATCACATTCCATATCAAAACATTTCCAATTCATTACATGATCCCACATTCACAAATCAAGTTCAGAGAAAATATATTTATTACATCATATGCCCAGAGCGACATATGAAGATGCCCCTAGGATGATCAGAGTATATACAGGCAATATCACAACTTTGCCATTACAATCAACACATCAGAATCAAGAGAAAGAGAACTCTAAATAGTCATGCCTTCTGCATATCTCCGGAAGCTCATTCATCTTAAATTGTACCTGAAAACCTCAACTCTGAAACTACTCAAAATCAATTGAGTATCCGAGAGTTTAAAGGGATAACATAAATTTCGAGTCAAACATAAAGCCAAGTATGAATAATAATCTACCATCTCAAATCATTTAAATATCTAGTGAGACCATGTCGCTTAGCGGAACGGTTTTCCCTGCACTAGTATCCCAAAACCTTTTATAAAACCATATACTATGCTCCTGCATCCACAATGGTCAAAACAATTCAAAATAGTATAATATATGATATGCAAAACAATTGAATCAATTTTGGATTACTCATCCACCTTCATTTGAGACTATCGGTCTTAACTATAGTTTCTACGATTACTATTAACCTATTAGTTTTCATGGGTTGACTAATAACTGGTTAACATTTAAAGACTCCATGTCCAATTACGTAGTTTTCATGGGATCATTATGAACCTATTGGCAACTCCAATATTACTCTTATCCTAGTTTTCATGGGTTGACTAGGAACCTATTGGTAACCCCAACATTCTTTCTTCTTTCCTTAGTTTCAATGGGTTGACTAGGAACCTATTAACATCTTTCAATATTTCATTCGGATATAGTTTTCATGGGCTAACTAAAAACCTACTGGCCCTGCCAGTATCCAGTCATAGTTTTCATGAGCTTACTATGAACCTGTTTATCTGACATCTTCCTTTACATACAGTTTTCATGGGCTAACTATGAACTTGTCTATCTGACATCCTCTTTTATACATAGTTTTCATGGGCTAACTACGAACCTATTGGCCCCTGCCAATATTATATAGTTTTCATGGGCTCACCGAAAACCTACTGGCCCTAGCCAATATCTTTCCTTTATATTTTAGCATCCTATATTCTGGTCTCCCTAACCACCTAGATGCAATTCTACTCATTTAGGAGTTTTATCAATTTATATTCACTACTGGGTTCACCTAACTACTTCTCCTACCCTTTATCCTTAAAATGCAGTTATGGCTCCATTTAAAAGTGAATATATTCATATTTGCAGAAGCAACATAACAACATAGCAATACCACTCCTATGAGTTTAAATTTAACAAAGAAAGCTTCTTCTTAAAATTACTAAAAAAACTCCTTCAAAATATAGCCATGGGTTTTCCTTTAAAAATAGTGTTTGGGTTATAAAACCTTTCGAAACTTAGCTTTCGACTTCATAGTATGACCTCCTTCGAAAGCTCTTAAAAACATTAGGCCCTTGCCTTATAATACTTTAAAAGCTACCTTTCTAAACATTTGAATACATTAAAGTATCATCTTTTATCTTTAGAAGTTTAGCTTCAAAACCAGTTAAAAGTACCGCTTTCGGCACTCTTGGAAGTAACCCTTCCGAAATAATTGAAAGTACCTCTTTCGAAAGCATTGAGCTTATACTTAAAACATTATTTAGGTCAAAGTGAAAATGGGCAAAAACATTTGTTTCAAAAACATCCTTTATCATTTATAAAACATTAGGGAAACATGATGGCGATGACACTATCTCTTTCGAAAGCATAAAATATCTAGGTAAAACATTGGAAGGTTGGAGTCGAACCCCCTTTCAAAACCATCACCTTTGAAACCCGTAACCCCTTTCGAAAGCTTCAGGAAGAGGCTTAAAATTTATAAAACAATGTATCCTTTGGACATCATTGATATCCTCAACACCATCGAAAGGTCAAAGAACAGCAGCAGGGTATCGACTAGATTGGAACCCCTTCTTTCAAAACATTCTTTCATAAGTAAAGAACCCAGTGAAAAGCATTTATTAGTTAATGGCAACCCTTTTGAAACCTCTTTAAATGCTCTTTCGAAACCAATTGCTTCGACACCACCGAAGCCTTAAAACAAAACATAGGCAAGCGCTTTTCATTTTAAAAACAAACCAAGGTTTCAACCCCTTCGGAAACTTTGCTTTCGACACCCTACCTTCCGCCTATCTCCAATCCACTACGTACAATCATAGTGATACCTCGTGTATTGGTTTCGACATAGTTGATTTCGACAAGGATCAAGGTGGAAGTTACTGTGTCGAAAGGCACTTTCCTAAGTAGGCGGCACCACTTTTCTGAGCAAACAAGATTTTATTCTTGTTTAAGTAAACTTTTCTCTAACTAACCTCCCACCTATCAACACCAGATTGGTTAACTTTTTCAAAAATAACTGCCGCTAATCAAATCTAAACCATGGTTAAGTTAACCAAAAAAGCCCTTCCAATTTTTGCAAAGAAGTCCCTCTTCTAAAACAATTTATCTTGCATTGCAAATCTCTATAGAAAAATCCCCAAAAATTCCATAAATTCACTTCAATCATGTTATCTAACATACCAATATTCCTGACCCAAATTCTCAATATATTTTCCAAAACAAATTATAAACCCAAGTAACCATATTTTCCTTTGAAAATTCATAATAATCTTTCCATAAATTGGAAAATTCTCAAAATTGAAACCCAACTCCAAAATCATGTTTCTCGTATTATAAAATTTTTCCATGGCATTTAAACCTCTTTAAATCTCATTTTTGATTTAAAACCATGCTAAATCTCTTTTAAACAACCTTGTTTAAATCAAATAAATCTTAAATCAAGAATATCATCATCCAATATATCATAAAACGGATTTATCTCTTAAATCTAAAAATACACGATTTAAACCAATATAGAGATGAGATTATTGTTCACCATGCTCTAGATAAGGAGATTGGACTGAGATTGATTTCCCCTAAGCTTGAATCTCTAGCTTTCAATTTGAATTTTCTCTACCTCTTAATGGCCGACCATTCTCTATATTTTTGTTTGCGTTTTAAAATGACTTGAATGAGAAGTAAGAAGGTAGGAATAAAATATATATAACGGTAGAAGCTAGGGGTGGTGATTCCCAATATACCCTTGTATGACTTAATTAACCAAAACTCATTCTTAAGCCCATTAATTAGTTCTTTAGGCATGGCTTTAATTAATTAATTCAAATCTCAATCCCCTTACCACTTACATTTAGATTATTCTATTTAATTTATCTAACTAAATCTCTTGAATAATGTTATCAAAAATTAGGGGTGTCACAATCAGTTTGGTAGAGTTTGGAGTAAGTAGAAATTTGAGCTAAAATTAAACGTCATTCAATTTTAGTTCAAAAAACTAAAACGCCTAAGCATATACTAGAATTTCAGTGAGTTAAACTTACCCTTTTGGAAAATCAATAATATATAGTAGATAAATTTTTCTGTTTTTGTTTGGATGAAATTATTGGTTGATTTGGTTAAATATCCGCTTTGAAAAGTGAATGGCATTTAAAATTGAAATATAGGGGAATTTTTTTTGAAAAATCTGAATTTCCATCCTAGTGATTTTAAATTTTCAATCATTTGCCCGTTGAATTTATTTTAGTTATATACCTATGATATGGATTGTTAAATGCTGAAATTTGATTATTTTTCCATATCTGATATGACACGACATATGTGAAAAGTTAAACCTTTTTATTGAAAAAGGATAGGAATAAAGAAATTTAAGTGATATGGCAACTATTGTCCTCGATATACTATTTTGAGAGTACTATAAATTACTGTTTGATTTGGAAATGGTTTTCGATTTGGACAAGTGTTTTTTTAATCCGACCTTTTTGATTTTCTGTGATATTTTATTTAAAATTAATTTTCGTACTTCTCTATTTTACTTTTAATTTCTTTTATTATTCTTTTCTAATTTATGTATATATATGTAAATGTTATAGGATTATTTTGGTAAATATCTATTTTCATGGAAAAGCTATTATAGTAATAAATGTTTATTTTAAAAATTAAAAGGAATTTATCTTTATTTTAAAGTTATTTTTGTTTTTAAAAGAAGATAAAAATATTTTATAAATAAATATTTGTGGAAAAATTTATATAAAATGTTGTGAATAAAGAACAGATTTGTAAATGGTATTTTATAAAGTAAAGTGAGACTTATAAGCAGTATCTTATAAACTAAAAGAACTGTTTAATGACAATATTTTTGAAAAGGGAAATATTATCATTTGGATAAATTGGAGTAAGAAATCACAGTTATAATTTTATTGTAATATATGGAATAATCGGGTTATGGAAAGTATATGAGTATTATAATTATATTTGGAGTTTGAAAATTATATTAGGAGTTTTGTTTATATTTAGAGTTTTGTTTTATAAAAGGAATTTGAAATTCTATTTAGGGATCTGTAAAAGGAGTTTTATAAATGAATTGGATTTTATAAAAGAGTTGCAAATAAACATAAAGATTTATAAAGGAGCTTATTAAATAAACAGTGCAAGGGATGTTTATAAAGGAGCTTATTAAATAATTTTGGAGATTTATAAAAGGAGGTTATAATAATGGTTAGATATATATATATATATATATATATATAAGTTTTGCTTATATTTAGGGTTTTGTTTTATAAAAGGAGTTTGTAATTCTATTTAGAAATTTGAAAATGTAAGGAGTTTTATAAAAGCATTTTATAAATGTATTTATAAAAAGACCAAGACTTGATCTCCATAAATGATCATTTTAGATTACGGTAATATGGAAAATGTTCTTTTCATACTTAAAATCAAATTCCGAGGTATGGAAACTCATCTCTATCTTGAGATGAAGAATGTGTATCAAGGCAAGGTTATTTTTCTAGTTTGTCTGATCTTATTATTAGTCGAGGAATAATACTATTTGAAATTGGAAAGTGGTGTTAGGTATACTTGGTCTAATTTCCATACGATCCATTTACTTACACCTGAAAGAAATACTATTTTGGTTTAATTATTATCAATGTTTTTAAATTACACTGATTAACCCAATTTGGCGTTGTTTTGAAAAAAAATTAAATCTTTCTTAAGATTTATGAATATACATATACTATTGAGATAAGTATATGGATACATTTTCTTAGTATTGGAAATGCAGTGTTTGTGAATATACTTATATTATTGATATAATTATATGGGAAGTTTTCTAAGTTGAAAGTGAAATGCTTTTGTGAGTATACTTATACGGTTGAGAAAAGTATATGGATATTTTTCAAGTATTGAAAAATAATGGAGGAGAGTTTCTGTATACATCTTTGTAAAAGAATTTTATTACAAGAATTTACAAAGTGGTTTTAATTAACGAGATTATTAATTAAAGAAGCCTGGGATAACTTGTGTGCTCAACCGGTATATTGTCCTTAAGGAATTAAATATTTGATTGAATTGTTTGCTTATTTGATAGTTAAATAACCGACTATCAAAACCTTAGCCATTTTTAAACTATCATTGTATGTTCGGAGAGACCGAGATCGGATATAATATCCAAAAACCATATTGAACTTGCATAAGTGTTCAAATTGGGGACATCTTAAAGATGATCAAAGACGGAGTTCTTTGAAGTGTAAGAGCTAATTGATACTAATCCTGACGGTGATTCCAAAATGGAAGCCATAGAAGTGGTGCCTTTGGTTTGTTCTTGTAGCGACCCTGACTCGACCTTCGAAAATCGACACCGAATACGACACTCATATTCCAATGCCGCAGATCCAAACGTCGAATTTGGTTCGCCGAAGCTTATAACACATCAAGTATAAAAACACAGTGGAAGAAAGAAATGAATATCATTGATATACAACATTCGATACAACAATGATACAATATGAATCAATATTAGAGATACAAGAATATCAGAGATAATGAATAACAGCGGAAAACAGATAGCAAAAGAGATAACTCCAATCCAATGCTTCAAAACTAAATTCCAAACCACTAGCTCAAACCACCATCACGTTTCACAAAGATGAGAAATGTTAGTCATCGAAGACTTCAATATCCAAAGTCTCCAAAGAATATCAAAGAAAGCTGAAAGCTATTGAATCGATATCTACTATCTGAAAAACCCAATTCTAGACTGCACGTGTGGAAAATAGTGAGCACCCAGAGTTTAGGAAGGGAACAATAAACTCCGGGTCAGTCGTGGGACTGGTATGAGCAAACAAAAACAGTTTTTATCTTTAAAAACAAGAAAGGAATTTAAATTTCGAAATCTGCAATGCTTTTAAAAAAATGAAACTACCATAAGACCTCCCACCACACACACAATGCAAACGCAGACTTGGAGGAGATTTCTTCTTATGATAGTCAAAAATGCTTGATAAGTGAAATCCTTTGATATTATTACTATAAGTGCATAGTGGAAAACATTTCGAAAGTATAATATTAATCTTAGCCAGCATACAACATGCTTACTATAGCTACCATGTTCAATAGCAGGTTATCGCCACATTCTATGGCAGGTTATACAACTAAAACCGTACATGGATCATATTGTTTCTTTGGGTTTTCCAACAAATAGTCGGGCAAAGGAACTTCCCGAATAATATGAAATGGAACGCCTCTGAAGGGACGTCCCCGGACCTTAACCGGATCTCTGCTACACAAGGTCGGGTTACCTTTGTAACTAGGTAACTACTGACACGAGCATGCCATCCCCCGGTCATTTGCGACCTTTATATGTTGTACCTCTTAACCAACAACCACAAAACAATAAGTTTGCAGCAAACCACGAAGTAAATATTTGGGCTCCATACCATGATACCACCTATAATCCTGAAGGAAATGAACATACCCTCATGGGGCGCTACTCCCAAATAACTTTGCTGCCACGATTCCTGTTTCGACCATAACCGGGTTGTGAGGTTCGATGAAGTCTCGTCCACAAAGCTACGCTTTTCACAAAAACCATGCTTTGATTAACAAATGATCAACAACACTTCGTATGCCACATTACCAAATTGGGAATGTATCACTGGTAATCATCAATTACATAACCTCTGAATTCGTACGTCTCAGAGAAGGGTGTTAAGCTAAGAGAATAAATCTCCGCCACCAAACAGAAATGTATTTGATAGAAACAGGTTTTACATCTCAAAGTGCAATGTCAGACACACATCCATACAAGTCTGTTTCGGGTTCGAACAGAACCGAGGCACTTCCAAAGAAGTCCTTGCAATCCGGGCATCCACAATCCCGATCGGACTTCCCATCACTTAGGGAATCTCTATACCATAGTTACTCGGTGTAGAGACAATCGATAGGTCATCCTATCGTTCTTGCAAATACCCGGTCTTCACCACCGGTCTTCAAATGCTATCCTTAACGACGTATCATTATTCAGAATGGGTTATATGACACAAGGTCCTCTACCGGCTAAACCGAATAATGAGCGCAATATTTCAAAAACATATGGATAATGGGATCTCAGTTAAATCACAGCTTAAAGCCCAAAATAACCGTTCATTCAAACGGTTAAAACAGATTACCATTTTCAATCTTTTAGACAAAAAGATTCATTTCAAAAACCTTCAACGGTTTAAACAATTTCCACATTTCAAATCTTTTAAACAAAAGATTCACTTTTAAGACCCCTTTCAATTCAAAACAAGGTTTACCAATCTTTGACAAAGATTCAATTATAGTTTTCAAAACCATTCAATTTCAAATTTGAAATCTTTCATCATAATTTTGGAAATTCTTTCCTTATATAAAAGCTATTATTATCTGAAACCGCTTATTTCTGTTTTGGAAAACCCAATTATATTTGTATGAGTTAAAGCCTTTAAATATAAACTTGGGTTAAATTCAAATTCTCAAAGTAATACTTTTAAAATGGTTTAAAATCCATATAAACATATTTATAACTTTGTATAACATTTTCACGTCATAAATACCAGATATAGAATTAAATTCAATTTCAGATATTGAATTCAATTTAAATCAAATTATTCAAATTTCAAATATTTATTAGGTTGTTCAAAATAACTTTCGTTTTTAAAACACTTTTTCAAAAGAAAATTCACTTTAAATCCAATCCATTTCCAAAACCATTTTAAAATTTTAAAACTATTTAAAAATCTATGACTTAATCGATTTCCACGTGCAATCCATATTTGTGTGTGTAGGGTGTAGTCCAGGGGTTTTACACAATAAAAGTGCCACATCATTAATCAGCACAAATTCAAATACAGCAATATATATTTGATAAGCGGTATAAACTATAACGCTTATATTTGATAAGCGGTACAAACCAATTGTAGCGCTTATCTTTCATTCACCAATCACACGTATATATCATAGATAATAAATTACATTACAGATAATTAATTTCATCACAGAATAAATCACATCACAGTTCACAAAACAAAATAATTCATATCACACATTATCACAAATCAGGGACATCAATCAATTCAAAGCATTCCATGGAATCCTAACATCCACGAGTGAGATCCATTAAATATCTGATTTATTTAAATCGGATTAATTACTTATGGATAAATTTCTAATCCTGGTTAATTAATCATTAATTACAAATCAATTTGATTAATTACTCTTTAATCATTAATTAACCTTTAATTAATAAATAATCCTTTGATTAATTATTCTTAATTAATTCCAATAATTAATAAATTAATTCTTAATTAATTATCCTTAATTAAAATAAATAATTATCCCTAATCACTTTCATAAATTAATTAACCTTTATTAATTATCTTTAATCAATAAATTAATTATCACTAGTTACTATTGATTAAGTCTTAATCACCATCATACATTAAATCATTTCTTAATTAATTATCTTAATTAATTTATCCTTAATTATATTGATTGAATTAACCCTTGATCAATTATCATTAAATTAATCAATATTAATCTAAATGATTATCCTTAATCACTTATGTCATAAATTAATTACACCGAGTAATTATTCTTTCAATTACTTGATTAGTCATAAATCAATTATTTTTAATCAAGTAATTATTTTTAAGTAATTAATTACATTTAATCATAAATTAAGAATTTAATTTTTTATTGTTTTGTTACCATCAATAAGATTATTCTTTATGTAATTAATTATCTTTAATTAAATTACACAAAGTAATTAGCTTCTTAAATCAATTTCACATAGTAATTCATACTTACTTAATCATTTAGTTACATCCTTTAAATCAAGATAAATATTCGAAATTGTTATCATACAAAATCATATGAAATCTTCTTGATTAACTAAGGAATAAAACACTTCCTTAATCACTTTTCCCATCACGACATTATAATTTTGAAAATACTTGTTATTTAAATTTAATTAGTTAACTAATATAAAATTATTAATTACCAAAACAATTTTGAAAACATTTCAAACTTTCCAATTTTGACACTTGTTTTAAAACTGGTTCAAATTTCGATTCAAAACTTGGTCACTATTTATTTTAAAACGAATTTAAAACCGGAAAACATATTCCTTTTTAAAATTTAAAACCCGAAAATTAATCTTTTAAAAACCCCAGCCCATCACAATTTTACTCAAGCCATACTTCGAGTTTTTATCAACTTTACCCGAGCATCCTCCCAGGCCATCACTTTCCTTTTTTTTCTTCTTCTTCTTTTGATTTTATTTAAATTGTTAAAACCCCGTACACTTTAACACTCGCGTACCATCTCAAAACACACCCGAGCAATACATCATCTTCCCCGAGAAGTCTACACCAGTTTCCTGAGTACAACTTCGGGTTCAATCTTCATCTCCTTTCCCAGCGCCTTGACACACACCAACCCCCTCGTGTACGTGCACAGATGATCGGAATTGCTCCAATCATCACTGAGGACGCCATCAAGTCAAGTACGATCTCCTCATCCCAAACAGCAACCCAGAAAATTGTTTCCCATTCGAATTCAAATTCGAGCAAAACCATTCATTCTAGAACCAAACCCCTCACCTGAAAACTCCTTGAACCGCCGAGCAGATCACCAGTGTGTCAGGGACTCGGACCACAAACTTGCCGACCTTCAACGCTGTTAATTCCTAAGTTTGGTGAAACTCGATCACCCCTAGACGCCGCGTGCACGAATTTCCCGATCTCGACCCAAATTGAGTTTCAAACCCTAAATCGATCACAATCAACATCCATGTTGATCTAAAATTTAATCCAACATTTTCCCAAGCTTCATGACCTGCCAGGAAGCTCCAACTTCAATCACGAGACGATCGAAGTTGCTGACCACCGTAGTTTGCCCAAAAACTCAATCCCGTTCATCACGCGATTTCTCACCCAAACTCACACTAAAAATCTGGATTTTTTGTTTAAAAATCATGATTTGCAAAAGTGAATAAGATCATACATTCAAACTTAAATTTTAATCAATTACATTTTTACCAAAAATGAGATTGCCCCGTGTTTAATTATTTTCCAGCCAATGCTTGATTTATACTGCTCCAATTTATTTATTTAAAACAGGTTAAATCGAACAAAATTTATTCGAATCCTAAGATCTAACAAGTATTAGAGGTGTGGAAACCTGTTTCCAGACAGAAGCAAAAAAAACTGATGCTAAGCATGCACAGTTCTATCTGCATATAAATATTCATATATATTTGCATGCATATTAATACTTCATTAATTATCTCAAGCATCAACACAAACAACACCAAATATTCTAGATTTAAAAGATTGACTTCACAGGCTTTTCAAAATGAAAGAGGTGGAGTTTACTCACCTGGTCATGTGAATAGAGGACAAGAAATACTCTTGAAACCTGGAATCTGTGTTTGCATTGATCAATTTTGAAATGTATTCAGGTTTCAGGCTTTATTCAACTTGCTTTTGTTTTTCTGAAACTTTGTACTTGATTTTTTTCCGCTTGACCATACTTTGTCCAGGTTGTTTTGATTTCCTGGTTTTGCTTATTCATTTGTTTTTCTGGATTCAGTTTTCTAAGTTGAATTCTTGTTTCAAGTTGAGGTGATTTGCATTGATTCCCTGTCTTGATCACTTTGCAATATTCTCTCACAGGTTCATGTTGTTTGTTTTTAAATTTTTATTTGATCTGAAATATTTTGATTTCAGTTTTTCACATGAAAGAAAATTGGGCCTGTTTTTCTCTTCTCAACATAATTTTTTTCTAAAATCCTAACTTAAGAGAAAATTTATTATCTTGCCACTTGTCTATGTGCAAGCTTATTTAATTACACATGTTTCAATATAATTTAAACATTTACACTTGTTAAATGTGAGCATTTTTATGTCTATACCCTTGCATTAAATTTAAAACTTTGTTTTAAACCCTCTCTTTATTTTAAATTTATAAAACATGTTTTTAACCCTTTATAAATTTTTATTTAATTTCATATTTACATAAGTTTATGTTTTTCGTCTCCTTATACACTTACATTTTACAAATGTTTTTCTTATTAATCTTCCAAATATATAGAGGAAAAGTAATTTAAATTTTTTTTAATCAAATCTTATTTTACATTTTAGATTCAAGTAATTTGGAATGTTCATGTTTAATTCATAGATTTTTCTATTTTTTTTATGCTTATATAACTTTTAAAAGAAAATGAATAAAGAAACAATTTATGCACTTAATAAATAATCATACATATATATACATTATTTCTTAAAGTATAGAGTATTAACTCCTATTAGTATTAATTTATAGAATTTTTAAACCCAAATATTGTTCAATACATTTATTTTTAAATTTCCAAATTCAAAATTTAATATACGATGAATTTGTTTTTATAAATGAATAAACAACAATAATTTTTATAAATATATAATTATTCATTCACAATCTATAAGTATTTTCCAAATTCAACTTATTTTTCAATATATTTATATTTGAATTTTCAGATCCAAATTTCAGTTTATTTTCAATATTTATTTTGAATCTCAATTTCAAATTCTATAAAAAAAATCATATTTATATACATTTATATTAATAAACAAATAAATATCTATTAATTTGGAAAACACCCAATTTATTCATCATTTAACCAAATTTTAAAGTTAATTACCAATAATTCCATAATTAAAATCCAAAAATTAATTTAATTATCAAATTATTTTTAGCTGAAATTCAGGAATGTTACAGTTCTTATCCTAAACAACTTGTGTAGACGAATTTTGTCACTGCATTTGCTGTCTGGAGGGTAGTGTTAGCATTCGAAGTGAGATTGCTATTCCAAAAGGTAAAACGTAGCCTCAAGCCTCATTAACCGAGAAGGACTAAATAGGGGATGTGCGCAAGAGATATGTGGGTTGCACCCATTAGGGTTTGTCATCACCTTTCTATACATATATATGTGTGTATGTATGTATGTATTTATGGATTTGGTTGTGCATGAGGACTCTGGAGATAGGTTGCAAAGCAACTGAGGTGATGAAATATTCGATATTATTCAGTAAGGGGTAGGCCGGTCCTATATTGGCAGGGGGTCCATGTGAGGCCCTTAGTACATCTTATAAAGATGTCCCATGGTAGACGGTACCCCGATATCTTGTCATTGATGGAATCTATTCTCCAATAAGCACCGTACGGACTTAGTTGTGCACAACTATGCAGGAAAGTGAGATACAAGCATTCCAGCTATATTCATGATTTACTTAAACTATAGACATTATTATAATATCATAGGATTTCCTATAAAATGGTTTGGTTATCATAAGGTAAAAACCCGTCCGTGTTTATATGCGGCGTGGTCTGATGAAATACCTTTATTTTGAAAGGTTCTATAACATCAATATCCATTTGTGGTGTGTTTCTTGCATTGGTTTACTAGATTGATCAGGGTGTTATTTTTCTTATATTGCTCGGGTAAGACTGAAGATATTTTCAGATTTAGCTTTGGATGCTTTGGAGCTTTAGGAGACATGCTGGATACCTCCAAGAAATATTCACATATATTTTATTTTCCACTGCATTGGTTGTTTATAGTTATCAGTAATGTTAGGATAGGTTTGTTATAATTGTCCAGGCTAATGATAGAATAGTGTACTTCGATTGGTGTATGTATATTACAGTTTTTTCGTTTTATAAAGATCTACTGTATATTATATATTACTCGTCATGATGTGAGATTTTGTTCTATCTTTTCTTTCGTTTCCCCTAACAATCTTTCTTTTTAACACTTGGATGCTCGGCATGTGAAAACCGTGGATGTATTACCGTCAACTTTTGAGGTTCGAAAAATCAGGTGGTTACAGTATGTATGTATGTATAATCATGATACATATATACATATTCATATACAATGTTGATAGCACATAAATATAGGGATTTGTGATAGTAAGATCTAATCTTAGCACATATGGTTCAAGATAATTATCAAATAAATATGTATAATTATAAATAAGTAAGTTACCATGACCATATTCTAATTAGTACAAGTTGAATGCTGAATCGATCAACTCCATTTGAACTGAATTCAAATCCTTCTAGAGAAAGCTATCACTGAAAGTACTATACGCAATTGTCCTGATTTTACTTGAATTTTTGTTTTTAACGCATGAATCAATAGGGAAATGGACTTCCATTTTCGATCAAATATGCCTGTAGTGGAGGCATAAAAAAGAGCAACAAATGAAGGGTTTAGATTGTTTAAATAATACAGAAAGTGTAATGTCCCGCCTTTTCGCACGCTTTAAATCGACACGCTTTCCAATTCAAACCATACGGAAGGGCGGATTGTTATGGGGTAAATAAGAAAACCAAGAAAGAAATAAAACAAAACAGAATCTCACAACGGAAGGAAAAATATAATAATCAAATATACAGTTCATGAAGCTGTTTTTCAAAATATTTAATTATACTTACAATATATATCAGAGTTATACATACCATAGAATATCAATAATGTAGTGGAATAAAATAGTGTAGTGGAAAAATATGGTAGATAATAGTACTACTAATCGTCGTCTTCTTCCTTCAGAATAAAATCTTCAAATCCTGAAACGCTCGGACTGACCCGAGCGAATTGAAAAGACAAAACACTCGAGTCAGAACTAAAATATCTTATGTAAGTTAAATTAACTGAAATAAATATGAGTGTAACGGCGTCGGAGATGTTTACGGGGTTTGACATCTCCTATACAGTGTCTAACGTGAGTGCAGTAACTCAAGAGATGCTTGAGATTCACATCTCCTAAGGATCTGTTAAACAATTCAATATATAGTAATATTTCGCTATTATAGTAATGTCTACAGTAAAATAAACTTACTTTTAAATATCGTTAAGGATTTACCCAATCTCTCCCTTAACACGTAATATTCCCAGTAGTCCATCCAATATCATAGTCCCTCCTGATCGGGAAGCCACCAGAGGATACCACACGGGCTACGGGAGAAAACCAAACTCGTACAAGGTGCGATAGGGTAGGTGACACGGCACAACTAGGCAATGCCAGGGTAGATATACCAATTACGCATCTGGGCTGGTGGTAACTCGTAGCAGCTACTACCGTCCACCTCGAACAACACCCCTAAAATCAAAAATCAAAAGTGGCCACCGAATCAATCCAAAAGTCAGAGTATAATATCGAAGGAGTGCGACCGATCAGAGGAATGACCTAATTGGCCCGAGAATCGCTCCTGTTTTATCCACCTAATGCCAACTCACGGGAGTCGGGTCCACGTATATACCTCAGAGGAAACGCCGCCACCATCCTACTTCATTCTGGAATCCCCACCGCGTACACGGTTGTTAAAGTGGTTTCGGAGTTGGCAAAGAGTATGACAATTTCCGATCCCGGTCTCTTCAACAACCAAACATTATTATAACACCGCGGTCTTTTCAAAATAGTTTATACTTTAAAACCAGAATATAATATCCTTTTCAAAACCATATAAATACGATATCATTTTCCCCTTTTAAGACCAAATCAATATGATATCATTTCAAATATATCCTTTCCTAAAACCATACCACTTTAAAATTTATAATATCTCGAAACCATACATTTGAATAATAACTCTTCAAAACATAATACTTTGAAATCCATAGCTTTAAACCATAACTTCCAAAACTTAAATGGTTTGGATATTCAACAGTATATAAAATAAAATGGTGTGAATTTAAAATTACTTTATAAAGTAAATAATTTCCATGACTTTAGAATTTTATTCTCTTTAAATTAAGTCTAAATCCATAAATTTTAAATTCACTTTCAGTTTCAATAATCCGCTTCAGTTTCAATATATTTCAAACTTTGAGTATTAAACAATTAGAAACTAAGGTTGGAAATTTCTATTCAACAATTAAATGTCCTATTATTTAGTTTGAAATATTTGCATAATAAATCCATAATCATTTAAATAAGCTCAAATTGCCTATAACTTAATATTTCCTTCAATTTATTTATACTAGAAATATTCATTTAATTCATCTAGAATAAAAATTCAGTTATAAATACCATACCTTTTAAAATTTCAAGTTAATAAGTTCTACATCAACTTATGGAGTTTGATTCTTAAATAAGCTCAATACCAAAAAAAAATTCCAATTTAGCTTCCAATCTTAATTGATTTAAATCATAAAAATCTATATATATTCAATATATTAACATGTACTTAACCATATAATATAAAATAATCAACTCCATTATTCAACTTATTTATTTTATTTAACAAATTTATACATAGCTTAAATTCAATAATTTAACTATATATGTACACATAAAATAATATTTATAAAAAAAAATTAATATTTATTTAACCGTATCCTATCCAAACCATAGAAATCATTTTCAAAATATTAATATATATAGACCGACGGTGTCTGTATAAAATTTTATATCCTATGGTCAAGTGATACGGATATTTATCATTTTAATCCGCAATTTAAAAATAAAATTTTACTGTTATATATCATTTCAAACTGCAATCTCGAATGCAATAAAATGCATAATAACTTGCATTTTATGATGATATAAATAACATCCATCCATCCATCATAAAATCAAACATCCATTCATCAAAATCATCATCCAATTCAGGCAATACATCAATATATAACGAATAATAAATAGCAGGTATCAATTAGCAGTTTACATTCAACAATAATTTAATTATCTGTTTAACTGGCAGTTTATATGCAATAAATAAATTTGATACGAAAATTAGTTCAAATAAATGCAATTTAATGGAGATGATGATTAAATCTATGCCAAACTGCTATAAATAAATTTCAAAGCACATCATAAATAAATTTAAAAAACATAAGAAATTTTAGCAGTTGTGAGTGGGTTAAAACACTCACCTTTTGAATTTAAATTGAATTCAAATCCAATTTAAACCTGAAAATTTGACAGTCTCAGAATCCGTCTAAACCAGCGCCAAAATATCTGGAATCGCTATACGATCCTAACAAAAAAACCCGCACGTAAAACGGATATCGTACGTAAAAGTTATGCGTATTAAAACGAGTTGAAATAGAATTTAAATAAATAAAAACAAAAAAGAAAAATACCAATTCGAAACCACCACGTAGGCCATCACTGTGCTCGATCGCGCGCTACTCTCTTCCCAGTCAAAATTCACGAACCAAAAAAAAGAAACCCTAACAGAATGAACGCGCCGCCACCTGCTTCGAGCACGCCGCCGCTAGCCACCATCGCGCCACCTTAACCTCCAGCCATTCCTCACCCCAAGGCCGCACAGGCCTCCCTGACGTCGACTCATGCCCGACAACAACCCCCCAGCCGCCACCAGTTCGTTACCCTAATCAAATAAATCATGACAATCAAGCCGTTAAATCGACAAGCTACCCACACCAATGGCCTCTACTCGTCCCCCTCTCCACATCCGTACCAACGAATCAAGGATCCATCGACGTTGATTGCGACCCCATTGAACAGCCGAGACACATCCATTGATTTTAGGACCAACCATGACTCGAATCGAAAAATAAGTTGCAGATCTGAGTCACGCTCTTCGAGAGCTTCGAATTGATATAAAATTTGGCATATATTGTGGAGTTTGAAATTTCAGCTTTGGAATGAAATTTGAATTGGATAGATTAGGGTTTACAACCATTGAAGAAGAGGAGCACAGAAGTTTCTGTACGTATAAAAATGAGGAATGGAGGCTGCTAGGGTTTATAAGGGGGTTTATATAGGTAGGTCAGAAATTAGAATGAATGGATAAGGTTGGATATACGCGCTAACGCCAAAGTGGCCCAAAAAGGCCGTTTCGACTCCGGAACGAAATTGGTCAACCCATATATCAAAATAGATATTTTTAAATATTTTAAACACGATGGAACAAGTTTCACGTCCAAATTCCATCGTATGAAGAAGTTGTGTTAAAATAAAAAATTTCCAAATTGATTTCAATTTCATCGATTTGAAGGCGTTTCACATTCGTACGATCAAACGACAAGTCCGATCATTATGAAACTTGAAATCCTACAATAATTCACCGTTACGGATCCGATGAAACTGGTTTCGTCGAAATCCGAGTCAGTGGCCAAAATGGCTATTTTTACATTAACTAAATAAATTAATAATTAATTAATAAAATCCAATTTTTAATTTCAATTCTAAAATTGACCAATTCTATCATTTTTATAATTCTCCAACATTTATAATGATTTAACCAAATTTAAATGTCAATTTAGAAAAGATTAATTTATAAATTTCAATGTAAATCCTCAATTTCATTAAATACAAAATTATAAATAAAATTTCCAAATTCTATTAAAATCACTTTTCATTCTATTATTTGATTCATTGTTATCAAAAGGATGCAATTTACATTGGTTCACGATTGTTTACATTTATTTTCTTAGATTTCATCTACATTTCCATTTATGCAATAATATAAATATTAAATTTTCATTTAATTGCAAATAAATCATACTATCGTAATTTAAATTCAAATAAATAAATAAATGTTGACTCCCATTCTTATTATTCAAACAATCATTATCCTATAAACATATTAAACATTTGTTTACGTTTCATTACCCTGATACTTCTATATACATCTTAGATTTGTATAAATGGCTATATTTCAAAATGTGAAATCTTGTCTATTACATGTATTAATTAAGGTTTTAAAACTAATTAATAAAATTTCCTTAGTCCAATCCTTTTTACCAATTAAATATACATTCACACTTCTGTTATTATTTTAACAATCATTAACGTAACGTTTATCAATAACAACAAACATTATGATTATTTATCTAACATTGATTGTATAAATTTTCCATTTATAATTTATTATTGTATCAATTTATATAATTTTAAATCTATTTCCCAAATCTACTACTTTCAATCAAATAAAACTTTACAATTGGTTAAGCTAATTTGGATTACACTACACATACTATTTATCAACTTGTTTTACCTTATTACCCAAATTTACGTTCAGTTACTATTGAGCAATATTATTTCATTTAATTCAATAATTACACTTGTTTTACTCATATTCCCGTTATTGTAACCTTTATTTTTTCATTAAAATTTAATTTCAATTCCAATTAAATCAACAAATTCAACATGCAACTTATAATAACTGTTTACAAGCCAAGGTTACACTTAAGTTTCTTATACTTCAACCAATAGCCATATTATGAATAGAATTAACATAAATTTCAAATATTTTCTTAATTTACATTAACATAATAATTAATTACCTTTAATGAATTTTATTCCCCAATTTATTAAATGCAATCAATTAGACCTTACATGCTTCAGTATTCCCACTTTCATCATAATTCCAATTCACCATAGTATCAAATTTCAATTTCTTGCAATAACCCATTTATTATAAATTTGCATACCAATTAATTAGTTTCAAATAGATTGATTCAATTAAACTTTTTTATTAAGTATATATTAATCAATACCATCTTTCATTGATTAATTCAAAGCTTACTTTTAAATTACGAGATTCCATTCTATATCCAAGTGCGACAATTTACCCTATTTCATTATTTTTGTCAATAAATAGTTTTAATAACCATTTCTACGCTCAATTCTTAACATTTACTTCGGTATAAGTTACAAAAAATTATTTCCTTTTTAAATTAAATTCCAAAATCTTATTAAAATGATAAATTTAATTATCAAAATTTACGGATAGTTACACTCTCCCCGACTCAAAATTTTTCGTCCCCGAAAAGGAAAAAGTAGGGAAAAGAAGAATTAAGAAATCAATATATCTTATTTTAAAATATTAAATTTTATAATCAATAAATTGAAAAATTAATCAATTTAAATAAAATATATCAATTTATAACCATTAAATCATTGTATACTCAAATTAATAAAGTTTGGAAAACATTTTCAAAATATTTTCTAAGTCCAAAAATTTACGGAAAATTTTGGTACAGCCTCCTTTGTACGGGAAGGCTCTGGAGAAAATATAATATCAAAATGACAATATATAACATATATTTTCCAAAATAATGTATATCCCAACACGGGAAAAATATAATAACGCTACAAACCGTAATCCGAAAACGTACCTATTTGTCGGGCAATTTACGCTTAATTATGAAACCAAAAGCAGTAGCAATTTCTTACATAACCTGTATTTCACTTATATAATCCAAAAGGTTAACAATTATATAAAATGAAATATTTAAGGTTGTTTCAACCACAAACAACAATCAATACAACAACAATCAATTTGCAACAAGGCATACAACCATTATGCAAAATCAACACAAATCAATTAATCATTCATATCAAACAAAACAAATAGTGGTTCGGGTTCAAAACTTTAAATTGTATAGAATGAAAAATAAACTATCAAGTGCACCATTTACTCAACAGTCTAAGATGAAACTAAATAGGTTATTCATACATCCAAACAAATTTAAAGTATCCTTACCCAAACAACCATAACCCAAAACAAACAACAAATTCAAACAATAAATCAAGTAATATTTTTTTTCCAATTTCATTTCATAACCTTTGTTGTTTGATTTCCTTTTCATTCATTATTTATTATTATCTATTTCTATTCATTACCTACCAATTCATTTTCATCTATTTATATAATGTCACATTCTACTTATTGCACTACATTTATTTATTTATATTATTCATATTCAATCAATTTTCTTAGTAGGTAAATTTATTAACTTAAGTTTATAGTCAAATTTTTTTCTTTTCCAGTTTTCATCTTTTATTCTTTATTTTTTATTTTTTTTATTCGGAGGTAACTTCAACCTATTACTTAAGTTTATTATTATTTATTTATAATACTTACCTTTCTTTTCTATTACATTAGTAGTATTTCAATTATACTTAAGTCCATAACAACTAGAACATCAATTCTTATTTATAAAAGCAATTTATTGAACAAATTTCATTACATAAGTTTACTTGTACAAATTTTCCATTACAAATCTTTAACATTTCAACTTTTAATATTTGGTAAGTTGTATATATGCTTTTAAAGAATGTAATTGAAACTTATACTAGTCTTACTCATTTCTTTTAACTAAATTAATATTCAATAATTTTATCCTTTGTTTTATAGATTACAATTTCAAATTTCTTTTAATTTCATTTATAACTAGGCATTTAATCTCTTATTTTATTTAAATTCCAAGTATTAGTTAACTTTCATTTCACTACCCTAAGTAAAATTATTAGTTAGCGGAAACTTAGGAATTACATACCGGGTTTAATTTCAAATCATTTTAAAATAATAGATAAAGATATACTTACAAATTTATATATCCAATTAAAATTTATATTTATTTATCAAAATAAATCTGCAGTAAAGCTACTATAGTGGCCTTCCCACTTCGAAACTCGAAAATAAAAGTCGATGATGCGTGCACTCATCACCGAAATTATTTTCCAGCGACAGAGAGGGAAGTACAGAACTTATTTTTCCAAAATCTTCTTTAAAACAATTCTTTCAAATTATATTGAAATATATATATCAGAAAATACTTCTAATAATATTATTACTATATTAAAAAAAACATTCGAAAAAAATTTCAAAACTCCGGAACTTAAGTTCTAAAATTTCCAATTTTCATTTACTTTATTTCCAATCTTATTTCAACTATTATTTATACATTTCATTACCTAACAACCAATATTTTGCAACCAAACATATATATCATTTAAAAAAATATATTTTATATATATCGAAAATATAATAGGCAAAATCATTTCATTTACCTATATTAAAACAAATATTATGTCAGTCTCTCCAATTAAGTGTTTAGAAATCCCTATTGATGTCATAGCGTCCCATGCATCAACCAATTTTTATAAATACAAAACGGAACAAATTAACACAATATTAAAACCTTTTATAACACTTACAAATATGCTCTCTCATATATATACACTCAACAACTCTTATAGGGTATTACTACCCTATTAGTAAAGAGTCAAACCCCACAAAGCTAAGGTTTATCGCTAAACCTCGCTCTGATACCAGATGTAACGTCCACGCCAGTGGGGTAACGCCCACCGTAGCATACATTGGTACCTGTGTTCTGCCTTTATGGCCAGCCTCTCGACTGCACCACCAACCCCTGTGGGGACATGTAGGAGTAAGAGTCAACCGTTCGCTACCAAACAAGGAAGCGAGAACCCCCTATCATGCTGCACCCTCCAAGTGCAATGGCAGACACACATGCCGATTCAAACCATACGGAAGGGCGGATTGTTATGGGATAAATAAGAAAACCAAGAAAGAAATAAAACAAAACAGAATCTCACAGCGGAAGGAAAAATATAATAATCAAATATACAGTTCATGAAGCTGTTTTTTCAAAATATTTAATTATACTTACAATATATATCAGAGTTATACATACTATAGAATATCGATAATGCAGCGGAATACAATAGTGTAGTGGAATAACATAGCAGATAATAGTACTACTAATCGTCGGCTTCTTCCTCCAGAATAAAATCTTCAAATCCTGAAACGCTCGGACTGACCCGAGCGAATTGAAAAGACAAAACACTCGAGTCAGAGCTAAAATATCTTATGTAAGTTAAATTAACTGAAATAAATATGACCGTAACGACGTCGGAGATGTTTACGGGGTTTGACATCTCCTATTTAGTGTCTAACGTGAGTGCAGTAACTCAAGAGATGCTCGGGATTCACATCTCCTAGTAATATTTCTCTATTATAGTAATGTCTACAGTAAAATAAACTTACTTTTAAATAGCATTAAGGAGTTACCCAATCTCCCTCTTAACACGTAATAGTCCCAGTAGTCCATCCAATACCATAGTCCCTCCGGATCGGGAAGCCACCAGAGGATACCACACGGGCTACGGGAGAAAACTAAACTCGTACAAGGCGCGATAGGGTAGGTAACACGGCACAACTAGGCAATGCCAGGGTAGATATACCAATTACGCAACCGGGCTGGTGGTAACATCTCACTGAGTCACAGTCCATCCGAGTAAAAAACACATACTTTTGATCCGAAGAAGACACCAAGTCGCCCTACCTTTCTACCGCAGTCCCGGTATCAATGAAAGAATAACCAAGGGACATGTAGCGGTTGACGAAGGAGTGGGGAACGAGGGCGTAGCAGCTACTATCGCCCACCTCGAACAACACCCCCAAAATCAAAAATCAAAAGTGGCCACCGAATCAATCCAAAAGTCAGAGTATAATATCGAAGGAGTGCGTCCAATCAGAAGAATGACCTCATTGGCTCGAGAATCGCTCCTGTTTTAGCCACCTTATGCCAACTCATGGGAGTCGGGTCCACGTATATACCTCAGAAGAAACGCCGCCACCATCCTACTTCATTCTGGAATCTCCACCACGTACACGGTTGTTAAAGTGGTTTCGGAGTTGGCAGAGAATATGAAAACTTCCGATCCCGGTCTATTCAATAACCAAACGTTATTATAACACCACGGTCTTTTCAAAATAGTTTATACTTTAAAACCAGAATATAATATCCCTTTTCAAAACCATATAAATTCGATACCATTTTCCCCTTTTAAGACCAAATTAATATGATATCATTTCAAATATATCCTTTTCTAAAACCATACCACTTTAAAATTTATAATATCTCGAAACCATACGTTTGAATCATAACTCTTCAAAACATAATACTTCGAAATCCATAGCTTTAAACCGTAACTTCCAATACTTAAATGGTTTGGATATTCAACAGTATATAAAATAAAATGGTGTGAATTTAAAATTACTTTATAAAGTAAATAATTTCCATGACTTTTGAATTTTATTCTCTTTAAATTAAGTCTAAATCCATAAATTTTAAATTCACTTTCAGTTTCAATAAACCGCTTCAGTTTTAATATATTTCAAACTTTGAGTATTAAACAATTAGAAACTAAGGTTGGAAATTTCTATTCAACAATTAAATGTCCTATTATTTAGTTTGAAATATTTGCATAATAAATCCATAATCATTTAAATAAACTCAAATTACCAATAACTAAATATTTCCTTCAATTTATTTATACTAGAAATATTCGTTTAATTCATCTAGAATAAAAATTCAGTTATAAATACCATACCTTTTAAAATTTCAAGTTAATAAGTTCTACATCAACGTATGGAGTTTAATTCTTAAACAAGCTCAATTCCTAATAAATTTACAATTTACCTTCCAATCTTAATTGATTTAAATCATTAAAACTCTATATATATTCAATATCTTAACATGTACTTAACCATATAATATAAAATAATCAACTCCATTGTTCAACTTATTTATTTTATTTAACAAATTTATACATAGCTTAAATTCAATAATTTAACTATATATTTATATATAAAATAATATTTATAAAAAAATTAATATTTATTTAATCGTATCCTATCCAAACCATAGAAATCATTTTCAAAATATTTGTATATATAAACCGACGGTGTCTGTATAAAATTTTCTATCCTATGGTCAAGTGATACGGATATTTATCATTTCAATCCGCAATTTAAAAATAAAATTTTACGTTTATATGTCATTTCAAACCGCTATCCCGAACGCAATAAAATGCATAATAACTTGCAGTTTATGATGATGTAATTAACATCCATTCATACATCATAAAATCATACATCCATTCATCAAAATCATCGTCCAATTTAGACAATACATCAATATATAACGAATAATAAACAGCAGGTATCAATTAGCAGTTTATATTCAACAATAATTTAATTATCTGTTTAACTGGTAGTTTGTATGCAATAAATAAATTTGATACCAAAATTAATTCAAATAAATGCAATTTAATGCAGATGATGATTAAATCTATGCCAAACAGCTATAAATAAATTTCAAATCACATCATAAATAAATTTAACGAACATAAGAAATTTTAGCAGTTGTGAGTGGGTTAAAACACTTATCATTTGAATTTAAATTGAATTCAAATCCAATTTAAACCCAAAAATTTGACAGTCTTAGAATCCATCCAAACTAGCACCAAAATATCCGGATTCCCTATACGATCCTAACAAAAAAACCCGCATGTAAAACGGATATCGTACGTAAAAGTTATGCGTATTAAAACGAATTGAAATAGAATTGAAATAAATAAAAACAAAAAAGAAAAATACCAATTCGAAACCGCCATGTTGGCCATCACTGTGCTCGATCGCGCGCTACTCGCTTCCCAGTCAAAATTCACGAACCAAAAAAAACCTAACAGAATGAACGCGCCGCCACCTGCTTCGAGCACGCCGCCGCTAGCCACCATCGCCCGCCTTAACCTCCAGCCGTCGCTCACCCCAAGGCCGTGTAGGCCCCCTAACATCGACCCATGCCCGAGAACAACCCCCCAGCCGCCACCAATTCGTTACCTTAATCGAATAAATCACGACAATCAAGCCGTTAAATCGACAAGCTACCCACACTGATGGCCTCTACTCGTCCCCCTCTCCACATCTGTACCAATGAATCAACGATCCATCGACATTGATTGCGACCCCATTGAACGGACGAGACTCATCCATTGATTTTAGGACCAACCATGACTCGAATCGAAAAACGAGTTGCAGATCTGAGTTACACTCTTCGAGAGCTTCAAATTGATATAAAATTTAGCATATATTGTGGAGTTTGAAATTTCAGTTTTGGACTGAAATTTGAATTGGGTAGATTAGCGTTTACAGCCATTGAAGAAGAGGAGCACAGAAGTTTTTATACGTATAGAAATGAGGAATGGAGGCTGCTAGGATTTATAAGGGGGTTTATATAGATAGGTTAGAAATTGGAATGGATGGATATGGTTGGATATACGAGCTAACGCCAAAGTGGCCCAAAAAGCCCGTTTCGACTCCGGAACGAAATTGGATCAACCCATATATCAAAATAAATATTTTTAAATATTTTAAACGCGATGGAACAAGTTTCACGTCCAAATTCCATCGTATGAAGAAGTTATGTTAAAATCAATAATTTCCAAATTGATTTCAATTTCATCAATTAGAAGGCGATTCGCGTTTGTACGATCAAACGACAAGTCCGATCGTTACGAATCCTGAAATCCTTCAATAATTCACCGTTATGGATCCGATGAAACTGGTTTCGTCGAAATCCGAGTCAATGACCAAAATGGCTACTTTTACATTAACTAAATAAATTAATAATTAATTAATAAAATCCAATTTTTAATTTCAATTCTAAAATTGACCAACTTTATCATTTTTAAATTCTCGAACATTTATAATGATTTAACCAAATTTAAAAGTCAATTTAGAAAAGATTAATTTATAAATTTCAATATAAAACCTCAATTTCATTAAATTCAAAATTATAAATAAAATTTCCAATAATTCTATTAAATTCACTTTTCATTCTATTATTTGAATCATTGTTATCAAAAGGATGCAATTTACATTGGTTCACGATTGTTTACATTTATTTTCTTAGATTTCATCTACATTTCCATTTATGCAATAATTTAAATATTAAATTTTCATTTAATTGCAAATAAATCATACTATCGTAATTTAAATTCAAATAAATAAATAAATGTTGATTCCCATTCTTATTATTCAAACAGTCATTATCCTATAAACATATTAAATATTTGTTTATGTTTCATTACACTGATACTTCTATATACATCCTAGATTTGTATAAATGACTATATTTCAAAATGTGAAATCTTGTCTATTACACATATTAATTAAGGTTTTAAAGCTAATTAATAAAATTTCTTTAGTCCAATCCTTTTTACCAATTTAATATACATTCACACTTCTATTATTATTTTAACAATCATTAACGTAACGTTTATCAACAACAACAAACATTATGATTATTTATCTAACATTGATTGTATAAATTTTCCATTTATAACGTATTATTGTATCAATTTATACAATTTTAAATCTATTTCCCAAATCTACTACTTTCAATCAAACAAAACTTCACAATTGGTTAAGCTAATTGCGATTACACTACACTTACTATTTGTCAACTTGTTTTACCTTATTACCCAAATTTACGTTCAGTTACTATTGAGCAATATTATTTCATTTAATTCAATAATTACACTTGTTTTACTCATATTCCCGTTATTGTAACCATTATTTGTTCATTAAAATTTAATTTCAGATCCAATTAAATCAACAAATTAACATGCAACTTATAATAATTGTTTACAAGCCAAGGTTACGCTTAAGTTTCTTATACTTCCACCAATAGCCATACTATGAAAAGAATTAACATAAATTTCAAATATTTTCTTGATTTACATTAACATAATAATTAATTACATTTAATGAATTTTATTCCCCAATTTATTAAATGCAATCAATTAGACCTTACATACTTCAATATTCCCACTTTCATCTTGATTCTAATTCACCATAGTATCAAATTTCAATTTCTTGCAATAACCCATTTATTATAAATTTGCATACCAATTAATTAGTTTCAAATAGATTGATTCAATTCAACTTTTTTATTAAGTATATATTAATCAATACCATCTTTCATTGATTAATTCAAAGCTTACTTTTAAATTACGAGATTCCATTCTATATCCAAGTGCGACAATTTACCCTATTTCATTATTTTTGTCAATAAATAGTTTTAATAACCATTTCTACGCTCAATTCTTAACATTTACTTCGGTATAAGTTACAAAAAATTATTTCCTTTTTAAATTAAATTCCAAAATCTTATTAAAATGATAAATTTAATTATCAAAATTTACGGATAGTTATACTCTCCCCCACTCAAAATTTTTCGTCCCCGAAAAGGAAAAAGTAGGGAAAAGAAGAATTAAGAAATCAATATATCTTATTTTAAAATATTAAATTTTATAATCAATAAATTGAAAAATTAATCAATTTAAATAAAATATATCAATTTATAACCATTAAATCATTGTATACTCAAATTAATAAAGTTTGGAAAACATTTTCAAAATATTTTCTAAGTCCAAAAATTTACGGAAAATTTTGGTACAGCCTCCTTTGTACGGGAAGGCTCTGGAGAAAATATAATATCAAAATGACAATATATAACATATATTTTCCAAAATAATGTATATCCCAACACGGGAAAAATATAATAACGCTACAAACCGTAATCCGAAAACGTACCTATTTGTCGGGCAATTTACGCTTAATTATGAAACCAAAAGCAGTAGCAATTTCTTCCATAACCTGTATTTCACTTATATAATCCAAAAGGTTAACAATTATATAAAATGAAATATTTAAGGTTGTTTCAACCACAAACAACAATCAATACAACAACAATCAATCTGCAACAAGGCATACAACCATTATGCAAAATCAACACAAATCAATTAATCATTCATATCAAACAAAACAAATAGTGGTTCGGGTTCAAAACTTTAAATTGTATAGAATGAAAAATAAACTATCAAGTGCACCATTTACTCAACAGTCTAAGATGAAACTAAATAGGTTATTCATACATCCAAACAAATTTAAAGTATCCTTACCCAAACAAGCATAACCCAAAACAAACAACAAATTCAAACAATAAATCAAGTAATATTTTTTTTCCAATTTCATTTCATAACCTTTGTTGTTTGATTTCCTTTTCATTCATTATTTATTATTATCTATTTCTATTCATTACCTACCAATTCATTTTCATCTATTTATATAATGTCACATTCTACTTATTGCACTACATTTATTTATTTATATTATTCATATTCAATCAATTTTCTTAGTAGGTAAATTTATTAACTTAAGTTTATAGTCAAATTTTTTTCTTTTCCAGTTTTCATCTTTTATTCTTTATTTTTTATTTTTTTTATTCGGAGGTAACTTCAACCTATTACTTAAGTTTATTATTATTTATTTATAATACTTACCTTTCTTTTCTATTACATTAGTAGTATTTCAATTATACTTAAGTCCATAACAACTAGAACATCAATTCTTATTTATAAAAGCAATTTATTGAACAAATTTCATTACATAAGTTTACTTGTACAAATTTTCCATTACAAATCTTTAACATTTCAACTTTTAATATTTGTTAAGTTGTATATATGCTTTTAAAGAATGTAATTGAAACTTATACCAGTCTTACTCATTTCTTTTAACTAAATTAATATTCAATAATTTTATCCTTTGTTTTATAGATTAAAATTTCAAATTTCTTATTTCATTTATAACTAGGCATTTAATCTCTTATTTTATTTAAATTCCAAGTATTAGTTAACTTCCATTTCACTACCCTAAGTAAAACTATTAGTTAGCGGAAACTTAGGAATTACATACCGGGTTTAATTTCAAATCATTTTAAAATAATAGATAAATATATACTTACAAATTTATATATCCAATTAAATTTTATATTTATTTATCAAAATAAATCTGCAGTAAAGCTACTATAGTGGCCTTCCCACTTCGAAACTCGAAAATAAAAGTCGATGATGCGTGCACTCATCACCGAAATTATTTTCCAACGACAGAGAGGGAAGTACAGAACTTATTTTTCCAAAATCTTCTTTAAAACAATTCTTTCAAATTATATTGAAATATATATATCAGAAAATACTTCTAATAATATTATTACTATATTAAAAAAAACATTCGAAAAAAATTTCAAAACTCCAGAACTTAAGTTCTAAAATTTCCAATTTTCATTTAATTTATTTCCAATCTTATTTCAACTATTATTTATACATTTCATTACCTAACAACCAATATTTTGCAACCAAATATATATATCATTTAAAAAAAATTATTTTATATATATAGAAAATATAATAGGCAAAATCATTTCATTCACCTATATTAAAACAAATATTATGTCACTCTCTCCAATTAAGTGTTTAGAAATCCCTATTGATGTCATAGCGTCCCATGCATCAACCAATTTTTATCTACCAAACAAGGAAGCGAGAACCCCCTATCATGCTGCACCCTCCAAGTGCAATGGCAGACACACATGCCGATTCAAACCATACGGAAGGACGGATTGTTATGGGGTAAATAAGAAAACCAAGAAATAAATAAAACAAAACAGAATCTCACAGCGGAAGGAAAAATATAATAATCAAATATACAGTTCATGAAGCTGTTTTTTCAAAATATTAAATTATACTTACAATATATATCAGAGTTATACATACTATAGAATATCGATAATGCAACGGAATACAATAGTGTAGTGGAATAACATAGCAGATAATAGTACTACTAATCGTCGGCTTCTTCCTCCAGAATAAAATCTTCAAATCCTGAAACGCTCGGACTGACCCGAGCGAATTGAAAAGACAAAACACTCGAGTCAGAGCTAAAATATTTTATGTAAGTTAAATTAACTGAAATAAATATGACCGTAACGACGTCGGAGATGTTTACGGGGTTTGACATCTCCTATTCAGTGTCTAACGTGAGTGCAGTAACTCAAGAGATGCTCGGGATTCACATCTCCTAGTAATATTTCTCTATTATAGTAATGTCTACAGTAAAATAAACTTACTTTTAAATAGCATTAAGGAGTTACCCAATCTCCCTCTTAACACGTAATAGTCCCAGTAGTCCATCCAATACCATAGTCCCTCCGGATCGGGAAGCCACCAGAGGATACCACACGGGCTACGGGAGAAAACTAAACTCGTACAAGGCGCGATAGGGTAGGTGACAGGGCACAACTAGGCAATGCCAGGGTAGATATACCAATTACGCATCCGGGCTGGTGGTAACATCTCGTCGAGTCACAGTCCATCTGAGTAAAAAACACATACTTTTGATCCGAAGAAGACACCAAGTCGTCCTACCTTTCTACCGCAGTCCCGGTATCAATGAAAGAATAACCAAGGGACATGTAGCGGTTGACGAAGGAGTGGGGAACGAGGGCGTAGCAGCTACTATCGCCCATCTCGAACAACACCGGCCACTGAATCAATCCAAAAGTCAGAGTATAATATCGAAGGAGTGCGTCCAATCAGAAGAATGACCTCATTGGCTCGAGAATCGCTTCTGTTTTAGCCACTTTATGCCCACTCACGGGAGTCGGGTCCACGTATATTCCTCAGAGGAAACGCCACCACCATCCTACTTCATTCTGGAATCTCCACCGCGTACACGGTTGTTAAAGTGGTTTCGGAGTTGGCAGAGAATATGAAAACTTCCGATCCCGGTCTATTCAATAACCAAACGTTATTATAACACCACGGTCTTTTCAAAATAGTTTACACTTTAAAACCAGAATATAATATCCCTTTTCAAAACCATATAAATTCGATATCATTTTCCCCTTTTAAGACCAAATTAATATGATATCATTTCAAATATATCCTTTTCTAAAACCATACCACTTTAAAATTTATAATATCTCGAAACCATACATTTGAATCATAACTCTTCAAAACATAATACTTCGAAATCCATAGCTTTAAACCGTAACTTCCAATACTTAAATGGTTTGGATATTCAACAGTATATAAAATAAAATGGTGTGAATTTAAAATTACTTTATAAAGTAAATAACTTCCACGACTTTTGAATTTTATTCTCTTTAAATTAAGTCTAAATCCATAAATTTTAAATTCACTTTCAGTTTCAATAAACCGCTTCAGTTTTAATATATTTCAAACTTTGAGCATTAAACAATTAGAAACTAAGGTTGGAAATTTCTATTCAACAATTAAATGTCCTATTATTTAATTTGAAATATTTGCATAATAAATCCATAATCATTTAAATAAACTCAAATTACCTATAACTAAATATTTCCTTCAATTTATTTATACTAGAAATATTCGTTTAATTCATCTAGAATAAAAATTCAGTTATAAATACCATACCTTTTAAAATTTCAAGTTAATAAGTTCTACATCAACTTATGGAGTTTAATTCTTAAACAAGCTCAATTCCTAATAAATTTACAATTTACCTTCCAATCTTAATTGATTTAAATCATTAAAACTCTATATATATTCAATATCTTAACATGTACTTAACCATATAATATAAAATAATCAACTCCATTGTTCAACTTATTTATTTTATTTAACAAATTTATACATAGCTTAAATTCAATAATTTAACTATATATGTATATATAAAATAATATTTATAAAAAAATTAATATTTATTTAATCGTATCCTATCCAAACCATAGAAACCATTTTCAAAATATTTGTATATATAGACCGACGGTGTCTGTATAAAATTTTCTATCATATGGTCAAGTGATACGGATATTTATCATTTCAATCCTTAATTTAAAAATAAAATTTTACGTTTATATATCATTTCAAACCGCTATCCCGAACGCAATAAAATGCATAATAACTTGCAGTTTATGATGATATAATTAACATCCATTCATACATCATAAAATCATACATCCATTCATCAAAATCATCGTCCAATTCAGACAATACATCAATATATAACGAATAATAAACAGCAGGTATCAATTAGCAGTTTATATTCAACAATAATTTAATTATCTGTTTAACTGGCAGTTTGTATGCAATAAATAAATTTGATACCAAAATTAATTCAAATAAAAGCAATTTAATGCAGATGATGATTAAATCTATGCCAAACAGCTATAAATAAATTTCAAATCACATCATAAATAAATTTAACGAACATAAGAAATTTTAGCAGTTGTGAGTGGGTTAAAACACTTATCATTTGAATTTAAATTGAATTCAAATCCAATTTAAACCCAAAAATTTGACAGTCTTAGAATCCATCCAAACCAGCACCAAAATATCCGGAATCCCTATATGATCCTAACAAAAAAACCCGCATGTAAAATGGATATCGTACGTAAAAGTTATGCGTATTAAAACAAATTGAAATAGAATTTAAATAAATAAAAACAAAAAAGAAAAATACCAATTCGAAACCCCATGTTGGCCATCACTGTGCTCGATCGCGCGCTACTCTCTTCCCAGTCAAAATTCACGAACCAAAAAAAAACCTAACAGAATGAACGCGCCGCCACCAGCTTCGAGCACGCCGCCGCTAGCCACCATCGCCCGCCTTAACCTCCAGCCGTCGCTCACCCCAAGGCCGTGCAGGCCCCCTAACGTCGATCCATGCCCGAGAACAACCCCCCAGCCGCCACCAATTCGTTACCTTAATCGAATAAATCGCGACAATCAAGCCGTTAAATCGACAAGCTACCCACACTGATGGCCTCTACTCGTCCCCCTCTCCACATCTGTACCAACGAATCAACGATCCATCGACATTGATTGCGACCCCATTGAACGGACGAGACTCATTCATTGATTTTAGGACCAACCATGACTCGAATCGAAAAACGAGTTGCAGATCTGAGTTACACTCTTCGAGAGCTTCAAATTGATATAAAATTTGGCATATATTGTGGAGTTTGAAATTTCAGTTTTGGACTGAAATTTGAATTGGATAGATTAGCGTTTACAGCCATTGAAGAAGAGGAGCACAGAAGTTTCTATATGTATAGAAATGAGGAATGGAGGCTGCTAGGGTTTATAAGGGGGTTTATATAGGTAGGTCAGAAATTGGAATGGATGGATATACGCGCTAACGCCAAAGTGGCCCAAAAAGCCCGTTTCGACTCTGGAACAAAATTTGATCAACGCATATATCAAAATAAATATTTTTAAATATTTTAAACGCGATGGAACAAGTTTCACGTCCAAATTCCATCGTATGAAGAAGTTATGTTAAAATCAATAATTTCCAAATTGATTTCAATTTCATCGATTAGAAGGCGGTTCGCGTTTGTACGATGAAACGACAAGTCCGATCGTTACGAAACTTGAAATCCTACAATAATTCACCGTTATGGATCCGATGAAACAGGTTTCGTCGAAATCCGAGTCAATGGCCAAAATGGCTACTTTTACATTAACTAAATAAATTAATAATTAATTAATAAAATCCAATTTTTAATTTCAATTCTAAAATTGACCAATTTTATCATTTTTAAATTCTCGAACATTTATAATGATTTAACCAAATTTAAAAGTCAATTTAGAAAAGATTAATTTATAAATTTCAATATAAATCCTCAATTTCATTAAATTCAAAATTATAAATAAAATTTCCAATAATTCTATTAAATTCACTTTTCATTCTATTATTTGAATCATTGTTATCAAAAGGATGCAATTTACATTGGTTCACGATTGTTTACATTTATTTTCTTAGATTTCATCTACATTTCCATTTATGCAATAATTTAAATATTAAATTTTCATTTAATTGCAAATAAATCATACTATCGTAATTTAAATTCAAATAAATAAATAAATGTTGATTCCCATTCTTATTATTCAAACAATCATTATCCTATAAACATATTAAATATTTGTTTATGTTTCATTACACTGATACTTCTATATACATCCTAGATTTGTATAAATGACTATATTTCAAAATGTGAAATCTTGTCTATTACACATATAAATTAAGGTTTTAAAACTAATTAATAAAATTTCCTTAGTCCAATCCTTTTTACCAATTTAATATACATTCACACTTCTATTATTATTTTAACAATCATTAACGTAACGTTTATCAACAACAACAAACATTATGATTATTTATCTAACATTGATTGTATAAATTTTCCATTTATAACGTATTATTGTATCAATTTATATAATTTTAAATCTATTTCCCAAATCTACTATTTTCAATCAAATAAAACTTCACAATTGGTTAAGCTAATTGCGATTACACTACACTTACTATTTATCAACTTGTTTTACCTTATTACCCAAATTTACGTTCAGTTACTATTGAGCAATATTATTTCATTTAATTCAATAATTACACTTGTTTTACTCATATTCCCGTTATTGTAACCTTTATTTGTTCATTAAAATTTAATTTCAGATCCAATTAAATCAACAAATTCAACATGCAACTTATAATAATTGTTTACAAGCCAAGGTTACGCTTAAGTTTCTTATACTTCAACCAATAGCCATATTAATGATAGAATTAACATAAATTTCAAATATTTTCTTGATTTACATTAACATAATAATTAATTACATTTAATGAATTTTATTCCCCAATTTATTAAATGCAATCAATTAGACCTTACATACTTCAATATTCCCACTTTCATCTTAATTCTAATTCACCATAGTATCAAATTTCAATTTCTTGCAATAACCCATTTATTATAAATTTGCATACCAATTAATTAGTTTCAAATAGATTGATTGAATTCAACTTTTTTATTAAGTCTATATTAATCAATACCATCTTTCATTGATTAATTCAAAGCTTACTTTTAAATTACTAAATTCCATTCTATATCCAAGTGCAACAGTTTACCCTATTTCATTATTTTTGTCAATAAATAGTTTTAATAACCATTTCTACGCTCAATTCTTAACATTTACTTCTGTATAAGTTACAAAAAATTATTTCCTTTTTAAATTAAATTCCAAAATCTTATTAAAATGATAAATTTAGTTATCGAAATTTACGGATCGTTACACTCTCCCCCACTCAAAACTTTTCGTCCCCGAAAAGGAAAAAGTAGGGAAAAGAAGAATTAAGAAATCAATATATCTTATTTTAAAATATTAAATTTTATAATCAATAAATTGAAAAATTAATCAATTTAAATAAAATATATCAATTTATAACCATTAAATCATTGTATAATCAAATTAATAAAGTTTGGCAAACATTTTCAAAATATTTTCTAAGTCCAAAAATTTACGGAAAATTTTGGTAGAGTCCCCTTTGTACAGGAAGGCTCTGGAGAAAATATATTATCAAAATGACAATATACAACATATATTTTCCAAAATAATGTATATCCCAACACGGGAAAAATATAATAACGCTACAAACCGTAATCCGAAAACGTACCTATTTGTCGGGCAGTTTAGCTTAATTATGAAACTAAAAGCAGTAGCAATTGCTTCCATAACCTGCATTTCACTTATATAATTCAAAAGGTTAACAATTATATAAAATGAAATATTTAAGGTTGTTTCAACCACAAACAACAATCAATACAACAATAATCAATTTGCAACAAGGCATACATCCATTGTACAAAATCAACACAAATCAATCAATCATTCATATCAAACAAAACAAATAGTGGTTCGGGTTCAAAACTTTAAATTGTATAGAATGAAAAATAAACTATAAAGTGCACCATTTACACAACAGTCTTAGATGAAACTAAATAGGTTATTCATACATCCAAACAAATTTAAAGTATCCTTACCCAAACAACCATAAACCAAAACAAACAACAAATTCAAACAATAAATCAAGTAATATTTTTTTCCCAATTGCATTTTAAAACCTTTGTTGTTTGACTTCCTTTTCTGTTCATTATTTATTTTTATCTATTTCTATTCATTACCTACCAATTCATTTTCATCTATTTATATAATGCCACATTCTACTTATTGCATTACATTTATTTATCTATATTATACATATTCAATCAATTTTCTTAGTAGGTAAATTTATTAACTTAAGTTTATAGTCAAAATTTTCCCTTTTCCAGTATTCATCTATTATTCTTTTATTTATTTATTTTATTCAGAGGTGACTTAAACCTATTACTTAAGTTTATTATTATTTATTTATAATACTTACCTTTCTTTTCTATTACATTAGTAGTATTTCAATTATACTTAAGTCCATAACAACAAGAACATCAATTCTTATTAATAAAAGCAATTCATTGAAAAAAATTCATTACATAAGTTTACTTGTACAAAATTTCCATTACAAATCTTTAACATTTCAACTTTTAATATTTGTTAAGTTGTATATATGCTTTTAAAGAATGTAATTGAAACTTATACCAGTCTTACTCATTTGTTTTAACTAAATTAATATTCAATAATTTTATCCTTTGTTTTATAGATTACAATTTCAAATTTATTTTAATTTCATTTATAACCAGGCATTTAATCTCTTATTTTATTTAAATTCCAAGTATTAGTTAACTTCCATTTCACTGCCATAAGTAAAACTATTAGTTAGCGGAAACTTAGGAATTACATGCCGGGTTTAATTTCAAATCATTTTAAAATAATAGATAAATATATACTTACAAATTTATATATCCAATTATATTTAAAACAATTAAAATTTATATTTATTTATCAAAATAAATCTGCAGTAAAACTACTATAGTGGCCTTCCCACTTCGAAACTCGAAAATAAAAGTCGATGATGCGTGCACTCATCACCGAAGTTATTTTCCAGCGACAGAGAGGGAAGTATAGAACTTATTTTTCCAAAATCTTCTTTAAAATAATTCTTTAAAATTATATTGAAATATTTATATCAGAAAATACTTCTAATAATATTATTACTATATTAAAAAAATCATTTGAAAAAAATTTCAAAACCCCAGAACTTAAGTTCTAAAATTTTCAATTTTCATTTATTTTATTTCCAATCTTATTTCAACTATTATTTATACATTTAATTACCTAACAACCAATATTTTCCAACCAAATATATATATCATTTAAAAAAATTATTTTATATATATAGAAAATATAATAGGCAAAATCATTTCATTCACCTATATTAAAACAAATATTATGTCAGTCTGTCCTATTAAGCGTTTAGAAATCCCTATTGATGTCATAGCGTCCCATGCATCAACCAGAATTTATAAATACAAAACGGAACAAATTAACACAATATTAAAACCTTTTATAGCACTAGAAAATACGCTCTCTCATATATATACACTCAATGACTCCCATTGGGTATTACTACCCTATTAGTAAAGAGTCAAACCCCAGAAAGCTAAGGTTTATCGCTAAACCTCGCTCTGATACCAGATGTAACGTCCGCGCCGGTGGGGTAACGCCCACCGTAGCATACATTGGTACCTGTGTTCTGCCTTTACGGCCAGCCTCTCGACTGCACCACCAACCCCCGTGGGGACATGTAGGAGTAAGAGTCAACCGTTCGCTACCAAACCAGGAAGCGAGAACCCCCTATCATGCTGCACCCTCCAAGTGCAATGGCAGACACACATGCCGATTCAAACCATACAGAAGGGCGGATTGTTATAGGGTAAATAAGAAAACCAAGAAAGAAATAAAACAAAACAGAATCTCACAGCGGAAGGAAAAATATAATAATCAAATATATAGTTCATGAAGCTATTTTTTCAAAATATTTAATTATACTTACAATATATAACAGAGTTATACATACCATAGAATATCAATAATGCAGCGGAATACAATAGTTTAGTGGAATAATATAGTAGATAATAGTACTACTAATCGTCGTCTTCTTCCTCCAGAATAAAATCTTCAAATCCTAAAACGCTCGGACTGACCCGAGCGAATTGAAAAGACAAAACACTCGAGTCAGAACTAAAATATCTTATGTAAGTTAAATTAACTGAAATAAATATGAGTGTAACGGCGTCGGAGATGTTTACGGGGTTTGACATCTCCTATTCAGTGTCTAACGTGAGTGCAATAACTCAAGAGATGCTCGAGATTCACATCTCCTAAGGATCCGTTAAACTATTTACTATGTAGTAATATTTCGCTATTATAGTAATGTCTACAGTAAAATAAACTTACTTTTAAATAGCGTTAAGGAATTACCCAATCTTCCCCTTAACATGTAATAGTCCCAGTAGTCCATCCAATATCATAGTCCCTCCTGATCGGGAAGCCACCAGAGGATACCACACGGGCTACGGGAGAAAATCAAACTCGTACAAGGCGCGATAGGGTAGGTGACACGACCCAAGTAGGCAATGCCAGGGTAGATATAACAATTACGCATCCGGGCTGGTGGTAACATCTCGTTGAGTCACAGGTCCATCCGAGTAAAAAACACATACTTTTGATCCGCGAAGAAGACACCAAGTCGTACTACCTTTCTACCACAGTCCCGGTATCAATGAAAGAATAACCAAGGGACACGTAGCGGTTGACGAAGGAGTGGGGAACGAGGGTGTAGCAGCTACTACCGCCAACCTTGAACAACACCCCCAAAATCAAAAATCAAAAGTGGCCACCGAATCAATCCAAAAGTCAGAGTATAATATCGAAGGAGTGCGTCCAATCAGAGGAATGACCTCAATGGCCCGAGAATCGCTCCAGTTTTAGCCACCTTATGCCAACTCATGGGAGTCGGGTCCACGTATATACCTTAGAGGAAACGCCGCCACCATCTACTTCATTCTGGAATCTCCACCGCGTACACGGTTTTTAAAGTGGTTTCGGAGTTGGTAGAGAATATGACAACTTCCGATCCCGGTCTCTTCAACAACCAAACGTTATTATAACACCGTGGTCTTTTCAAAATCGTTTAAACTTTAAAACCAGAATATAATATCCCTTTTCAAAACCATATAAATACGATATCATTTTCCCCTTTTAAGACTAAATTAATATGATATCATTTCAAATATATCCTTTTCTAAAACCATACATTTGAATTATAACTCTTCAAAGCATAATACTTCGAAATCCATAGCTTTAAACCATAACTTTCAAAACTTAAATGGTTTGGATATTCAACAGCATATAAAATAAAATGGTGTGAATTTAAAATTACTTTATAAAGTAAATAATTTCCATGACTTTAGAATTTTATTCTCTTTAAATTGAGTCTAAATCCATAAATTTTAAATTCACTTTCAGTTTCAATAAACTGCTTCAGTTTTAATATATTTCAAACTTTGAGTATTAAACAATTAGAAACTAAGGTTGTAAATTTCTATTCAACAATTAAATGTCCTATTATTTAGTTTGAAATATTTGCATAATAAATCCATAATCATTTAAATAAACTCAAATTACCTATAACTAAATATTTCCTTCAATTTATTTATACTTGAAATATTCATTTAATTCATCTAGAATAAAAATTCAGTTATAAATACCATACCTTTTAAAATTTCAAGTTAATAAGTTCTACATCAACTTATGGAGTTTAATTCTTAAACAAGCTCAATTCCAAATAAATTTCCAATTTATCTTCCAATCTGAATTGATTTAAATCATTAAAACTATATATATATTAAATATCTTAGCATGTACTTAACCATATAATATAAAATAATCAACTCCATTGTTCAACTTATTTATTTTATTTAACTATATATGTATATATAAAATAATATTTATAAAAAAATTAATATTTATTTAACCGTATCCTATTCAAACCATAAAAATCATTTTCAAAATAATTATATATATAGACCGACGGTGTTTGTATAAAATTTTCTATCCTATGGTCAAGTGATATGGATATTTATCATTTCAATCCGCAATTTAAAAATAAAATTTTACGGTTATATATCATTTCAAACCGCAATCTCAAACGCAATAAAATGCATAATAACTTGCAGTTTATGATGATATAATCAACATCCATTTATACATCATAAAATCATACATCCATTCACCAAAATCATCGTCTGATTCAGACAATACATCAATATATAACTAATAATAAACAGAACGTATCAATTTCAGTTTATATTCAACAATAATTTAATTATCTGTTTAACTGGTAGTTTATATGCAATAAATAAATTTGATACCAAAATTAATTCAAATAAATGCAATTTACGCAGATGATGATTAAATCTATGCCAAACAGCTATAAATTAATTTCAAATCACATCATAAATAAATTTAACGAACATAAGAAATTTTAGCAGTTGTGAGTGGGTTGAAACATTCACCATTTGAATTTAAATTGAATTCAAATCCAATTTAAACCCAAAAATTGACAGTCTCAGAATCTGTCCAAACCAGCACCAAAATATCTGGAATCCCTATACGATCCTAACAAAAAAACCTGCACGTAAAACGGATACCGTACGTAAAAGTTATGCGTATTACAACGAGTTGAAATAGAATTTAAATAAATAAAAACAAAAAAGAGAAATACCAATTCGAAACCGCCACGTAGGCCATTACTGTGCTCGGTCGCTTCGAGCACGCCGCCACTAGCCACCGTCACGCCGCCTTAACCTCCAGCCGCCGCTCACCCCAAGGCCGTACAACCCCGCTGACGTCGACCCAAGCCCGAGAACAACCCCTCAGCCGCCACTAATTCGTTACCTTAATCAAATAAATCACAACAATAAGTTGTTAAATTGACAAGCTACCCACACCGATGGCCTCTACTCGTCCCCCTCTCCACATCTGTACCAACGAATCAACGATCCATCTACATTGATTACAACCCCATTGAACGGCCGAGACTCATCGATTGATTTCAGGACCAACCATGACTTGAATTGAAAAACGAGTTGCAGATCTGAGTTACGCTCTTCGAGAGCTTCGAATTGATATAAAATTTGGCATATATTGTGGAGTTTGAAGATTCAGCTTTGGACTGAAATTTGAATTGGATAGATTAGGGTTTACAGCCATTGAAGAAGAGGAGCACAGAAGTTTCTGTATGTATAGAAATGAGGAATGGATGCTGCTAGGGTTTATAAGGGGGTTTATATAGGCAGGTCAGAAATTAGAATGGATGGATAAGGATAGGTATACGCGCTAATGCCAAAGTGACCCAAAAAGCCCGTTTCGACTCCGGAATGAAATTGGGCCAACCTATATATCAAAATAGATATTTTTAAATATTTTAAACGCGATGGGACAAGTTTCACGTCCAAATTCCACCATATGAAGAAGTTATGTTAAAATCAAAAATTTGCAAATTGATTTCAATTTCATCGATTTGAAGGCGTTTCGCGTTCATACAATCAAACGGCAAGTTCGATCGTTACGAAACTTTAAATCCTACAATAATTCACCGTTACGGACCCGATGAAACTGGTTTCGTCGAAATCCGAGTCAGTGGCCAAAATGGTTATTTTTACATTAATTAAATAAATAAATAATTAATTAATAAAATCCAATTTTCAATTTCAATTCTAAAATTGACCAATTTTATCATTTTTATAATTCTCGAACATTTATAATAATTCAACAAAATTTAAATGTCAATTTAGAAAAGAATAATTATAAATTTCAATATAAATCCTCAATTTCATTAAATTCAAAATTATAAATAAAATTTCCAATAATTCTATTAAATTCTTTTTTCATTCTATTATTTGATTCATTGTTATCAAAAGGATGCAATTTACATTGGTTCACGATTGTTTACATTTATTTTCTTAGATGTCATCTACATTTCCATTTATGCAATAATTTAAATATTAAATTTTCATTTAATTGCAAATAAATCATACTATCGTAATTTAAATTCAAATAAATAAATAAATGTTGATTCCCATTCTTACTATTCAAACAATCATTATCCTATAAACATATTAAACATTTGTTTACGTTTCATTACCCTGATACTTCTATATACATCTTAGAATTTTATAAATGGCTATATTTCAAAATGTGAAATCTTGTCTACTACACATATTAATTAAGGTTTTAAAACTAATTAATAAAATTTCCTTAGTCCAATCCTTTTTACCAATTAAATATACATTCACACTTCTGTTATTATTTTAACAATCATTAACGTAACGTTTATCAACAACAACAAACATTATGATTATTTATCCAACATTGACTGTATAAATTTTCCATTTATAACGTATTATTGTATCAATTTATATAATTTTAAATCTATTTCCCAAATCTACTACTTTCAATCAAATAAAACTTCACAATTGGTTAAGCTAATTGCGATTACACTACACTTACTATTTATCAACTTGTTTTACCGTATTACCCAAATTTACGTTTAGTTACTATTGAGCAATATTATTTCATTTAATTCAATAATTACACTTGTTTTACTCATATTCCCGTTATTGTAACCTTTGTTTGTTCATTAAAATTTAATTTCAATTCCAATTAAATCAACAAATTCAACATGCAACTTATAATAATTGTTTACAAGCCAAGGTTACGCTTAAGTTTCTTATACTTCGACCAATAGCCATATTATGAATAGAATTAACATAAATTTCAAATATTTTCTTAATTTACATTAACTTAATAATTAATTGCCTTTAATGAATTTTATTCCCCAATTTATTAATTGCAATCAATTAGACCTTACATGCTTCAATATTCCCACTTTCATCTTAATTCCAATTCACTATAGTATCAAATTTCAATTTCTTGCAATAACCCATTTATTATAAATTTGCATACCAATTAATTAGTTTCAAATAGATTGATTCAATTCAACTTTTTTATTAAGTATATATTAATCAATACCATCTTTCATTGATTAATTCAAAGCTTACTTTTAAATTACGAAATTCCATTCTATATCCAAGTGCAACAATTTACCCTATTTCATTATTTTTGTCAATAAATAGTTTTAATAACCATTTCTACGCTTAATTCTTAACATTTACTTCAGTATAAGTTATAAAATTTTATTTCCTTTTTAAATTAAATTCCAAATCTCATTAAAATGACAAATTTAATTATTGAAATTTATGGATCGTTACATTTGTTATCTCGCTTTTTGGCAAATCCGTGATACCAAAAGATCGATCGAAAACGGAGGACTATTCGTCTCAGAGATTGGTCATACTTCGTTTCGCTATGGATATCGCTGAATTTTGTCCAAGTCCAGATTGAGCTACAATTGATAGGACATGATAAGAAAGATCATAGAAGTCTGCATCTCAAATTTCAAGTCAATCCGAGTTCATACGCTCAAGTTATGATCGATTCAATTTGAAGGGAGAAACCTAGATTTCGAATCCATCACCGAACACTGGTTCGAACCGATCACCTTCGTATCGATCAACTTCGAACCCATCGAAGTGCCTCGGTTTCGACTCCATCAACTTCGAATCCATCGAGTTCGTATAGATGGACCTCGTATCCATCAGCCAGTGTTTGCTTCGTATCCATCAGATCATTGTCCTTCGAATCCAACAAGTTCGCATCAGTTAACTTCGTATTCATGGAGAAGTTACAAAGCTCGTATCGAGAAAGGCTAGTTCGTATCCATCAAGCATTGGTTGTTCGACTCCATCAGTGAAGCCTTGTTCGAACCCATCAGTGAAGCCTAGTTCGAACCCATCAGTGAAGCTTCGTTCGAATCCACCAAGTCAACTAGCCATGATGACGTGTCATCCATCGATTCGAATGCGTCGAGACACATGGAGTCGAAGCGGTCAACTCGGAGCCAAATCCGGATCGAGGAGAAGTGTGCGCTCCACGTCAACACGAAGGCACGTGCCACCATCGATTCGAAGCTATCGGTTCGAACGCATCGATTCGAACCAAACAGCCACTCGAAGAATCCCATTTCGTATCGATCATATCTCTCAATCTACTGATCCAAATGCCACGAAATTTTCATAGAAGCTTGCATACATGTTGAAGAATGTCCATGCCAAATTTCACCTCGATTGGATGTTTTTCTGATCGATTCGAATGGAGTTCGAATCGATGCCAAAGTGGGCCCAAATTTCCTGAGGCCGAGCGCGTGGGCCCCCTCACGTGCCAGAAGTGGTCTCTCGAGTTTTCAGCGAAATATCAGCATCCTACGCATATAAATAGAGCCCCAGAGCCAACAAAAAAGGGATCTTTCGACTCTCAAGCGCCCAGACTCTGCCGGATCGAGATCTCCACAATCCTACATCGTATTCTTACTGTTGATTTCGAATTTCCAGTTGTAACTTGCTGTTGATCGTTGTAACAACTTGTAATCATTGAAAGAGAATCAATAAAACTGCAAAAAACTTCATAATGGACGTAGGCAACACGCCGAACCACTATAAATCGCTTGTCTACACATTTGCTTTACTGTTGATTGGAGTTTTTGTTAGATAATATTCGTTTTGATTTTACATTCTTCATTATTATCTCTTCAACGACTCCCGAAGAGTGTTGTGACCAATTTTGGTGCAAACACTTTGGTGCTTTCACCGAGAAAACCCAACTTTTCTCCTGCTCTGGATCTATCATCGATACCGGATTGAACAAATCTAAGAGAGAGATCCAGATCATCAAATCCAAGTTCCTTCCCTTCTATTCAGATTTTCATAAAATCTAGGAAAGGAATATAACTTTCAATATGGTTAGTACAAGAACCACCTCTAACGCTATCAATCAAGAAGAACAGGATCGACAGAATCCTGTGCCACCACCTCCATCTAATCAAGATACTACTGGACATTCAGAACCATCAGGTTCGGTTACCCGACAAGAGTTGTAGTTGCTACTCCAAGAGCTGACCCAGAGTCAGCAACAACTAGCAGAACAGCTACGTGCTAACGCCAAGCTGATCAACAAGCTGGATCGCCAGAAGCGAAAGAGATTCGAGAGAGACCACGCTTCTCGCTCCTCCAGCGAGAGTTCTTCATCTTCTGATTATCATAATCGATCTCCACGACCCCGGCTAGATGGGAGTCACATGCCAGCCATTGGAGATCAACCAATACTGACCGTTGGACAACTGAGAGTTGGTCCATCGGCCAGTTTCCAAACCGGACCCTCCTCCCGAGGAGGTGTCGTCCCTCACCACACCGCAGAATACCGCACCACTAACGTTGCAGCTGAACCAGGAGTCGATGCCCAGGATCAGTCGAGCCTGGATCGTTGTCAACACGGACGTACTCCTGAACCATACGTCCCGGAAGACTATGAGCCAAGAAGGCAAGACTTGGACCGTCGACAATATCTGGTCCAACCCCAAAGAATGGAACGCAATCATACTCCGGTGCAGGCTGCACAAAATGCGCGAATGCCGGATCTTTCAACTATGATACGTCAGATGATCCGTGATAGTCAGGGATTCACAAATGACGATTGGGGAGTTTCCCGAAGTCACACTCCTTTTACGGACGATATTCTTACTGCTGAACCCCCACGGCGATTCAGGATGCCAACTCTACCCATGTACGAAGGGAACTCCGACCCCAACCAACATATTCTAAAATATGAATGGTCAATCACCGCTGTCAGAGCCGACGATGCAATGAAGTGTCGTAGTTTCCCCATATCCTTGGGGGGCATCGCTACCATGTGGTTCACTCGACTGCCGCCTCAATCCATCTCATCGACCAGTTGGCCACAAAATTTGTTGAACAATTCCGCATGCACGTCGCAAGGCCAAAAGATGTCAACACTTTGTCCAGCGTCACCCAAGCTCCTGGAGAGACGCTCAGACACTACTTAGAGAGATTCCATACTGCATGTGTGGAGATCAGAAATCCATACGATAACTCCATCCTTATGGCATTGACTAAGGGGATCGACCCCGACTCTGAGTTTGGCAACTGGTTAGCTGGAAAACCACCTGCATCGTTGGACCGTTTCTATGCCAAAGCGGCTCAATTCCTGAGACGGGAAGACGCGAAACAGTCCAGGAAGCAAACTGATGCAGGACCAAGTACGGAAGGGATCCAAAGCAATGTTGCAATCAAACAGTCCGGTGAGAGCTCCGAAAAAGTTTAGTTGAACATTAAAAATAAACAAGCTCGACGAAGAGGGAGCGTGAATCAAACTAGAAAACGAGATCAAAATCGTGGCCCGCAGCGCAAGAATCCAATGTTTGACAGTTACACTCCTCTGAATACATCACTAGAGGACTTGTACTTACAAACCTGTAATACAATTCAGTACCAAAAACCCGCATCAAAACCGTCGTCGGAGAGGCAAATCCAGATGGGAAAATTTTGCAGGTTCCATGAAAGCTACGGGCACAATACGAACGAGTGTCGACACTTACAAGACCTCGTTGAAAAACTGATCAGAGAAAGGACGCTGGAATAGTTTGTGCGGACACCACAGCCCAGAGAAGCGGGTCCATCCAATCAAAACAATGAACCCAATCGACCGAGACAGGAGGACTCGACTTATCCCCGTGGAAGATTGGTGATAAACGCCATCAGTGGCGGACCAACTTTCTCAGGAGCCTGGAACGACGAAGATCCTCGTCACTGTCACACATGACAGGATCATTCGATCTATGAACACTTTGCAGTTTTCTTTACATTCTGAAATTTGAATTTGTAATAAGGCACTGACTTTGCCATATTCTCTTATTTCAGCAATAAAATACTATCTCTTCAAGCTAGAGCTGTGATTCACCGAATGCAACGTTCAACAATCACGACACACAAAGAGCTAAGTTCCATCAAACAATGGAATTTATTCAAATAGCGAGTGACTGCGATACGACCGACCACTCACTAAGTGAAACCCCAGCTCGGGGGCAAGCCATCACATCAAAGGCTGAACTGGACCAACACACGACAGTCTCACAATGGACTCCAACTTCCCAGAGTGTGAATTGAAGTATAAACATCCAATAACTCGTTCCTAGAGCGTGAACGGACTCCAACTTCCCAGAGTGTGAATTGGAGTATAAACATTCAATAACTCGTTCGCAGAGTGCGAACGGACTCCAAATTCTCAGAGTGCGAATTAGAGTACAAACATTCATAACTCGTTCCCAGAGTGCGAACGGACTCCAAATTCCTAGAGTGCGAATTGGAGTATAAACATTCAATAACTCGTTCCCAGAGTGCGAACGGACTCCAACTTCCCAGAGTGTGAATTGGAGTATAAACATTCAATAACTCGTTCCCAGAGTGCGAACGGACTCCAAATTCCCAAAGTACGAATTGGAGTATAAACATTCAATAACTCGTTCCCAGAGCGCGAACGAACTCCAACTTCCCAAAGTGCGAATTGGAGTATAAACATTCAATAACTCGTTCCCATAGTGCGAACGGATTCCAACTTCCCAGAGTGCGAATTGGAGTATAAACATCCAATAACTCGTTCCCAAAGCGCGAACGGACTCCAAATTCCCAGAGTGCGAATTGGAGTATAAATATCAAATAAATCGTTCCCAGAGTGTGAACGGACTCCAACTTCCCAGAGTGTGACTTGGAGTATAAACATCAAATCCATCGTTCCCAGAGTGTGAACGAATTCCTAAAAAGCCCAAACAGGTGTGACTGACCACCTATCGGCCAACTCCAACTTCCCAGAGCTTGAATTGGAGTATAAATATAGATTACAGGTTCCCGGAGCGCGAACCCAAACATATATGCTATCTCCGAGTTCCCAAAGTGTGAATTGGAGCACAAATACCAAGTCAAAGTTCCCGGAGTGCGAACCAAAATATCAATCTTAACTCCAAGTTCCCAGAGCATGAAGCGGAGTATAAACATCAATTACAGGTTCTCGGAGCGCGAACCGTGTCACAAACATCGATAACTCTCAAATTCCCAGAGTGCGAACCAGATTATCGATCTCAAATTATCCTAAGTTCCCAGAATGTGGACATGTGCTTAAGATTTGCAATAAGTGTGATCAACCACCAAAATACAAACGTTGTTTCCTAAAACTGTGGGGCAAAAAAGCTAAGTGTTAATCACTAACCAAGGTGATACAATGTCCGAAGTCCAATCTATTCATCGGTCACAACTTGCGACCAAGATTTTCAGGTTTGGCAAAATAAAACAAACTCTACTTGACGGTAAAAACACCACAAGTACACCGGACTAAAAACCAAACACTACAAACATTTAAGCACAAAATAAATGAGAATTGAAACAAAGAAATTGAATTTTATTTCTACTAACAAGAGACAAGGACTTACATGCAAATAAGTTCTTCCAAAAAAGAATTCCTACTAGCAGGGGCCGAACCTGCGTCTATACACGGCCTACTAGCGGAAAACAAACACAAGTTCATATCTATCAAAAAATCCGCTTAAATGGCCCATCTATTTCTTCTTTTTAAATCTCCTTATCAGCGGTTCGTCCTCGGACTTGCTAGAAACAGAGATCCTTCGTTTGGAGTGCTTCCTCTTCGGTGGTTGCTCTTCGGCTGGGGGCATGATGTCAACGTCCTCCTCAGAGCTTGAATCTACATGAAGGCTTCCCACCGGAGGTGTAGGAGGGACTGGATCCGCAACGGAAGATGGGATAGTGCCACCCGATGGTATTATCCTTAAAGGTGCTGGGCTATGCACCACCGTACTGCCACCAATACTACCACCTTGCCCCGCAGCCTCTAATTCTGCATTAATCTCGGCCGGAATTTCTTCATCACGAATCGCTTGGGCCTGGCTGGGGGCATCTGCAGTCTGCATTGAAGAGCTAGAGGTTGGCGGGAGGTCACTAACGATGAACGGCAAGTCTGTGGAGAAGCCACCCTGCTCGCCGAGCAGCTCGCTCACCATTTGTTCATCAAGAGATAGTGCGCTCCCCTGCGCCGCCTCAGTTGACACTGCTGTTACGACGGTAGTCTCGGTGGTGATGGCCTTCTCCTCTTTACTTGATTCTTGAGTGGCAGTAATCGGCGCAACTCCAGTCACTGAGTAAAGATAAGAAGTTATTAATAACTGGTTCAAAACAAACTCCCTATTTGGAATACACCTGAGATAAGTTCAGAATACCTTCCTCAACGTGGCCTGTTGACGACGGAGCAGCTTCAGAAACGTGCTCCCAGATATGAGATAGCCGCGGCTGTTTTGGGTCATAAGCTGGAACGGATTATGAGTCAACCACAGATACAGGCTCTAACGAAGGTGGAGCAGTAAATTCAAGAATAGTAGCGTGATGCTCGACACCCGATCCTTCCCCAATCTCCCGGTGCTGGCCACCAATCATCTCCTTCTCATGACAAATTATGGCATCATGAAGGATCTTCTTTTCATCTTCGGTCAGCAACCGGTTCTCAAGTTCGAACTGGTCGATTGATGCATCCGGGTGCGCTTCTCCTTCCTCCTCAACCAATCGGACCCAAGCGTTACGAAGATGTACCGGATAATCCTGAAGCCAGGCCAAATTTCTGTGCCTCAGCACATTGGCATTGTAAGTAACGAGGAGATCTTCGATGTCGGCCTCCAGCCTGCCCTCTTCCCTTTGAACTTCTCCTCAACCTCAGCCTCGACAGCCTTAACTTTAGCCACTGCCGCATCTATCTTAGTCTGAAGCACTACGACTTGTTCGCATGCTTCTTAGGTCGCGTTGTGCGCGTCATCTCTGTCTTTAGTAATCTCGACAAATTTGGCTTTAAGTGCATTAAGTTCCTTCAGGACCGCGTCCCGCTCGGCGGTCACGATGGTGTTTCGGTGGCCCATGTCCTCCACCGTAGCGTAATGCTCACGCTTCATCCTGTCCATCGCCGCCTGGGCCTCGTCCGCTTTCTTCGTAGCATTCGTCTCTGACTTCCGAGATGACTCAGCTTCATCGGTTAGCACTTGTATGATACGATCCCGGTAAGCTAGATTAGTTTGGAGTTTCTCGATGATGGTCGCTCGCTCAAAGGCCAACGCCGATGCTTTATCAGCCGCTTTTGCCCACGCTTTGTACTGGGCATAAAAATCATGCACGTAGTCATGTACTAACTACTCGGCTTCCTCTGGGATCCTTTTTAAATGTGGAGGAAAGATATAGTTGTCAAAGCAGATGTTCGAAAAATCTTTCTTTAGCTGAGCGAGCTTGATTGCTCCTTCCCCTGAAATTTTCACAGGGGGCTGTTCTGTAACAGCGGCAGTTATTGTTTCGCTTCTAGGGTGGCGGGATTCGTGCCTAGAAGATTGAGAAGCCGACTTGTAGCATGAAGATTCAGAGGGACGAAAGACATAAGCAGGAGGTTGTATGGGATTTCTAGGAGGAGGAGGAGTATGCGATCGAGATCGATGCTTATAGCCTCTATCTTTATCATATCTATCTTGGCTAGAATACCCAGAGAGTCCCTGGTCGTAATCTCTGTCCCCTTCTCGTCTGCGCGACTCATGGTATGAAGACTCGCGAGCATGTCAGAGACTCCCTAACATTGAACCTCGCCCAGACATAGTATCTGCAGAGAAAAATAAAGTAGGATTAATCACCTTTCGAAACAGGTAGTTTACAGTCAAAGGTTATGCAGTGTTGTGAAATATGTATGAATGTGCAACCCCCCGACCAATCGAATGTGTCTGCCACACCAGTGGGAAAAGACTCGCTCAAAACTAAAGCTTCTAAAAGTTCTTCCAATCCGTCATCATGCTGCAGGGACACGTCGTCTGGAATTGGAATATCGGCGAGCCCTTCATAAAGATTTTCAGTTCTCGGAGGAGGCATCTCCGAAATTCTAACTCCGGGAGCGGATCGGGCCGTGACAACCGATTTCCATCTCCCCTTCTTAGTTGGCTTAACATCGGCTGCCTTGCCTTTTCTTTGCTCTTCGGTATCTTAGGCTACATCCGCAGATTCGCCCAACGTCTCCTCATCGGTATGAATTCTCTCAGAGTCGGCCTCCTCAATCACGACAACTTTAGGTTTTCTTCGTTTGACTCGTTGTTTCAAGACGGTCCTTAGTGCCCCGTCAAACTTTATACTCTGCCCCCGTTCGATCAACACAAAAGTCCGGAGATTCCTATCCGTCAAAAGCAATTCGATATCTCTATCTTCGCTCGGGACTTCTCGGAATACCCGCACTGTCTCCTTAAAGTGTTCACCTTCGAGTCGCTGAATCATTGCCGTAAAAAGGAAAAGATATAAGTTTCACTTCGACTGCAATTGCCGTAGTAATTATTTGAGAACTCAGCTATACTCACGTCTGAATAACCATTGTCGGGCGAACCCTGGAGGACATCTGACGTAAAACCATTCCGTCCTGTAATAGCTTAGCTTGGTCCAGGACCCGGTGACCACTTGACAATTCGTCACCGCTTCCAAAAATGTGAAGGAGGGGTAATCACCTCGGGTTTTGAAATTGAATAGATATCTGATCTCGGTCGGGATCGGTGGTCTATGAAGGTACTCCATGAAGACGATGAACAAGCTATTCACGGAAGCATATCCGTTCGGGTGTAGTTGAGATGGGGCGATCCTCAAAAAAGACAGTACTTCTCTTATGTACTCATTGAACAGAGGAAGCGTCCCGGCCGCGCATGCGTGGCGATTGAATGCGGTGTATCCCTCCGGCGGATTGTGTGGTCTGTCGTTCGGTCCCGGTAATAACACGTCGTCCAATGACAGGCCATGCCTTAAACATATCCTCCCCAACATATCTTCAGAAATATTGGATTGAACGGAGTCCGATGGGTTGGCAATAAAAGACGCATTGGGAAACTCGTCTGGGGCTGGACCGATGATCTCAGGTTCAATATTCGGAACCTCTAGTCCCGAAGTAACTGTACTTTGAATCTCCTGTTGTTGCGAACTTGAAGATTCCATGACTAGCTAACTCATGAGAAACCATCGTTAGACGACAAAGGACCCGTGCATTCCCCAGTGTAAAGTGTATGAATGTGTGTTGTGCAGTGTCGTGCATTACTTGGATAAATGTCACGGAATTAAAGGAAATATGCAAACGACAAAGCTACGGAGTCCAGTTATAATGACCGTCATCGCTGACCGTCATCACTAAACCATTCATATGATGGAAATTGATTCGGAAAGAAATTGTTATGGTTCCGTCGACGAGCTTCGAAAGGTGGTCAAGTATGCAGTTTAATATTCAAGTCCAAATATGCAGGAATGAAGCTCGTCGGAATTATGCTAAGAAAATTCAAACTTTCGTATCCATCATGGAGGGTTTCGAATCGATCGCAAAAAGCTCGTTCGAACCCATCATAATATCACTTCGAATCAATACAGAGGGGAGCGCTTCGAATCGATGATCAAGTGCTGAGTTCAAATCGATCGATGAAGGATGACTTCGAATCGATCCTCGGTTAACTGGGTCGTATCGATCAGGAAAACCTCAACTTAACATCGATCACGTTCGAATCGATACCTTTCGTATCGGTCATAAAGATGTAATTCGTATCGATGTAAAGTTAAGGACTTCGAATCGACCAATAGCTATTTCTCGTATCGATCATTTCGTATCGATGCAACCCATCACAATAGTCAATCGGTGCGAACTATGTCCCCTCCAAAGGGCATCCCAGGGATCGATGCGAAATCCAAGGAAAAATGATGCCGCCCTCATCGATTCGAACACGAGTCCCCAGATCGATTCGAAGCTCCTCCAAACCAAATCTGGTTTTACCAATCACCAGAGTGGCCAATCGATGAAGAAGAGGTAGGTCTGAAATAGCTTTGCCGTTTGGATTCGAGGTTGATTACCTAATTTGAGTGTGGAATTCGAGGAATTAAAAGACTTGGATCTTGATTGGTTCGAAGACGTGACACAGTGCTTTCTCTCTCAATCTTCGAGTCGATGCAAAAACACAGTAAACACAAGGCGGCAGTAAAAAGTAAAAGGTGAAAAATGGGCAAAGCCCCTGCTATTTATATGGAGCCTAGAAGATGACCGAGCCGTTTTGCATCCCAGTCAACTCGACCGGTCACAACCGGTCAATTCACAGATCGGATCGAAATCTACCTTCGAATCCATGCGCCTGAAGCTTCATCGATACGATACACACAGCAGAGCATTGAGTCGCATCGATGCGAAACAAACAGTGGGCACATCGATTCGAAGCCCCTGTTCACCTCAACAAATTCACAACTCCATCCACAACCTACTGATACGAACGATGATTTCGTATCCATCCTTTCTCATCGGTGCGAATGGGTGATTCGTACCCATCCAAGCCATCGATACGAATGTCGATTTCGCACCCGTCATGGCATAAGCGTACTTCACCAATACGAATGTTGATCTCGAATCCATCGATGCTCATACCCATCGGTTCGAAATATTATGTTCGCGCAACACAAGGTCGATTCCTTCAACCTTCTATATCGGTTCAGGAGAGGATTGATATGAAGGGACTTTTCAAAACAACCATCAAGCATTGTCTCAACTCAAATTTCCAAATCGGTTCAGGAGAGAATCGATACGAAATTCAATATCATACAAAGCTGACAACGACTCGTGGACGCACGACGTTAACGAGGGTCAAACTAACATACATGCATATATGTCGGACTAACATTCGATTTTAAACATTTACAGGGATCGAATACTCATCTTGTTACAAATGCAACAGCCAACGGCTAAGCACTATTACACAGCAATCAATCATATCAACGCACGGTTACAGCAATACAGGGTACAAATCTCAACAAAATAGAGCAATGATTGTTCAAAGAGAAATTGCAGCTTTTCAAAGCACGTCATGTTTCCACAAGACGTACTTTGGGGGGAAAATGTTATCCCGCTTTTTGGCAAAGCCGTGATACCAAAAGATCGATCGATAACGGAGGACAGTTCGTCTCAGAGATTTGTCATACTTCGTTTCGCTATGGATATCGCTGAATTTTGTCCGAGTCCAGATTGAGCTACAATTGATAATACATGACAAGAAAGATCATAGAAGTCCGCATCTCAAATTTCAAGTCAATCCGAGTTCATACGCTCAAGTTATGATCGATTCAATTTGAAGGGAGAAACCTAGATTTCGAATCCATCACCGAACACTGGTTCGAACCGATCACCTTCGTAACCATCAACTTCGAACCCATCGAAGTGCCTCGGATTCGACTCCATCAACTTCGAATCCATCGAGTTCGTATCGATGGACCGCGTATCCATCAGCCAGTGTTTGCTTCGTATCCATCAGATCATCGTCCTTCGAATCCATCAAGATCGCATCAATTGACTTCGTATCCATGGAGAAGTTAAAAAGCTCGTATCCATCAGAGAAAGGCTAGTTCGTATCCATCAAGCATTGGTTGTTCGACTCCATCAGTGAAGCCTTGTTCGAACCCATCAGTGAAGCCTAATTCGAACCCATCAGTGAAGCTTCGTTCGAATCCACCAAGTCAACTAGCCATGTTTACGTGTCATCCATCGATTCGAATGCGCCGAGATACATGGAGTCGAAGCGGTCAACTCGGAGCCAAATCCGGATCGAGGTGAAGTGTGCGCTCCACATCAACACGAAGGCGCGTGCCACCATTGGTTCGAAGCTATCGGTTCGGACGCATCGATTCGAACCAAAAAGCCACTCGAAGAATCCCATTTCGTATCGATCATATCTCTCAATCTACTGATCCAAATGCCACGAAATTTTCATAGAAGCTTGCATACATGTTGAAAAATGTCCATGCCAAATTTCACCTCGATTGGATGTTTTTCTGATCGATTCGAATGGAGTTCGAATCGATGGCAAAGTGGGCCCAAATTTCCTAAGGTCGGGCGCGTGGGCTCCCTCACGTGCCAGAAGTGGTCTCCCGAGTTTTCAGCGAAATATCAGCATCCTACGCCTATAAATAGAGCCCCAGAGCCAACAAAAAAGGGATCTTTCGACTCTCAAGCGCCCAGACTCTGCCGGATCGAGATCTCCACCATCCTACATCATATTCTTGCTGTTGATTTTGAATTTCCAGTTGTAACTTGGTGTTGATCGCTGTAACAACTTGTAATCATTGAAAGAGAATCAAAAAAACTGCAAAAAACTTCACAGCGGACGTAGGCAACACGCCGAAACACTAAAAATCGCTTGTCTACGCATTTACTTTACTGTTGATTGGAGTTTTTGTTAGATAATATTCGTTTTGAATTTACATTCTTATTATTATCTCTTCAACGACTCCCGAAGAGTGTTGTGACCAATTTTGGTGCAAACAACACTCTCCCCCACTCAAAACTTTTCGTCCCCAAAATGGAAAAAGTGGGGAAAAGAAGAATTAAGAAATCAATATATCTTATTTTAAAATGTTAAATTTTAAAATCAATAAATTGCAAAATTAATTAATTTAAATAAAATATATCAATTTATAACCATTAAATCATTGTATAATCGAATTAATAAATTTTGGAAAACATTTTCAAAATATTTTCTAAGTCCAAAAATTTAAGGATAATTTTGGCACGGTCTCCTTTCTACGGGAAGGCTCTGGAGAAAATATAATATCAAAATGACAATATACAACATATATTTTCCAAAATAATGTATATCCCAACACGGGAAAAATATAACAACGCTACAAACCGTAATCCAAAAACGTACCTATTTGTCGGGCAATTTACGCTTAATTATGAAACCAAAAGCAGTAGCAATTGCTTCCATAACCTGTATTTCACATATATAATCCAAAAGGTTAACAATTATATAAAATGAAGTATTTAAGGTTGTTTCAACCACAAACAACAATCAATTTGCAACAAGGCATACAACCATTATACAAAATCAACACAAATCAATCAATCATTCATATCAAACAAAACAAATAGTGGTTCGGGTTCCAAACTTTAAATTGTATAGAATGAAAAATAAACTATCAAGTGCACCATTTACTCAACAGTATTAGATGAAACTAAATAGGTTATTCATGCATCCAAACAAATTTAAAGTATCCTTACCCAAACAACCATAAACCAAAACAAACAACAAATTCAAACAATAAATCAAGTAATATTCTTTTTCCAATTTCATTTCATAACCTTTGTTGTTTGATTTCCTTTTCATTCATTATTTATTATTATCTATTTCTATTCATTACCTACCAATTCATTTTCATCTATTTATATAATGTCACATTCTACTTATTGCATTACATTTATTTATTTATACTATTCATATTCAATCAATTTTCTTAGTGGGTAAATTTATTAACTTAAGTTTATAGTCAAATTTTTTTCTTTTCCAGTATTCATCTTTTATTTTTATTTTTTTCAGAGGCAACTTCAACCTATTACTTAAGTTTATTATTATTTATTTATAATGCTTACCTTTCTTTTCTATTACATTAGTAGTATTTCAATTATACTTAAGTCCATAACAACTAGAACATCAATTCTTATTAATAAAAGCAATTTATTGAACAAATTTCATTACATAAGTTTACTTGTACAAATTTTCCATTACAAATCTTTAACATTTCAACTTTTAATATTTGGTAAGTTGTATACATGCTTTTAAAGAATGTAATTGAAACTTATACCGGTCTTACTCATTTCTTTTAACTAAATTAATATTCAATAATTTTATCCTCTATTTTATAGATTACAATTTCAAATTTCTTTTAATTTCATTTATAACCAGGCATTTAATCTCTTATTTTATTTAAATTCCAAGTATTAGTTAGCTTCCATTTCACTACCCTAAGTAAAACTATTAGTTAGCGGAAACTTAGGAATTACATACCGGGTTTAATTTCAAATCATTTTAAAATAATAGATAAATATATACTTACAAGTTTATATATCCAATTATATTTAAAACAATTAAAATTTATATTTATTTATCAAAATAAATCTGTATATAAAACTACCATAGTGGCCTTCCCACTTCGAAACTCGAAAATAAAAGTCGATGATGCGTGGACTCGTCACCGAAATTATTTTCCAACGACAGAGAGGGAAGTACAGAACTTATTTTTCCAAAATCTTCTTTAAAACAATTCGTTCAAATTATATTGAAATATATATATAAGAAAATACTTCTAATAACATTATTTCTATATTAAAAAAATCATTCGAAAAAAATTTCAAAACCCCAGGACTTAAGTTCTAAAATTTCCAATTTTCATTTACTTTATTTCCAATCTTATTTCAACTATTATTTATACATTTCATTACCTAACGACCAATATTTTGCAACCAAATATATATATCATTTAAAAAAAATTATTTTACATATATAGAAAATATAATAGGCAAAATCATTTCATTCGCCTATATTAAAGCAAATATTATGTCAGTCTGTCCTATTAAGTGTTTCGAAATCCCTATTGATGTCATAGCGTCCCAAGCATCAACCAGAATTTATAAATACAAAACGGAACAAATTAACACAATATTAAAACCTTTTGTAACACTAACAAATACGCTCTCTCATACGTATACACTCAACGACTCCCATAGGGTATTACTACCCTATTAGTAAAGAGTCAAACCCTAGAAAGCTAAGGTTTATCGCTAAACCTCCCTCTGATACCAGATGTAACGTCCGCACCAGTGGGGTAACGCCCACCATAGCATACATTGGTACCTGTGTTCTGCCTTTATGGCCAGCCTCTCGACTGCACCATCAACCCCCGTGGGGACATGTAGGAGTAAGAGTCAACCGTTCGCTACCAAAGCAGGAAGCGAGAACCCCCTATCATGCTACACCCTCCAAGTGCAATGGCAGACACACATGTCGATTCAAACCATACAGAAGGGCGGATTGTTATGGGGTAAATAAGAAAACCAAGAAAGAAATAAAACAAAACAGAATCTCACAGTAGAAGGAAAAATATAATAATCAAATATACAGTTCATGAAGCTGTTTTTCAAAATATTTAATTATACTTATAATATATATCAGAGTTATACATACCGTAGAATCTCAATAATGAAGAAGAATACAATAGTGTAGTGCAATAATATAGTAGATAATAGTACTACTAATCGTCGTCTTCTTCCTCCAGAATAAAATCTTCAAATCCTAAAACGCTCGTACTGACCCGAGCGAATTAAAAAGATAAAGCACTCGAGTCAGAACTAAAATACCTTATGTAAGTTAAATTAACTGAAATAAATATGAGTGTAACGGTGTCGGAGATGTTTACGGGGTTTGACATCTCCTATTCAGTGTCTAACGTGAGTGCAGTAACTCAAGAGATGCTCGAGATTCACATCTCCCAAGGATTCGTTAAACTATTTACTATGTAGTAATATTTCGCTATTATAGTAATGTCTACAGTAAAATAAACTTACTTTTAAATAGCGTTAAGGAGTTACCCAATCTCCCCCTTAACACGTAATAGTCCCAGTAGTCCATCCAATATCATAGTCCCTCCTGATAAGGAAGCCACCAGAGGATACCACACGGCCTACAGAAGAAAACCAAACTCGTACAAGGCGCGATAGGGTAGGTGACACGGCACAACTAGGCAATGCCAGGATAGATATACCAATTAAGCATTCGGGCTGGTGGTAACATCTCGCTGAGTCACAGGTCTATCCGAGTAAAAAATACATACTTTTGATCCAAAGAAGACACCAAGTCGTCCTACCTTTCTACCACGGTCTCGGTATCATTGAAACAATAACCAAGGGACACGTAGCGGTTGACGAAGGAGTGGGGAACGAGGGCGTAGCAGCTAATACCGCCCACCTCGAACAACACCCCCAAAATCAAAAATCAAAAGTGGCCACTGAATCAATCCAAAAGTGGCATACATTGTGGAGTTTGAAATTTCAGCTTTGGACTGAAATTTGAATTGGATAGATTAGGGTTTACAACCATTGAAGAAGAGAAGCACAGAAGTTTCTGTACGTATTGAAATGAGGAATGGAGGCTGCTAGGGTTTATAACGGGGTTTATATAGGTAGGTCAGAAATTAGAATGGATGGATAAGGTTGGATATACGCGCTAACGCCAAAGTGGCCCAAAAAGCCCGTTTCGACTCTGGAACGAAATTGGGTCAACCCATATATCAAAATTGATATTTTTAAATATTTTAAACGCGATGGAACAAGTTTCACGTCCAAATTCCATCGTATGAAGAAGTTATGTTAAAATCAAAAATTTCCAAATTGATTCAATTTCATCAATTTCAAGGCGTTTCGCGTTCGTATGATCAAATGACAAGTCTGATCGTTACGAAACTTGAAACCCTACAATAATTCACCGTTACGGATTCGATGAAACTGGTTTCGTCGAAATCCGAGTCAGTGGCCAAAATGGCTATTTTTACATAAATTAAATAAATTAATAAAATCCAATTTTTAATTTCAATGCTAAAATTGACCATTTTTATCACTTCTATAATTCTCGAACATTTACAATGATTTAAACAAATTTAAATGTCAATTTAGAAATGATTAATTTTTAAATTTCAATATAAATCTTCAATTTCATTAAATTAAAAATTATAGATAAAATTTCCAATAATTCTATTAAATTCACTTTTCATTCTATTACTTAATTCATTGTTATCAAAAGGATGCAATTTACATTGGTTCACGATTGTTTACATTTATTTTCTTAGATTTCAACTACATTTCCATTTATGCAATAATTTAAATATTAAATTTTCATTTAATTGCAAATAAATCATACTATCGTAATTTAAATTCAAATAAATAAATAAATGTTGATTCCCATTCTTATTATTCAAACAATCATTTTCCTATAAACATATTAAACATTTGTTTACGTTTCATTACCCTGATACTTCTATATACATCTTAGATTTGTATAAATGGTTATATTTCAAAATGTGAAATCTTTTCTATTACACATATTAATTAAGGTTTTAAAACTAATTAATAAAATTTCCTTAGTCCAATCCTTTTTACCAATTAAATATACATTCACACTTCCGTTATTTGTTTAACAATCAACGTAACATTTATCAACAACAACAAACATTATGATTATTTATCTAACATTGATTATATAAATTTTCCATTTATAACGTATTATTGTATCAATTTATTTAATTTTAAATCTATTTCCCAAATCTACTACTTTCAATCAAATAAAACTTCACAATTGGTTAAGTTAATTGGGATTTCACTACACTTATTATTTATCAACTTGTTTTACCTTATTACCCAAATTTACGTTCAGTTACTATTGAGCAATATTATTTCATTTAATTCAATAATTACACTTGTTTTACTCATATTCCCGTTATTGTAACCTTTATTTGTTCATTAAAATTAAATTTCAATTCCAATTAAATCAAAAAATTCAACATGAAACTTATAATAATTGTTTACAAGCCATGGTTATGCTTAAGTTTCTTATACTTCAACCAATAGCCATATTATGTATAGAATTAACATAAATTTCAAATATTTTCTTAATTTACATTAACATAATAATTAATTACCTTTAATGAATTTTATTCCCCAATTTATTAAATGCAATCAATTAGACCTTACATACTTCAATATTCCCACTTTCATCTTAATTCTAATTCACTATAGTATCAAATTTCAATTTCTTACGATAACCCATTTATTATAAATTTGTATATCAATTAATTAGTTTCAAATAATTGATCCAATTCAACTTTTTTATTAAGTCTATATTAATCAATACCATCTTTCGTTGGTTAATTCAAAGCTTACTTTTAAATTACTAAATTCCATTCTATATCCAAGTGCAACAATTTACCCTATTTCATTATTTTTGTCAAAAAATAGTTTTAATAACCATTGCTACGCTTAATTCTTAACATCTACTTCAGTATAAATTATAAAATTTTATTTCCTTTTTAAATTAAATTCCAAAATCTTATTAAAATGACAAATTTAATAATCGAAATTTACGGGTCGTTACAGAAAGTGATGAGCAAAAAGTGGATTTTGATCCATAAATATCCCTACTAATTCAAACCCTTTTTTGAATGAAATGCAACCCCTCCTCCTACACTTATGGCCAGGCTAACCAGGTCCCTTTATTTGTCTCCTAATCATTTCAAGCCCAATTAAATAAAACACATTTAAATCTAGTTTAAACCTACGTCTATATCGTATATCGATAGGTGTATATACAACTTTTACATACGCACTATTTCCTACACAAATCAAATAATATTTTATAATTAATATTTCATAAATATTAATTAATTTATAGAAATTATAATTGATTAAATCAGTTGGTAGTTGAAGCACTCAACATTATGGTTGTGTGGTTCTTAGGTGTAAATTCGATCAGTAATTATATTGAACAATTAGAATATTAACGTTCACACTTCACTTAGCAGGTGGTGCAATATTATGGCAAAATTTATCGCTTACATAGCTTCGGTAAAATTCAATTTTACTTAATTAATCATTACCGGACATTGACAAATATTTACATCAATTCTCTTCTTCAAATTTATATCAAATTAGGACTTATGAAATTTGGTAATGGCCAAAATTCCATTGTCATCCATATTTAACTCTGTAGTCCAAACACAAAGTTATTGGTTCAATAATAACAATTATTATTAATCGAACTACTCTAGCTGGAGACTTTGACTTTAAGTTGGCTTCAGTTGGTTGTGATACTAATTTCATATAACCGAGGAGAGGAATCCTTTCTTGAATAATGTTTCAATTCCAATGCTTCCATTCGACCCAACTATAGTTGTTTGATGGACGTCGTGCCATGATTTAACTATAATAAATGTAGGCTTTCAAATTGAAGATCCATAGTATTCTTAGGCCAAGGAAACTGTATAATACTATCATATTAATATTTTTTATTTGACCTTAGTTTAGTTAACCAATAGAAAATATCGAGTTAATCATTCCATAGTGATCCAATAACTATCAGTACACAACACCTTGGCACCTCCAGCTGCCATGAGTAATATACTATCCAACATTTGAAGAGTATTATGTACTCTAGTCTCAACGGATGTATTGATATCTAGTCTCGATACATCTTGACTAGGAATATTTAAAATGGTTATTTATTTATCGTTATAAATTACTTATGGTTACAATGCATTGTAACTACTATCATAAACATACCATTTATGGATTTTCTATTAAATATACTTTTAGTTAAGTTAATAGGTTAATATATAACACATTATATCAAGTACATAATAAAAAGAAAACACACCCTTTGTTTCAAAAAAGATTGGTTATGAAGTTAGATATATGCAACAATTACATAATTGCCCTGATGCCATACTTCTATCTTAATTAACCTACCACTTGCACTTGAGGAAAATTACGGAATCTCAATCCCATCCCTTCGACCAATTTAATGAGAAATGTTTGAGTTAGACCTTCCATGAATGGATCTAATATGTTATTTGATTATGTAAAATGTTAATCTACTCTCTCTTATGTTGATAAATTACCTTTATCATGTAGAACTATTTGGAGTATGTTGCTTGACTTCTAGTGAATTCTTATTATACATTGTTATCATATAATAATGATTAGTATTCTTAATATTTGGAATGACGCCTGGCTCGATTAAAAATTTATGCTTACTTATACATTGTTTTTATTTTGGCATTATTCAAGGCGATGTACTCAACCTTTTTGTTGAATCATCCATAACCTTTTGTTTAGAAGATTTACATCTTAGAGCTTCATAATTAAGGTTTGCATATGAATTTAACATTGGCATGTTATACTCGATAGCACTTCTGAAGTTCGAGTCCGAACACTCCTTCATAACGAGTTCATATTTCTATAAATAGCTCTAGTACTTTGTAAATACTCGAGAATACTTTAAACTACCATTTAGTGATCCTAATTTGGATTTTATATTTGCTTCATGCATAAAATTTATAAGCAAATTGGAATATTGTAAACAATGCAACATGTATAATAATTCCTATTGTTAAAGCATAACGAATCCAACTTACATGTTCCTTATTAACCATTTTAATAAGGTGTCTTCGCATATCGTTTGGGACATTTCCAACATCCTTTGTACTTAAGATAAAAGATATAATTTACAAATCTAATACTGAACATTATAAATCAAACTATTACTAATTGTAACATAAGTACATCGTTAACAATCAACAGTATATTGTTTACTTATTATCTAGAAATATATTTGTAACTTTTAGTGGTTCTTTCCTATGACCACATGCTTCCTTTGTATTTTGATTGAAAATCAAACTATCTAATATTTCAATCAAAATACTTACTCTATTTTGATACTTATAGAATGATATCTTCTTATCATTTCTTGGATCATATCTGAAAACCCAAAAACTCAATATCGCTCCTATAAACTTGGAGACGCTTCCGTTGTTATGTGCAAACAGCCTATTCTAAACCATTATATGGAATTTTCATTTCAATACGTATGTACCGAAAAATAAAGTCAACCAAGCAATCATTTTGTACGTAAATCCAAATGAACTCGGGCAAGTTGAATAGCAAATCTGTTACGCTAATTTTAGTAATTAAAACTTGCGCTGTTATTCCTATCACAGTTGCTCACTATATTCCAACCATATTATTCTTTCTCTTAAAGGCACATTTGTGGCGATGGATCATATCTGTTCGGGTATTTCTATCAAAATCATATTATACTGTACATGGAATCCACTTCGAATTTGCGCATAATTCTATTTCGTAGAGTCGATACTTTTAATGATTTAATTGACCATTAAGGATTACCTATTCTTGATATCGATAAGAAATACACAGTTTTTCTTCCATGTGCAAGAATATTTTTTGGAAATTTTAATTCGTCGTGTTCATTTTTGTTTGGTTAATTTCATTTCAACCCACATAGTTAGTTTCATCTTTGGATCATATCCAAATCCATTTTACTACCAATGATTTCTCAAAGAAATTCCTTTGTTACAAAGTTGGTATTTTTGGAAACAACAATTGTTTCTCAATGCAACAAAATAGATATTTATAAACACTTTATGAATTGCCTCATAGATAAAATTTGTTTGCTTTCACTTCACAAAGCATATGTTCAGAACATAAATTGGTCACCCAATGTCTATCATTCCCAAAATTCTTTTAGGGCGATTCATACAAGATCTCTCATATACATTTATCACGTATAGCCTTTCGACTCGCAAAACTTTCCAACTCCTTGGCCTAAGATATTTTGGGGTTATCTTGTATGATTTTATAAACTAGTCTTCAGATGAAATTAACTTTAACCTTGTGTATTACTCTTAAGTATATGATCTAAAGTTCACTCAACTTCACTCACCATTAATCTACTTTGTTCAAAAAAGTTCAATTACTCCTTATCGATACATTATTATATATCATAGAGAGGAGTGGCTTTTGAGATTGCATCTTTATTCATTTTTAGGTACGTTCGAAACTCCTTTCAATATACTCACATATGCGATCAAATAAAATTAATTTTATTTTCTATTGCATGTATTTTATTTACTTCCGTCTTATATTATAAGATCTTATCACATACATATTATATGCATATCAAATACACATGTTCACGTTTGTGATAACTCATAAGTAAATACAACAAAAAACATGGAACCATTTTGGAATTAATAGACATTCAATTGCGTACATGTACATGTATCGGTCTGTAGATTTCATCAAGTCTTATATCACTCCCACTCAATGGATATTTTGCCTTTTAATGTTTGAGATATAATTCACTAGTACCATATGATTCATAATCATATAATCAAAGAATTATTTCTCCAAATCATGGCTTAGTCTACAGTTCCAAAATAATTAAAAATAAATTTAGATACTTCTTTATATTCCAATATATCACAAATATCATTATTATAATTTATCTTATAACAAATATTCATAATATTCATACTGAAATAAAACTATGTCTATTTTTCAGTCAACATCGAAAGACAAATATTATTTTATAAATAATTTGGTATGTTTTATGGAAATAATTTTTGTAACTTGATGGCACTAATAAGTGCATATGGCTTGCTCCCACTATTTCTACCATTACTATAATAGCGTATGAAATACAAAACTCCATTCAACCACTTAATCTGGGCTATTTATTTCATTTACTGTAATTGGTTTACAGTCAAGAATTTTCATATCAAATATCTTAAATTCAATAAAATAAATATCACAGAAAACAATTTTCTATGTGAAAATAATTTTGGAATAGATATCATATTTCTTATTCCTTGTTAAGTGTCTATTATTATTTTACAATTACAGACTTTGATGTCTCTTTATGAAGTAGAAGTAACTATTCACTCTCTTTATTCCAACTGTGCCTTTAGTTACATTTACTCTTCCACATTAACTTCCTTTCTAAATGGTAGAACCATTCAAAGAAAACTCCTACTTCAATATCGTAAAGAACTCTTTATAAAAATTCATTTGGTCATCCACAACATTTAAGGAAAACAAATATATTGCGATTTACGTAAATTAATCAAACTAACATTTCTATGATCGAATTCTTGTACCTATCTTAGAGCTTTCATCTCATGTTACATTTAACACAAGAAGATTCTGATTGGAGTCAATCATATTGAATACATGATCCAACACTATAGTTTATTTGCTTATTTCGAACAAACCAATTTCATCAAGGATTCATACATTACGAATTACGGTCGTTCACCATGTAACATTTCTATGTAATCAAATACGGATTAGACATTCATATTCAAATATTATTTCTAGAGTTTGAAACTTATAAAGGACAATACACAGTCATTGGCAAATAGACATGTAAATGACAAATTACGAAATATTTAGTAGTTATAAAATTTGGCACTTGCATGAGTTTTGAAATAATAACATGCAAATAATATTTACTAGTAAGTATAATTTACATTTCTATTGTCAATCACCAGTTCAATACCTTTGTATATCCTTTAACTAATAAAAATATTATCGCTTATACTTAATGCACAAATTTATTGATGTAGATTATTTTAATTTATATATAGCAATTATTCTTACAATATTAGAAAGGTTAAATCTTGCTATTTCATTTTCATAACAAAGCTCCACTAGATTTTTATGTTTCTCAAAACCCTAAGATGAAACTGTTGGAACCGGGCTAGCCTGCAGTGGAAGTTGTCAGTGAATTCAAAAAAATTACCAAGTTGGATCTTCATTAGACCCATGAAGCTTAATTTATTTAGAAATTTTCTAAATTTATTTCAATAAATCTTCATTTAATTTAATTTGTAAAATAATATGTTAATTTTAATTTATATTATATTTTATATATGCGGGTATCATATACACATATATGTGTGTGTCTATGTAACATATAAATTCGTGCAAGGTACAACACGCTTATGTATAGATGTTGCGATTTACATCGCAGTAGACACGTTAGCTCATCCAATATGTAAATATATTACCCAAATGTATGTTTATGTGTACTTTTACTTTTTATGTAAAGTATTACAAAACGTATATATATCAATACATATGTATAAACTATAATTATAAAATATATAAAAAGTTTCACTCTCATGGGGAGAGAAATTACCTAGCAATCCTCATTCCAATTTCAAGGGGATCCCATATCCCATCTATCTTATGCTAAATCATGTTCATTTTGGTGTCCATTCTTATGTGGATCCACTTCAACCCACGTCGAATTTAGAAAATTGAGGGATTTAGTCGAACTCGAATCAATTACCTTATGCCGACTCATTTCCAATGCAATTCGACTTCGACTTGAGATGTAGGAACTTACGAATTCAAGTTCGTTTTGGATCTTTCATAGAGTGTACTAATGCCAATACCATTTACTTTTATAAAATCAAATGTTGTTGCTTCAATCTAATACACAAATTTGGGTACGATTCCTGAACCGGCTATGGATTTATGATTTGGCATTTTTTGGATTTAGTGATTTTCAACCCATGAAGATTCAAAGTTATGTACTTTAGGCGTGGTGTATTTCTGGGTAAGCACAACAACTTCTAATTATAGTGCCTAATGGTTTACAATCTTGTTTTGACATTTGAATTCATGGTTTCAATTGTGATGTATGCAATGATTCCCATATATAACACATGGGATCTGCAAACTATAGTATGTTCGTTTATATCCCTGCTTTTATGTGAAAAATTGGAGAAAAGTGAGATCTGCAATTCGCCATCCACCTTTAGATTATGGGCATTCTCTTTTGGTAGCTTGAATCCTAAAATTCATGACTAATTTCATAAAATTACAAAGAAGTAGGAGTTATGTGTTAATGGAGAGATCGAATGCATGTTTCCACTAAATGCAAATTCTTGATGATATGACCAGGTTTCGGGTCTAGTACTGTGACGCTCCACCTCTATACTCACACTAGCCAAGGACATTACAGGGTAATGTCATCGACTAGTGTGAAGAATATGGCTGTTGAGGAGCGACCATCTATGTAATTGCTTTGTACGAGTACCAATATGTCAGATGATATGTCATGCATTTTTGTTTCAAGAGAAAATCTGACGTATCCAATATAAACTCAAAGCTACTGCACAGTGGCTATGAGGTCTTTGGAAACAAATATAAAATAAGCATAACACAAATCAGTCACAGATATTCACATCACTAAGGCGAAAACAGATATGAATATAACACATAGAAGTGAACATCAAAGTAGTGGTCATATAAGATCCACTACATCCTAAAAGAATAGGTACAAGTGCTAGACAAAAGAATATGTGTACATCAAGGAGTCTCTATCTCGAATGTATAAAAATAAAAACTACTAAGCTAAAGTAGTTAGCCAAAAGTCAGATGGTAGCCCCTGTTGAGAAATTAAGTGGAAGCACCTGAAATACCTCCGTCTAACCCGAGTATTATTTAAGAAGAAAAATAATTGATGGATCAATCTAACTATAAATATCATATAAGATGAGATAGGAAAAGAGATATGCCAAAAATATATGATAACAATAATGTTATACTGTGACAAGTGTATATTTGATAACAACGAAAATCATATAATATCTCAAATCTCCTCAAATATCCAAAAAGGATATCACGTTCTTTAGCTTATTCACCAAACCTCAGATATTGAAAATACATATCAATGCAAATCGCAAAAATTGGTGAAACATAAAATTCCAGAAATCATCTATTAGAAATCGAGAAATCACAAAAAGGGGGAGGCCTATCATAAATGGGAGCATGAAAACTCACCAACACGTGTATCACAAACGGGTTGCTATCCAATGAAAATACAGGGTACAGTCCCCCTCACGCAGACGAATGAGCCGAACATCGACGCACCCAAAAAGATATGCCTCATGCATAAACTCTGTCGTGGTACAGTCCTCCACGTGGACGAATGAGCTAAACATCGACGCACCCTAAAAGATACGCCTTATGCACAGACTCTGTCATGGTACAGTCCCCCACGTGGACGAACGAGCTGAACATCGACACGCCCTAAATGATACGCCTCATGCACAGACTCTATCTGGTACAGTCCTCCACGCAGACGAATGAGTTGAACATCAACGCACCCTAAAGGATACGCCTAATGCACAGACTTTGTCGTGGTACAGTCCCCCATGTGGACGAATGAGTTGAACATTGATGCACCCTAAAAGATATGCCTCATGCAAAGAATCTGCCGTGGTAAAGTCCCCCACATGGACGAATGAGCTGAACATCGATGCACTCTAAAAGATATGCCTCATGCACAGACTCTATCATGGTACAGTTCCCCGCGCAGACGAATGATCCGATTGCTCCTCGAATGATCAAAAGATCATGGGTTGCCACCCCACCAAATTGAGCCGAAGCCCCATAGAATAAGTGTAAATTACACTAAGTTAGTAAATAAATGTGTTTAGCTTCATGTCCCATAACCGCTGGCTTAACTTAAATATTTACGAACAAATTGTAGATTTCCACTTGAAAATACAATCATCAATGATCCAAAAGAAGTGTAAATTACACTAAGCTAGTAAATAAATGAGACAAGCTTCATGTTCTATAACTACTGGCTTAACTTAAATATTTACTTGTAGATTTCTACTCGAAATTGCCACGAGAGTTCAATCGAACAAGTCCAAGAATTAACCGACGAAGTAAACACAAGCGTTTCACACCACTTATTCTGCTAAGCCTTTTAACTAGATTTCTTATACGAATGAGGTAAAGATTTGTTTATACTAATAAATTGAAAAACGGTTTTAAAAACGAGCTTTGTATTAATAATAGTGTTGAAATCATTTTTGTGAAAGAGTTTGAGTATTTACTACTAGTATAAAAACCTTTGTATTTTAAAGCGACAAATCACATAAATGATTGTGAAAATAGTCTATCACCAAAATTCGCATTCGACGACGTGAATTAAAACCATATAAATCGATATCAAATCCATCAAATGGATATTCCTAGAAATCCAGAAAAGAAGTCATCAAACTCGGTAATAAATGACAATAACTAACTGAATCAACAAAAATCGATTAAAATTGGAAATCCACTCAAAAACAGCCAAAATAGGCAAAATAGAACAATATCAGACGTTTGGAAGGTTTAACCAGACGTTTGGATTTGGGTTCTGGAAATATATATATTCTATTTTTTCTTTTTAATTTCAGAAACCTCCCAGACGTCTGGTTTGTTTGGACCAGACGTCTGGTCCAAGGCTCTGCCCTTTTTTTCTTCTACCATATCTTTTTTTTCTTCTGATGCTCTAACCAGACGTCTGAGTTCTTCAACCAAAAGTCTGGTTGCCTGTACTGGGCAACAGTTTGCCTAGACCATCGATGGCCAAATCGGTTCGGAAGCGATCAGACAAGCGACGGAGGCTAGGGAATTATGCCAAGTGACAACCCAACCTTATAGGCACTTTGATACACCCCAAAAAACATGTCCAAACATCCAAGATAGGATCTTTAAAGATTTTGAACTCAAAACACAAAAATTGAAAATTTCACCAAATCAATTCAAATAAAAAGCAATTAAACATGAAATAGATGTTAGGAATTCATGCCTAACAACAATGAAAGCTATAGACATATATGTGAGTTCAAGAACTCACCTTTAAACTCAAGCATAGAAATGAGAAGCTCTAAAACAAGCTAAGATTGATTTCTCTTCAACAATACCTCTAGATTCTTCAATCTATTATCAGATGAAATGAATTTTCTAAGTTAGTTATAGGGAATTCTGAAAATTGAAGAGGGATTAAGATGGAGAAAATGAAAAGGATGCTTACCTAAGCTTCTCTTTGATTTTAGAACTAGAACTTGAATTTCCTAACAAAACTAGGGCTTAGGAATTTCTAATCTCCCCTCTTTCCTCCATTTTTCCTTTAGCTTGAATGTTAGGAATTATTATGTGTAGAATGAATGAAGGGGAGAGGAGTTAGAGTATTTTGTAGAAGAGTTTGGGTTCTATTATTGGGTTAGTGGGATAGAACCAAATCCAAAGCCCAAACGAAAATACAAAAATCCTAACCAACTCCAAACATATCGATGTTTATACTCAAACAAGTCGTAAACGTCGTTTCAAAATCAATGGCAGTGGTCTCGAGTCCAAATTCAACTATTTACAAAAAGTCACATTTTGGATTTTAAATTCAAATGATGATGCTATATTTAAATAAAACATTTAAGTATATAATCTTAAAATATGCGGGTTGTTACAGATTCCCCTCTTTAAAGAAATTGCGTCCTCGTAATCCTTAAGAAGAAAATAAAGAGTAACAACCACATTAAGGCATAACAATACAAAAGAAAATTTTGAAGTAAGAAGTTCACCTTAAGGAGCAAGATAGAGTAAGTCCGCATGTGTTCGCTCGTTGAATTCTCTGGATTCCCAAGAACAATCCTTAGGATTTGCAGACCATTGGAATATCACAAGTGGAACATTTTTATTACAAAGGCGTTTAACCTCCGTAACAATGATGCAAATAGGATGTTGCTCATAAGTCAAGTTAGGTGAAACCCCAATTTTCATCAATAACACCAGGCTCAAGAATAGAATTAAATCTCTAAGGCATTTCCTTAGTTGAGAAACATGAAAAACATCATGAATGGGAGGAAATTAAGCCCGTAACAAAAGGCGATAAGCCACGGAACCAATGCGTTCGGTGATGGGAAATTGGCCAATATATCGAGGTGCTAATTTTCCCGATCGACTGAAATGCACAACGCCCTTCATAGGTGAAACGCGAATGAATACCAAATCTTCCATAGAAAATTCTAAATTCCTTCTTCGGTTATCGGCATAGGATTTTTGTCTACTTTGAGCTTCTTTCATCCTATGATGAATTAGGTCAATCTTTTCTGTGGAATCACGAATAAAATCTGGACCTAAAACTGGCTTCTCACCGGCTTCAAGCCAACACAAAGGAGATTGACATAGCCTTCCATAGAGTGGCTCGAAATGTGTCATACCAATACTAGATTAGAAGTTATTGTTATAAGAAAAATCAACAAGAGAAATATGATCTTCCTAATTTCCACCAAAAATCAAGAATACATGCACGAAGAAGATCTTCAAGAGTTTGATTCACATGCTCTGTTTGTCCATCGGACTGAGGATGATAAGCAATTCTAAAAGAGAAGGATGTTCGTCAAGGCTACATAAAATAAGATTTGAACAATGATCGGATTCATTATCTCGAATCTCACAAGTGGGCGAAGACTTGAGATCATTCCATTCGGATATCATCATGGAAATAACCGCTTGTTGCTTACGAGTAAGGGCATTGACAACACGATTTCCCTTTCCGGTAGTATAGAGAATATCAAGACCATAAGATGCAAGAAATTCGAGCCAACATTGTTGACACAAATTAAGTTCCTTTTAAGAGAGAATAAATACTTCAAATTTATGATCGGTATTGAGAAAAAATTTCTCACCCAATAGATAATGATGTCAAATTATAAGAGCGAAAATAATGGCCGTGAGCCCTAGATCATGAGTGGCATATCTAGTCCCCATAGGCTTTAATTGTATAGAAGCATAAGTGATAACATATTCCCTTTAGCATGAGAATGGAACCCAAACCAATACAGCTAGCATCATTACAAACAGTGAAGTCTTGGTACTCTTCAGGAATCATAAGAATAGAAGCATCGAAAAGGAGTTCTTTCAATTCTTTTGAAAAGCAGAATATATGCTATATCAAATTTACAAATATTCTTTGCTTGTCTTAATATCAGAATCTAGTTATACTTATAAATATATCTTATTAGAAAGATTTGCAATTTTAAATTGCTGTTCTCACCCATAATCAATGAATATAAGGATAGACTCATTGAAATATTCGTAGAATACTTGATTCATAAGATGGATGAAGCTTGAAGGTTTGTCAAACCGAATGACATAACGAGCCACTCATAAGAATCGTAACAAGTGCGGAATGCGGTAAGTAGAATGCTATCCTCCGCAACTAGTAGCTGATGAAAACCGGTGGCAAGGTCGAGCTGAAAAAGACCCATGCACCATTCAGTAGATCACTTAGGTGGTAATCCTAAGACAGGTTCTAAGGTATCGAGAAATTCATAAACTACTTGAATGAGGGAAATAAATCTTCCTCGTCATGTGGGTTTAAAGAATAAAATGATGCCACCGAATTGGAATCGAAATCACTAAGAAGAATAAAAAATTTCTTAATAGATTAAGGATGTCAAAGACGGATAGTTCTCTTGGGATATAGGATATGGGCGTCATATCGATTAAGCCAATCCATGCCCAAAATCATTCCGAAACCTAAGTAACGCATGATATGCAAATCGGTACAGAAAGCATAATCACATAAAATAATATCGACGTCTTTACAAATCAAACTGAGTGTTGTGGACCCACTAACCATATTTGCAATTCTCAGTGAAGTCATGAAGCCCATAATATTTAAAGAAAAATTATCAACATCTTCTTTTGATATAAAAGAAGGAGATGCACCTGTATCAAAAGAATTCTAATAGGATAATCACAAAACAAAATAATTCCATCAAGGGAAGAATGAGAAATACCTTGAATAAGAGAAGTGTTACTAGGGGCTTGCACAACATTCATACTTCCCTCTTTCTTGCTTTGAAGTATGGGACATGAAGATATAGAATGACCCGAACTTTTGCAATAACGACAAGTAAGGGACTTTTGACACTTATTTGCATGGTGGTCCTTAGATCCACATTGTAGCATTCTCCATGATTAGAGGTAGGAGTCTTTGTTTTCGAAGTTGCTTACTTCTCTTTCTTATTGGGATTAGGTTTGAACTTAGTATCGAGATGCCTCTACTTGTTGTTGTTGAAGTTTTGTTTGGCACCCCCAATAACACCATCACTTTCCTTATCATCCTCTTCAAGTCGAAGAGCGATATCTACAAGCTGATCGAAAGAAACTTCTAGTTTCAGAACTAAAGCCATTTTGAGATTCTTATTCAACCCACGGATAAACCTTTGATTTTTCTTTAATGGGGTATTAATATACTCGACCCCATTTTTAGAGAGGCATTCAAAAGATGTGACATACTCTATCACAGAAGATTCACCTTGAACAAGGTCAATAAAGCGTTGGGCTAAAGTTACTTTTGCAGCTTCCGACACAAACTTTAACTAGAAACTTTTTCGGAATTGCTCCCAAATAAAATCCGCTTCGATAATTTTAAAAACCAAAAGCTCATACCATTCTAATGCTCTCTCTTGGAGCATGCTAAAAGCCATTTGGACTCGATGCAGATCAACAAGGTTCATGCGAGAAAAGATGCGATCACATGTTTTAAGCCAAGATTGGACTTCTATAACGCCTTTGGAACCCTTGAATGGCCTTCCATACAAATTGGTATAATCACTGCATAAGCGTGCAAACCTTGATTTAGGATGAGTAGGCTCAGGAATGGGTCTGGTAGCTTAGGCATTCTTCACAAGATCCAAAAGCTGTTGGACAGACATAAATACGCCATCCTGAGGAGTAGCACTTGATTGACCAGTGCTGGGACAGCCAGGTCTAACCATTTCTCTTCTTTAAGAAAGAAAGAAAGAAGAGGAAAAGAAGTTTATTCTCAGAATGAATATCAAACAACTTGATTGATAAAACAAGGCATCACAAAAGGAAATAGGATAGAATGGGTCCTAAGGCTCGAATTAAATCCTAAGGCACGATTCTTAAGAGAGACTTAGGACAATGATCCTTGTAGATTATTCTACATTGTTCCGAAGTTTGGCTCTGATACCAAGCTGTGATGCCCCATCTCTATACTCACACTAGCCAAGGACATTATGGAGCAATACCGTCGACTAGTACGAAGAATAAGGCTGTTGAGGAGCGATCATCTGTGTAATTGCTTTGTGCGAGTACCGATATGTCAGATATACGTCATGCATTTTTGTTTCAAGAAGAAATCCAATATATCCAATACAAACTCAAAGCTACTACATAGTGGCTATGTGGTCTTCGAAAACAAATATAAAATAAGCATAACACAAATCGGTCACAGATATTCATATCACTAAGGCGGAAACAAATATGAATATAATACATAGAAGTTAACATCAAAGTAGTGGTCATACAAGATCCACTACACCCCAAAAGAATAGGTACAAGTGCTAGACAAAAGAATATGTATACATCAAGGAGACTCTTTCTCAAATATATAAAAACAAAAACTACTAAGCTAAAGTAGTTAGCCAAAAGTTAGAAGCTAGCCCCTGCTAAGAAGTTAAATGGAAGCACCTAAAACACCTCGTTCTAACCCGAGTATTATTTAAGAAGAAAAATATTAAATGGATCGGTCTAGCTATAAATATCAGACAAGATGAAATAGGATAAGAGATATGCCAAAAATATATGATAACAGTAATGTCATATTATGATAAGTATGTATTTGATAACAATGAAAAACATATAATATCTCAAATCTCCTCAAATATCCAAAAAGGATATCACATTCTTTATCTTATTCACTAAACCTCAGATATTGACAAAACATATCAATGAAAATCGCAAAAAATGTTGAAACATAAAATTCCAGAAATCATCTGTCAGAAGTCCAAAAATCACAACAAGTGGGAGGCCTATCGCAAACGGAAGCATGAAAACTCACCAACATGTGTATCTCAAACGGGTCGCAATCTCATGAAAATACGGGGTACAGTCCCCTCACACGAACGAATGAGCCAAACATCGACGCACCCTAAAATATACGCCTCATGCATAGACTCCGTTGTGGTACAGTCCCCTACATGGACGAATGAGATGAACATCGATGTACCCTAAAAGATACGCCTCATGCACAGACTCTGTCGTGGTGCATTCCTCCACGCGGACGAATGAGATGAACATCAATGCAACCTAAAAGATATGCCTCATACATAGACTCTATCGTGGTACAGTCCCCTATGCGGACGAATGAGCTGAACAGCGACGCACCCTAAAAGATACACCTCGTGCACAGACTTTGTCATGGCACAGTCCCCCACGCAGACGAATGAGCTGAACATAGACGCACCCTAAAAGATATGCCTCATGCATAGACTTTGTCATAGAACAGTCCCCCACGCGGGCGAATGAGCCGATTGCTCCTTAAACAGTCAAAAGACCATGGGTCGCTACCCCACCAAATTGAGCCGAAGCTCCATAAAATAAGTGTAAATTACACTAAGCTAGTAAATAAATGAGTTTATCTTCATGTCCCATAACGACTGGCATAACTTAAATATTTACGAACAAATTGTAGATTTCCACTCGAAAATACAAAATGATCATCAATGATCTAAAACAAGTGTAAATTACACTAAGCTAGGAAATAAATGAGTTTAGCTTCATGTCCCATAACCACTGGCTTAATTTAAATATTTACGATCAGATTGAAAATTTTCACTCGAAAATTGTCACGAGAGTTCAATCGAACAAGTCCAAGAGTTAATCAACGAAGTAAACGCAGGCGTTTCACACCACTAGTTTTGCTTAGCCGTTTGATTAGATTCCTTTTACGAATGAGGTAAAGGTTTGTATATACTAATAGATTGGAAAACAGTTTGAAAAACGAGCTTTGTATTAAAAATAGGTTTGAAATCGTTTTTATGGAAGAGTTTGAGTATTTACTGCTAGTATAAAAACCTTTCTATATTAAAGTGACAAATCGTAGAAATGATTGTGAAAACAATCTATCACCAAAATCAGCATTCGATGACGTGAATTGAAACCATTAAAATTGATATCAAATCCATCGAATGGATATTCCTAAAAATCCAAAAAAAAGTCATCAAAGTCGATAATAAATGACAATAACTAACCGAATCAACAAAAATCGATTAAAATTGGAAATCCACTCAAAAACAGCCAAAATAGGCCAAATTGAATAGTACGAGCCGTCTGGTAGGTTTAACCAGACGTTCAGATTTGGGTTCTGGAAATACATATATATTTTCTCTTTTTTCTTTTTAATTCCAGAAACCTCCCAAACGTCTGGTTGGTTTGGACCAGACGTCTAGTCCAAGGCTCTGCCATTTTTTTCTTCTGCCATATCTTTTTGTCTTATGGTGCCCTAACTAAACGTCTGAGTTCTTCAACCAAACGTCCGGTTGCCTGTACTGGGCAATAATTTGCCAGGACCATTGATGGCAAAATCGGTTCGAAAGCGATCAGACGAGCAACAGAGGCTAGGGAATTATCCCAAGCAACAACCCAACCTTATAGGCTCTTCGATACACCTCAAAAAGCATGTCCAAACATCCAAGATAGGATCTTTAAAGATTTTGACTTCAAAACGCCAAAATTGAAAATTCACCAAATCATTTCAAATCAAAAGCCATTGAATATGAAATAGATGTTAGGAATTCATACCTGACAACAATGAAAGCTATAGACATAGATGTGAGTTTAAGAACTCACCTTTAAACTCAAATATACAAACGAGAAGCTCTAAAACAAGCTAAGATTGATTTCTCTTCAACAATACCTCTAGAATCTTTAATCTATTATCAAATGAAATGAATTTCCTAAGTTAGGTTATAGGGAATTCTAAAAATTAAAGAGGGATTGAGATGAAGAAGATGAAGACGATGCTTACCTAAGCTTCTCTTTGGTTTTAGAACTAGAATTTGAGTTTCCTAAGTTTAAACGTGGTTTTAAAATCAATGGAAGTGGTCTCGAGTCAAAATTCGACGGTTTACAAAGAGTCACATTTTGGATTTTAAGTTCAACAAATGATGCTATATTTAAATAAAATATCTAAATATATAATCATAAAATATGTGGGTTGTTTCAAGTTGTGCCAAATCAAAATGACGGTCTCAGGCTGTGTAAGATTTGGCTTTGCGTACCCTTTTTGTAAATTTCGATCTTAACCTAGATGAGGGAGGAGCAGTCGAACTGAGGGGTTGTTAGATTCGTCATGTAACGGGCGATAGTGAAGACTTGTGGTTAGAGGAAGCACATGATATAGTTTCACATTTTCAAACCAGTATGTTTTAATGCCTAGAGAAGAGTATAATCAAAAAGCCCACAAAGTCGTGCACATTCACTATTGGGACGAAGATTTTTAGTTACAAAAATATTGGATAACATATGCAGTGAAACGAAGGCTAGATTTTGTTATAAGGATATTATATTTTATGTACTCAGATGTATATTTTTTTGGTTTTTAATAGATTGTAACCTTGTATGCTTAGGTTACTGTGTGTTGTACTTTATAATTTTAGGTATGTTAAAGCAAAAAAAGGAACACATTTTCAAAAAATGTATAAACTATAAATTTATTCATATAAATAGATAATTACCGTATACATAAACATAATTATATAATATTAATATTTATTTATTTATTCTCATCTGTATAAACATGTTTAATCATTTGTAAGATTATTAAATATACTCTTGATATATGATATTCTCCAGAGTGTGATGATTATCTCAAGTTTGTTAGTGATGCTGATGGTAAGAGTAGGTGTCTTCCATCACATTGAGGGGGAGGGTCTAATATTAAGTAGAGTGGGTGACAATAGAGAAGTGAACAAGAATTTTTTTGAGACATCACTTGGGATAGGAAATTCAAATACACCGATGCTTCCATCGGCTTTGCTCCTAACCCGGCTTAGGTTTACTCTGGTTATATGCTTGTCATTAGTCCTAACACGGTTGATGATTGTTCCAATTCCTCCTCCTCCTAGGCGGTTAGTCATGGTAGTTAGCAGTTTAGGCATGCTGCCTAACTCCTGTGCTTTTAACTTACTGTTAAGTGGTAGGGCCACAATAACACCATTATAGTTGTTTTATGCATGTGCAAAACACCTATTTTTCATTTATTAGTATGGTGGCACGACCCACTATAAAGTTGGCTAGCTTTGCTAAAAAAAGATTATTAAATATAATAAATATACGAATTTTTTTTGTTGTAAGGCCAAGAATGGCACATGTATAAATATTATATATATGTGTATATACTAAATACTTATATATATATATATATATAAATACAAATCAAATTATAAAATAATTTAGATTAAATATATAACCACTTGGTCTTGTGCATGGCTCAGATTTTTCTAAAATTAAATTTTTTAAATACATACAAATTATAATAAAACCCTATGAAAATTAGTAAAAATTGATAAAAAGGATATTTTCAATTTAAATTTGAATTTTAAATTTTTAGTTAGATGAAAATTTTGTAATTTAAAATTTTATTATATAATTTCAAGATATAAAATAATTTGAAAATATTTTTCTAGTTTTGATTTATATTAAATATTTTAAAACTATAAAAAGATGTTTTTTTCATTTTCAGTCGAGAGTTTAATAAGTATTAATATAATTTGGTAAAATATAAAATATATTTTATAATATATATATATATATGTATTTATATAATTATTTATTTGTTAAATTGATTTAAATATTATTTTAAAAAAATAAATATATCAAATTATCCTGCTATTCGCCAAAAGTTGGCACACACCCAAAGATTAACAGTGGGTAATAAAATGAAGAAAATAAATTAAAAATGAGAAAAAACATGAACACATAACAATTATAGTGGTTCAGCTAATCAGAGGCCGACTTCCATTTAAACTTTGTAGAAGTTTCTGTTGAAGTTTGACAAAGTTATTCTTATGGATCAGTGATGATCTATAAAATTACATAGATAATACAGAAATTTGTCAAACAAGCAAGAGGATCCTCAAAACAATGAACCACTTCCTCTATTTATAGCTAATGTTTAATGAAATTATCGTCTACACATTCTTGCGCACTTTCCCCACATCCTAGAGAAGTTGAACTGAAAAGATCATGGCCAATTTGGCTAATTTCAGGGATCGATACCGATCCATAAGATGAGTTGTGAATCTTTCCTCAACCTCGTGTGAGTGATTGGCCGACTTGTGTCTTCGATACTTTTACTTTGTTACGAGCTCAAACTCGAGTGGGTTCCTTAGTTCGAAGGTTGGGCAAGAGCACTTGAATTATCTACCTTTCGTTTGGGTTAAGTGTAATGGGTGAACCATCTTAAAAGACATGTACTAACTAATAATTGCTTCGTCCCTAGATAGCGCGTGTTGTATGGAAAAATTGGGCAACCATCGAGGATCGGTACCGATCCATGACCAAGGATCAATACCAATCCAAGATATTGGTTGTATTTTGGCTTTTTGGATTTGGTAAGTGCAGTGGATGGTGTGTAGGCCATTCTTAGAGGCTCTTAGCAAGCTTGTGAACTCCATCTATTGATCTTGTTTGATATCTGATTCTAGCAGTTATAGCTCTGGATTACTGCTTGATAATTTTTCAGTTTAACCGATCTGATTCATCTAAATATGGCCTAGTCACAATGCTGGATAACACTTGCCAAAAATATTACGCTTATCAAGGATTATTTATAAAATTATATTTCCATATTTCACATAAGTACAATGTAGTACATAAATTATAAAGTACACAATACACACACACATATATATATTATCAAATTACTTAAATAAAGTAATGATTTTTAAATATAGAGTCGTGCTGCATATAGGAAAGCTAACAAAAAAATTAATTTCCTTTTTGAAACATATATACATATGCATATAACCAATTAAAATTGTGACAATATATTTTACATATTAAAATCGTCTCCTACTTAACAATATAATATATGGAATAAACATTACAAGTGTAAATTAATATTTATAAATATGTTAGGAATGTACCTTATAGCCAAAGCCTGTAAGCATACTGTGAATAATGAGATATGATCCTGGAACTAATCCAAATCCAATAGATTACTAGTCTTTGAACTATTTACCACTAGCTATCAATTAGCAATAAATCTAATTTGATTTGAACTAGATATAAAAGAGGGACGGAGGGTATAAGGTTGACCAGAAATGGAGATGATATGGAGGCTTTCAAAAGTTCTCCAAAAGACGAGGTAGAGATCTTTATATAGTGGAAGAGAAGGAGAAAATTTTGGATCTAATCTTTTACTCATTCTCTTTCCATCTTAGCCATCCATTTCATAGCTCTCTAACCCTCATTAGGCCACATCTACCAAACTCTTATTTGAGTCAATCCTATTATCTATCTTTATGGTCTTTAAATCGATTTAGAGCCCAAACAAAATATTGTGCAAATAAAGATAATTCAATGCTTATCGATATTGTATATCGATTAATATATTTATAACTATCATACATATATCTAATAATATTTGTTCATCATATCAAAATGAAATTCTATTATTAATATCTCATAAATAATAATTAATTTATAATAATTTCAAATTAACTAAATCGTTTGGTCAAAGGAATATTCATCTTTTCGGTTGTGTGACCAAATAGGTGTAAATCTGGTCAGCGACCAATATCGAATTATTCGAATATTAAAGTTCAGTTAGCGGGGGTGCGATATTTTGGCCAAATTTATAGCTTATTTGGTTTTGATAAAATCCAATTTTATTTTATTAAGCATTATCTGGACGTGACATTTATTTACAATAATTTTGTTCGTCAAAACTATATCCTTTAGACTTATGGAATTTGGTAATGGTCAAAATTACAATATTTTCCATACTCAACTCGATAGTCCAAACACAAAGTCCTATGTTCAATAATAACAATTATTATTAACCGAACTACTCTAAGTAGAGATTTTGATTTTTAGTTACCGTGATACTAACCTCATATAACTGAGAAGATGAATCCTCTCTTGAATAGTGTTTCACTTCCAATAATTTCGTTCGATCCGACTATAGTCACTCGATGGATGTCGAACCATGATTTGACTATAATCAAAGCGGAGCTCTAATAACCTGCATATTTAACAATAATATATTAAAATAATTAATTTAAATATTGGATCCTTATTAAATTGAAAGTCCAAGATATTAATTTTCGCATACATTCAAGCTAGGACTCGAGACTACTACCTTTGAGTCAGGATCGACATTGATCATTTCAAATTATAGTGGTATAGAACTGCTCTTTTCATACTTGACACCAAATTCCGAGGTAGGGAAACCCATCCCTATACTAAGAATTAAGAATGTATGTCGAGGCAAGGAAAATACGGTAAATTGTTTGACTTCATTATTGATCGAGGGATAGCACAAGTTTGAAATCGGAAAGTGGAGGTAAGCATATTTAGTCTAGTTTACATACGATCCATTTACTTACACCAAAAGGGAAGTGTAAGAATTTTAACATAACAATTTAAAAAGTGATTTTTAATTAATGAAAGGATTAATTAAAGAGGTTCAGTGGTTGCTTGCATGCTTAACCATGTATACTTTCCATGCGAAATTAAATCTCTGATTTGATTGTTAATTTATTTGATAGTTAAATAACCGACTATCAAATCTTGGTCAATTTTGAAATTATCTATTTCAATTCGAAGAGACCGGGATCAGATATATTATCCGTAAACCACTTCGAATTGGCATAAGCGTTCAAATTGACGACATCTTGAAGAAGATGGAATTGAAGATGGATTTCTTTGATGCACAAGGGCTACTTGCTACGAATCCCGATGATGTAGTGGAAGTAGTGCTTTCGATTTTTTCATATCCTGAACAAATAGTATGGATAAATGTCGGCATTGCCTTGCTGCCTGGATGGCAGTGTTAACATTTCAAGTGGGATTTGCTAAAAAGGCCTCAGACCTCGTAACCAGTAATGATTAAAGCAAGAAGGTATCGTAGGGCTAATTAGAGCGCACCTATTAGGGTATGATCATCGCTTGATCTAGATCGGTATTTATGGATTCATGTATGCTAGTGACTCGATACGGTTGTTCGCCAGCAACTGAGGGGTGATCATATTCGGTACTATCCAAGAAGGGGTGGGTCGATCTTGATTAGTGGAGATACAAGGTTGTAGCCTCGGTACATTTTCTCTAGAGGTGTATTATATAGAAGGTAGACCCTTACCTTGTCATTGTATCGAGTCAATTCTCCATTATGTGCCTTAGGAATTTATTGTGCCTAAATATATCAAAACATGAGTTGGAAACATTCTAGATATGTTATACATTTATTTTTAACCCTAAACATTATTATAATATTACTGGATATTCTTATAGAAATGGTTTGGTGATCGTAAGGTTAGAACCCATCCATGCTTAATTGCGGTATGGTCTTAATAGATACCTTTATTTGAAAGGTTTTATGATATTAAAAATCCATTTATTTGTGTTTCTCACGCTGGTTTACCAGACATACCCAGGCATTATTTTTTTATAATGCTCGGGTCAGCATGCGCATATTTCCAGATTTATTTATGGATGCTTTGGAGCTTTAAGAGACGAGCTGGATGCCACCAAGACATATTCATGTATCTTTTATTTTCGCTGTATTTGTTGTTTTGTATTTATCATCATTTATAAGGACAGGTTGTTATAACTGTCCAAGCTGATGAGGTGTTAGTTTACTATGATTGATGTATGTATATTACAGTTTTCTTTTGCAAATATCTATTTTATATTATATATTACTCGTCATGATGTGAGATTCTGTTATGTCTTTTCTTTCATTCACCCCAACAATCTGTCTTTCCATCACTCGAATGCTTGACATGTGAATACAGTGGATGTATTAGTGTCAACTTTTTAGCATTGAAACGGTCGGTCAATTACATCATCGGTTTATGAGTAGCAAGTGGGTCTAAGATTCAATGTCATTTCTAAAGGTGATTGCACACTCCTCTAAAATTCATTGGTGAATAACGGGTCTCTATTACTAACAATGTTGACCGAAACTCTGTGCGATCATACCACTTCTTTGATATAAATTTGCTCTAAGATGCAATCGTCATATTTCTTCTTCCAAGAATAAAGTGGGTACTTTTAGTGAGTCTATCCACTATTACCCAAATAGCTTCATTGCCTCTTTGACGTCTAGGCAACCGATCTATACAGTTCATTCGATATATGCTCCCATTTCCAGGTCAGTACCTCTAACGGCAATAACAGACCTCATGGACTCCCTTGTTCATCTTTTATCCGTTGGAACGTTAAATATTTAGTGACGTATTTCGCTACTCACCTCTTCATCCCCAGCCAGTGATTTGTATTCTTATACATCTTATCTCCACCAGAATGAATAATCATCCTAGAATGGAGACACTTAGCCAGAACACCTTCCAGTACTGTAACATTTAGCTATCCATCCCTTTTAAGCCATCCTCTTTCGTCGATGGAATACCAACAGATGTGAGGGAAACACTCTCCCTATCCAACTAGCCCAAAATGTCGGATATTGCCGCATCTCTCTTCTGCACTTGATCGATGCGGTCCATCAATGCTAGCCTTACTTCCATAGCCACTAGATACCTAAAAGTGAATTCTAACGGCCATTAGAAATTGAAATTCGAGAGGAACTCCAATTTCCTCTACTCATCTATAGCACCAAGAGTAGCATGCCTTCTATAAAGGGCATCGACAACAAAATTCCCTTTTCTAGGGGTACACTGAATTTCAAAGTCTGCGATGCTATAAAGCTTATCCACCTCTCCTTCCTAAGATACTTTTTTGATTGAGAAAATAGGTATTTAAGGGCTCCTTTCCCTCAAAAGATAGTGCCTTCGCATCTTCAAAGCGAATATGATAGCCATTAACTCTAGCTCGTGAGTAGGATACTCTTCTCATAGTCCTTCAATTACCTACCTGAATAGGCTACTACTTTGCCTTCTTGCATAAGAACAACTCCTAACCCATACCGCATGCATCGATATAAATGATCAAAGGCTTCGACCTATCCAGAATAGATAGCACCAGTGCACTGATCAACAGCTCCTTCAACTTCTCAAAGGCTTTTGTGCATTTCTCATCCCATGCAAAGATTAATTTTTGCTTGGTTAGGGGAGTCAATAGTACTGTTATCTTTTTGAAGTCCTTGATGAATTTATTATAGTAACTAGCCTGACCAAGAAAGCAAATAACTTCAATAGCGTTCCTCAGAATCTTCCAATCTTGAATAGCTTCTACCTTCCTAATGTCAACCAATAACCCTTTCTTAGAAACAATATGACCAAGAAATCTTACTCCTTCCTCCAAAAATGACACGTTGAGAATTGGATTTTAGCTGATGTTCTCTTGGGTTCTCTAGTGCCTCCCTTAAGTGATCTTCATGCTCATCCTCACTTTTAGAGAATACTAGAATATAATCTACAAACACAATGACGAATTTATTTAGTTGCCTCCTAAATACCCTACTCATCATATCCAAAAAATATGTAGGGCATTTGTCAATCTAAAAGGGATTACTTCCCATTTGTACGGTCCGTCCAAAGTGAGAAAAGCGGTCTTCTCCTTGCATCCTTCGGCTGCTCTTAATTGATGGAATCCAATGGCCAAGTCTAGTTGGGGAAGACTTTGGGCCTGATAAGCTGATTAAACAAGTCATCTATTGTAGGTAATGGATACATGTTCTTCTTAGTCAACTAGGTGAGTGCTTGGTAATCGACGCATAACCTTAATGAGCCATCTACCTTAGTGGCAAAGATAATTAGCTCTCCTCACTCTAAAGTGCTACGATGAATAAACCCTTTTTGCAATAACTCCCCAAAATCTTTTTATCCAGCTCTGCCTTTCTTTATGGGCCATAATGCCTTTAATAGTAGAGCGGTGGATCTAGCATCCTTCTTTAAATCAACTCGATCTCCCTTTGAGGTGGGAGACGGGAGTCTTCTTCAAAAACGTCAGGAAAGTATCGTACTACGAGCAAAGATAAAAGCTCATCCTGTGATGGACTAAGAGAATACAAATAGATTAACCAAATTGAGCTTTAGAGCATGCAACGAACATCTATATCTCGCCCCCATGAGACCTTAACCATTTGATCCTCCTATCAAAATCTAAGATAACCCCATAGCAAGACAGCCAATCCATCCCTAAATTAAGTCCATACCCCTCAAACCCAGAATATACACATTACATATAAAGTCAACATTACATATATCCACCATAAGGTCTTCGTAAATCGTAGAAAGATGTGTCGACCCCCCAACAGGATTTGACATGACTATAGGATTGGTGACAAGCTGGGTATTTAGCCCTAAAGAGTTTACTATATTATTAGCTATTAATGAATATGATGCTCCTGAATCAAATAAGGTACGAAATTTATTTTCAAAAATAATAGTCGTACCTTCTGTCGCAGCATTTCCTTCGTTCTTAGGAGAAGGTCCGCTTGAAACAAGTATAACTTCAATGGCATAAGCTTTCGCACCTTGTCCTTCCTTTGCTGGTTTCAGGCATTAGTTCTTGTAGCGCCCTTCTTTATGGCAATTATAGCACCTCTCATTAGGAGTCTTCTCTCATCAAACTCACTTTACAATCCTTAGTGACGTGCCCCTTCTTTTGACATCTATGACATATCACACCCCTTCTCTTGATCTTCCCCTTAGCTTTCCCGTTTGGCTGGGATCCCCATTTCTTCACTCCATCTTGATTATGCGCCTGTCGTACTTTCCTCCTTTCTTCTATACTAACTATCTGAAGCAAGGCCATTTCAACTAACGTCTTATAGTGGCGCCTGTGGGAACTTGAGATAAAGTTGCTCCTTAAGTGGAAAATTTCGATCTTTTACAAACTTCATCGCCATCTTCATAGTGGTATCAATCAGGCTCATCCCAAACTTAGCTAATTCGGTAAACTTATTGATATATTCCTACACAGTGGAGTCTCCCTGCCTTAATTGGATAAAGTTCTCCAAATGTAGACTTGCTTAAGCTTTGGATATGAATCTTGACTCAAAGCAGGCTCTAAATTCAAGCAAGTAACCTTCTTCTTCATTCTCTCCAATGACTATGGTCCACCAATCCAACGTCTCTTCCTTTAGGTGCCATGCACCTATCATCCTCTTAACCTGGTTTTCCATCCTACTGCCGGAATATGCGACTATAGTCATCAATCCATTCCTTGGTTTCTATAAAATCTTCCACCTTTTGAGCAATCTAATATTCTAAAAATCTTTACATAGTTTAGGGAAGTCAGGTGAGTGGGATGCTAGTTTAGCGGGTAAAGCAACTCGTTCTGCTGCGCCAGTTGGTCTAACTTGTTGAGAAATGATAACTTGCCCTGCGAGCCGTAGATAATGCCAAAATCATGAGGGAATACTCAAAATCGTGGATATCTCCTAGGTGGGGGTGGTTTTCGACTTCATAGGTGTTATTCTCGGCTATTTCAACTATCCGTAAATTCAAAATTTTGAATTAATCCTGATTTCCCATGATGGTATTACTTGCTAATTCAAAACTTTACCTATGATGTTCGCATATGTCTATATATTGTATATTAATATTTTCAAAAATAACAAATACCTACTCTCACGTATACCTATTCTTGTTGATCGGGTAACATAAGCTCTGATACTAAATGTAACAACCCACTTCGAAACAGACTTAATTTTTGACCCAACAAAAGCCCAATCGAACCTTAGGTCCATTCCAAAGCTGGCTGTTGGTTAAAAAAATGATTAAATAAACAATACAAAGTGTTATTTATCTATGCTTTCTGAATCTCATGGTGGAAGGGATAAAATATTGTAATAAAACAAGTACCCGTTCAAAATTTCCAAATCTCAAAAATAAAATTATTCCAAATATCCATAACAGAATGTCTCAAAGTAGAACATCAATAAGTCTAAAATCTAGATACATAAAAAAACCATAAAAATAAATAAATAAATAAATATGCTGCTACCAGTCTTTAATACTTCCTTCACACTTCGCCGTCAGCAGCATTTCTCCATAATCTAGGGGTTGTAATAAGGAGAGACTTAGAACAAAAATGTTCGGTGAATGAAATCTCAAATCTTATTATAATAGTATTTGGGCAGTATTGTTCGGATGAGTATCATGTCTTATGCAATTTCTAATTATACCTTTCCGAATATTCCTCTAAATGTAAGTCAATGACTCTTCTAGTCCAACTTCATAACATATCTCCAACTTCAATCCCATGGCCCTTTCCAAACTAACCATAACGCAGGTGCCATGCAATTATGGAATATATATTGGTCCAACAACCGATCTCCATCAATCATATTCTAACAATGCAAGAGAAAGTACCCAAGATACTTAAGACATTTTTAATGGAAAATAGGCAGACTCTGACCATTTAATACCTAGACCATAAGCAGACCTCGTCATTTGATACGTAGACCCAAGGCAAACCCCTTTATGGTACTTCCTAGCTGACACCGTAAGAAATCCCATAAGGTCACTTAATACTTCTTAATTGAGAAAGAGACAGGCTCTCTAATAATCATTTAATACTCAACCCCAAAGCGGACCCCCTCCTGAGATTTCCACTACCGCCCCTAAAAGATAATCCCAGCTATTTAATACTTCTAGAATGGGAAGGTGATAGACCCTACAACAACCATGTAATACCTCCAACCCTAAAGCAAGTACGTCTTGGGATATCCGTTCTATGATCCATAACCCAAACTGTGCGTCTCACATTAGTCTGACCATTCATAGACGTTAATAGCCATATTATTCAGGCAAGCTTACTATACAGAATTGGGACTAATCCAACGTTCACTGTGGAAACTCATTATAGGCGATGTCTCACATTAATTCCAAAGTCACACTGTTGGTAACCGAATTAGCTGGGAACACTTCTTTGTACTTTTAACCGACATTGAATCCCTATAACTTAGTCATATTTAAACTCTCCAATCTTACAAAATAATGCTAACATATACGTAATATATAAAAGTATACATAGTATACCGCACCTACATGTACGCATTAAGGCCATATAAAGCAAACTCCTTATTTTGCATTTTAATTATGGATTAATTTCCATAACGGTTCTTAACTTCATTTTATATGGTTTGTTGTTATTTATTAACCAATTTATTTTGTACATTATGACTTATGCATTATTATTATATCTATATCTATTTAAAATAAATTTTTAACTAACTAGTTTTTATTAAATATTCCTAGGCGTGCGTGATAATATTCCTATAATAAGATTTACATTTCCTATTCGGTTTTTAAATGTCATGATTTCCACATACTAGTCCCTAGTCCAATGAATAGTTTTTACAATAGCTAATATCACAATTTAAATCAGTTAAATAAAACAGACTTGCGCATATACACATACACACCCATATATAAATGGAATCAAAACATCCAACTTATTTTACATTAACATAGTAGAACTAATGCCTTTATTTCAAGGAAGAAAAACTTTGCAATTTAAATTCCCTATATTATATTCGATTTTTAAATAGATAAGGTTGAAGAAAAAGGATTCATATTTATTTTCATTACGGAAGTGGGTGGTGCAAAACCACGGATGAAATAAAAATCCACGCTTTACATACATTTTCCTAATTCTTATAGAATCCTTCATCATCAAAGCACAAACTGGACGGTGAAAGTTGAATAGAACATAAATTATTCATATTGCAAATAATAATGGATTAAACTCGACCATAGTAACATAAAACGATAAGATTCCAACTAATTCCATAACTAACATTTTAAGGCGAATTTTGGGCATTTAGCTCTAAAGATTTTGTATACAAAACTCCCCAAGCTATAAAATAAATCCAAATCTTAACTGAAAATTAAGATTTCCCATAGATAGCTTTCTACGAATTCCTTTAGATTTGATTGTACGCCTTCTCCTATTTCCTCCTTTAGTTATCTTCTTTTTAATTTTACAATGTATAAAAACTCATTTGTATACATATTGGGTTCACAATTCAGAGATTAGGGAAGAACATAAATGTAGAAATATGCATATATCTTAAATTTATTACCTTTTCCCATTAATCTGGTTGATTTCTTCCCTAAAGCTTGAATCTTTTATTTACAAATCTTGAAAGTTTATTGAGGAGGAAGGAAACTGATAGAGTTTTTTGGCGTGCTTATTTTTCTTGTGAATAAAAGTGAAAATGCTAGCCTCTTATTTATTGTGATTAGAAAAAGTTAAAAAGTTTGGGTAGAGAATTTCATTTAAATTAAATTTAGGGTGTTCTAACCTAGGAAAAACCTTTTGAAAGCTTATGGTCGAGTCTGGTTAATTATAACATTATATTGTATCTTTCTTTAACTAACCCTCTGTTAACATTTGCTTAAACATTAAGCTTACTTTTAACATTAAAATCTTTTATTACTCCTTTTAAATTTTAAATGTTAACGTTATTTAATTTTAAGTTTGTTTGGATTATATTTTAAATTAGAAAACTTCAAATGTCAATAACTTCTCTATTTAAATTTTGATGGCGAAGCTCAATTCATGAAAGTTGCTCGGAAAATCACTACAAATACTTTCATGGCTATATTCTGATGTTTGTAAAATTTCCATTTTTAGCGTCATCATTAATTAATTAATTCTTATAAGTTTTACGGGATGGTACAGTAACAACAAGAAACCCACCTTTTATTTCGAATGAGGTTTTATTACAAGGTTAATAATTTACCACAAATTATAGAATTGCTCCTAAGACATACCTATAACTCTATCAGTATATATATATGTCTAAATTATATATAAGTGGTACTATCAATATGCATATACAAACCATATACATATATTATAGTATATTTAAACATATGTATATGCTTATGCATTATATTCCTGATATGCATGTGAGTTTATTACATGTGTATGTAAGTATAATATTATACAATACATCTAAATCCCAATATCTAGATGTATGTGTGTGGGCGGTCGCATGCACGCGTTTATGTGTATACGCACCCATACATTTTTCTATTAGCTTGTGTTAGTCCTTAAGATGATGGTTTTGATGACAACAACCTTAGAATAGATTATAAAATATAAATACTAACAGCATAGATATATATATGTATATCCAGGATTTAACCATGCAGGTACCCAGAATGAAGACTTTACAGTATAGAGATTCAAGATATCAAGATTGAAGACTCATGGGTATCAAGAATATCAAGATTATCAAGAGCTCAAGAGTTCAAGTAATTTATCTTTTAATTAGAAATTTTGTTAAAACTCCTAGAAAAGCACTAGCATCTTAAAATCCAATTTATTCGTGGAGTGGAATCCACTTCGAGCCTGTTAAAGGAATGGAACCCTAAGTAGGATGGAACCTACGAAAAATCTAGTGGAACATTGCTATCTAGTGGAACATTGCTTTGTATCCGCTAATTTTTATTCAAAATGATTTTTAAAAAATTATATCTTATTTTCAAAATGTTTTCAAAACCTTCCTTTTAAAAGCATCAAAAACATCTATCCTGATTTTAAAATACTTTTAGCCTCAAAATAATCTACAATTTCAAAATCAAATTATCCATGGTTTTAACTATCTTTAATAATAATATATTTAATTTTTAAATATTTATACTTGGATTTAAATATAAAATTATAGTAAAATTTTGTATATATTATTCAATATATTTACTTATGTATTTTAACTATAGTCAAGTATATTTATAAAGTTTAAAATTATTTTAATATAAGACAGAAGTTATTTTCAAAGAAAATCAAATCACCAAAATATCCTTGGGATATCGACATGCCTATGTACCCTATGTCGACATAGTGTCAGTCGAATTCAAAATTTAAATTTCAAAAGAAGTGTCTATTCGTCATATCTCTTCACGAATGGACATGGCTGTTGTTCTTCTATAAATAGGGGATGTTTTCAACGAATTTAAAAATAGATTTTCTGGTTTTTCACTCCTCTTCTTCTTCCACATTTCTATATACATATTCTTACCATTACTCTGCCGAAATCAACATTGAATCTAACTAGATTATCTCAGGTTTGATTCTCTATCACTATCTCGACAAGATCCTTAGTGTTATTCAGAGTTATAGGCTTTTTTAATCAATTAAACGAGAAAAGGTGTGATTATGGCTTTGAAAATCAATCAAGCGAGATAAGGTGTGATTGTAGCCTTGGAAGTCAATTGGGTGAACTTGTTGCCTGGGAAATCAAGTATCTCTACCCAGAGGATTGTGAATCTGGAGGGTGTACCTCGTTGCCTTGATATCGAGGGTGTAATTGTAAAGATTGTTTTTGAAAGGAAATCTGTACTTATGTTCCGGACTGGATGTAAGGTAACTCCGAGCCAGTATAAAATCCTGTGTGTTCTTTTCTTTACTGCTTTCACTATATATTTGCATTTGTGCTTGATTCTGTGATCATATTTGTGTCTGAATATTGCATACATTTGTGTTCAAATTAACAAAAACTCAAAAAAAAAAATCTTTAAACACTATTCACCCCCCTCTAGTGTTTATCCTAGCCTTAAGATCCTTAATCCTCATTTCTCACATTTGGTATCAAAGCAAGGTTTTCAAAGTTTCATAATCTGATTTTTGAAAAAAATTTCAAAATGGCTAACAACACAGGTATTGTTACTAACCTAGTATCCCTATCACTAGTTCATTTGTAGAAGGCCAGTCTACTGTCAGACCACCACTTTTTAATGGCAGTAACTATGCATATTGGGCATGTAGGATGAAGATATATTTACAGTCTGTAGGATTAGATAGTTGGAATATCACACAAACTAAATATTCTAAACCCACAACTAATTTTGCACAGTGGACCGCTGAGCAAAGACTATTGCACAAAATAATTCTAAAGCAATGAATATTCTGTTTTGTTCACTTTATATAAATGAATTTAATAGAGTGTCGGCTTGTAAGTCTGCATATGAAACCTGGAAAACTTTGCAAGTGACTCACGAAGGAACAAGCAAAGTTAATCAGACCAAAATTTCCATGCTCACAAATCAGTTTCAATTATTTAAAATGAATTCTAATGAGTCTATTTCCGATATGTATAGTAAATTTCAAGATATCGTGAATTCTCTAATATCCTTAGGAAAGGAATTTTCGAAAGAAGATCAAATCAGAAAAATTCTAAATTCTCCTACTCCATAATGGGATCAAAAGACACTTGCGATCGAAGAGGCAAATGACATCAGTACTCTAAAGATAGAAGAATTAATTGGAAATCTAATGTCATTTGAAGTTCAAATGATCGGGAGAAGAGAAAGCAAAGCATCTGAAAAGAAATCAATGGCATTTAATGCATTAACTGATGGATAAGACTCAAACAGCGTTAATGATGAAGAGATAGCCTTTATGACCAGGAATTTTCGAAAATTTTTGAAATACAGAAAGATGAATAATCTCAAAAGAAACAACTACAAGAACTTTGGAAATCAGAATGCAGTGCCAAACAATGTCAAATGTTTCAACTGTGATGAACCAGGGCATATCAAATGAGACTATCCGTATCCAGATAGGCAAAATCCTCCTATAAACAATGATTCAGTAAAGAAATGGAAGCGTGCATTTGCTGCTACTCTAGATGAATCTGACTCGTCCTCAAACGACGATGATCAGAAGACAGATAATTCAAATTTGTGTTTCACGGCAGTTCGCGATTCCGACCAAATCAGAGAAACGGACTCAGAAAAAGGTACACATTTACAATATAATTGGTTGAAATTGAATGCTTAGAATTAGCTGCTTGATTGATTGATTTTGAATTGATGTGTTATTTGAATTTTAAATTTTTTTACTATTATTATTTTATTACTTCGTATAATAATATATTATTGAAAATACTATAATTCGAATAATATTTCAGATATAAAAATAATAAAAATAATAAGTACATATATATATATATATATATATATATATTAGAGTACTTAAGGAAGATAAATCATAGAAATTCATAGGCATATGTCGACATGGTCCCTACCATGATGGCGACATGGGTACCAGAATTTGATATTCAAATTTTGAATTCAAATGGTTGAATTTCCCTCCATCTTTTTACTTCATTCAATTCTTTGAAAAGACATCTTTTGACCAGAGAACATGTCCTTTGAGAATCTATTTGTTCACTATCTTTTATCATACCTTTTCACTTTCATTTTCAAATTCAAACTCTCTCTTCAAAACTTCAAGCTCTCTACTCTCTACTTTAATGGCTTCTTCAAGAAACCCCTCCACCATGGGAATTTCCAGAAAGATAAAAGAGCAACCCCTTAATGATCCAGAGGCAATTAAAGCATATATCACTTATGCTAACTATGCAAAAGCCCATCCCGGAAAGTTTGCTATCTTTCAAGATTTTTCTTCTTATGAAATTGATTCTCTTTTTGCAAACAATCAAATTCTTAGTCTTGTTGATGCTTCTCAAAATGATTTTGTTTGCTATCCAAACCTTGTCAAAATTTTCTATGCAAATTTAAACCGTGGATTTATAATGGAAATGAGGATGAAATTTGGAGTAGTGTCAAAGGCACTAGAATTGTTTTCAATTGTGATCTTTTGGGTACCATTCTCAATTGCAAGAGTACGGGAATGGATCTTTCTAGTTTTAAAATCGATGAAAATGATTGTGAGACATTTCATCACATTTTCGAAGGGAATGATAATTTTGAATTCAAAAATCGAAATTTTCGACCAAAAGCATTAATTGTCAATCTTATTTTGCAACATACTTTGACCCCAAGATCGGGGAATTTTAATAATCCTACTTAAAAAGTTTGCAAACCACTTTTTGCTATTTTTGGAAATTATGACATTAATTGGGCGCAAGTTATTTTGGATGAACTTCATCCCAAAAAACTTGAAATGGGTGAGAATACTTTGTATTATAGAATTTATCTCACTCGGATTTTTAACTATTTTGAAGTGGATTTCAAAGGAGAAGAATTCGTTTCTAGAAAAGTTTTCAATCATTCCAACATTTTGCTTATGAAAATTCCATTTGTTTTTCAACCTTATGAGACTCTTGCCGAAAAGGAAGAGCGTTTGGCTCATGAGGAGATGGAAAAAGAGGAAGAGGAAGAACAAGAAGTGGATGAAATGGAAATTGAAGAAGAAGAAGGTGAAACTTCTTTGGAAAGCATTGACTATCCTCCTAATCCATCCAAAAAAACCCTACTCAAAAACCAAAAGACCATTGTTGAGAATCAACGGATTCTTAAACGATCCGTTAGTAGGAAGTTGGATAAAATTTCATCCAAGATGAACAAATTTATTTCCAAAGTCAGCAAGAAACTTGGATTATCTTCATCGTCATCATCCTGTAACTAGTTCTACCTTTTCGTATCTTGTTGTAATTGTTTTAGTTTTTTTTGATTTGAATGTTCGTGTAGTTCTTTATAATTAATCGTTGTATCGTCTTAGTATGAAATGGAATTTCTTTTCTGTTATCTAGCTTATCTTATCTCCAGAATAAATGTTAGTATATTATATAAATAAATATATATATATATATACACAATTATTCACAAAATTAAAATAAGTCAAAAAATTTCACTGCCCTATATCGACATACCCCTTATGGCCATATCGACATGTATTGGTCAGAAATGACACTTCATTTTGAATTTGAAATTTGAATAACTACCATATGTCTATTCATTTCAAACGAATTTCTACACCTATAATTATCTATTTCTTCCAGAATTCATCACTGAATATTATTTCTTATCTACTCTATCTCTCATTCTTCTCACAAATCCAAATATGGCTAGTCCAGTTCATAATTTATCCGAAAATCTTGAAGAAACTCTTGATTCGTTCAAGAATATTCTCTCGTTCATTCTTCGTAACTAGCGACACTTAGAATTGAGTCAAATGCAGATGATCAAGGAGAAAGAAAGGCATTTCAGTGCAATATGATGGATGATTTCCTCCTTGCACAAGGATGATAACGAAGCACATCCTCCAGTCTCTCTCAACAATGACAATGAAAATTGGGATGCTATTAAAGCAGTCCCTATTTTTGGAGAAGAAGGATGGGTGGAAGTTCCTCGTAACGTTTAATTTTATTGCTTTGTTTGAATTGTTTGCTTTGATTGATTTGATTTCATTTACTTTAATTTGGTTTGATATGGATTGATATTTAGTGTGGATTGATGATTGTACAAAATATATACATTTATCATTGTTTGATCATCAAGTTTGTCCGTTTAAACTATCTCTTAATATATCTATTATATACTCCATTGTATAGTTTATTAATGCAGGTATTTTAGTCCAAAAATGAGGGTGAGTTATATATTTGGAGTTAGTTTTTATTGATGACAAAGGGGGAGAAATATAAAATAGGGGAGTTAGGCATAGATTAAGGGGGCGTTATTAAGATAGAAGTAATATTTTATAAATAAAGGTTGTCATCATCAAAAGGGGGGAGATTGTTAGTCCTTGAGATGATGGTTTTGATGACAACAACCTTAGAATAGATTATAAAATATGAATACTAACAGTATAAGTTTAGATAAATATGTATATGCAGGATTTAACCATGCAGGCGCCAAGAATGAAGACTGTACAGTATAGAGATTCAAAACTCCAGAATGAAGACTCATGAGTATCAAGAATATCAAGATTACCAAGAGCTCAAGAGTTCAAGTAATTTATTTTTTAATTAGAAATTTTGTTAAAACTCCTAGAAAAGCACTGGCATCTTAAAATCCAATTTATTCGTGGAATGGAATCCACTTCAAGCTTGTTAAAGGGATGGAACCCTGGTTGGATGGAACCTACGAAAAATCTAGTGGAACACTGTTTTGTATCCGCTAATTTTTATTCAACATGGTTTTTACAAAGTTATATCTTGTTTTCAAAACCTTCCTTTTAAAAGCATCAAAAACATCTATCCTGATTTCAAAATACTTTTAGCCTCAAAATAATCTTTAATTTCAAAATCAAATTATCTATGGTTTTAACTATCTTTAATAATAATATATTTAATTTTTAAATATTTATACTTAGATTTAAATATAAAATTATAATAAAATTTTGTATATATTATTCTATATATTAACATATGTATTTAACTATAGTCAAGTATATTTATAAAGTTTAAAATTGTTTTAATATAAGATAGAATTTATTTTCAAAGAAAATCAAATCACCAAAATATCCTTTGGGATGTCAACATGCCTATCCTATGTTGACATAGTGTCCGTTGAATTCGAAAATTAAATTTCAAAAGAAGTGTCTATTCGTCATATCTCTTCACGAATGGACATGGCTGTTGTTCTTCTATAAATAGGGGATGTTTTCAACGAATTTAAAAACAGATTTTCTAGTTTTCACTCCTCTTCTTCTTCCACATTACTATATACATATTCCTACCATTACTCTGCCGAAATCAACATTGAATCTAGCTAGATTATCTCTGGTTTGATTCTCTATCACTATCTCAATAAGATCCTCGGTGCTATTCAGAGTTATAGGCATTTTGTAATCAATTAAACAAGAAAAGGTTTGATTGTGGCCTTGAAAATCAATTAAGCGAGATAAGGTGTGATCGTAGACTTGGAAATCAATTGGGTGGACTTATTGCCTGGGAAATCAAGTACCTCTACCCAGAGGATTGTGAATCTGGAGGGTGTACCTCGTTGCCTCGAAATCGAGGGTGTAATTGTAAAGATTGTTTTTGAAAGGAAATCTGTACTTGTGTGCGGGACTGGATGTAAGGTAACTCCAAACCAGTATAAAATCCGGTATGTTCTTTCCTTTACTGCTTTTACTTTATATTTGCATCTGTGTTTGATTCTATGATCATATCCGTGTTTGAATATTGCATACATTTGTGCTCAAATTAACAAAAACTCAAAAAGATTTAATAATTCTTTAAACACTATTCACCCCTCCTCTAATGTTTATCCTAGCTTTAAGATCCTTAATCTGCATTTCTCACAGTTTGTTCATGTTCTTGGATGTTTGAATGTATATGTGATGCGTTCCTATTATACATTTAGTTGAAATGTTAACATGGTTAATTAACAACTATATATATAAAGAAATTAAATAAAGTATGATTTTATTTAAAACTAGATGGATATAGTATAAACTATTAGACTTTATATCCCATTATAATCCACACAGGAAAAATGTTTGAAATCTAGTCATTTCAAATATTGTATACCGATCAAGTTCCTACAGGCTTAGGTATTCGTTATACCTAAGATTTGACACCAAATGTGACTCCCTACAATTTTATCACTTAAAATTAGTAGTAAACGCCATTAAAATACACTTGCGCCTAATCTCAGATGCAAAAAAAAAAAAATTGTGTCGCTGGGTATATAATTTAAAATCTAAAAATATAAAAGGAAAACCTCACCGAAAGTACAAGAGAAATATATAAAATTTACAAACAATACAACAATAGTACAAGAGAAATATACGAAACAAGAAACAATTAGATATTGCCTACAGCCATACGTCTTTTCTGTTAGTCCTTGAGATGATGGTTTTGATGACAGCAACCTTAGAATAAGATTATAAAATATAAATACTAACATTAAAGTTTAGATATATATATGTGCATATGCAGGATTTAACCATGCAGGTACCAAGAATGAAGACTGTACGGTATAGAGATTCAAGATATCAAGATTGAAGACTCATGAGTATCAAGATTATCAAGAGCTCAACATTTCAATAATTAAGTATTTTAATTAGGAATTTTGTTAAAACTCCTAGAAAAGCACTGGCATCTTAAAATCCAATTTATTCGTGGAGTGGAATCCACTTCGATCCCGTTAAAGGGATGGAACCCTAAGTAGGATGGAACCTACGAAAAATATAGTGGAACATTGTTTTGTATCCACTAACTTTTATTCAAAATGTTTTACAAAATTATATCTTATTTTCAAAATGTTTTCAAAATCTTCCTTTTAAAAGAATCAAAAACATCTATCCTGGTTTTAATACTTTTAGCCTCAAAATAATCTTTATTTTCAAAATCAAATTATCCTTGGTTTTTAAACTATCTTTTAATAATAATATATTTAACTTTTAATATTTATACTTAGATTTAAATATAAAATTATAGTAAAATTTTATATTTACCAAAATATTATTCTCTATATTTATTAATGTATTTTAACTATAGTTAAGTATATTTATAAAGTTTAAAATAGTGTTAATACAAGATAGAAGTTATTCTCAAAGAAAAACAAATTACCAAAATTTCCTTAGGCATGTCGACATCCCCAAGTACCCTATGTCGACATGGTAGCAATTGATTTCAAAATTTTGAATTTCAAAAGAATTGTCTATTCATCATATCCTTTTACGAATGGACATGGTTGTTGTTCTACTATAAATAGAAGCAGTTTTAAACGAAATTACATTCATATTTTTTCAGATTTCACTCCTCTTCTTCTTCCACATTTCTTTATACACATTCTTACCATTACTCTGCCAAAATCAACATTGAATCTAACTAGATCATTTCTGGTTTGATTCTCTATCACAATCTCAACAAGATCTCAGTGCTATTCAGAGTTATAGACTTCTTTGTAATCAATTTAGCGAGAAAAGGTGTGATTGTAGCCTTGGAAATTATTTGGGTGAACTTTTTGCCCTTGAAATCAAGTATCTCTACCCAGAGGATTGTGAATCTGGAGTGGTGTACCTTGTGGCCTTGAAATCGAGGGTGTAATTGTACAATTGCTTTTGAAAGGAAATCCGTACTTGTGTGCAGGACTGGATGCAGGGTAACTCTGAACCAGTATAAAATTCGGTGTGTTCTTTTGCTTTTACTTTATTTCTGCATCTATGTTTGATTCTGTGATCATATCTGTGTCTGAATATTGCATACATTTATGTTCAAATTAACAAAAACTCAAAAAGATTTAGTAATTCCTTTAAACACTATTCACCCTTCCCCTAGTGTTAATCCTAGCCTTAAGATCTGTATTCTGCATTTCTCACATTTGGTATCAGAGCAAGGTTTTCAAAGTTTTCATAATCTGAATTTTGAAAAAATTTCAAAATGGCTACCAACACTGGTACTGTTAACACTACCAACACTGGTTTTATTATCCCTGTCACTAGTTCATTTGTAGAAGGTCAATCTACTGTCAGACCACCTCTTTTTAATGGCAGTAACTATGCATATTAGGCATGTAGGATGAAAATATATTTACAATCTATAGGACTAGACACTTGGAATGTCACATAGACTAAATATTACGAACCCACAACTGATTTTGCACAGTGGACTGCTGAGCAAAAGGCTGTTGCACAAAATAACTCTAAAGCTATGAATATTCTGTTTTATTCACTTGATAGAAATAAATTTAATAGAGTGTCAATTTATAAGTCTACATATGAAATCTGGAAAACTTTGCAAGTTACTCACGAAGGAACAAGCAAAGTTAAACAGACCAAAATTTCCATGCTCACAAACCAGTTTCAGTTATTTAAAATGAATTCTAATGAGTCTATTTCTTATATGTATAGTAGATTTCAGAACATTATGCATTCCCTAATATCCTTGGGAAAGGAATTTTCGGAAGAAGATCAAGTCAGAAAAATCTTAAATTCTCTTACTCCAAAATGGGATCAAAAGACACTTGCGATCGAAGAGGCAAATGACATCAGTACCTTAAAGATAGAAGAATTAATTGCAAATCTAATGTCATTTGAAGTCCAAATGATTGAGAGAAGAGAAAGCAAAGCATCTGAAAAGAAATCAATGGCGTTCAATGCATTGACCGATGGATCAGACTCAAACAGTGATAATGATGAAGGGATAGCCCTTATGACCAAGAATTTTTGGAAATTCCTAAAATACGAAAAGATGAACGATCTCAAGAGAAACAACTATAAGAACTCTAGAAATCAGAATGTAATGCTAAACAATATCAAATGTTTCAACTGTGATGAATCAGGCCATATCAAAAGAGACTGTCCATATCCAGATAGGCAAAATCTTTCTATAAACAATGATTCCGTAAAGAAACGAAAAAGTGCACTTACTGCTACTCTAGATGACTCAGACTCGTCCTCAAGCGATGATTAGAAGATAGATAATTCAAACATGTGTTTCACGGCAATTCACGACTCCGACGAATTCAGAGAAACGGACATAGAAAAAGGTACATGTTTACAATACAATTGGTTGAAATTGCATGCTTAGAATTGGATGCTTGATTGATTGACTTTGAATTGGTGTGTTGTTTGAATTTTTTATTTTTTACTATTATTTTATTATTTTTATTTTTATTTTTAATAGGATCATATATTATATGGAATATACTATAATTCTGGTAATATTCCAGGTATATATATAAACATTAAAAATAATAAATATAATATATATATATTAGAATACTTAAGAAAAATAATCATGGAAATTAAAAGGCACATGTCGACACCCACCATGATGTCGACATGGGTACAAAAATTTGAAATTCAAAACTTGAATTCAAATATTGAATTTCCCTCCATATTTTCACTTCATTCAATTCTCTGAAAAGTCACCTTTTGACCAGAGAATATGTCCTTTGAGAATCTATTTATTCGCTATCTTTTATCATAACTTTTCACTCTCATTTTCAAATTTAAACTCGTATCTCAAAACTTCAAGCTCTCTACTCTCAACTCTAATGGCTTCTTCAAGCAACCACTCCACAATGAGAATTTCCAGAAAGATAAAAGAGCAACTCTTCAATGATCCGGATGCCATAAAAGCATACATCAATTATGCTAACTATGGAAAAGTCCATCCCGAAAAGTTTGCTTTATTTCAAGATTTTTTTTCTTGTGAAATTGATTCTCTTTTTGCAAACAATCATGTTTTTAGTCTTGTTGAGGCTTTTCAAAATGATTTTGTTTGTTATCCAAGTCTTGTTAAAATTTTCTATGCAAATTTAAACCGTGGATTTTATAATGGAAATGATGATGAAAATTGGAGTAGTGTCAAAGGCACTAGAATCGTTTTAAATTGTGATCTTTTTGGATACTATTCTCAATTGCAAAAGCACGGGAACGGATCTTTCTAGTTTTAATATCGATGAAAATGATCGTGAGACATTTCATCACATTTTCGAAGGAAATAATGATTTAGAATTCAAAAATCGAAACTTTCGACCAAAAGCTAGAATTGTTAATGTTCTTTGACAACATACTTTGACCCCAAGATCCAGGAATTTTAACAATCCTACCTTAAAAGTTTGCAAAGCACTTTTTCTATTTTTGAAAATTATGATATTAATTGGGCGCAAGTTATTTTGGATGAACTTCATCCCAAAAATCTTGAAATGGGAGAAAGCACTATGTATCATGGAATTTATCTCACTCGGATTTTTAACTATTTTGGAGTAGATTTAAAAGGAGAAAAATTTGTTTCAAGAAAGGTTTTTAATCACTCAAACATTTCTCTTATGAAAATTCCATTTGTTTTTCAACCTTATGAGACTCTTGTCGAAAAGGAAGAGCATTTGGCTCATGAGGAAATGAAAGAGGAGGAAGAGGAAGAAGAAGAAGGGGATGAAATGGAAATAGAAGAAGAAGAAGGTGAAACATCTTTGGAAAGCATTGACTATCCTCCTAGTCCAACCAATAAAACCGTACTCAAAAATCAAAAGACCATTGTCGAGAATCAACGGATTCTTCAACGATCCGTTTGTAAGAAATTGGATAAAATGTCATCGAAGATGAACAAGTTTTTCTCCAAAGTCAGCAAGAAGCTTGGATTATCTTCATCTTAGTCATCTTCTAACTAGTTCTACCTTTTTATGTCGTGTTGTATTAGTTTTACTTTGTTCTAATTTGAATGTTCGTGTAGTTCTGTATGATTAATCATTGTATCGTTATACTATGCAATGAAATTGAATTTCTTTTCTATTATCTATTTTATCTTATCTCCAGAATAAATGTTAGTATATTATATAAATATATATACCCAATTATTCACAAAATCAAAATAAGTCATCAAAATTCACTAAACCACGTCGACATCCCCCCTTGACCATGTCGACATGTACTTGTGAGAAATGACATTTCATTTGAAATTTGAAATTTGAATAACTACCTTATGTTTATTCATTTCAAATGAATTTCTACACCGATAAATACCTATTTCTTCTAGAATTCATCACTCAGATTTATCTCTTATCTATTTTATCTCTAATTCTTCTCACAAACTCAAATATGGCGAATCCAATTCATAATTTGACCGAGAATCTTGAAGAAACGCTTAATTCTTTCAAGAATATTCTTTCTTTCATTCTTCGTAACCAGCGACACTTAGAGTTGAGTCAAACGCAGATGATCAAGGTGCAAGAAAAGCATTTTGATGCAATAAGATGGATGATTTCCTCCCTGCACAAAGATGATAACGAAGCACATCCTCCTGTCTCTCTCACCAATGATAATGAAACTAGGATGCCATTAAAGCAGAGCCAATATTTGGAGAAGAAGGATGAGTGGAAGTACCTCGTAATATTTGATTTTATTTGATTGCCTTGTTTGATTTTAATTAATTGCTTGGATTGATTTGATTTTATTTGTTTTGATTTGGTTTGGTGTGGATTGATATTTAGTGTGCAAAACATGTATAAAAACACATTGATATTTATATGATCGTTGATTGGTTATCATGTCTATCAGTATAACTATCTCTTAATCTATCTGTTATATACTCCATTGTACAGTTTATTAATGCAGGTACTTTAGTACAAGAATGAGGGGGAGTTATATAGTTTCGAGTTAGTTTTTGTTGATGACAAAGGGGGAGAAGTATAAAATAGGATAGTTAAGCATAGATTAAGGGGAAGTTATTAGGATAGAAGTAATATTTTATAAACAAAGGTTGTCATCATCAAAAGGGGGGAGATTGTTAGTCCTTGAGATGATGGTTTTGATGACAGCAACCTTAGAATAAGATTATAAAATATAAATACTAACATTATAGTTTACATATATATATATGTGCATATGCAGGATTTAACCATGCAGGTACCAAGAATGAAGACTGTACAGTATAGAGATTCAAGATATCAAGATTGAAGACTCATGAGTATCAAGATTATCAAGAGCTCAAGATTTCAATAATTAAGTATTTTAATTAGGAATTTTGTTAAAACTCCTAGAAAAGCACTGGCATCTTAAAATCCAATTTATTCGTGGAATGGAATCCACTTCGATCCCGTTAAAGGGATGGAACCCTAAGTAGGATGGAACCTACGAAAAATATAGTGGAACATTGTTTTGTATCCACTAACTTTTATTCAAAATGTTTTACAAAATTATATCTTGTTTTCAAAATGTTTTCAAAATCTTCCTTTTAAAAGAATAAAAAACATTTATCCTGGTTTTAATACTTTTAGCCTCAAAATAATCTTTATTTTCAAAATCAAATTATCCTTGGTTTTTAAACTATCTTTTAATAATAATATATTTAACTTTTAATATTTATACTTTGATTTAAATATAAAATTATAGTAAAATTTTATATTTACCAAAATATTATTCTCTATATTTATTAATGTATTTTAACTATAGTTAAGTATATTTATAAAGTTTAAAGTAGTGTTAATACAAGATAGAAGTTATTCTCAAAAAAAAACAAATTACCAAAATTTCCTTAGGCATGTCGACATCCCCTAGTACCCTATGTCGACATGGTAGCAATTGATTTCAAAATTTTGAATTTCAAAACAAGTGTCTATTCCTCATATCCTTTTACGAATGGACATGGTTGTTGTTCTACTATAAATAGGGGCAGTTTTAAACGAAATTACATTCATATTTTTTAAGATTTCACTCCTCTTCTTCTTCCACATTTCTTTATACACATTCTTACCATTACTCTGCCAAAATCAACATTGAGTCTAACTAGATCATTTCTGGTTTGATTCTCTATCACAATCTCAACAAGATCTCAGTGCTATTCAGAGTTATAGACTTCTTTGTAATCAATTTAGCGAGAAAAGGTGTGATTGTAGCCTTGGAAATCAATCAAGCGATAAAAGGTGTGATTGTAGCCTTGGAAATTTTTTGGGTGAACTTGTTGCCCTTGAAATCAAGTATCTCTACCCAGAGGATTGTGAATCTGGAGTGGTGTACCTTGTGGCCTTGAAATCGAGGGTGTAATTGTACAATTGCTTTTGAAAGGAAATCCGTACTTGTGTGCAGGACTGGATGTTGGGTAACTCTGAACCAGTATAAAATTCGGTGTGTTCTTTTGCTTTTACTTTATTTCTGCATCTATGTTTGATTCTGTGATCATATCTGTGTCTGAATATTGCATACATTTATGTTCAAATTAACAAAAACTCAAAAAGATTTAGTAATTCCTTTAAACACTATTCACCCTTCCCCTAGTGTTAATCCTAGCCTTAAGATCTGTATTCTGCATTTCTCACATTTGGTATCAGAGCAAGGTTTTCAAAGTTTTCATAATCTGAATTTTGAAAAAATTTCAAAATGGCTACCAACACTGGTACTGTTAACACTACCAACACTGGTTTTATTATCCCTGTCACTAGTTCATTTGTAGAAGGTCAATCTACTGTCAGACCACCTCTTTTTAATGGCAGTAACTATGCATATTAGGCATGTAGGATGAAAATATATTTACAATCTATAGGACTAGACACTTGGAATGTCACATAGACAGAATATTATGAACCCACAACTGATTTTTCATAGTGGACTGCTGAGCAAAAGGCTGTTGCACAAAATAACTCTAAAGCTATGAATATTCTGTTTTATTCACTTGATAGAAATAAATTTAATAGAGTGTCAGTTTATAAGTCTACATATGAAATCTGGAAAACTTTGCAAGTTAATCACGAAGGAACAAGCAAAGTTAAACAGACCAAAATTTCCATGCTCACAAACCAGTTTCAGTTATTTAAAATGAATTCTAATGAGTCTACTTCCGATATGTATAGTAGATTTCAGAACATTATGCATTCCCTAATATCCTTGGGAAGGGAATTTTCGGAAGAAGATCAAGTCAGAAAAATCTTAAATTCTCTTACTCCAAAATGAGATCAAAAGACACTTGCGATCGAAGAGTCAAATGACATCAATACCTTAAAGATAGAAGAATTAATTGCAAATTTAATGTCATTTGAAGTCCAAATGATTGAGAGAAGAGAAAGCAAAGCATCTAAAAAGAAATCAATGGCGTTCAATGCATTGACCGATGGATCAGACTCAAACAGTGATAATGATGAAGGGATAGCCCTTATGACCAAGAATTTTTGGAAATTCCTGAAATACGAAAAGATGAACGATCTCAAGAGAAACAACTATAAGAACTCTAGAAATCAGAATGTAATGCTAAACAATATCAAATGTTTCAACTGTGATGAATCAAGCCATATCAAAAGAGACTGTCCATATCCAGATAGGCAAAATCTTTCTATAAACAATGATTCCGTAAAGAAACGAAAAAGTGCATTTACTACTACTCTAGATGACTCAGACTCGTCCTCAAGCGATGATTAGAAGATAGATAATTCAAACATGTGTTTCACGGCAATTCTAGACTCTGACGAATTCAGAGAAACGGACATAGAAAAAGGTACATGTTTACAATACAATTGGTTGAAATTGCATGCTTAGAATTGGATGCTTGATTGATTGACTTTGAATTGGTGTGTTGTTTGAATTTTAAATTTTTTATTTTTTTACTATTATTTTATTATTTTATTATTTTTATTTTTATTTTTAATAGTATCATATATTTTATGGAATATACTATAATTCTGGTAATATTCCAGGTATATATATAAACATTAAAAATAATAAATATAACATATATATATATATATATATATATATATATATTAGAATACTTAAGAAAAATAAACTTGGAAATTCAAAGGCACATGTCGACATGGTCCCCACCATGATGTCGACATGGGCACAAAAATTTGAAATTCAAAACTTGAATTCAAATATGGAATTTCCCTCCATATTTTCACTTCATTCAATTCTCTGAAAAATCACCTTTTGACCAGAGAATATGTCCTTTGAGAATCTATTTATTCACTATCTTTTATCATAACTTTTCACTCTCATTTTCAAATTTAAACTCGTATCTCAAAACTTCAAGCTCTCTACTCTCAACTCTAATGGCTTCTTCAAGCAACCACTCCACAATGAGAATTTCCAGAAAGATAAAAGAGCAACTCTTCAATGATCCGGATGCCATAAAAGCATACACCAATTATGCTAACTATGGAAAAGTATATCCCGAAAAGTTTGCTTTATTTCAAGATTTTTCTTCTTGTGAAATTGATTCTCTTTTTGCAAACAATCATGTTTTTAGTCTTGTTGAGGCTTTTCAAAATGATTTTGTTTGTTATCCAAGTCTTGTTAAAATTTTCTATGCAAATTTAAACCGTGGATTTTATAATGGAAATGATGATGAAATTTGGAGTAGTGTCAAAGGCACTAGAATCGTTTTAAATTGTGATCTTTTTGGATACTATTCTCAATTGCAAAAGCACAGGAACGGATCTTTCTAGTTTTAATATCGATGAAGATGATCGTGAGACATTTCATCACATTTTCGAAGGAAATAATGATTTAGAATTCAAAAATCGAAACTTTCGACCAAAAGCTAGAATTGTTAATGTTCTTTGACAACATACTTTGACCCCAAGATCTAGGAATTTTAACAATCCTACCTTAAAAGTTTGCAAAGCACTTTTTCTATTTTTCAAAATTATGATATTAATTGGGCGCAAGTTATTTTGGATGAACTTCATCCCAAAAATCTTGAAATGGGAGAAAGCACTATGTATCATGGAATTTATCTCACTCGGATTTTTAACTATTTTGGAGTAGATTTAAAAGGAGAAAAATTTGTTTCAAGAAAGGTTTTTAATCACTCAAACATTTCTCTTATGAAAATTCCATTTGTTTTTCAACCTTATGAGACTCTTGTCGAAAAGGAAGAGCATTTGGCTCATGAGGAAATGGAAGAGGAGGAAGAGGAAGAAGAAGAAGGGGATGAAATGGAAATAGAAGAAGAAGAAGGTGAAACATCTTTGGAAAGCATTGACTATCCTCCTAGTCCAACCAATAAAACCGTACTCAAAAATCAAAAGACCATTGTCGAGAATCAATGGATTCTTAAACGATCCGTTTGTAAGAAATTGGATAAAATGTCATCGAAGATGAACAAGTTTTTCTCCAAAGTCAGCAAGAATCTTGGATTATCTTCATCTTAGTCTTCTTCTAACTAGTTCTACCTTTTTATGTCGTGTTGTATTAGTTTTACTTTGTTCTAATTTGAATGTTCGTGTAGTTCTGTATGATTAATCATTGTATCGTTATATTATGCAATGAAATTGAATTTCTTTTCTATTATCTAGTTTATCTTATCTCCAGAATAAATGTTAGTATATTATATAAATATATATACCCAATTATTCACAAAATCAAAATAAGTCATCAAAATTCACTGAACCACGTCGACATCCCCCCTTGACCATGTCGACATGTACTGGTGGGAAATGACATTTCATTTGGAATTTGAAATTTGAATAACTACCTTATGTTTATTCATTTCAAATGAATTTCTACACCGATAAATACCTATTTCTTCTAGAATTCATCACTCAGATTTATCTCTTATCTATTTTATCTCTAATTCTTCTCACAAACTCAAATATGGCGAATCCAATTCATAATTTGACCGAGAATCTTGAAGAAACGCTTAATTCTTTCAAGAATATTCTTTCTTTCATTCTTCGTAACCAGCGACACTTAGAGTTGAGTCAAACGCAGATGATCAAGGAGCAAGAAAAGTATTTTGATGCAATAAGATGGATGATTTCCTCCCTGCACAAAGATGATAACGAAGCACATCCTCCTGTCTCTCTCACCAATGATAATGAAACTAGGATGCCATTAAAGCAGAGCCAATATTTGGAGAAGAAGGATGAGTGGAAGTACCTCATAATATTTGATTTTATTTGATTGCCTTGTTTGATTTTAATTAATTGCTTGGATTGATTTGATTTTATTTGTTTTGATTTGGTTTGGTGTGGATTGATATTTAGTGTGCAAAACATGTATAAAAACACATTGATATTTATATGATCGTTGATTGGTTATCATGTCTATCAGTATAACTATCTCTTAATCTATCTGTTATATACTCCATTGTATAGTTTATTAATGCAGGTACTTTAGTACAAGAATGAGGGGGGGTTATATAGTTTCGAGTTAGTTTTTGTTGATGACAAAGGGGGAGAAGTATAAAATAGGATAGTTAAGCATAGATTAAGGGGGAGTTATTAGGATAGAAGTAATATTTTATAAACAAAGGATGTCATCATCAAAAAGGAGGGAGATTGTTAGTCCTTGAGATGATGGTTTTGATGACAGCAACCTTAGAATAAGATTATAAAATATAAATACTAACATTATAGTTTAGATATATATATGTGCATATGCAGGATTTAACCATGCAGGTACCAAGAATGAAGACTGTACGGTATAGAGATTCAAGATATCAAGATTGAAGACTCATGACTATCAAGATTATCAAGAGCTCAAGATTTCAATAATTAAGTATTTTAATTAGGAATTTTGTTAAAACTCCTAGAAAAGCACTGGCATCTTAAAATCCAATTTATTCGTGGAGTGGAATCCACTTCGATCCCGTTAAAGGGATGGAACCCTAAGTAGGATGGAACCTACGAAAAATATAGTGGAACATTGTTTTGTATCCACTAACTTTTATTCAAAATGTTTTACAAAATTATATCTTGTTTTCAAAATCTTCCTTTTAAAAGAATCAAAAACATCTATCCTGGTTTTAATACTTTTAGCCTCAAAATAATCTTTATTTTCAAAATCAAATTATCCTTGGTTTTTAAACTATCTTTTAATAATAATATATTTAACTTTTAATATTTATACTTAGATTTAAATATAAATTATAGTAAAAATTTATATATACCAAAATATTATTCTCTACATTTATTTATGTATTTTAACTATAGTTATAATATAAAGTTTAAAATAGTGTTAATATAAGATAGAAGTTATTCTCAAAGAAAAACAAATTACCAAAATTTTCTTAGGCATGTCGACATCCCCAAGTACCCCATGTCGACATGGTAGCAGTTGATTTCAAAATTTTGAATTTCAAAAGAAGTGTCTATTCATCATGTCCTTTGACGAATGGACATGGTTGTTGTTCTACTATAAATAGGGGTGGTTTTAGACAAATTTGCATTCATATTTTTTCAGATTTCACTCCTCTTCTTCTTCCACATTTCTATATACACATTCTTACCATTACTCCACCGAAATCAACATTGAATCTAACTAGATCATTTCTGGTTTGATTCGCTATCACTATCTCAATAAGATCTCAGTGCTATTCAGAGTTATAGACTTCTTTATAATCAATTTAGCGAGAAAAGGTGTGATTGTAGCCTTGGAAATCAATCAAGTGAGAAAAGGTTTGTAGCCTTGGAAATTAATTGGGTGAACTTATTGCCCCTCAAATCAAGTATCTCTACCCACAGGATTGTGAATCTGGAGTGGTGTACCTCGTGGCCTTGAAATCGAGGGTGTAATTGTACAATTGCTTTTGAAAGGAAATCCTTACTTGTGTGCGGACTGGATATAGGGTAACTCCGAACTAGTATAAAATCCAGCGTGTTCTTTCCTTTATTGCTTTTACTTTATTTCTGCATCTGTTTTGATTCTGTGATCATATCTGTGTCTGAATATTGCATACATTTGTGTTCAAATTAACAAAAACTCAAAAAGATTTAGTAATTCCTTTAAACACTTATTCGCCCCCCCCCCCCCTCTCTAGTGTTAATCCTAGCCTTAAGATCTGTATTCCGCATTTCTCACATTTTCCTTCCATTGTTTTCACTTTCGAGCTTTACGGATACATGGACAAATAAAATAAAAAGTATAAGTTTATCAACTAGTTTTGGACTATTCTTAACTCTACCACCCCAGCTGAACTCTAGATATCTGGTGGTTATTGCGTTGAAAAATACTGGCTACGTACCTTTCAGGACCAAATAAACATAGCACTAACACACAGCCATTAGAATGAGTAAACATCACAAAAATTTAAAAAAGCTCGATGTCAACCCCAAACATTAAGTTAATCAACAATAACAGATAGCATCATAATCACCCATCATCCATACCACAACATCAACAGGACTAATGCAAGCATAAATCCAACAAATATTCACTAACCACCACATATTAGTAACACAATATCAAACTCATCAAATGTGTACTAACTGCTCTGTATTGATTATAAAAACATTAACAAAATCAACAAACCAAAATCCATAATATCTGCACAATGTCCTAAAACATAGCAAACTTGTCTTACTATGATTACATCTCAACACCACAAGCATATATGATAATTCCAACTAATAATTAACTAACTAACACATGTGACACAATAATCCAAAATGGTGTACCCAAATATGTTATTCCACTTTAGTATCAAGCTGTGTTAGTTAAAGCCTCGCTAAAGCCCCACAAAATTCTCACTATAGCGCATAGCGCTCCTTGACCGCCACATTATTTAGCACTTTTAAATAGTATATCCATTTTAAGCCTTGTTATTTACTGCAACATCTGCTAAATCAAGGCTTTTTGGCGCTCGCTTTAGCAACATTAGTATGCAAAAGTCGATTTGACTAGTTCACTTTTAAAAATTCAACAAAGTTAAGGTAATGATCTGATTTTAAGGAATAAGTCCTCAATAAGTTAGAAATCTATTGTATTCACCAAATCGAGTATGCATAAATCATGATATTTTTTGGTTTTATTATATAGGATTAAACAATATTTATTTTTACTGCACAAATTATGTCAAAATCGAGAATAAATTAGCTTTAAATATTTAGTTTTAAATCTAATAAAGCTATTTGCACCTCCACTATTATTCCTATATCCCTCATCTATCATCACCATTACTTTTTGCACCTCCATCGCTATAGAACCGACGGATGCCTTAATTGCACATGCATAAAATCATCTTATTATTGTATATTAAAAATTATGTTTACTTCTTTTATCTGAAAACAATAATATTTTTCACAATGATAACGTACTTCAAAAATCTTTCATTATCATAATATTATTTTAAATAACCCAAAACATCGATATTCAATCAAAAATAGTAATATATGTCTAATTACTTTCAAAAGAATAATATCGTTGCTTTGCATTAAAATAATAATATTTATCTAAATTGTCTTATTATATCTCACAAACGCTTAAATATTATTTAAATCAAAAGTAATAACATTTTACCTTAAATCTCAAGAATCACTTTATTACTATTTATCTCATTTTTTTTAAGGCAAATAAGTAATTTTTCTAAAAGGGAGAGCACTCATACGTTTTTATTGTACACATAAAAATGAAGCTGCCAATAAGCCTGATAGGTAGTTTAACCAATCCCCTCCCCATATACATAGAAGATAAATTGAAAACCCTTCCTATACGATAATAGATGACTCCATATCAAGATGCTTAGCCATGCAAAATAAACAAAACTTAGATATACACAGATAAAGAAGAAATGGTTAAATTAAATACCAACACATCAAATGAGCCACAAGAAATGCCATCCAAATAAGCTACATCGTCCATTGAAAGACAAAAGCATAACTATGACTACACATACCCAATAAAGTATCATCAAAGTGAGTCCATGTAAGCAAATCAATAGTAGCATAACAACTCTAAACAGTCCTAAAAAGCAAAGTCCATGGCGAACCATCTAAAGGAAAACCCCCCAACATCCAGCATCCAAAATCCAATTGTATATGCTATCCAGTCCGAAAAGACCACTATGGCCGAAAAATCTCAACAAAGACATGAGTCCAACACATATGTGTGTATAATTAAATTTATCTAAAAATAGTAATAGTTTAACCCAAAATACTTCTAAAAAAATACAGGTTTATTACTATCAATATTCTCAAATATCTCTCATTACTATTACTTTAAATAATAATAATAATATCATTTTTGCCATGAACCCCATAAAAACAATTATACTATTATTTACTCAAAAATAATACAGTTTTGCCAGAAATCAAATTATTATTTATTATATTTTTACTTTACTTTAATAATAATAATAAATTTTCTTCAAGCACTTTGAAATAGATTTTTCTCTATTATTTATGAATTAACACATTTTTATTTATTCGCAATTTAATTATTTATTTTTCCTAAACATACAAATAATTCTTATAAAGCATTTAGCATCCAACAATGCAGCAATTAATGGATAAACAATCATAGCAGAACATATATCATATTAAACATCACAAAAATAAGCATAAAAAGGGGTATGATATATCTCAAGGGGTGCATATATACATATATGCACACACACACGTGTGTGTGTAAATCAATGGATACCTATTTATTATTTTAAAATATAAATATTTATGATAGTTGAAACCTACTAAAGAGCTTTTAAAAGTAGATCTAAAGATCAGTATAGCATATACCAAAATGTACATAATCTTACCACGAATATAAAGGAACGTCCCCACGTAAAATGAAGGTCGTATGTAAAAGATATGGTGATTAAAAGATCAAGGGTTAAATTTGTAATTATAAAAATAACAAGGTGCAAATTACAAAATTCCATTACCTCCTATTGGTCGTGTATACCCTTTTTTCGTGCCAATTAACCATCGCTTCCTACTGCTCTAGGCTGCCGAAGCACAAACGAAGCCCACCTCTATGCTCATCTTGCCAAGCTACCCTTCCCTCACCACCAATTTTGCCTTCGATGCCTAGTGTTGACAAACCCTAAATCATAAATTTTGACCATCATTGACCGTGCTAACGCTGCCTACCACCACCATTGAACTCCACGAACTCAGTCTGCCCGATTGCCTCCTTTATTACCACCTAATTTTTGAAATGCCCAATTTTAGCCCTTCGGTTTCACTGCCCAGGATTTTGACCAACAATTTAGGTCAAACTGTGCCCCTTTGTGATGAATGAACACTTGTGTCGATCTGTCTTATTGGGGCGAATAATTTGATATATAATTTGTTAAGGATAGGGCACTAGAATTTCAGAATAATTTGTAATTAGATAAAATTATCCACTATAAAAATAAGATTAAGAAGAATTTCGAGATTAGAGAGAAGGAACTGGTTTGATGGCCGCTAGATTTATGGTAGAATCATATTCATAGCGAGCATCGGCTGTTTTGGATCTAAAGCAGTTTTAGGCCCAAAATACCTATTTTAGCCAACATATCCAACCCATAATATATATATATATATATATATATATATATATATCAAAAACATTGTCTTGAACATTTCGAAAGTAATGGAAATATCAAAATTGCTAGAAAGAAAACTTTGAATAAAGTTGTCAATTAATTTTAAATGATTATTGTTAATTAATTAATAATGAATGTGTAAAAAATTTAGGTTGTTACACTTGCTTCATCCTATCAAACTGCCTAGCAAACTTCTCCATCAATGTCCGCTACATTTCTTCCATCCTTTGCTTAACTATACTATTATCCTTTCCAATTCTTCTCTGGTTTACCACATTTAATGAAGACTATAGTTACTTCACTTCTACCTGCATTTCTAGTGCTTCCTCGAATAGATGATCCTCTAACTTGCTTTCATGGGTTCTTCTTAAGTCCTATTTGATCACACCTCTTAAATTCTAGTAGTAACAAAGATCTAGCAGGGTCTTCAAATTCTTAGGGAAAGCACTAAGAAGATTATCCAAAAATTTGGTCTAATATCCAACTTGATTAATTACGTGAATATAATGATCGGAAATCATCACATAAGAATAAAAAAGGCAAATCAATAGATGAAACCCAAAAATGTGAAAGAAAAAAGAGGAAAACAAGACTCAAAAGATTTATAGTGGTTCACTTATAGCTATATTTACTTTAATGTTTCTTTATTGTCATTTAAAAATTAGGTCCAAAAGTAATATCAGTTACAGCTTTGAAATTCAGTTATAAATTGCAATGATAGCGTTTTCCTTAAAATATATAGAAATAATTTACCAAGATCCCTTTTCCATTGCTTGTGGGCCTATATTATAGTTGTAATTGGATGTTATTGGATCTATAAGCCAACAATTTGCATTGTCAGATCACTAGATCTCATCTAGATGAAGATCTAAGAAGATATGAGAAAACGTAGATAAAAAATGCTTAAGTTGAGGTGTTGGTACCGATCCATAGGAAATCTGCCCTCTCCTTTTTCTATGGTATGCTATCTTCTATATTCTTGACATATTTACTCATAATGGAGGTAAAAATAGTAAAAGGATGAATTGGTTAATGGAACTATTCTAGCACGTAGCATGTCAAATTAGTGAATTTCAAAAAAATTATATCATCTTGGATTTTATTAGGCCTACGAAGTCTAAATTGATTTAGATCTAATCTAAATAAATTTTAATTTTTTCCAGTTTATTAATAAAAGGTTTTTATTTAATATTATATATAATATTTAGTATGTGTGTGTGTGTCATATACACATGTACATGTACGTGCAACATCTATAATGTGTGTGGTTTGACATGCCTGTATTCAAGCATTGGAATTTACACCGCAACAAACATGTTAACCCCTTTTGTATGCATGTTTAGTATTTGTATTATTTTATGAATTAATTTAATATTTAATATGTATGTAAATACATATATGTATAAAACAACTATAATTTACATTTTGATTAAGTTAAGTTTGTTTAAATTTTCAATTCAAATTTAAAATATTTTAGTGACAATCTCATATCTAAATCAAATTTAGATTTAGTAAAAGTCAAATCTAAATTTGAATTTTAAATTGTGAATGAAAATACATTTTTAATTTATGAAATATATATATTATGTATGTATGTTATGTGTCTGTATATATAATGTTATTAAAATTCAATTATAATATAATTATAACTTGTTATATTAAACATTAGTATAAATATAACATATTTTTTAATATTCAGCCACAACCAAATATATTTTTAAATTTAGGCTGAAGCAAAAAAAAATTAATTTTTCAAAAAAAAATTCATAAACAAACTTATTGTCGAAACATAATAACCATAATTTAAAAATAAATCGACCGAAAACAATTTTCAAAAAAATTAAGAATTTTTTATCTCGACATATTCTAAAATTAAAAAGAAATTTTTAGGTTTAAAATCTATACAGGTTTTAAACATATAAAAAATATATTATCTTTAACATATTTATAAATGTAAAATACATACTTACATACAGATATATATATATATATATGTATGTATGTATGTATGTATGTATGTATATTACTTATTAAAATTTCAAAGTTTTAATCTAAATTCTAGTTTTAACCTTTAAAACTTTTTATACACAAATGATTCGTGTCAAAAATATTATTATGTAATTTTACATATGTAAATGTTACCTTTTATTATTGGATATGTACATAAAAGTGACAACAAACATATATGCAAATTCGTGATGATATATAGAATATATACAAATCATTACAGAACTAACTTCGTATATAAACAGAACATATGAGAAATAGAGATTATTACCTATCATAGCTACTAATGAAATGCACTATGAACGTTGAATATAGCTCCTACGGATCTGATGTATACGTCTCTAGAAGTGCAATCCAAAAATAAACACCATGCTTTGTTTTATAACAATTTTGGTACATATTTTTCCATAGATTTTGTCTTATGACCTATCTAATTTTCATTTGGTATAGGGGCAAGGAGAGAGTCACAAAAATAAATAAAGAATTCCCTTGCCTTCATCTAAGAAAAAGAAGACGACTAAATCTCCTTTATTTACTCAATCCACTTGCCTAATTCAAATCAAATTTGAACACATAAAAAGGGACCTTTATCACACCCACATAGCCGACTAAAAATGGCTGGAATTGCTCCAATAAAATGTCTAAAACTATTTTGTAATCGATTCATTTAGATTCATTTTAAACGTTAATCGATATTGTATATCATACGCACATATATAACTTTTGTATATGTATCCAATTAATTACAAGTTGTATGAAAATAATAATAAAATTTTAACAATAAATATTTCATAAATATTATTTAATTAATTTATAACAATTATAAATTAATTAAATCGAGTGGTGCTTCGGAATATTCACCATTGCGGTTATACAACTCAAAGGTGTAGATTCAATCAACGATTAGTATTAAACAATTCGAATAATAACGTTCACACAACACCTTAGTTGGTGGTATGATAGTTTGGCTGAATTTATTGCTTGCACGATATTGGTAAAATTTAATTTTACTATATTAAGTGGTCCTAAGTACTGACAATTATTTACACCAATTCATTTCATTAAAACTATATCACGTTAAGACTCATAAAATTTGGTAATGGTCAAAATTCTAATGTCATCCATATTCAATTTTATAGTCCAAATATAAAGTCTTTGGTTCAATGATAATAGCTATTGTTAATCGAACTGCTCTGGCCAGAGACTTTGACTTTAAGTTGAGTTCAATTGACCGTAATACTAAAATATAAAATTATGGACACGAATTCTTCCTCGAATAGCGTTTCACATCCAATGCTTCCACTCGATCCAACTATAGTTGTTCGTTGGACGCCATGGTATGGTTTAACTATAATCAAAGCGGGGTTTGCAATTTGAAACTCAATTGAATTCTCAAATCGAGAGAATAGTGTTATATTATCCCATCGATATTTTTTACTCGATATTAGTTATATTAACCAAAAAAACTATCGAGTGAGTCATTCCATCGTTATCCAATAACCACCAGTACATAACCCCTTGGTGTCCTCAATAGGCATGAATAATACATTGCCAAACATTTAGAGAGCATTATGTACTATAGTCTCAACTACTGCATCGATATCCAGTCTCGATACATCTTGACTAGGAATATTTAAACCGCTATGTTTATCAAATTGTGATAAATTGCTCATGATTACAGTACATTGTAATCACTATTACAAAACACACCATTTATGGATTTTCTATTAAATACTTAAATTATATAATTAATTAATTAATTATAACATATTGTAACAAGCATATAACAAAAAACACATTTTATTTTGAATGAGGTTTATTAGAGTTAATAATTTACTGTAAATTACAGAATTTCTCATTGGGCATACCCCTAACTCTATCAATCTCTCACTTGCACTTGGACCAACTATGGAATCTCCATCCCATCCTTTCAATCAATTAAGTGGAAACTGGCCGAGTTAGACCGATCATGAATGGATCTGCTATGTTGTTCTAAATATCTACTCTATCAATTAACTCTCTTTGATATTGATAAATCGCCGAACTATACAGAGTATGTTTTTCAACTTCTAGTAAGCTCTTATCGTTAATTTATTATCATAGAACAATGATTAGTACTCTTAATAGTTGGAATCACGCATGGCTCGGTTATAAATTTATTCATTTATATTATACATTGTTTTTACTGTGGTGCTATTTAAGGCGATGTACTTAGGCTTTTCATTAAACAGCGATAATCTTTCAAATGGAACATTTCCAACTGAAAGCTCTGTAATTAAGTTTCAAACATGAATCTAATATTGACATATTATATTTGATATTACTTATGATATTTGAGTTCGAATACTCCTTTATAAGGAGTTCATTGTTTCTATAAATAGTTCTTTAATATTTTGTAAATATTTATCTTAATTTGGATTTGATATTTTCTTCATATATCAAATACATTCGATAAATACTGCAGACAATACATCATGTATGATAATTCCTACTCTCAATGTAAAAGGAATCCATCTTACATGCTCCATATTAAACGTTTCAATATATTGTTTGTGCATATTATTTGTGACATTCCCAATGTCCTTTTATACCGATTATGGAAGACATTGTTTAAAAATTCAACATTAAGTATTAAACAACCAAACTATAATGAATTTACCTTGAGCACGTCATTGACAATCATTAATATATTGCTTACTTATAGTTAAGTAAAATCTATATACCTTTTAATGTTCTTTCTAGTAAATACACTCTTCCTCTGCATTTTGATTGAAAATCAAAATATTTGATATTTCTATCAAACACTTGTTTAACTCCGATGCTTGTCTAATGATACTTTCGTATCTGTTCTTGGATCATATCCAAAAAACCCACAAACTTGATGTCTCTCCTACTAACTTTAAGATACTTTGGTTATTATATGCAAATGGTTTATTCTAAATCATTATATAGAACTTTTTGTTTCAACACATGTGTACCAAAACACAAAGTCATACCAGGAGATAATACTTGAGTAAAATATGAATTAACTTGAACAAATTGAATGATGGATTCGTTACGCTAATTTGAACAATAGAAATTTATGATGTTATACTTATCAATCTCACTATATTCCAACTGCAATAGTCTTTCTCTTGAAGACACATTTGCGGCCGATGGATAATATCCCTTCAGGTACAACTTTCTGAAACATAATTTGTAACATACTTGGAATCCTTTCTATTTGTGCATCATACCATATACGGGAGTCCGCGAGTTGCGGAAGTAACAATCTTAAGGCTAATTAAACACTAGAAGAGTTGATGAATAGTGTTTTCTAACTTATATGAATCTTTTTAATTTCTTTCAAGATTATTCTAAAACAATGTAGAATAAACAATCGCAGATGCAAACATAAATAAGTATAAATGTAGTAAAGTAAAATGTAGAGAACTAGAGAGATCACTCCAGGGATTTTTATACTGCTTTGGAGTTACCCTACATCTAATCCCGTACAATTTCTTGTACAGACTTCTTTTCAAAATTCCAATCTTTCAACGGGCAGAAGGCAAACCCAATATACTCTCGATTTCAAGGCTACGAGGCACAGCATCCTGATTTTCAGGGCTTAGGGTACACCCATTTGATTTGGACGAGGTACAAACACACCCACTCAGATTTTCGGGCTTCCAAGAGCATCCAATTGATTTGAATGGACTACAATCACACCCAAGCAATTACAACTAGAGTTTGATGGTTTTTCCAAAGACAATTTCTTGATCTTTGGTTATAGTGGATCCTACAGCCTCTTGAGTAGCACTTCGAAATTGAATTGGGAGAGCTGTGATTGAAATCAGATAGTAAATGGTAGAGAACCAATACAATGAAGATTGAATTGATTCTGGTTGAATTTGAAGAGATTAGAATAAATTTTTCACTAGAAATTTTTATAGAGTAAGAGAAGAGAAGAAATAAGAAATTAGTTGTTGAAAAATTCATTTGAAACCTCCAATTTATAGAGAATAAACAGAATGTCCATTTGCAAAGAGTTACGATGAATAGAGCTTCATTTCAAAATTTAATTTTCAAATTAACGGCATGTGTTTCAACATACTTATAGGGTATATGTTGACATACCCTTTGAAAATTGAAAACTCTTGTTTTTAAATATTTTAAAAACCTTATATTTTGTAAAAAAAATGATACTTTGTAAAATAATTTAAACATAGTTTATAAAAAAATTAAACTTTTAAATTTTTTATAAAATATTTTTAAATATATTTTAAAAAACATATTCTTCCTTTAAAAATAAAGGATAAGAAAATGGGAAATAGAGATCAAAGATTGCTACCAGAGACTTTAACAGTATTCTATCACTCCGTATACTATACTATAGTCTTGAGATCTTTATATTTTGATCTTTATACTTATGAGGCTTCATATCCATTCATTGAGTCTATATATTGTATGGTCTTCGATTTAGTACCTATATAATATCCTACACTATATACTATATAACTTGGCAAAACATTAATATCCTTATTTTATAAATATATTTTGTTATCAGGGTTGTTGTCATCAAAATCAATAGCTAAGGTATTAATAGAGTCAACACTCATAATGTTTTAACTGACAATTAAGAATAATTTATTCTCGGTATTGATAAGAAACTCATAATTTTTTTCAATATGAGAGAATACTAATCAGACACTCTAATGCATTGTGTTCATTTAGGTTTGGTTAATTTCATTTCATTCAACGTGATCAGTTTCATGTTTAGATCGTATTCAAATCCATTTCACAACAAATAATTTCCAAATGAAATTCCTTTGCCATATAGTTGATATTTCTTGAAACAACAATTATTTCTTTGTGCAACAGAATTGGTATTCATAAACACTTAATGAATTTCCTTATATAAAAATGATTTATTTTAGTTCACAATACTTATGTTAAAAAATAAATTAGTCATCCAATGATGACGTTTCCAAACTCCTTTTGGGGTGATCCATATAAGATCCTTAACATACAATCATTACGTGTTGTCTTCCTGCTCATACAACATACCAACTTCTTAATCCATGATATGTTAAGGTTTCTTACAAACTCTCATCGTGTATGATTTAGTAAACTATTTTGGATGAAATAAATTTTTTACCTTATGTACTACTCTTAAGTGCACGACCTTATAGAAAAAAGTAAACTCAAATTCACTTACCATTAATTATACTTAGTTCAACTGCGTTCAATTACTCTTTATTGATACACCATTATGTATTGTATGGAGGAGTGATTTTTGAGATGGAATCTTTATTCATTTTTAGGTACGTTCGCTACCCTTTCCAATATACTCACTGTTCGATTAAACTGGATCATTTTAATTTTCTATTGCATATTATTTTATTTACTTCTATTTTATATTCTATGAGCTAACCATAGATGCCATATGTCTATCAAATACACATGTATATGTCTATGATAACTCATCGATGAATACAACGAAGTATGTCGGACTGTTTTGGTATTATTAGACTGAAGATCGCATACATCTATATGTACCAATATAATGAAGTATGTCCTTAATTGTTTGAGCTGTAATTCATTAGTACCGTACGATTCCTAATCATATAATAAAATAATTACTTCTCAAAATTGTGACATAGTCTATAATTCTAAAATAATTGCAAATAAAATTAAATACTTCTATATTTTCAATGCATCACAAATACCACTATTATAGTTTTATTTTATAATACATAGTCATAATATTTATATTAAAATAAAACTATGTCTGTTTTTTAGTCAACGTTAGAAAAAGAATTATTATTACATATATAATATTCAATACGTTTTACGAAGATAATTTTCGCAACTTGAAATAAGTGCTACATGGTATGTTCCCACTGTTTTCATATTACTATAATAGCATATGAAATACGAAGCTCAGTTTAACCACTTAATATAACTTATTTGTTCCATCAACTAACTGGTTTACAGTCGAGAGTTTTTAGATTAAATATCTTGAACTCAAAGAATAAATCTTATAGAAAGAAATTTTCTATATAACATTTTGTTATAAAATCCATATTCTCGTTCTAATGTTAAGTATCTTTTCTTATTTCACAATTCTCGTTTCCGATGCTTCTTTATGAAGCAGAAGTGATCATTCACTCTTTTCATTTCAGTTGTATCTTAGATTACATCCACTTTCATATATTCTACTTTCTTTCTAAACGGTTGAACCATTCAAAGGAAACCTTACTATAATAACATAATAAACTCTTTACAAAAGTGCATTTGATCATTCTTAACTTTCAAGAATATCAAATAAGTTGCATTTTACAATAAACTGATCAAACTGACATTTCAGTACTTGAGTTTTTATACTTATCTTGTAGCTTTTGGTTAGTTTTATATTTCAAGATCCTTATTGTAATTGTTTGCACAAAAAATGGACAAACACCTCCAATCCGTATTATTTAGTTGATTATATGTTATTTTCCAAGGTTTTAGGTTACTTATGCAAATATGTAAAAAGCAAGGACTAAAATGTAGAAGACACGCAGATTTATAGTGGTTCGGCCAGAACGTGCCTACGTCCACTTTATATGTTATTCTCTCCTTTCTTTCGGATTACAAGTACAAAGCTTTAAAAATAAATATAAGAAAGTTGTTTGAAAGTTCCTTCCTTGCTTGAGCTCTCAAACTTGTCTGCCATTGTTGTACCCCTGCCCCTCTATTTATAGAGTGAGGTAGGGGGCAGGGGTCCTGGATGTATATAGCTGCTGATGGGCCTGGGCTGAAGCGATCTGGTTCGGCGAGGCTTCATTCGACGTGGAACTTGGCCGGTGATGGAGTCGACCGGTGGTAGTTGGTTTGGAGGTTCATTCGGTAGTGGGTTTAGAGGTGCTGGTTCGGCATGGAGCTTGGACCGGTGATGGAATGGACCGGTGGCAGGTTGACTCGGTGGTGATGTGGAAGAGATTGGTTCGGTGGCCTTGGTTCGGCTGAGGGGTGGTTCGGTGTTGCGTGGAGAGAAGGTGGTTCGGTTGTAGTTGGTTCGGTGGTGTGTGTATGGTGGTTCGGTGGCCTTGGTTCGGTTGAGGGGTGGTTCGGTGTTACGTGGAGAGAAGGTGGTTTGGTTGTAGTTGGTTCGGTGGTGTGTGTATGGTGGTCCGGTGGCCTCGTGATCTCATGGGCGAGAATTCGCCCAACATTTGCCCCCCAAAGTGGGGCACATGCCTGCATGTGTCGCGCTTTGTTTTCCTGTAGTTGTAATAGCTCCATTCGGTTTCGAGGGCCGAACCATCCGGTCCGGTTATCCTGAGCTCGCCTATAAGTAGGGGAGCCACGCCTTCGTTATTTCCTACCGAGTGTGATAGCCGAATCAACCGAGTGCCGAATCAACCTTAACTGTTCCAAAAAGCCGAATCGAACGAGTACCGTAGCTCTCCTAACTGCCGAACCAGGTGAGTAGCCGAATGAACACATACTCCTAAATTGCCGAATGAACACGTACACTTGAATTGCCGAATGAATTCGATTGTTGGGAATGCCGAATGAATCTTTAACCTCTTAATGCCGGATGGATTTTATGCCGAATGGGATATGCCGAATGAGATTTCAAGTTTGAATCTTGCATGAAACACTAATCCTATATTCACCTGCTTGCTTAGATTTCCATACTTCTTGTTCTAATACCATGTTTTTCTTGTGCCGCAGACAAATGTCTCGTAAAGCGGAAACTCGATCAGATAGTAAGAAGTCCAAGGATAGGGGGAGTCTTCTTCCGTGCCTCCAGCCCAACCAGGACCGGCGCGACATGGACCTGCCCCGAGGTCGTTAGTGGATGGGTACGGTCCCCAAGAGCTTCTAAACTCTCCCCCCGATTGCTTTCCGAGCTCCCTCAAAGAGGAGCAGCTTGATGTCATTTCTCGTTCCTTCGGGATTGACAGGGCTCTTATGCTGTTGCCGGGAGAGGGGGTTATGCCATATGACCCTCCTGAAGGGTACTTTGCTTACAGCAGATATCATTACATGTGTGGTGCTATCCCGCCTCTCAACGCTTGGATAGTTAGCTTCATCACCTATCTGAAGGTGGCTCCATTCCAGCTTCAGCCTAACTCCTATGCCATTCTGGTGAGTCTTTTCGTCATCTTTCAGAGGAAATACGGGTGTCCCCCTTCCAACCGGGAGATCCGGTATCTGTACAACTTGAGAGGCTACAAGAAGGGGTCTCCATATATCAGTTTGGAAGCGACCGTGCCCTTCAAGCCTGTTCTGGATCTGTACTCGAAGCTCAGTATGTTCAAGAAGGAATGGTTTTTTATTAGGGATGACTCTGTTTCTTTCCGCCTTTTCACTTCCGGCTGTAAGTTGAACTTCATTTATATTTTCCTTGTCCCGATCACAATGCTTCTTCTTATATGCTTTTATTTCTTGCTAGCGACAGGTGGTTTTGCGATCGTGGAGACTGATTCCTTGGCGCGGATGGCTGCTGAAATAAAGGTCATTTCGGGAAGGGACAGGTCGGCCTCTTACATGATCAGGAACGCCACTCTCCTGGAGTATAACTTGATTCTGCCACATCAATCTTTGGTTAAACAAAGAGATACAGCCGAGGAGAGGGCTGCTAAAGCTAAGGATGGGGCTACTGCGAAGAGTAGTAAGAAGAGACCTTTCTCGGTACCTCCAGCCGTTGGGGGAAAGAAGCTTAAGAAGTCTGATGGACCCTCCCCCAGTACATGTCCAGATATTCCGGAGGAGGAAGGTGGAGAGGAGAAAAGAGGCGAAGAGGAGAGCGGAGGAGATGGAGAAGGTGAAGGACAGGGTGGTAGTGGTGCTGGTGCCTTGACCTCCGGGCAAGTGGGGGAGCTTCAGGAGTGGACGGATGAGGCTCTCCGTCAAGCTTTCGGGGAATCGGAGGGAGAACCGGATTTGGCGGAGAAGGCGAAGAAGACTGGCAAGGCCGGGGCTGACGCCGATCCATCCCCTAAGAGCTCCTCAGCTAGGGTGACTCCGGCAGTGCAAGGTGAACTTTTGACTTCTGCAGACTCCATTTATGACAGAGACTTAGGAATATTTTATGGCTCGCTCCCGTCCTGGGATGAGATCCAGGACTTATTGCAGGATCCTACTCCTCCGTAGGGTTTGTATAATAGATGTGTCGTCTCATTCTTTTTAACTTACCATATTTCTCGGATTATGGACCATTGTATGTTCGTAACACTTGTTCTTTATTACAGGGGCAGGTGAGGTGGCCAAAACTTCAGACGTTCGACACCGTCTTGAACAATTCAAGTTGATGAGATCTTCTACTAAGCCGCCAACTGGCCATTCCGGGGATGTAGTTAAATATCGCCCTCTTCTTGGAGTCATTGAGGAAGGTATCCAGCAAAGGAAGAGGAGGCGTTCCTTGTTTGATTCACCACCCGATCCTCGGCTCCCACCTCAGCCTATTCATGATATCACGGAGGAGGGTACTGAGCATATTCCTTCCCCGCGTCTGCCTGAAAATCCTACCGTTATCCGCATAAAACGTCCCGACGTGCCTCGCAATCCCTTTGCCGGCCACCCGGATTTGGACCCAAGCTCTCAGGATATACTATTTGACGAAGCCACGGGCGAGCATCTTCTCCCCCGCAATCCCATGGTTCGGGTTCTTGATGAGGCTAAGTCCCTAAATCTGGATCTGCTCACTACTCGGATAGCTGCTATGGGGGACAAAGCCAAGGCCAACATTGACCGGGTCACGGAGGAGGTTAAGAAGTTGATGGAGCATCATGATCGACTGGCTAGGGCTGGGGAGGAAGTCGGGAGTGCTAACATTCGGCTGCGGCTACAGGGTTCTGATCAGGCCAAGCAGCTTGCCGATCAGGCTTTCCAGATTTCTCAGCACGAGGCAGCCTCTAGGCAGTTGAAGGAGAATCTGAAGAAGGCCAGCAGGGCAGAATTGCGGAAAATGGAGGCTGCTTGCAAGGGGCGGATTGATATGGCCATTGCGACGGTGGATGAGGTTCGGAATGCGGATCTTGAGCGGATTGAACAGTTGTCTGGGAGGCTTGAGGCCGCAGAGCTTGCTCAGGCCAAGCTAAAGGAAGAGATGGAGGAAATGAGGAGGTCTCTCCAGGCTGACCGCTTGAGATATCGATCGGAGAGGGATGTTGCCATTGCTAAGTTGTTATCCTCCGAGGCCCGGGTGAGGGAGTTTGAGGAGAATGAGGGGATGATGGATGAGATGTTACAGGATATGTACTTTCGTACCTGGAAGCAGGGTAATCTATCCTGGATGGATGACTATCCCCGGGTCATGGCTAGGATATATCTCCGTGCTTTGGAGAAGGCCAAGGCCGATGCGGATAAGGAAGGTGGAGCGGCATTCAGGATGGACGTGGTAATCGCCCAGTTCTCAAAGGAGGGGAAGGTAGCGGTGAAGGAAGGGATTCGGCTGCTTGCTGCAGAGGAAGCGGGTGTGCATTTGGCTGATGAGGATCAAGCGGCGGACGCTGGTGAGTCTCTTTTTTCTTTCTCTTTTCTTTTTGGATCTTCATAACTTGATCGTTTACTGTTCGCTTAATGAATTCCCCTTCTGAATTGGACAGGTGGGACTTCTGGTCAACATGCTGGGAGCTCCGACCCGGCGGCTAAGTAGGCTTAGAGAGTTGGTAGGATGAGGGCGAAGTGTGAACGCAGCTGGTCACCTTCTGATTTCTTTTTTATTGCCGTTCATGTTAGTCCAAAACATTGATGTAACTGTAATAATATTGTTTGTGATGAATGACGTTTTGTAATTTCATAATATAAGCTGATTCCTTTATGTTGAAATGTTATTGCTATTTTGCTGTGCTGTGTAAGAAGTACAACTATGCATGTTACTAGTGACTTGACTGTGCCTGATGCCAAGTTTTTTGCTTAAAGTATGATTTTCTTATTTTGCAACGTAAATGTGATGTGTGAATATGAACTGCAGCTATGCATTAATGTATAAAAGTAGAAGGTACCGCCCTTCGTGTTTCGGCTGTGGACGACAACTTCGTGCGCCCTGTAAGACTAAGCACGGAATGTTGTTGAGTGTCTCGTTATCCGATTGTGAGTTTCTGTTCCCATTAGCGAACGTTCCCTATTTCATGTCCTGTACTTTCAAGCACCGTTACGGAGAATAGGAGAAAAGTTTTAAATGAAATTGAAATATAGGAAAAGTAAAACTTCCCGTCACGGAAGGCCGTCGATGTGCTTAAGTTCGTGGCAAACGGGTTTTGTAGTCACTTTCCCTAGCTGTGGGTCTTGGAGAGATTTGTCACCCATCTTACGCCTACTGAAGGGAGTTTTCTTTTTTACCACAGCCGCACTTAAGACACATCGGAGCCGATCGCGCATAGTAACTACCCGGGCCATTATGGCCCGTAATCGTGGGTATTATTCGATTTACTGTGGTCGGCTAGCGTGGGGGCCGATCGTCAACTGTGAACTGCCCCTGGCTGGCCACACCTTATGTTGGGGCTTATGATCGGTTCACAGTCGCCGGCGAGCCGAATCGCTGTAATGAGCTGCCATCGGCTATAGTCGACCTTTTTTATGATGACTTATACTCGGCTTATTACAGTCGGCTTTAAGGGCCGAGGCAAACAATGAGTTAACTCGCGGTAGAGGGATACCGGAGCAAAGTGTCTCATTGGCGAGGGCATAGGAGCGCAGCGTACCTGTTAGATTTTGTCCAGGTGGAGTTATGTTGTGAAGTTCTAGAGTGAAATGTTATCTGCAAAGAATTTTGTTCAACAGCAAAGGATAAAGCTTAACAAGTAGCCAAGATATAAAGGAACAAGTTAACAAGAGCCAAGTTTTTTAAAGTGGTTCGGCACGAAAATGCCTACGTCCACTGATTCTCTTTGTTAATTCACTTCATATGGGCAGTACAAGTTAAGAAAAGTATCGACGGAGGTGTCGGATGTTCCATGCCCTCTGGAACACCTCTCCGTCCACTGTTGACAAAATATAAGCTCCGTTGTGGAGATCTTTATGAATTACATATGGTCCGTCCCAGATGGGGTCGAGTGCCCCGGGGTGCGGAAAGATTCTCTTGAGGACAAGGTCTCCTTCTTGTAAGCTGCGATGTTTGACTTTGGAGTTGTATAGTGCTGCCACTTTTTGTCTGTGAGCCGCTGCTTTGAGTGCTGCATCATTTCTTCTCTCCTCAATTAGATCCAAAGACATGTGGAGGAGTTCTTCATTTTCTTCCGGGTTGTAGTGGATCCTACGGTGAGAGGGCACTATAGTTTCAACTGGGAGCATAGCCTCCGATCCATATGCCAAAGAGAAGGGAGTATGCCCTGTTGAAGTTCTGTAAGATGTGCGATAGGCCCAAAGTGTCGTAGGTAGTTCGTCCACCCAAGCGCCTTTCGACTTTTCAAGTTTCTTCTTGATTAAGGTTTTGAGAATTTTGTTGACAGCTTCTATTTGGCCGTTTGCCTGGGGATAAGCCACGGATGAGAAGCTTTTGTGAATTCCGTGCTCTTGGCACCAGTCGGTAAATTCCTCGCTGTCAAACTGAAGTCCATTGTCTGATACGATTTTGAGTGGTGTTCCGTACCTGCACAGAATATTTTTGATTAAGAAGTTGATAACTTTTGTCGAAGATATTTTATTTAGAGGTTCCGCCTCCACCCATTTGGTGAAGTAGTCGACTGCCACTATAGCATATTTGGCTCCGCCTCGGCCCGTTGGCAGTTCGCCGATTAAGTCAATCCCCCATATTGCGAAGGGCCAAGGGTTGGTCATCTGAGAAATCTCATTGGTTGGTAGTCGAGGGATTTTGGCAAATTTCTGACATCTGTCACATTTTTTGACGAAGTCTAAGGCGTCTTTGTTCAAGGTGGGACAGAAATATCCATATCGGAGTATCTTTTTTGCCAGAGTCTGCCCTCCGGTGTGGTCTCCACAACTTCCCTGATGGATGTTGGATAGAATATCTCTGGCTTCTCTTCCAGCAACGCACCTCAATAAGGGGTTAGAGAAGCCGTGTCGATAGAGGATGCATTCTTGCATCGTGTAGCGGGAAGCTTTCCTTAGAATTTTCTTAACTTCATTTCGCCCGCCTGGTAGGGTGCCGTTTTGTAAGTATTCTCGGATAGGGGTCATCCATGTTTCTTCTTCGGTTGCAGCTATCAGGTGTACTTGCTCGACACTCGGGGTTAGCAGCCTTGAGACAGTTTCGCTCCAGAAGCGGTGTCATTTCCCATGCTAGCTTGCTTTGCCAGCTCGTCGGCCTCTCGATTTTCCTCTCGAGGAATGTGACTGATCAAATAGTGATCCAGTTGGTTAAGTAGCAGCTTGGTCCTCTTTAGGTATGCTGTGAGTCGTTCTCCTCGAGTCTGGAACTCTCCTAGTATTTGATTCACAATAAGTTGAGAATCACTATGGAGACATAAAGAACTGACTCTGATTTCCAGTGCAAGTTCTAATCCGGCTATCACTGCTTCGTATTCTGCGTCATTGTTGGTGGTAGCGAATTCCAATCTTAGGGCGTAGCGCAGCTCCTTTCCCTTGGGGGTGATTATCACAACACCTGCCCCCGAGCCTTGTTCGTTCGATGCTCCATCTACGAAGAGATTCCACTTGATATCTTCTGCTATTTCAGATTGGTCCTTACCTTCGCCAGTAGTGAATTCGGCAATGAAATCGGCTATGGCTTGTCCCTTGATAGCGGTGCGAGGATGGTAAGTGATATCATATTGGCTTAGCTCGATGCACCACTTGAGCAGTCGCCCAGAGGTGTCGGGACGATGGAGCACTTGCCTCAATGGCTGGTCGGTTAGGACTCTGACGGGATGAGATTAGAAATAGTGTCGCAGCTTCCTTGATGTGATTAGTAAACAGTATGCCAGTTTCTCGAGTTTGGGATACCGGGTTTCTGCTCCCGTGAACCTTTTGCTTATGAAGTACACTGGCCGTTGTGTGCGGTTTTCTTCTCTTACCAAAGCGGCGCTTAGGGCATGGGATGATACAGCAAGATATAGGTATAGTTCTTCGCCTTCATTTGGCGTTGAGAGTACTGGTGGCCGTTGGAGGTGCTCGATTAGGTTAAGGAAAGCTGCTGAACATTCGTCGGTCCACTCGAATTTTCCTTTGTCTCTCTTCAGTGCTTCAAAGAAAGGGATGCATTTGTCGGTTGCTTTAGAGATGAATCGGCATAGGGCGGCCACCTTCCCGTTTAGGCTTTGCATTTCTTTCCGAGTGGATGGTATTCTGATATCTTGCAAGGCTCGGACTTGTTCGGGGTTCGTTTCGATCCCTCTGGCATGGACGATGAATCCCAATAACTTTCCTGATGACACCCCGAAGGAGCACTTTAGAGGGTTCAGCTTCATTCCATATTGGCGGAGTACTTGGAACATCTCGTCCAGGTGGCTTACATGATCGTTGGCTTTTCTTGATTTTACCAGCATGTCATCCACATAAACTTCCATAGTTCGTCCTATCAGTTCTGCAAACATCTTGTTGACGAGGCGCTGATAAGTAGCTCCGGCGTTTTTAAGTCCAAATGGCATTACCTTGTAGCAGTACAATCCTCGGTCAGTGATGAAGCTAGTGTGGTCTTGATCGGGGGCGTGCATAGGGATCTGGTTATATCCTGAGTATGCATCCATAAAGGATAAGAGTTCGTGTCCAGCAGTGCTGTCCACGAGTTGGTCGATTCGGGGGAGTGGGAAGCAGTCTTTCAGGCAAGCGTCATTTAAGTTGGAGAAATCGATGCATGTTCGCCACTTCCCATTAGCTTTCTTTACCAGTACCGGGTTGACGATCCACTCCGGGTAGATGGCTTCACGTATGAAGTCATTGGCAAGTAAGTTCTTTACTTCTTCCTCGAGGGCTGCTGATCGTTCTGCCCCCATACTTCTCTTCTTTTGCTTTACCAGTACCTTGGTAGGATCGATGTTTAGTGCGTGGCATGCTATGTCCGGGGAGATTCCGGTCATATCAGCGTGCGTCCATGCAAATACATCCATGTTTTGGCGAAGAAAATCAATGAGCTGATTCTTTAATTCTCTTTTTAGCTGAGATCCGACTCTCGGCGGTTTACTTGGGTCGTGTTTGTCTACAGATACGAATTCCATAGCCTCTGCAGGCTCAGCGATAGCCTCCTCCTCTCCGTCCCTGGGATCTAGTTCATTGAAGGGATCACTTGTATATCGAAGAGGAGGGGCTTTCTTTAGTTGCTATGCTTCCAAGCTTTTCATGCAGAGAGTAGTCTCTGCATTCTTCCCTTTATCTTTCTTGCGGTTATTGCGAAGTTCGGTTACATAGCAGTCCCGAGCGGCGTCCTGATCTCCTTCTACTTCTCCCACTCCATTATCCGTTGGGAACTTCATCTTTAGGCACCATGGGGCAAGGATAATTTGGAAGTCGGACAAGGCTGGTCTTCCTAAAAAGGCATTGTAGGCCGAGTGGTTGTCAATTAGCACGAACGTTTGTTTCCGAACGGCGGAGCGGGGATGACTTCCCAATTCAACAAAGAGATCCAATTGTCCGGGGGGCATCTTTGCTTCTCCAGTGAAACCGTGTAGTGGTTTGTTACAGGGGGATACATCCTTCGTTGACAGCTTCATTTTGTCGAAAGCATGCTTGAATAGGATATTTACTGAACTTCCAGTGTCTATTAAGATTCGGAAAACTTTGGCTGGACCGAACCAGGCAGAGATGACCATAGGATCCATATGAGGGTATTGCCTTCCTTCTAGGTCGCGCCCACTGAATGTGATATCATTACTTTCCTTCCACTTAGGGTGGCGTTCTTCCATAACAGAATTGACGCAGTCTCCCTTGCTTCTGAGTGAGTTTCCATATCTTTCCATTTCTGCCCAGCTCTTGTCAGCGATGTGTGGCCCTCCTGATATTGTATGGACCATTATCTTCTCTTGGCTGGAACCGCTGGTGTTGCGGTTTCCTCTGCCTGTCTCTGGGTGGAGCTGCCCTGGGCTTTCCTTGGCAGGAGCTGGGGTCCTGTCCTGGCCCTTTACATAGCGTTCCAGCTTCTTTCTCCTGATGTGTTCTTCAATTAGATCTCGGAGATGACGGCATTCATTGGTATCGTGCCCATGAGACTCGTGAAAACGGCAGAATTTTCCGGACTGGATTGCGCGATCTGACTCTTTCTTGTACGGGGGGCGCTTGTATGTAAGTTCGTCCTGGGTGGCCAGGAAGATGTTCTCGACTGTTTCATTCAAGGGAGTGTAAGCGTCAAATCTCGGTCCTGGTCGGTACAAGCTCTTTTCTCCCTTCTTGCCCCCTGCATTGTCTCTGGAGTCATTTCTCCGAATGTCTTTCGCTGCGGCAGGGGCGTTTCCATGGGCCGTCTTAGCCTGTGGTCCTGTCTGCCTTTCAGTGGCAGCCTCTTCGAGTCTCATGTACTTCCCAGCTTCATGAAAGAAATCGGTCAAGGTAGCTGGTTTTTCTTTAGTTAGTCTTCTAGCAAACTTGGTATCTGGGTGCATACCGCTACAGATGGCCATTAGGGTGAGTTTCTCATCGGCATCTTGGACTGCGGCCGCTGCGACGTTGAACCGGGTTAGATATTGTTGCAGTGTCTCTCCGGATTTCTGTTTGACATTGGATAGAGAATAAGCATTCTTGGGTTGTTCCACGTGAATGCGGAACTGGCTAATGAACTTTTCCTTCAACATTTCCCATGAACTGATGGATCCTTTGGGTAGATGGCAGAACCAGGAGGTAGCTAGATCTGCTAAAAATAGTGGAAAGCATTTGCATAATACTCCTTCCGTTGCCCCGCTCATGAGCATATGCTGTGTATCTCTGCAAGTGTACAACGGGGTCGGAAGTTCCCTTGTACGGTTCCATCGTCGGCATTTTCCACTCTCGAGGGGTGATGGCGGTTTCGATGTCGCGGGTGAAAGGGCTGGTTACCCTAGCGCCTATCCCTCGCTCCCTTTGTTCCCGTCGGACGCATTCCCTGAATAATCGTGTCATTCTTTCATCAGAATTTGGAGCGGACAAGAATGAGCTTGGTTCTTCCCTGCGGGATCGATCTCGTCCGGATGACCTGTAGGGATGGTATAGCCTATCATTTCTGACGTTATCCAGTGGCTGTCTTTGGCTACTCGGATGCATGCTAGGACCAGCTACAGTTGCCCCCTGCCTTGATCTTCCCCTGCGGGGTTCTGTTTCGAGCATTTCCATGGGGTCAACTTCGGGCTGGGTTCTAGCTCAGCTCCGTTCAGCGGGGTTTCTATGATTAGGTGGCATGACTGGCTCAGCTACATCCGACCCTCGCCTGGTGCGTCCCCCATTGGGTTCGGTTCCAAGCACTTCCTCGAGTCGGAGTTCGGGTTGAGTCTGGGCGCGGCCCCTATCACTGTTGTTCCTGTTGATAGCTTCTTCGAAGAGGGAAGACCTTTGCTGTCTCTGAGATCCTCCAGATTGAGACTCACCCCATGATTCAGTGTTGCGGTTGGATTCTTCGGCATCCCTCAAGCGTGACATGAGTTGGTTCACCAAAGCTTCTTGTTGGGATGCGAAGCGGTTAGTTACTTCAGTCACAACTCTGTCTAGATCTGCCCTAGTGATTGCTGCTGGTTGTTCCGCGGCAGGGGTTGTTGGATTTGCCTGATCTGCTGTCGTAGTGGGATGGTTCTCTTGATCTGGATCCACTGGATCTGGAGCGCTGCTGGTTGCAACGTTCTTTCCCTTGTTGGTGTCTTTTCTCGGCCTTGAAGTCATGTTTCCTAGGCAATGAAGGGTGCTATTGGGAAAGAAGGTTGAATGAGGGAAGCTGAAGCTTGAGTTCAACTCTCAATGAAAGCACCAAAAATGTTTGCACAAAAAATGGACAAACACCTCCAATCCGTATTATTTAGTTGATTATATGTTATTTTCCAAGGTTTTAGGTTACTTATGCAAATATGTAAAAAGCAAGGACTAAAATGTAAAAGACACGCAGATTTATAGTGGTTCGGCCAGAACGTGCCTACGTCCACTTTATATGTTATTCTCTCCTTTCTTTCGGATTACAAGTACAAAGCTTTAAAAATAAGTATAAGAAAGTTGTTTGAAAGTTCCTTCCTTGCTTGAGCTCTCAAACTTGTCTGCCATTGTTGTACCCCTGCCCCTCTATTTATAGAGTGAGGTAGGGGGCAGGGGTCCTGGATGTATATAGCTGCTGATGGGCCTAGGCTGAAGCGATCTGGTTCGGCGAGGCTTCATTCGACGTGGAACTTGGCCGGTGATGGAGTCGACCGGTGGTAGTTGGTTTGGAGGTTCATTCGGTAGTGGGTTTAGAGGTGCTGGTTCGGCATGGAGCTTGGACCGGTGATGGAATGGACCGGTGGCAGGTTGACTCGGTGATGATGTGGAAGGGATTGGTTCGGTGGCCTTGGTTCGGCTGAGGGGTGGTTCGGTGTTGCGTGGAGAGAAGGTGGTTCGGTTGTAGTTGGTTCGATGGTGTGTGTATGGTGGTTCGGTGGCCTTGGTTCGGTTGAGGGGTGGTTCGGTGTTGCGTGGAGAGAAGGTGGTTCGGTTGTAGTTGGTTCGGTGGTGTGTGTATGGTGGTTCGGTGGCCTCGTGATCTCATGGGCGAGAATTCGCCCAACAATAATCAATCATGTTGACTACATGATCTCGTATTACGGTTTATGTGACGACCGCCCATGACTCCCGCACCAAAACAAGAGAATAGTGCGCTGAAAGGTGTGCCAGGCAGCCATGGATGATAGTCAGGGTAAAATAAAATCGAAGAATCTCTATCGTAACTCACAGCGCATGGATAAAATACAATAGAGAAATATATAGTGAAGTCTCATAACAGGAAATCATCATATAAGCATCACAGAAGTTTTATACAATCATCTCAACAAATCCATACATCAAGACCTCACTACAAGCACTCATCAAATACAGCAGCGGATACCCAGTACATATAAGAAAATAATATGCATAGCCTCCTGCTCGTCTTCGTCATCTTCAACGTAGAAACTCCAAGCACAGCACCTGTCACCTGCTTACCTAGTCTGCCCATCCCAACATGGATGAACAGCCCAAGGTAATAAGAGGAGACATAAAACCTTGAGTCAGACAAAGTCTTAGTGAGCAGTAAATTAACAATCAAGCATACCAAAAGAGCATAAAGGATAAAAGGAATAGGAATCAAACCATCCCACTCCACCTCTTCTCACAGTGATAGCCCCCAGACACACTAAGGAGAAGCAAGCATAACAATATAGACAAATAAGGTAAAGCAATAACCACTCGAGTCAAGGGCAATGTTTTCCAAATACAAACCCCCAAGGCCTAAACCAAGATCAGATAAGCACCCAGAAAACACCGCTCTTGAAGCCGAATGATAATACAACCAAACATCCATGACTCTGGCTATCACTGCATCGTTGCCTTGATTTCACCGTTAGTTGAATGACCATCCGTCAAGGGCTAATGGTAACCCCGGTTCTAGCCATAACTCCGCACGTCGTCGCAGCCCGTGCCTAGGAATTTTCGCAACTACCCAGAGTACTAGCACGTCGTCGCAGCCCGTGCCTGGAACGTCGTCGCAGCCCGTTCCAACGTACCCTTGCTTTGAGCATGCTAGAACCTTCAACAACGATGAGATCTAAGCCTCCAAGTCATCCTCCTCGACGACCATCCATACTAGCTCAAGCGCCTCTCAAGCTAACCATTATCACCAACTCGGATCGCATCACCGAGTATCAACATAACTTTGCACGTCGTCGCAGCCCGTGCTTGGAACGTCATCATGACCCGTTCCATCTCAACATCACACTTTGCTTCATTGCATCATAGCAAAGTCTCATCTCAACATCATGGCTTGCCTTCTCGCATCATGGCAAAGTCCCATCTCGCTCTCATACTTCGCCTCTTCGCATCATGGCAAAGTCCCTCATCATCGAATCCGTCCATATGAGCTTCCACATTCACTTCATATGCCATCGGCAGCTTTCAACATTCAAGAGCCTTTCCACTTAGCTTTTGAATCACCTTCAACCATCTTGTCCAAATCAACCACAAGCTAACTTGGAGCAATCACATCTAACATACATTCAAACATTCAAGCATTCAAACAAGATCTATCAAACAATATTAACTATAATGGCAATTTCGTAATTAAGTGTGCAAAAGTCCAACATATGTGAAATCATGGTTTTTAGCATAGATCTATCAAATCTAAAACATGGGTTTTGTCTCTAATACTTTATAAATAACTTTCATAAGCAAACATCTTCAAATATGATGGATCTACATGCAGACTTAGGGAAAATGCGAGAAAACGCTAACTTTAACACATAAACATATCACCAATCCCATATACTCCTTTGGATCCGCGTGAGAGATAACTACCACTCACCAAATCACCCAAACACCTCAAAATCACAACACTTCAGATCTGGACAGTGAAGATCACGACTTGATCCGGCGAAATCTCACTTGAAACGATGAATTCTAGCTCAAACGGATGAAGATCTTCAACTTGAACACTTGGATCTTCGATCTCGATCTTCGATCTTGGATGGATGTTAGATCTAGATTGAAATGGAGAAAAGAAGATGAAGAAATGTTGTAGACGAGTCTTCAAAATGACAGCACTTCGTCGCTTCAAAAACCGGTGCCAAAAAGTGAGCCAAACCCCTCTATTTATAGGCTGAAACAACCATAGCTCGGCTGTCCCTTAGGTCGTCGCCGACCCAACACTTGAGTCGCCCCCGACTTATCACAATGCCGACTTACCATGAGTCGTTCACGACTCATTGCCATGCCGACCTAACCTTGCAACCTAAGCCTCTACAGTACTCACGCGACCTAATTCCTGCCGACCTATCAACAACAGGGACCTCACGAGTTAACACACGGCCGACTTGCGACTCAACGTACTACCGACCCAACTGCCACACGACTCAACAAAGCAAGAAGGTCACACGACTTATTCCTATATGCGACCTAACGACTTAGCCTTGCGGCCGTCCTAACCCCTAGCCGACTCAACATAAGTCGGTAACGACTCAACCGCGGTGCCGACCTAACTCAAAACAAGGGTTCTGACTTAACCTTATAGCCGACCTAACGACACACACGACCCAACACCCTACCGACTCATCTACACAACCGACTCACCAGGCAGCCGACCCACACTAAGTCGTACTAAGGTCCTATTTGCCACACGACTCACGACCTACAGCCTCACCGACTCAGAGACCTAACGACTCAAAAGCCTAAGTCCCTAACGACTTATCCACTAAGTCGGCCCACCGACCTAAGCCTTAGCCGACTCAACATCTACCGACCCAACTCCCTAAGTCGGTCACTTCCTTAGGTCGGTCTAAACTACTGGATCCCTAACACCATGAGTCGGTAACGACTCAAGCCTTAACTCGGCTATGACTCATCACCTGACCCACTAACTCGTCCAAACGACTTACCTAACTTAAGTCGGTTGCTTCCTTATCTCGGCCAACACTCCAACCCGTAACCCCTCCTTGAGTCGGTCCCCTATGAGTCGGTCACGACTCATCCCTTAGCTCGGCAATGCTCATGAGTCGGTCACAACTCATACTCCACCCGGGTTAACTTCTAAACGACTCAAGCTAGAGGCAACACAAACAACACTATCGTCCTGCAAATTCTACGATCTATCGACACGTAAAATACGGGTCGTTACATTCTCTCCCCCTTAGGAATTTCGCCCCCGAAATTCCAAGCAAACAACAGAAATCAAAGATATTCCGCATGCCTACCATCCATAGCAATCAACAAACCATGCATCCAATTCTAGCCTAGCATGCAGAATTCTAAGACTTAGAACAAGCTACAAATTCATGAGATGTCACGACACTTTAGGGCCATACCTCGAAGAGTCCGGGATGAGCTGCCTTCATCCTCTCTTCCTCCTCCCACGTACAGTCGTTAACATCGTCACTCCATTGCACCTTGAGCAACGTAATCGTCTTCCTCCTAAGCTGTTTCGTATCGGTTTCAACAATACGAAGCGGCTTACGAGGTCTCGAAACAACTGGATCAACCTCCAAGTCTTCACAGCTATCAGCAGAAACCACCATACTTGGGTCGTGCACATACTTCCGTAGACAAGATACATGAAAAACATTGTGCACACCCGCCATCTTTTCCGGTAACTCCAATCTATAAGCGAGCTTTCCAATTCGCTCGATAATCGGGAATGGTCCAACGAATCTTGGAGTTAACTTTCCTTTGTTCCCGAATCTTATAACATTCTTAAATGGAGAAATCTTCACAAAAACCATATCACCTACGTTGAATTCCAAATCCTTTCGACGATTATCTGCATAACTTTTCTGACGATCCTGGGCTGCCTTCATTCTTTGCCGAATGATCTCTATACAATCCGAAGTCTGTCGAATCATCTCTGGCCCAAGTATCAGTTTTTCTCCAGCTTCCAACCAACATGTCGGAGAGTTACACGGTCTTCCATATAACGCTTCATATGGTGCCATACCAATACTCGACTGATAACTGTTATTATATGCAAATTCCACCAAATGAAGGTGATCCTCCCATGATCCCCCGAAGTCCAAAACACAAGCTCTAAGAAGATCTTCCAAAACCCGGTTGACTCTCTCAGTCTGACCATCTGTTTGAGGGTGATAAGCTGTACTCAAACACAACTCAGTTCCCAAAACCTCCTGGAAGCTCTTCCAAAATCCACTAGTGAACAACGGATCTCGATCGCTCACTATACTCTTCGGAACACCATGGAATCGAACAATCCACTTCACATACAATTCAGCCAACTTCGATGCAGTCCTAGTCGATCGAACAGGAATGAACCTTGCACTTTTAGTCAAACGATCTACGATGACCCAAATCCCTTCATTCCCTGTCCTGGTTCTAGGTAGACCATCAATAAAATCCATCGACACTTGCTCCCACTTCCACGTAGGAACTTCTAATGGCTGAAGTAATCCACTGGGCTTCTTCTGCTCAGCTTTCACCAACTGACAATTCATACACTTGGAAATAAAATTTCCAACATCTTTCTTCATACCTTCCCAGTAGTAAGCTCTCTTCATATCCCGATACATCTTATTTCCACCTGGATGAATTGTCAACTTCGAGTGATGACTTTCCCTCAGAACTTCATCTCTCAATCCATCAATATCGGGAACAACCAATCGTCCTTGCTTTCGAAGCCAACCCTCTCGATCGACCTCGAATCCCTTATCCTTCTCTGGTTCCAATTCAGATTCCAAATCACGGATAATCTTGACAAGCTTATCATCTTTCTTTTGGCTCTCGCCAATTCTTTCCACTAGAGTAGGCCTTATCGATAAGTTTGCCAACATCTCAGGTTCCAACTCGCATCTAGGCCTGAAATCAAATCCAGCCAAATACTCGAGACTCTTCCACTCCGAAAACATGGCTCCCAAACCTGCATGTCTTCGACTTAACGCATCAGCCACTGCGTTTCCTTTTCCCGGAGTATAGGCTATACCAAAATCATAAGATGCTAGAAACTCTAACCACCGTTGCTGTCGAAGATTCAAATCCTTTTGGGAAAACAGATACTTCAACGACTTATGATCTGTAAACAACTCGAATCTAACTCCCAATAGGTAGTGTCTCCACATCTTCAAAGCAAACACAATCGCCGCTAACTCCAAATCATGAGTTGGATAGTTCCTTTCATGCGGCTTCAGTTGTCGACTAGCATACGCAACAACTTTATCCTTCTGCATTAGCACCGCTCCCAGTCCAGTGCCACATGCATCGGTGTAAACCACCATCTCATCATTCCCACTCGGAATAGTCAATACAGGAGCACTCGTCAATCGCTCTTTCAGGATTACGAAAGCTTGCTCACACTTGTCATCCCATCTGAACACTTGGTTCTTCTTCGTCAATCCTGTCAACGGTGCAGCTATCTTGGAAAAGTCTTTAATAAACCGACGATAATACCCGGCTAATCCAAGAAAACTTCTCACATCAGATGCATTCTTAGGTCTAACCCAATCCTGGATTGCTGCCACCTTAGCGGGATCAACCGCTATTCCACTTCCAGAGATAACATGGCCTAAGAACCTCACTTCACTCTTCCAGAAGTGACACTTCGAAAACTTAGCCTTCAGCTGATGTTTCCGCAGTATATCCAAAACAATCCTCAAGTGCGTCTTGTGCTCTTCCTTGGTTCTGGAATAAACCAAAATATCATCCACGAACACAAGCACGAACTTATTCAACTGATCTCTGAATACTCTATTCATAAGATCCACAAAATATGCTGGCGCGTTAGTCAACCCAAACGGCATTACCAGCCACTCATAAAACCCGGATGGTGTCCTGAAAGCAGTCTTCGGCACACTATCCTTCGCCACTCTCAATTGGTGAAATCCCGTTGCCAAATCCATCTGAGAAAACACCTTAGCCTCGTGAAGCTGATCAAACAAGTCATCTATTCTCGGCAATGGATACTTGTTCTTCTTAGTCACCTTATTCAGTTCACGATAATCAACACACAACCTCAACGATCCATCCGCTTTGGTTGCGAACACAACGGGCGCACCCCATTCGGACACACTTCTCCGAATGAATCCTTTCCGTAAAAGGTCATCAACTTGCACCTTCAGCTCTTGCTGCTCCCTCGGTGCCATCCGCCTAAGAGGCATCACAACAGGTCTGGCTCCCTCAACTAGATCGATACGAAACTCGATCTCCCTATGCGGCGGCAACCCTTTGACTTCGTCAAAGACATCCTCAAATCCATTCACAATAGGCACCGATGACAGTCCTTCCCGTGGAACAACCAGCGAATACATGAAGCTCATGAAGACGCCTTCCTCATGCTTACATCGTATCACAACCTTTCGCCCTTCCACATTCCCGACTGTCACCTCCAGCCTCTCACAATCAATCCTAGCCGCATACTTTCTAAGCCAGTCCATACCCAAAATAATTCCGAACCCCGCAAAGTTCAGAACAAAGCAATCACAAACAAACGAGCAATCATGACTCGAAACAACTAGACCACGGCATATCATACACAAACATGACGAACCCCCAACCGGATTAGTCACAACCAATGGCCTATCAACAATATCCGGTTTCAAACCTAACCGGCCTACCAAATCATCACAAACAAAAGAATGCGACGCTCCAGTATCAAACAACACCCTAACTGGAACACCACAAATGGAAAGAGTACCTTGGACCACCACACTCTTCCCCTTCTCCTCAGCAGTAGGAGCTCTTGAAGACGACGGCACAGCTTCCAGAGCATAAGCTTGCACAACCTGCCTATCCTTTCTCGGCTCTGGACAGTCCTTCCTGAAATGCCCTGGCTTATCACAGTTATGGCACTTCGCCGGCGCCTTTGGATTCCTACAATCCTTAGAGAGATGGCCCTTCTTCTGGCAATTATAGCAAGTCACTTCGCCCTTAGGCTTCTTCTGACCATCCTTACCCTTCTGCTGCTGCTGCTGCTTCCTCTTCCTATTCCCACTCTGCTGTGGTTTAGATCCTTCCCTGGTTACAGCAACAACAGAACTTTCCTTAGGGAACAAACTCTCATGTCTCAAGGCTTTCTCCACAAGCTTCTCAAATGGATCGTCCAGATGATCCACTAACTGCCTTCCAAGATAAGCATCCAGACCAGTCACAAACTTCTCGTTCTTCTGGTAGGGAGAATCAATATACGATCTGGCATACTTGGATAGAGCCTCGAACTCAGAAATATACTCAAGAACAGGCCTCCCGCCTTGTTTGAGCTCCACAAATCTCTTGAACAAAACAGACCTCTGAGCAGTAGAGATGAACTTGCCTTCAAATCTAACTTGGAATTGCTCCCAAGTAATCTCCTCCTCTGGTGTATCTATAGTGATAGAATTCCACCAATCCGCAGCTCTCCCTTGAAGCTGTCTCGATGCAAGCTTTCTCTTGGTTGCATCCTCAATCCCTAGATCACCAAAAATCCTTCGGCAAGCATCCATCCATCTCTGCACTTCAATAGTCGACTCCGTCCCTAAGAAAGCTTTTCCCCCAAGAGAAGTATAATCCTTGCAAAGCTTGGCGAAATCCACCGGTCTCGGAGCTTGGACTTGAACCCCAACATCAACAGTAGGCCCTGGAACGGGCATCCTCCTCATGATTGAAGTCATCATGGCCTCAAACATAGGAGCATAATCAACAGCCTCCCTAGCAGCACGGCTATCCCTCGCAGCTTGTCTCTCACTTCTGCTCATCCTTAATATCTGTAAATAAGAATGATTAGAACACCTTAAGAAACAACTGCATAAGGAGTTCAAATCCTTCTAAGCTACTATATTATATATAGTAATCATCCATCAAAATACAATTACGTCTCTCTTACGTAATTACGTCAGCGAGCGTTGGCTAAAATCGATTAACCAAAGCTCCGATACCAAATGTGACGACCGCCCATGACTCCCGCACCAAAACAAGAGAATAGTGCGCTGAAAGGTGTGCCAGGCAGCCATGGATGATAGTCAGGGTAAAATAAAATCGAAGAATCTCTATCGTAACTCACAGCGCATGGATAAAATACAATAGAGAAATATATAGTGAAGTCTCATAACAGGAAATCATCATATAAGCATCACAGAAGTTTTATACAATCATCTCAACAAATCCATACATCAAGACCTCACTACAAGCACTCATCAAATACAGCAGCGGATACCCAGTACATATAAGAAAATAATATGCATAGCCTCCTGCTCGTCTTCGTCATCTTCAACGTAGAAACTCCAAGCACAGCACCTGTCACCTGCTTACCTAGTCTGCCCATCCCAACATGGATGAACAGCCCAAGGTAATAAGAGGAGACATAAAACCTTGAGTCAGACAAAGTCTTAGTGAGCAGTAAATTAACAATCAAGCATACCAAAAGAGCATAAAGGATAAAAGGAATAGGAATCAAACCATCCCACTCCACCTCTTCTCACAGTGATAGCCCCCAGACACACTAAGGAGAAGCAAGCATAACAATATAGACAAATAAGGTAAAGCAATAACCACTCGAGTCAAGGGCAATGTTTTCCAAATACAAACCCCCAAGGCCTAAACCAAGATCAGATAAGCACCCAGAAAACACCGCTCTTGAAGCCGAATGATAATACAACCAAACATCCATGACTCTGGCTATCACTGCATCGTTGCCTTGATTTCACCGTTAGTTGAATGACCATCCGTCAAGGGCTAATGGTAACCCCGGTTCTAGCCATAACTCCGCACGTCGTCGCAGCCCGTGCCTAGGAATTTTCGCAACTACCCAGAGTACTAGCACGTCGTCGCAGCCCGTGCCTGGAACGTCGTCGCAGCCCGTTCCAACGTACCCTTGCTTTGAGCATGCTAGAACCTTCAACAACGATGAGATCTAAGCCTCCAAGTCATCCTCCTCGACGACCATCCATACTAGCTCAAGCGCCTCTCAAGCTAACCATTATCACCAACTCGGATCGCATCACCGAGTATCAACATAACTTTGCACGTCGTCGCAGCCCGTGCTTGGAACGTCATCATGACCCGTTCCATCTCAACATCACACTTTGCTTCATTGCATCATAGCAAAGTCTCATCTCAACATCATGGCTTGCCTTCTCGCATCATGGCAAAGTCCCATCTCGCTCTCATACTTCGCCTCTTCGCATCATGGCAAAGTCCCTCATCATCGAATCCGTCCATATGAGCTTCCACATTCACTTCATATGCCATCGGCAGCTTTCAACATTCAAGAGCCTTTCCACTTAGCTTTTGAATCACCTTCAACCATCTTGTCCAAATCAACCACAAGCTAACTTGGAGCAATCACATCTAACATACATTCAAACATTCAAGCATTCAAACAAGATCTATCAAACAATATTAACTATAATGGCAATTTCGTAATTAAGTGTGCAAAAGTCCAACATATGTGAAATCATGGTTTTTAGCATAGATCTATCAAATCTAAAACATGGGTTTTGTCTCTAATACTTTATAAATAACTTTCATAAGCAAACATCTTCAAATATGATGGATCTACATGCAGACTTAGGGAAAATGCGAGAAAACGCTAACTTTAACACATAAACATATCACCAATCCCATATACTCCTTTGGATCCGCGTGAGAGATAACTACCACTCACCAAATCACCCAAACACCTCAAAATCACAACACTTCAGATCTGGACAGTGAAGATCACGACTTGATCCGGCGAAATCTCACTTGAAACGATGAATTCTAGCTCAAACGGATGAAGATCTTCAACTTGAACACTTGGATCTTCGATCTCGATCTTCGATCTTGGATGGATGTTAGATCTAGATTGAAATGGAGAAAAGAAGATGAAGAAATGTTGTAGACGAGTCTTCAAAATGACAGCACTTCGTCGCTTCAAAAACCGGTGCCAAAAAGTGAGCCAAACCCCTCTATTTATAGGCTGAAACAACCATAGCTCGGCTGTCCCTTAGGTCGTCGCCGACCCAACACTTGAGTCGCCCCCGACTTATCACAATGCCGACTTACCATGAGTCGTTCACGACTCATTGCCATGCCGACCTAACCTTGCAACCTAAGCCTCTACAGTACTCACGCGACCTAATTCCTGCCGACCTATCAACAACAGGGACCTCACGAGTTAACACACGGCCGACTTGCGACTCAACGTACTACCGACCCAACTGCCACACGACTCAACAAAGCAAGAAGGTCACACGACTTATTCCTATATGCGACCTAACGACTTAGCCTTGCGGCCGTCCTAACCCCTAGCCGACTCAACATAAGTCGGTAACGACTCAACCGCGGTGCCGACCTAACTCAAAACAAGGGTTCTGACTTAACCTTATAGCCGACCTAACGACACACACGACCCAACACCCTACCGACTCATCTACACAACCGACTCACCAGGCAGCCGACCCACACTAAGTCGTACTAAGGTCCTATTTGCCACACGACTCACGACCTACAGCCTCACCGACTCAGAGACCTAACGACTCAAAAGCCTAAGTCCCTAACGACTTATCCACTAAGTCGGCCCACCGACCTAAGCCTTAGCCGACTCAACATCTACCGACCCAACTCCCTAAGTCGGTCACTTCCTTAGGTCGGTCTAAACTACTGGATCCCTAACACCATGAGTCGGTAACGACTCAAGCCTTAACTCGGCTATGACTCATCACCTGACCCACTAACTCGTCCAAACGACTTACCTAACTTAAGTCGGTTGCTTCCTTATCTCGGCCAACACTCCAACCCGTAACCCCTCCTTGAGTCGGTCCCCTATGAGTCGGTCACGACTCATCCCTTAGCTCGGCAATGCTCATGAGTCGGTCACAACTCATACTCCACCCGGGTTAACTTCTAAACGACTCAAGCTAGAGGCAACACAAACAACACTATCGTCCTGCAAATTCTACGATCTATCGACACGTAAAATACGGGTCGTTACAGTTTACTTGCTTATTGACTAAACTAATTTTATCCAGGTTTCATACATTACCGATGTGACCATTCACCATATAACATTTATATGTGATCCTATATGGATCAAATATCCATATTCTTATATTGCTTTTAAAATTCAAAACTCATATAATTCAATACACGATCTCGATAGTTAAACATGCAAGTGACCAAGTTACGAACATATTTAATGGTTGTATAATAAGGCTCTTGCATGGTTCGACATGTAAAAAATTTATTGTAAGTATATTTTTTTTGTATTTGCTAATTTTAATTCAATTTCTATGTATATCTTAATATTAAATAAACATTTTATCAGTTTTATTAGTTGTACAAATTTATCGATGTAGATACTTTAAATTTACATATAACATGTGTTCTTAAAATAATAGAAAGATTAAATGTTACCATTCATTTTTCTAGTAAAGCTCCTACTAGACTTTTATATTTCTCAAAACCCTAAGATGAAGCATAGAAGTCTTTCAACTTCTCTAGTGGATGTTGAGACTCGTGTGCCTTGGGATTCCGACCTTGAAGAAAGCTTAACAAAGCATAGGCCCGCATAAATTGAATATCTCCTCATCGATTGTATCATATACAACTCCTAATCTTATGCTCCTTGTCCTATCTTATCTTTACCTTGAGGAAAGCTCAACAAATAAATAGAGATTATTCACTTTTACCTACAATTTCATGAGGGCCTAAGTATAATGCACATACCTTGAGGAAAGTTCAACAAATATATGTAGTTATCTTACCTTGTTTATTGTACATATTAATATGTTGCAAATAACATTCCTAGCTTAAGGAAAGCTCAAAAACTAAGTAGTATGCAAGTAATATATTAATACATAAATGATAGAGGATAACTTTTTATTAAAGATTCATAATCTTTAATATATTTAATCGAGTGATATGGACTTATGCAATGATGTATTTCCTATGAAATACCCTTGTGATTCAAGTGTCGGACACATCTAAAATCACGGTACTATACGTATGTATTTATTCCTTAAGTCTAATTGGGTTTCTTACTGTTCCACCTTTTTTATACATTTTATTATATAAGTTTAACTCTTGTATAACATTTTATAATTTAATCCACTTATACAATATTCTACGTATAATATTATATAAACATTATTAATTAAATCTTATTTAATTAATTTAATTAATTATTAATTAACATTTTGATTAATTTTATTTTATTCATTTTAAAAAAATTAAATTAAATATGTGCACCATAACATTTATATATATATACTTGTATATCCTATATATATAATAGTTGGCATGGAAGCGCAATCTTTTGGTCCGACCGTGAACTTTCCAAAATACCCCTATATATAAATTTTTAAATATTAAACTGTTATTTCATACGATCTCTCCAATAAATTAGAAGATAAAACCTCACTACAATTACTTTAAACGTATTTAAACCTAGATATCGATTTCAATTATCTTTCTTTAATAATAGTTGTAATAGCTTTGATGTCACATTTTTTTGGTATCAACGTGAACTACCAAAAACGTCCCTCTATATATTATTAAATCTTAATCACTTAAAAATAGGATCTAATATAAACTTCTTTAACAAAATTTAGATGCCTTTAAAAGCAGGATCTAATAATTAAACATGCTTAAAAGTTGGATCTAAAATTAAATTTTCTTTACATATTTAAAATACTTCTTTACAAATGTATAAATCTTAATATCACTTGAAAATAAAAATCATTTTTCATGACTGATTTAAACATATATAATTTATAAGTAAAACAATTCACGCGTGAAGCGCGTGTCGTAACACTCGTCTTATATATATATAATATTATTTTTTAATCAGTATCTAATTAACATAATTTTAATTAATTATAATTAATTTTGAAAACTATATACAAATATTATCTTAACATCTTAAGATAATGTTACATTTATCAATATATATATGGTGTGTGTGTGTGTTATGTAATTTAATTAATTAGTTATTCATTTAATTACTATAATTAATCATTAATAATTTTTGAAAATAATTATCTTTTTCAAAACAATTTTTAAAATATTATATAACATTCATAAAATCATTACTTATTTTATTTAACCTTTTAAATTTAATACCATTTTTATTTATTTCAAATTTAACCTTTTAAATTTAAAATTTTATTTTAATTTCAAAACAGATTTTGTAAACTAGCCCAAGACGCAAATCAATTTGGACCTTTATCGAGGATAACCTTTTTGCTTACCCCATCCTTTCGGACAAGGCCAGTAGCCAGGTAGGGCACAATACTTATTTATCCAAACCCAACCGTAGACACTTTTTTCTAAATACCCTACCATATGGGTAGACTTTAATAACTTTGCCTTAATACTGCTAATTTAGACTGCATGAGCTATTTGGCTCTGATACCATTGTTGGAACCGGACCAGCTCGCAATGGGTCAAATAGATGAATTTCAAGAAATTTATACCATTTTGGATTTTATTAGACTTATGAAGTCTAAGTTGATTTTTATCCAATCTAAATAAATTTTAAATAAAACCATTATTTTATTCAATTTATTAACAAATTTATTTATTTGATATTATATATAATAACAGTATGTACATAAGTATCATATACACATATGTATGTATACGTGAAACATATACAGTTTGCATGGTTTGACATGCTCGTACCTAAGTGTTGGGATTTACACTACAAGAGATATGTGAGCTCATTGTATGCAAGTTTGTTGTCTATATTATATTATAAATTAATTTAATATTTAATATGTTATGTAAATACATATGTGTATAAAACAACTATAATTTACAACTTGACTAAGCTGACTTCGTTTTGAATCAAATCTAAAAATTTTAGAGACAATCTCATATCTATATCAAATTCAGATCTAGTAAAAGTCAAATCTAAATTTGAATTTCATATTATATAAACTACGTTTTAAGATATAAACAAAAATACATTTTAATTTTCGAAATATATATACATATATATATTATGTATATATATAACTTGTGTATATATATATTATGTATGTATATTATGTGTGTATATATAATGTTATTAAAATTAAATTATAATATAATTAAAAATTGTTATGTTAAATTTATTTATAACATTAATTTAAATATAACTTTTTCAATGTTCGGCCAAAACCAAATAATAAAAATCTTTTTTTTTTTTTAATTTTGGTCACAACCATAAACCTTTCTTTTCAACCGAAGTCGAAAGGTCTTTTTTTTTTTAAAAAATTATTGCCAAAACAAAACAAACCATAAATATTTGTTAAAAATTGGCTAAAAATAATTTTCACTAAAATTACATTTTTTTCTCGTCCATATTCTAAAACTTAAAAAACAATTCTTTTGGGTTTAAAATCCACATCCTTATGGATTTTAAGCATATGAATTATTTTTGAACATATTTATACTTGTAAAATACATATATACATATATATATATATATATTGTACATACTAAACATTTAATTTTTAAAAAAATTAAAATATAATTTTAACTTCCGAAACTTATTTTACATAAATGCATTATGACAAAAATATTATTATGGAATTTTACATAAACATACATGCATACATACACATTTACATACACATACACATACACATATACATATACATATACATACATACATATACGTGTATATATAGACACACACACAAACGTTTCCCATTATTATTGAATATGTATATAAGAGTGGCACCATATATACATGCAAATTCATCATAATATATAGAATATACACATATATAATTATAGATTTAACTTCATATGTGAATAGAAAAAATGAAAAGTAGAGATTATTACTAATAATATCCACCAATCAAATGAATCTTGAACGTTGAATATATGTAACAACCCGCTATTTCGAATCATTCAAATCGATAATAAAGCCACACATGTCAGTCTTGAATCATTCAAAACAACAGATTGTTAATTAAATTGGGGTAAATAAAATCAATCATAGAATCACAGACACAGAAAAGCAGAATATCTCAGTGTGGAATAAATAAAATATAGTAGTTCATGAAGCTACTAAATACATAGTCTCAAAACAAATACATAATATCAGAGTCTGAAAGCAAATACAACTGAAAATCCAAATACATAAGTCCACTAATACATAAGCAAATGACTGAAGGGAAATAACTAAAAATAGGAAATAATATACAGATAGCTAAATCTCCAGCAGATCTCTAGCTCCAAAAAGCTAATCCAAGGCTGTGACATTTAGGCTGACCCGAGCATAAAGTAAAATAAAACGCTCGAGTCAGGACTAACATACTTATATAAGTAAATCAACTCAAGTGAACTGTAACAAGTGAAATGCATCAGAAACTCAAAGGGTACTTGGGATCACCCATCCTTTAAGGATCCGTTAAACTATTTACATATGTAGTAATATACGCTATATATGCAATGTCTATCAGTAAAGTATAATATTGAAAATACTGTTAAGGCATTAAACATATTTCACTTAACACATTTTTATAAATGTCGTATTCTACACAGTACTGTAAACTCCACCAAACCGGTGGGATATCAGAGAGCACTCCATAAGTATGACATAAATAAAAATTATAGTGGGCTCGATAAGGCATGCGAAGCTATGCCCAGGGTAGGATTCTACCGTTTTGCAGAACCAGGCCAGTGGTAACGCATAACCGCAGCTACCGTACACCTCGAAATAACACTCCCATAATCAAAGGTGTGCACCAATCGATCACAAAGTAACATATATGGTATTGAAGAAGTATGTCCGATCAGAGGAGCAATCTCACTTGGCCTAGTTATGGCTCCTGTTTTAGTCATATCAAGCTGACCTGAAGGTCAGGGCTGCGTTTCTAACCTCATACCAGTAGCATTCGCCAAGCCATCCTACTTTGTTCTAGATTCTCCACCAGGTGCACAGTTGTTAAAGTGGTTTCGGTATTGACAAAGAGTATGCCAATATTCAGCACCGGTGTCTGTAACAACCAATCGTTATATTTTTCACCCGTTGTCATTTTATAAAACATTTAAAAAAACCTTAAATTATAATTTAAATCAATACTAAAATATTTACCTTCAATTATATTTTAGATTTAAAACATTTATTTTATAATTAATATTAAATCAACTAATTATATCCCAAAAACCACACCTTTAAACTTAAATAAAATCTCATTTAAATTTAAATCCATTAAATCGGATTTAATTACAATTTATTATCCGCTTAACTTCTTAATTTTTATTTACTAAAATTATTGTATAAAATCTATATTTAACATATTAAATTAAAACTATATTTCTTAGATTAAATTAAACTATATTTATTGTATTAAAGTAAATTTAAATTATATTAAATTAAAACTATATTTATCGTATTAACATTTAAAAACTAAATTTATTATATTAAATAAAACTGTATTTATTATATTAACATTTTAAAACTATACTTATTATATTAAAATTAAGTTTAAATTATATACTTTAAAACTATATTAAATATTAAAACCATATTTTATTATTTAAACTTTAAACATATATAAAATAATTTATTTTCCAAATATAAGTTTTTAAAATAAAATCACTAAATTAAATTTTAAAAAATCAAATTTATTAAATCAAACATACTTTATAATTTTAGAAAATAATTTAAAAACCGACCACAGTGTTTGTATATAATTTCTACCCTATGGTCAAGTGATAGAAATATATATCATTTTAACCCGTAATAATTTAAATTTCCTGGGTATATATCATTTCAACCCGCAATCCCAAGTAAAATTCAAAATCAATAAAATCGCTCGGGTTTATCATCTCAAACCATAACGATTTTCCCTAATCTATAAGATCGTTCAGGTATGTATCATTTCAACCCATAGTGTTTTTCCTAACAACAACTAAGGGAACTTGCAGTGTGATAACAACATATATAATAAACATAACATTAGTCACATATCATATCACATAGCATTACAAAATCAAATTTCCATTTCAATGACAATTCAAGTGATATTAATTCACTTAATAATAAGTATGTAATTCGTGAGTGATTGCTCACCTTTCGTGGCAAATGAAAGAAACGACTATGACACAAAACAAGGCACGAACAAGCACGACTAGCCAATTCACAAGCATGGACAGACACGAACAAAAGTTTCTTTTTTATAAAAAGAGGAGAGGAAAAAGGAAAAATGGCTCGGCCTAGCTAGGGCGGTGATGCGCATGGGTAGGGATTTGGGTGGCTCGGCATATGGAGGTTGGGTGCGTGTGTAAGTGTGGAGCGGCATGTGGGTGGCGGGTTTAGTGCGGCATGTGGGGAAGGCCGAAGGTGTGTGGGTGTAGTGCATGTGTGGAAGTGGGTGGTTCAGCCAGGAGGTTGTGGTGGAGAGGGTGGTTCGACTAGGAGGTTGTACGGCCTTGGGGGATGATGCACGGCAAGGCTAGGGGTGGGTGGAGAGAGAGAGGCTAAGGTTAGGACTTTAGGAAATTTGGAGAAGATGGAGATAGAGGAGATGAAGCTACTGTAAATTTTTCTCAAGTGAGCAAACGAGAAAGAGGAAGAGAGAAACTAGAAATAAAAGTATGTACCTTTTCATTTCTCAATAGAAACATCCATTTAGAAAAGGTACGTATCCATTGAGGTGACCTCAAGGATTCCAACCCAATGGATCAAGCCTAACTAAATCAATCCAAAGCCCAAAACAAATAAAATAATATAGGCAAAAACACACAAATATTCGCGCATTTTTACATCGAAAAATGAGATTAAAAATTGTAGGAATCGAATTTTAACGGGAGGAATGTGGAGTGGAGATTAGAATACAGTCTAGTATCAGAAAAAAAGAACAAATTTTTTAATTTTCAAATTTAAAATTTCCAACCAAAAGTCAAACTTTGACCAAATTTGACCAAAACTTGAATTTTTAGAAATCTCCTTTTATTGAATTTGGAAAAATATATTAATCAACATTCCAAAATCGTTATTTAAATTCAAATTTATTTAAATTTAAAAATATAACTTAAAACTATATAATACTTAATCTAAAATAGTTGAATTCGAGTGTCGTTACACTCTCCCCACTCAAAACATTTCGACCCCGAAAAGGAATGGGACACAAAAATAAAAACAAAGAAAGATAAGATAGATTCAATGAATAGTACCTAGAACAAACAACTCCGGATTCAAAGTATGCATGCTCTCCTCTGTCTCCCAGGTACAATCCTAATCAATAGTACTCCACTGCACCTTGACCAAGCTAAATGACTTCCTCCTCAACTGCTTTGTACCTCGATCAATGATATGAAGTGGCTTCCTCTTGATGATGAGATTCGATTCAACGTCCAAATTCTTAAGTAAAGCAGGATGAACAATTAAGGAAGGATAATGGAGATACTTAATGAGATGCAAAACATGGAACACATTATGCACTCCAGATGGCTTCTCTGGCAAATCCACTCGATAAGCTAAAGGATTAACTCTCTCTAAGATGCAGAAGGAACTAATGAATCTTGGAGCAAGCTTCTCTTTCTTACCAAAGCGAATCACATTCTTCAGCAGCGAGATCTTAAGAAAACCTGGTTGCCTACATAAAATTCCAAACTCCTCCTTTACCTATCAGCATACTTCTTCTGCCTACCCTGAGCAATCCTCATCTTCCTCCTGATCTTCTCAACCTTCACGAATACTTCTAGAATCATATCAGGACAAAGAATCAAACGATAACCGGATTCAATCCAGCAAGATGGAGAATTATAAGACTGTCCATAAAGAGCAGCGAACGGGGACATCTTGATACTAGCCTGAGTTCAAAGGATGAGATTGGATTGATTTATGATTACGGTAACCTTAATTAAAATTAAGATTATACCTAGTAGTTGTTATTATAAGTGAATTCAATGAGATGGAAATGATCTTCCCAAGATCCACCATAATCAAGAAAACATGCACAAAGAAGATCTTCCAGAATCTGATTCACTCTTTCTTTCTAACCATCGGTCTGTGAATGGTAGGTTGTGCTTAGATTAAGAGAGTACCCAATGTTTTTGAAATTCTTTCCAAAGATGGCTGGTAGAAATGGGATCTCTATCACAAATTATACTGATCGGAACACCATGAAGTCAAATAATCTCTCTCATATAAATCTTAGCCACAAATTATACCGATCGGAACATCATGAAGTTGAATAATCTCTCTCATATAAATCTCAGCTAAACTCGAAGCAGTGCAGTTCGACCTGACCGGAATGAAATGAGCTTACTTGGCCAGTCTATCAACAACAACCCATATACTCTCATTACCCCTTCTAGTCCTCTGTAATCCATCAATAAAATCCATAGAAGCTTGTTCCCTCTTCCAATTGGGAATCTCAAGGGGTTGCAACAAACCAACGGTCTTCTGATAATCAGCCTTAACCTGTTGACAAGTGGCACATCTACTAACAGAAAGGGAGATATCACGCTTCATACCACTCCACCAATACATCTTCTTCATATTTTGATACCTCTTCGTCATGCTGGGATGAATAGAAAGTCTGGACTGATGATTTTCCCGAAGTAACTCTTGCCTCAATCTATTGATATTTGGAACACAAATTCAATTATTAATCCTCAAAATCCCTTTATTATCAATTTGTGCTCCCATTCCATCTTGTTTACCACCTTCCCTATTACGAACATTCTCCTTAATAAGCCTTAGCATCTCGTCTTCATCTTGCATAGCAACAATACGATCCATAAGGGTGGAAGAAACTACAAGCTAACATCACCTTCTTTCGACTCAAGGCATCGGCTATTACATTAGCTTTCCCTGGAGAGAGTTGATGTCGAGGTCATAAGAAGCTAGAAACTTGAACCATCTAACTTTCCTCTAGTTCAAATCCTTCTAGGTGAAAATATACTTTATTGACCGGTGATCCGTAAAGAGCTCAAACTTAGTTTCCAAAAAAAGATGTTGCCTCCATAACTTCAAAGAAACAGTACGGCAAGCAATTCCAAATCATGAGCTGCATAATTGGCTTAATAGGTCTTCAACCGACGACTGGCATAAGCAATGATTTTCTCATTCTGCATCAAACAACTCATAAAACTTCTCGACTAGCATCAGTGCATACCATTAATCCCTCATTTTCATTTGGAACGGTAAGAACTAGTGCGGAAGTAAGGTTGCGCTTTAACTCGTTTAATAAAGATTCACACTTATCACTCCATACAAACTTAGCATTCTTATGAGTTAAAGCAGCGAGAGGTGCAACAATCCGAGCAAAATTCTCTATAAACCTCTGATAATAACCAACTAGGCCCAAAACGCTACGACTATCTGAAGGAGTTTTAGGTTTTTCCCAATCATGAAACAAAATAGGGTGTTTGAATTACAAAGAAAGATAAGATAATTAAGTTAGAAAAGAAGAAAGAGGATATACTTACATTGATCACAGTGATCTTAACTGGATCAACCGAAACTCCATTTTCAAAAATAATATGTCCACGAAATTGGACTTTATCTTTCCAGAAATGGCATTTCGAGAATTTAGCTTTAAACTGATGACTCCTAAGGGTTTCAAGGACAAAGCTCAAATGTGATTCATGGACCGCCTCCGGCTTAGAAAAGACCAGAATACCATCAACGAAAACTAGAACGAACTTGTTAAGAATATCTCGAAAAACACGATACATAAGATCAACGAAGAAAGCTGGGGCATTAGTTAAGTCAAAGGGCATAACTAACCATTCTCAGTATGAAAAATGTTTTGGGAATGCTTTCCTTGGCCACTCTAAGCTGGTGGAAACTGGTGGCAAAATCAAGCTGTGAGAACCCATGGAGCTGATCGAACATATCATTCATTCGAGGCACAGAATATATGTTCTTCATAGTAAGCTTATTCAGCTTCCTATAATCAACACACTTCCTCAAAGAACCATCAGACTTAGTGGCAAACACCATCGCTACTCCCCATTCTGAATGACATGGCCTAATCAAACCCTTAGAAAAAAAGTCTTCAATCTGACTCAACCTTCTCTCTAAGTGCCATCCTTCTGCGAGGAAGAACACTGGTCGAGCTCCAAGAATAAGATCGATATGGAATTCGATTTCCCGCTTAGGAGGTAAAGAAGTGACTTCACCAAATACATCAGGAAAGAGTTGGACAACTGGAGTAGAATCAAGATCGCTAGGATGAGTGTCAAGAGAAAATATAAAATTGCCAGCATAATCCGGAGGCATACGACATTCAATCATCAAAGGATTACCCTTATCATCAACTAAAGAAACAGTTCAGGATTTGCAAGAGATAACAACTTCATATTTCTTCAGCCAATCACCTCCAAGAAAAATATCAAAAGAACCAAAACCAAGAATATAGAAATTGCCAACAAAACGATGCCTGTTGTAAAAGAGTGTCACCCTTTTACAAATCCTACTAAGGTTCATGGTACCACCAATAGGATTAGACACACATACGGATTCAGTTGCTTATTCAGGTGAAAGAATGTGCTCAAACTTACTACAGAGGTCAACAGAGATGAAATTATGAGATGCACTGGTGTTAAATAAAACACGAATAGGATGAGAATGTAAAGTAAAGGTAACCTGAAGCGTACCCTGAGTATCATCACCGGTAGGAGTGGAAGAGGTAACGGCAAAGATTCCAGATGCCTTGCCCTTCTGTTGAGTGGGACAGTCCTTCTTGAAGTGGCCTGGCTGTAAGAAAATATGGCATAGATCATGCCTAGTCAACTGAACTGGTGGGATGGAAGCTCCGACAGAACTAGGACAGCTGCTGGCATAGTGTCCCTTCTGATCACACTTGAAGCAAGTAATAGAAGATGGATCAATTGGCAGCCTCTGAGAAGAAGATCCTAAAGCCTGAGACTTCTACCAATTTTTCCTCTATTGATGGAAATTGGACTTCCTCTTCTTAGAGCTGCTGGAAGAACGCTGAGATGGACGTGCTCGAACAACAGTTGCTTCCTTGAAGTGGGGTCCTCATACCTAATAGCCATGTCAATCAATCCAGTAAAAGAGCTATGCATATGAGCAATCAAACGATCATAATACTCTGGGCTAGCTTCAGCTATAAACTTCTCATTCTTCTTAAGCGGGGTATCAATCTAGCTAGGACCAACTTGGATAGTTCGTTGAACTTCCTCTAAGAAAATGTCATATTCCCCTGCTTAAGGTCCCTAAATTCCCTGTATAACTGAGACTTCCCGGCTTCGGGCATCCACTTACCTACAAAAGCATCCTTGAAATATGATAATCATGACTTAAGGTAGATTCCAAAGAGATAACCAAATTTGAATCCAACTCAATATTTATACCTAAACTTCTCCCAAGTGATATTTGCCTCAATAATGTGGGCTGTAACACACTCCTACAAATTCTGGGCTGCCTCCAGCAACTGCTAAGCTGTGATGACCCATCTTCTCAACCCTCAGAAATCGATACCAATACATCTGTAGTATTCATGTGTCGAAAATTCAAGTACCAGGAAGGAAGATTATCAAGGGTGTAAAAGAAAATAAAGATAGAAGATAACACAATGATAGAATCTCACATCGCATTCAACATTGTAATAATACATAAATGATCAGAGTCAAACACAAATCCAGCAGGAAAGTTATAACTGTCTATTCGTACATATGCTGGAAAATACATACTACATAGCACAGTGGAAAATGGGTAGATATCCACATAAGGTACTTCAGCTTCATAACTTCAAAAGACTTCTCCAAAATGCTCCCCAACATGCTCCAAAATGCTCCTAAGATATCCTTACCACATGGCTGCCCAAAAAATAGGGCACCCAAAGTTTAAAAGGGAAAACAAACTCCGAGTCCATCATGGGACAGGTGTGAGAACTCAAAGTACGATGTTTTGAAAACCAAAAAAGTACCTCATAAGACCACGCTGCACATAAACACGAAACGGGTTTTAACTTTATGATAACCAAAACTTTTTATTACGCAAAATTTAGGGATATTATTTTTATTGACATTCTATGAAAACATTTGCAAATAAACTTATTAATCTTAGCCGAAATGGTTACCCATATAGCATTTCGAGGCTATTCATTACCCCAAGACAAACAAAACCGCAGGTTCTTATTGGAGAATAGATTTCCATACAAATGACCGGGTGAAGGGACTACCTTCCGATGGGTACACCTCTAGATGGATGTCCCCAGGAACCATCACAAAGCTCCTCTACCAAACACAAGACCGGCCTATCTCTATAACTAGATAGTACTGAAAATGTCATCCCTCGGTCGTTACCGACCTTTATCAGAGAGCTCTCTGCGCATACGTCCACACTAATTTACATCCCGAATGTCATAACGAGAAGAAATATATCTAGAAGGGGATGATCATACCCTAATTGAGAATGACTTACTTAGTCTTACTGCATCTAATCCTGTTTCGGTCATTTTCGGTTGATGAGGCTCGAGGCAATGATTACCTTTTCACATTACACATCTTCTTTCACTTTGAAAGCCGCATTGCCATTCCACATTCACACAATTGATTTCTATAAACGTATAACTTCCTGAGCTTATATGTCTCGGCAAAAGGTGTTAAGCTAAGTGAAGGTGTCTTCTCCGCCACCGACAGATATACTTTTATAGAGATCACTTATTCTGATTTGGAATGCACGGTCAGACATTCATCCATAAAAGTTCGTTCTAGGACCAAACGAAACCGAAGGCACTTTCTTCGGCCATTACTATAAGTCCTTGTGGTTTTGAGGTTTTTCATAATAAAGCGACACCGCTACAATATAGTGAATTGGGAATTTATCCCCAATTAATCAACAAGTAGTACCTCGTTATTATTTGTCTCAATTCTTCATCTTCAAACATCTTTAATCTTCGAACACGTAAATTGGTTCGAAGTGGTTTTCGGATAGGAATCACCCAAATCCAACCCCGGTTCCTTCGAAATCAAACCATTGATAAAAATGATGTAATTAGGTGATTGTTTTTCGATTCATTCATTTCTTTACCAAAAAATCTTCGAGAGATATATATTGTCAAAATATTCTTTTAGTGAATACGGAATCATTAAAACCTCTTTTTGAATATTTCTCAAATCATTTTTAAAGAGTATCTTTTGAGAAAATAGGATTATAGAAATCATTCTACTTTTATTCAAAATCAACTTATGTATTCAGCGCGTGCTATATGCGAAATAACGGTGAGATCGCCTTTTAAATTCCACGAATAGGACAAGTTCCCTCTTTGGATTTAAATAATGAGAATAAGAAGATTATTTCTATAAAATCCAAGTTGAGCATCCGGGCTTTCCTTACGACATGTTCCACCCCTCGCCTAAAAGAGAAACTGAGGCCAAGTAAGTTTAGGGCACTGATTGCCCCATCCCTAACCTTAGTACACACTTTGTTTTCACTTTTAGATCTCACGGGCAGGACAAACGTACCACTCGTTTCTGCATACTAGTTTTCTCTTTTTAAATCACTTAACTATTTGTTTAACCATCTTTGAAATAATGTTAAATTGTTCAAATTCTTTTGAAATACTTTATTACTTATTTAAAACCATTTACTAAGGATTTGGGAAAGAATTGTTAAGTTTCAACCTTTTTTCAAAAGTTATTGAAAAACGTTGCGAAAAGTGTTGAAAATAGCAAAAAGTGCTTTAAAAGCTATATTCTTCCAAACGAATTTTATATCATTTAGAAAACATATTTTCAACTTAAATCACTTTTAAAACATTTTAAAAGATTTTTAGAACTTATTTTGTATTTTCAAAACAATTATTTTATCAATTTTCAACTTTGGTTATTTAGTGCAAAAACTAGATTTTTCTTGAAAATTGATTTTCCATATTTCAAAAATACAAGATGAAATCTTGATTTTCTTTTTTTTATAGGAAAGATATGGATATAAGGATTCAGAAAAAATTTACTTCGAAGAATTCCGAACTATATTCCACTTCGTATGTTCATTTGAACTTCTGACACGAAAACACGAACTATCGTTACGCGACGCGTCAAATTTTAGGTGTATTTTGAGATTTATATCCAAACTTTGTCGAGACAAGTTTAAACACTTAGGAATCATTTCTAAAGCATATTCAAACATTTTTCAAAGGTATAAATGATTCCATATCACATTTCATATCTTTTGAAAAGTGATTTCCATGTGATTATACGTCGTGTAAATCCGTAACTTGTTTTAATATTTTATGCAATAAACAACATATGAAAATAAATATCATAACCAAACATTCAAACGAACATATCACAACATCACAACCGAATATATACATATGAATTAGGAGTTCTAACTTTGTTTGGTTTTGGCGAATGAAAAATCTGCTATAGCTTCGCCACTCGACGTTTTTAGCTTATGATTCCTCGAACGCTTAGACTTGGATGGCTTGACATGGCTTGGGGAAGGCTAGGAGTGCTCGGCCAAATGGAGGAAGGGGTGAGTGAGCGGGAGAGGAGGAGTTTTGAAGTGGTTCGGACGAAGTTTTGTTGATTTTTTTGTGTTATTTTTGAAAATATTTTGGCATCATTTAATTATGGAAGAAATCCATTAAAGGATGTAAGAGAGCTTAGGAAAGTAGAGAAGAAATAGTGCAAAAGAGAAGAAGAAGTGGATGGGTATTTATAGAAAATATTTGACAATAAAATATAGATTTGTATTTTTACTTAAATAACATTCCTTAAGAATTAAGTAAACTTATTTAATTCAAAACTTAACATCCGCATCACATCACACTTCTAAAATTCAAACACTTGAGAGTTAAGTAAAGAATAAGAATGATTGCTTTACTTTATGTCACATGTAATGTGACATGTATTTTGCCTTTTTTAGTTTACTTTTGCAAATTACTTTCTAGAGTTTTCTGAGTGTGATGATTAAAAGTAAGCTTGTTTATTTAATTGTTAAATACCTTTATATGTTAACATATTTATTAAATTATGTACAAAAAGGTGCAACAACTTTAAATCGACAAAACGTTGATTTTTCATAAAACGTTTTACGGTCATATTTTGATGTTTTATTTAAACTATTTATTAATGTAAACCAAATTTAAAAATAAATTTGTATAATGTTATTTAAAATATAAACATTCATAAATAAATTAAAATAATTTATTAACCATTTAAACTTACTTTTTTGAAATCAGGATTTTGTCACTTTTGTCGGTATAAGCAAATGTTACTATTTTTATGTATATTTCTATTTCCAAATCCTATCGAATATTGTTTGTATCATAAAACCTATTATATTTTATATTTAAAATCACTTATATATAATATTTTGCAGTGGTTAAATTTTTGGTCGTTACACTCTCCCTACTTAAAAAGAATTTCGTCCTCGGAATTAGTAAGAAGAAAATAGCTCAAAAGGAAATATATATTCAATAAGATGGAATATATACAATAAGTGATTACGACACAGGCGGTGAGTAAACTCAAATGATAGATAAAGTCTATACATCGATCCTAAGCTAAGGGATATGCTTTTCTCAATCTATCTTCGGTTTCCTATGTGCAATCATCAGCATCCCCATTTCATTAAACTTTGACTAACCTTACAACCTTCCTTCGTAATTGTTTTTCATATTGATCCACGATTCGAATGGGCCTTCTAATAACTGCTAAGTTTGGTTCTACCTCCAAGTCATCCTCGGCAGCCGTTTTTATGATTTGTTCAGGGTCATATACATTCTTCCATAAATGTGATACGTGAAAAACATTTTGTACACCGGACAATCTTTCAAGCAATTGTACTCGATAAGCTAGTGGGACGATTTGTTCAAGAATGGAAAAAGGTCCAACATATCGAGGTAATAACTTTCCAGCTCTTCCAAATATTACTACTCCTCTTATTGGAGAGACTTTCAAAAAGACTGAATCTCCCATTGAGAATTCCAAATTTCTATGCCTTCGGTCTGCATAACTCTTCTGTCTACTTTTGGCTTCTTTTAGCTTCTTTCTAATCATATCAAATTTCTCTGAAGATTCTCGTGTCATATAGGGTCAATCACTAATCGATCTCCGGATTCTATCCAACATGCTGGCGATTTACATGGACGACCATACAAAGCTTCATACGGCATCATGCCAATACTAGCTTGATAGGTATTATTATAGGAGAACTCTACTAAATGTAAATGGTCCTCCCATGAGCCTCCAAAGTCTAGAACACATGCTCTTAAAAGGTATTCTAAAACATGGTTGACTCTTTCCATTTGTCCATCAGTTTGGAGGTGATATGCAGTGCTTATACTCAGCTTGGTTCCCAAAGCTGTTTGTAGTGCTTCCCAAAACTAACTAGTGAAGATTGGTCACGATCGCTTACTATACTTCTCGAAACTCCATGCAATCGAACAATCTCCTTCATATATATATATATATATATATATATATATATATATATCCGCAAGGCTTGCTTCAATTCTTATTGGCTTAACTGGAACAAAATATGCACTTTTGGTTAATTGGTCTATGATAACCCAAATGCCTTCATTTCCTTTCCTTGTTCGGGGTAAGCTATCAATGAAATCCATGGATATTTGATCCCACATCCAAGATGCAATCTCCAAAGGTTGAAGTAATCCTATCATCTTTTGTTGGCCACTTTTGATTCTTTGGCCATTTTCACAACGGTTGACATAGATAGATATGTCCCTCTTCATACTTTGCCATCAAAATGTACACTTCATGTCCTTGTACACCATATGAATCCTAAGATGAATGCTAAGTTTGGTTGTATGGCATTCAGCTAATACTTCTTGCTTAAGATTTCTAATATCCGAAACAAAAATTCTTTTATTTAACCGCAATACTCCAAGGTTATCTATTTTAAAGCTTGAATTACATCCTTGACGTATATTCCTAACGATCTCCTTGAGAAATAGATCCTCCTTTTGTTTGTTGGCGATCTTTTCTAGGAGAGTTGGAGTAACTACCAAATAAGAAATAGTAGCTAACTTTCTACTCAATGCATCAGCTACTACGTTGGCTTTCTCGGGTGTATATAGAATATCTAGATCGTAAGATGCGAGAAATTCTAGCCAGCATTGCTGTCTCATGTTCAAATCCTTCTGGATGAAAAGATACTTCAAAGATTTGTGGTCCGTGAAAAGTTCGAATTTTTCACCTAAAAGATGGAATATTATTTACTATGGTCAATTCAAAGTTTTATTTAATTAAACTATGAAAGATTCCTACCTAGAAAATAATGTCTGCATATCTTTAGAGCGAACACAATGGCTAATAATTCTAAGTCGTGTGTTGCATAATTCTTCTCATGTGTCTTCAGCTGTCTATTTGCGTAAGCAATCACCTTCCCATCTTGCAATAAAACTACACTAACTCCTTCTCCATAAGCATCTGTATAAACAGTCAATCCACTATTTCCATTTATAATTACTAAAACTAGAGCGGTTGTTAATTACTTCTTTAGTTCTTGGAATGCTTCTTCACACTTAGGAGTCCAAATAAATTTAGCATCCTTCATTGTCAACTTCATTAGGTGATAGGCAATCTTAGAGAAGTTTTGAACGAATCTTCTGTAATGTCCTACCAAACCTAAGAAGCTACGAATCTCTTTGGGAGTTTAAGGCTGCTTCTAATCTTGAATAGCTGCAACTTTCCGTGGATCTACTGAAATTCCATCCCTCGATATTATATGTCTAAGGAATCTTACCTCGATTTCCCAAAAATGGCACTTTGAGAATTTGGCTTTAAGCACATTATTCCTCAATATCTCTAACACAGCTTCTAGATGCCTTGCATATTCTTCTTCTGTCTTTGAGTAGATAAGGATATCATCGATAAAGACTAGCACAAATTTTTTTAGCACATCTCTAAATATTCTATTCATGAGGTCAAATAAAATAAGCGGGTGCATTAGTCAGCCAAAAAGGCATAACCAACCACCCATAGAAAGTATTTGGACCTTTGAATGCAGTTAGATGGATGCAAACATCTGAGATCCTTAACTAATGGAATCCTGTAACTAGGTCCATTTGAGAAAAAATTCGAGCTCCGTGTAAATGGTCAAACAAGTTGCCTATACGGGGTTGAGGATACTTGTTCTTAATGGTTTTCTTATTTAGATCTCGATAGTCTACACACAATCTCAAAGATCCATCTGACTTAGCAATAAAAACTACGGCCGATCCCCAACTTGAACGGCTGGGTCTTATCAGTCCTTTATTTAATAGCTCTTAGGTTTGGTTATTCAAATCATCCCTTTCTTTCGGAGCTATCCTTCTGTCTTATTGTTTAATTGGCATCGCACCAGGAACTAAATCTATATGGAATTCGATTTCTCGATGTGGGGGTAAACTTTTACTTCTTCAAAGACATCTGCAAATTCTTTAACAACGGGTATTGTTTTTAATCCTGTCTGGGATGTATCTAAAGCATAAAGAAAACTCCCTTCTTGGACTAGGACCTTCACCAGATATTTCTGTGATTTTCCCAAAGACTCTCCATAAAGATATCGTTCTACTTTCACAATCGAGCATAGCTTTGTACTTAGCCAATCAATCCATACCGAGTAAAATTTCGAATCCAATAAAATCTAAGACGAAAAGATCAAAAGGAAAGTGATAGAGAGGATAGGAAATTGGGAGTTTTTCATAGTGCATACAAAGATTAGTGGAACCTCCTATAGGATTCATCATGCAGATAGGTCGTCAACAATTTTAGGTTTAAGTTCCAATTCTTCTACAGTTGTTTTAGCAATAAAACTATGAGAAGCTCCTGTATCAAATAATACTTTAACTAAAACATACCTGATAAAAATATTACCTTCCAACACTCCTTTTCCCTTCACATCTTTGGAGGTTGAAGGCTCATCCTTGATAGCATAAACTTTGGCTTGTCCTCCTTTCTTCATCAAGGGACGATCGATCATGTGATCCGATTGATGACTACTAAAGCAGCTTCTTGGTGCTGATCCTTGAGTTCCTTGAGTTATGGGTTTTCTATAATGAGTTGATAGGTGGATTTTTTGTTGGCAATTGTAGCAAGTGACATCTTTAAAGCGGTTATCTTGAGATCCTCCTTTGGGTTTACCTTGACAGGGCCTCTTTCCATTAAACTTCCTCTTCTTTCAGTTATTATTGTTGCTTTCTTGTATTATGGGTGGACCTATCTTATCCAAAGCATCATATATGTATCCCATGTTTATTAAGTATACAAATGGTTCTTTTACATGCCCAGTCATTCTGACATAGTATTGTTTCTTCATTCCAGAAATAAACTTTTCATTCTTTTTTAAGGGCGTGTCTATCAATCTAGGCCCAAAACGAGATAATTCATTAAACTTGTTAGCATACTCATGACATATCCTCCTCCTGTTTAAAATCCATAATATTTCGGTAAAGACGGGATTATCCTTCTTTCGGCATATACTTCTCCTTCGAAACTTCTTTGAATCGTTCCCATGAGAAATCATCTTTTGACTTATTCTGAGTAATAGATTCCCATCAAACTAGAGCTCCATCTTGTAGTTGCCAAAAAGTTAAGAATCTCTTTTGCTCATTTCCAATATTCAGTCCTTTAAAAATTCTTTCACAAGAGCAGATCCAAGCTTGTAATTCAATGACGGATTTTGCTCCTTTGAAAGGTTTACCACCAAGGCTGGTATAGTTCATGCATAAAGTTGCAAAGTTGATTAGGGCTGTAAGAGAACTACCACTTCCTTAACTACTGTAGCAACGGAAGTTTAACCATTTGTGGTATTACTTCGTCCCCTACCTCGTACTCTTCTTCCACTCATTTTTACTATCTGTATATAGTAAAAAAAAGATCTTTAGGATATATAGACGATATATCTTAGGGAATGATATAAAGTATGAATATACTTATTCAAATTAAAAGTTTTAATTATGCGTTCGCTCAGACTACACTCATTCTAGGGCATTACCAACCCTATCTCTAATGATTCATCCCCCAAAAAAGCCAAGGTTCTTGCTTAACCTTTAGCTTCGATACCACATGTGACCCACCTCCTCGACCCTTGAAAATCGACACCACTACATCTACGGTATTCACGTGCCATAAATCCAAGTGCTGGGACGACAGATTATCAGCGGTGTAAAATAAAATAAAAATAGAAGATAACACAATCATAGAATCTCACATCACATTCAACATTTTAATTATATATAATTGATCAGAGTCAAATACAAATCCAATGGGAAAGTTATAACTGTCTATCCGTACATATGCTGGAAAATACATACTACATAGCACAGCGGAAAGTGGATAGATATCTACATAAGGTACTTCAGCTTCATAGCTCCAAAAGACTTCTCCAAAATGCTCCCCAACATGCTCCAAAATGCTCCTAAGGTATCCTGACTACATGGCTGCCCGAAAAATAGGACTCCCAGAGTTTAAAGGGAAAAAACTCTGAGTTAGTCATGGGACTGGTGTGAGAACTCAAAGTATGATGTTTTGGAAACCAAAACGGTATCTCATAAGACCACGCCGCACATAAACATGGAACGGATTTTACCTTATGATAACCAAAACTCTTTATTACGTAAAATATTAGGGATATTATTTTTAATGACATCCTTTGAAAACATTTGCAAAAAAACTTATTAATCTTAGCCGAAATGGTAACCCATATAGCATTTCGAGGCTATTCACTACGCTAATACAAACGAAACCGTAGGTTCTTATTCGAGAATGGATTTTCAAACAAATGATCAGGTGAAGGGACTACCTTCCGATGGGTACACCTTTAGTTGGATATCCCGAGGAACCGTCACAAAGCTCCTCTACTAACACAAGACCGGCCTATCTCTATAACTAGATAGTACCGAATATGTGATCCCCCAGTTGTTAGTGACCTTTATCCGAGAGCTCTCTTCGCATACATCCACATTAATTTACATTTCGAACATCATAGTGGAAAGAAATATATCCAGAAGGGGATGATCATATCCTAATTGGAATAACTCACTTAGCCTTGCCGCATCTAACCCTGTTTCGGTCATTTACGGCTGATGAGGCTCGAGGAAAAATTACCATTTCACATAACAAATCTTTTTTCACTTTGAATGCCATGTTGCCATTCCACATTAACACGACTGATTTCTATAAACTTATAACTTGCTGAGCTCGTATGTCTCGGAAAAGGGTGTTAAGTTAAAAGAAGGTGTCTTTTCCACCACCAACTGATATACTTTTATAGAGATCGCTCATTGTGATTTTGAATGCAAGGTCAGACATTCATCCATACAAGTTCGTTCTGTGACCGAACGAAACCGAAGGCACTTTCCTCAGCCATTACTAGATAGAAGTCCTTGTGGTTTTGAGGTTTTTCATAACAAAGAGACACCGCTACAATATAGTGAATCAGGAGTTTATCCCAATTAATCAACAAGTAGTTCCTTGTTATTATTTGTCTCAATATCTCCATCTTCAAACATCTTTAATCTTTGAACACGTAATTAGTTTTGAAGTGGTTTTCGAATAGGAATCACCCAAATCTAACCTCGATTCCTTCGAAATCCGATCATCAATAAAAATGATGTAATTAGGTGATTAGATGATTGTTTTTCGATTCATTCATTTCCTTTACCAAAATATCTTCGAGCGATATATATTTTCAAAATATTCTTTTAGTGAATATGGAACCATTCAAATCTCTTTTTGAATATTTCTCAAATCATTTTTAAAGAGTATCTTTTGAGAAAATAGGATTATAGAAATCATTCTACTTTTATTCAAAATCAACCTCCATATTCAACAAGTGCTATGGGTGGAATAACGGTGAGATCACCTTTACAATTCCACGAATAAGACAAATTCCCTCTTCGAATTCTAATAACGAGTATAAGAAGATTATTTCTATAAAATCTAAGTTGAGATTCGGGCTTTCCTTTCGATATGTTCCCCCCTCGCCTAAAAGAGAAAACTGAGGCCAAGTAAGTTCACGGAACTGGTTACTCTATCCCTAACCTTAGTTACACACTTATTTTCACTTTTAGATCTCATAGGCGGGACAAATGTACTAGTCATTTCCGCATACTCATTTTTCCTTTTTAAATCACTTAACTATTTGTTTAACTGTCTTTGAAATAATGTTAAATTGTTCAAATTTCTTTTGAAATGCTTTATCATTTACTTAAAAGCATTTACTAAGGATTTGGAAAAGAATTGTTAAGTTTCAACCTTTATTTCAAAAATTATTGAAAAGTGTTGCAAATAGTGTTACAAAAAGTGCTCTAAAAGCTATATTCCTCGTAATGACTTTTATATCTGTAACAGCCCGCAGATCCGTACCCCTTGAGTCAACACTATTCTACAATAATCAACTCAAGTTGTACAGAAATACGAACCATTTGGGTTAAAGAAGAAGAGGTAGAAGAAGAGCAAACAAAATCAACATCAGAATCTAACCATCGCAGCGGAATAAAATATAATAGACAATATATAATCTTTACTCAACATCAAATATTTCTGTTTATATATTACATCATCAAAGTACATAAATCACTGATCACATCAATATCATACAATGAATACACAGCAACTCAATACAGCGGAATATATATATAAATAAGTACGAGAGTACGTGTCGTCATCCAGCTCGTCTCCTGAGCTCCACAGCATCTCCTGTATCCTATAATACTCGGTCTGACCCGAGCATTATAGTTAAATAACACCCGAGTCAGTCTGGAATACCAGCGTGAGAAAATCACACCCAATTGATTATTAAAGTTTCAAAAATCCTTTGAAAACAAAAGCATCTCGTAAGACCACGCCACAAATAAACATGTCGGGTTTTTACCTTACGATAGCTAAAACAATTTTTATTGAAATCCTCTGATATTATAATAGGGTCTATTTACAAGTACTTATAAAATAGCCGAAATTGTTACATGATTAAATTCCAGCTACTAGCCACAAAGTGGGTAATACAAACAAAACTCGTACAAGGCTCGTAGGGAAAATGGATTTCCAACAATGACTAGGCACTGGGGTACCACCTGTCACAGTACGGGGCCTAGATCACCGTACCGAGGATTACTCCCTTCATCCCCTGCAACACAAGGCCGGAACCATTCCTTACTGAACAGTCCCGAACAAGATAAACCCCGTGGTTGGCGCGACCAACCACCCACTAAGCCGAAATATATAAGGGACATCTAGACAGGGGAATTATCTTGTCCTGCTTGGGCATGACCCACCTAACCTTGCTGCATATCCCCTGATTTTCAGTCATTCCCATTTGATGAGGCTTGAGGCTAAGCGTTACCTTTTAGAACGATTCACTTAGAATGCCCATCGCCCACCTGACGATGTTTCGCAAGCATTCGTCCATACAAGTCCGTCCCGGGTTCGAACGGAACCGAAGGCACTATTCCTACTACATCCATTTTGGAAATATCCTCAGGATTAGTAGCGACTAGCCCTTGCACTTCACTGCTCCATCTTCGATTCCAAAATCGTTTACACGAATCGTACAAACCGGATCGAAGTGGTTTTCGAGAAATTAATCTCGATCCCGGTCTCTTCGAAACGATCATCGCATTTGGCCAATATTGATAGTCGGTTATTTAACTATCAATTAACATTCACAAAACATCCATCAAACAATAAATAATTTCCCAAATTATTTATTAACCTCAAAATATCTTCACAAGATATATTTCGATTTTCAATCCTTGAAAACAGTTTCAATACCATCTTTCTTTCCAGAATAAACTTTCCCATATATTTTCTATCCCCATTGAAATTACCAAGCACAAAACTAGATTTTAAAAATAATTTTAAAACACTTTGCTTTGAAATATATACTTTTAAAACATTTAAATTAAAACTTCTTTAATAATTTGTAAAAATGCATATTATATAATAAGGTTACTTAATAAATATAAAACTAGATTTATACTTTTAAGAACATAATATTAAGTCATTCTTTAAATAATTACTACTATAATAGATTAAGAGAAAATGCCTACTTTAGAATGTAAATATTAGAAATAAGAAATTTTCCAAAATTTGCTTTTTAAAAAAAACAACTTTTAATCTTTTAAATTACATTTAAAAATGTACTTTAAAAACGTACTTGGTTATTCAGGGAGTATTCCAATCTCAGCCACTTAAATCAATTCTCCAAATTGATTCCCAATTTATTCCATCTGAAATAATTTCCTTTACTTACTCAGTTCATTTCAAAATTCATTAATTATTGACTTTATTATTATTTTCAGTTTGATTTTTAAATCCATTAGATGAAATATACAAATTTCAGGTTATTCCCAATTTCTTCTTTGATTCTTCTTAATAATTTAAATTCTAAATTTAAAATAAATGTTTTGTTCTTTTAAACAATAACATTGAAGTTTAAGTTTCATTAACCTTCTACTTATTTAAATTTTACTTCCCATACTCAAGATTTATTTATTAAAATTTTAAAGTCATTTTATTTCCTTTCCAGTTCATTCATAAATTTATTCAACTTTTCTAAAATTATTTTACTTACAGCTTCACTTCTTTTATTTTCATTCCCAAACTCAAATTATATATGTTTGGTAATTCATTATTACCCGATTATAACAATCAAGCCATAGCATTCAATATCTCCACATAATTCATTACAGAATATCAAATATTCAGAACAGAGAATATTAAATAATTAAATAAAGTTGAGGGGTCCAGTTGGATCCCTCCAACCTGTTTTCCCTGCATCCACAAACGTTAGCACAACATAATATCCATTCCAAATTATACCAGACTAAAGCACATCAATCAATTCAACCATTCAACCAATTGTTTAAATTTAATCATTTAAATTAAAATTAAATTCACCTGAGTGAGATTAACTCACCTTTGCTTCTATTTAGCAAAATCAATCCACCATGAGTTGTTTCTCCATGATGTAGACCTTGAATAAACATTATTCAATTTATTAATATTTTGCTTTAATCGAACAATTAATTTCCTTTTTACAATTTCATTTAATTTTAACTAATGATTTGAATTTTTAATGAATAATTAAATTTCGAACTAATTTCCCTTTGAATAATTCTTTAGTAACTAAAATAGATTTTAAATAAGCTAACTAAACAAATATATTACTTTAAAGTTAAACTAGTAAATTCAAAATGTGTAAATGTATATTTATTTCTTCTGAGACTACTTATCTACTTATAAACATTATTTACATAAATTTAAAAATCTATTTTTATACTAACTTCAATATACACAACTCCTATATATTTTCCAAAATAATTTATAGACTTCAAAAATCAAATTTTACAAAAACTTTATCATTTAAAAATTAACTATTCAATTTAACTGATAACTTTCGCGTTAAAATATATATATACATATATATATTCATCGATTCAAAAATTAAACAAATACCTTACTGTGAATACATTTTTTTTTTTAACTAACAGTAAACATTCTTTAGTGAAAAACATTATACCGTGTTATATTCATATACATGCTGATAATTAATGATGGATAAATCAAATTCGAAGAGTTTCAAAATTACTTGATTAAAATAAAATTTAATTACCTAACTTCGATCAGGTTCTCCTCCCTTCGCAATTCACAGCTCCGTCACGACCATCAGCCCCAGCATCTCAAACACCGAAGCTCGTCTCGTTCGTCACTCCTCACGAGTTCATCGACCGCAAGTGGTCGAAACCCTAGCAGTTCGCACGCATGCGTGTCGCCTCCCCCAAATCGCGTTTACCAAGACATCTCCGAAACCCTTAACTGCCACTGCACTCGCCACCACCACGAACTCACGCGCGTCCCAGCCGGACGCGACCACCGCAGTCCCCTTCCATTTGCAGTAGATCCCATCACCCATGCGCGCTCACACGCGGTGCTCCTCACTGCTTCGTCGCCTCTTCGAATGAGACCCACTTCCTCACTTGCAACCCACCATGCCCAGATGCGACTCCACCCGAGCTCGAATCGAACTCGAGTCGTCGTAACCTTCTTCTTCCCCACGAATTCGAACTCAAAACGAATCGAACTCACGCTCAACGAATTCGATTACGAGGCCGAGAATTTGAGTAGGGTATTCGAAATCATTTAATAAGAAATTGGGGCTTCGGTCTTTATAGAAATTTTCGAATTGCAGGGGAGTGGAGTTGTTACTTCTGGAGGAAACTAGGGGTTCGATTTATATTTTTTTTTTCTTTCGGTAGCTTGCTTTAGACTCCTTTCGTTGAACGGCTCAGGGTATTATAAGTATTATTATTTTCTAAAAAAAAAACAAAACGTGTTTAAGAAGGCTCGGCCAATTAAAAGCTTACCTTAGCTGGCGTGAAATTATTTCGACGGAAGGTTTACTGGTTAAACAATGTATTAATTAAATTTCAAATTTCAATTTAAATCGACTAATATCGATGAAATTCCAGCGCGAAAATACTTCGTACACTCACACACTCGCTCCAAACAATACGAAATTTGAAATCCGATAATAGAACTGGTTTTCGTCGAATTCTGAGACTACGTCCCTAAAGGCTATTTTTAAATTCGATCAAACGATAAAAATTTCAAGATTGAACAGATCGCTGTTAATTTCAATTTTAACGCTTCTATTGTCTTCAGTGTTATCAATATAAATTTTACAAGCTTTCAGATTAATTCTCATAGGCTTAGAAATTTCAAAATTCAATATTTTACCCGATTTCAAATAATTTAATTCTAAATTTTAATTATCAAATAATTGATGATATTTGAATTCGAGTTAAAAATTAACATTTAAATATTCAAAATCAATTGAATATTCCAATTTCAATTGCTCAAAAATTTCGGGTCGTCACATTCCTCCCCCCTTAAAAGAATTTCGTCCCCGAAATTACTAGTTAGGAAGAATGATGCATAACCCATTCTCTATTTCCTCGACCTAAATAGTTTTCAATGACCATCCAAAACCATCTTTTATTAAAGACACTATCCCTCTTCCTAATTTCCTAAACTTGCCCATAAGCCTCAAACATAGTCGCTTATTTATCGATTTGAATTTCACATTTTAAAACCAACTTTGAATTATCAAAATTTTCTCAAAAATTTTCTAACTCCCTAAATTTTGAAAAAAAATTCGCCAGCGTCTCCTTTGCGCGGCTGACTCGGTACAGCTACAAAATGGCTCTACGGCCTCCCAAATCCAAAAAGAAAAGAAAACGCCAAGTGGCTCAATCCAAATCCAAATCCCAATCAATTTTCATACCAAATTTAAATACATACCTTTTTGTCGAGCATTTCAAATTTATCTTTTGAAATCAAATCCAATTCTTATTTCTCTTTATAACACCTGCATAACCTACTAAGCGATAATAACCAATCACAATATTCTAAAACATTTTATCCACTTTCACACCAAATGCCAACATCTATTTATTCCAATATTGGCTTAAATTTCATTGGCAGAATCAATTTCCTTTTAAGATTTCACCATTCCCTCTAAAGTTTATTTCGAGCATTTTATATACTCCTTATATTCATTTCATCTTCCATTTTAGTTTATATCTATTTCTATTCAACTTGATTCTTTATTTACATACGAATTCAATTTATCTTAAACTCTAAATTTTTAAACTTTATCCCCCATTAATAACTAATTCATGTCATTATTTTATTTAGTTTCATTCACTAACTTATTTAAATTTCCTAGTTTGAAATTGTTTTGTCGTTAACAAAATTTTCCAAAATTTTCAAAAATTTTCTAACTCCCAAAATTTCTGGAAAATTTTGGCAGAGTCTCCCTTGTACGGAGGAGCTTTTGCAATTTGACAAAAGAGATAAATATATATACATCGACCCACACGGTCGGAAAAACCAAAAACAGTTCATATTTCCTGTTTTAATTGCGTAGGCGTACCTTATTTAGCATTTTAAGCAAGCGGCTTATTAATTTTAGCAAATAGCACAACCAAATCCAGCCACACGGCTTCCAGGTACCTGTACTTACTCAGTTTAAACTTGTAAGTGCCAAATATATGCAGTTTAACTATATTTCACTTATTTATAATAGTTAAAACATAAGAATTCTAAAGAATCTCATACCATACATTTTCCTGTAAGCAACTTATACAGTTTTCATACTAGTCTAACTGTTTCAATTTATTTATAAACCATTTTCATTCAATTTGAATGTTTTCAATCCATTCGTATACAACTTCGTCAATTTGAAGGGTTTAAAACACAATAGCTTACATTTGGTATATTTTAAGCAAACTGAACTCATATTTAATTCAACTGCTTTCAAAATCAATTTATTTCACTACTCTTACTCATAGAATGTTTAATTACCCCATTTACAACAAACAACAATTTATTCCATGCAATTTGACGAGATTTAGGTGAATAAATAAGTATTTATGTTTTATAACCAATTCAAATTGAGTTCAACTCAATTTATACTTAATTCTATTCCACTTTTAAATTTATTCACAAGTCATATATTCTCAGTTTCATTGCAATTAATTTTAATTCATTCACAAACATTTACTTAGCTCGACACATTCCATTTAAATTTTATTTACAATCCATTCATTCACATTTCATTCCAAATTTGTTTATTTCAAACTATTTTATTTAGCTCGAAGACACTCCAAGCTATTTCATTCAATAATCATTTTTTCAACTTTATTTAAACCACATTTCATTTGATACTTATTTATTCCATCATGTATTTATTCAATATAAAATTAGTTTATCCACAATCACTTAAACCATTCTAATATACTCGAAACATTCTATTTCCCTTATTGTCTCACATTATTTCAATTCCTTAACAACTTAAATGATTTACAATTATTTATTCTGGAATTTCATTCCATCAATATTATTTATAACACACTGAATTATTTCGATTAAAAATCACCTTCACCTGATTTAAATCCAATCCACTATCATTACACTTAGTTTTAAGTTGAATTCAATTCAACTCTCCTTCATTTCTTCAGCTTAAGTTATTCCACTTCAGTTTATTCAAATTTTTCACTTAAGCTCATTTCGTCTCAAGTAAATCCTTCTCTTCCATTCAACGTAATTCTATTTCAGTTAAAACTCATTTTAAAATTACAATTTCATTTGTTTTGTTATTATCACATTTAACCTTTCAGATTTAACTCATTCAGTTTATTGCAAAGCCATCTCCAATTATATTTTCACTTAGTTGGATTTTATTCTCAATACAAACCATTATTATTTCAATCTAATTTCATTTTGATTTGTTACATTTCCAATTATATTTAATTTGTTAACACTTCAAGTCTAAATTTAATTAATAACTCAAGTTCTAATTTTATTAAACTCACAATTCAATTTTATTAACAAATTTATTAACAAATTTGTTCTTTCCTTATTTATAATCCAACACTTGAATTTTTATTCCAAATATCGCTTTATAATTCAAGTTTGAATTTCTTTTCATTTTCCCATTTATCAAATATTAATTTTGGGCTTTGTATTCCATTTCCAATTTACAAGCCACAACTTACTATTTTATACAATTCCATTCATCATAAGCTTGAATATATTCATCTTTATTTTTAACTCAAGCCTTCAATTTATTCATAGCTCAAGCATATTTTATTTCTATGCATTTTAATTCTCCTATAAGTTATTCTGATTTATGGATTTCAATCCTAATCCTTATTCAATTTCCATTTGCTTAGGGGTGAATCTAATTCCATCAAATAATTCAATTGAATTCTTATTCCAATTCAATTTTATTTTGACTCAGTTTTATTTAACTCAAATTCGATTTCAATTTAATTCGAATTCAACTGGATATTATTTTCAGCTTATTCAATTTATTTTAATTCAGTTAAAATTTTATTCCCAATCCAGGTTAATTTCATTTAGCCTTTTAAATTTTAAATTCCATTATTCAAAGCTTATAATTTTATTTGCTGAATTAAAATTTTCAATTCCTTCTTATTAATATCAACTTCTCTTTATAAGTACATTATTTGATCATCTATTCATCCACCAATTTATTATTTGACCAATAAATTTTATTTCCAAACATTAATTGTCTTTAGTCCATCCTGACCAATTTCCCATTCCACGTAACTTCACACAATTCAATTTTAAATTCCAGTTCTCAGTTTCACTTGCACCGTTGAAAATTATTTTTTTTCAACAAATTCTAAAGTTTAAACAACCTTTCACATTTCAAAAATTCCCTTTAAAACTTTCTATATCCAAAATTCGTTTGATAAATTCAATTTATCTCTTTGAATTTCAAACTCAACCAGCTTTGCAAACAATTTCAACACAATTTGGTAGCAATTTCACTTCTGGAAACTCGAAAATGAAGATCGATGATGCTGCAGTCATCACCGAAGTTATTTTCTAGCGACCAAAAGAGTTCAATGCTTTTATTCTCTTTCAAAAATCCATCCAATATTTTTTTTTTTTTTTAAATTCCAAATCACTCTAGATTTCAAATCCGATTCAAAACTATTTCTCAATATATATTATCCTCCCAACTTTTGAGAATCATTATCCAATCCCAAGAAACTTAAATTTCCAAATTCCAAACTCTTTAGATTTTAAATTCAAACTTTTCTTTGGAATTTTATCTTGCTTTAATAATTAATTACACTATAATTTACATTATAGTTTACATTTACAAATTCATTTAATATGAATTGGTTTCTTAGTTTTTAATTATGAATTCCATTCCTTATTCCATTATGAATCACATTCATAAATTTCATTTTTTTTTTAAGTTAATCTATTCATTAATTATTATTTCAAACTTTATTCAATCATCTTACAATGATAATAATTTAATATTTATCACTTCTATCATCCAAACATCCATATATAGCTATAATAATTAAGAAAATCATTTTCTTTCATATACATAAAATAAATTTGGGTAAAATTATTTCATTTACCCTAGTTAAAACAATATTGTGTCGGTTTACATTGTTCAAGAGTTTAGAAATCCCTATCGATGACATGGCGTCCCACACATCGACCAGAATCCATAAACACTCAACCGATAAATCAACACAATATAAAACAAATTTTATATTCACTAACAAGTACGCACTCATATCTATTAATACGCTCAAACTCATTATAGAGTACAACAGACTCTATTTTTAATGAGTAATTCCCACCAGAGCCAAGGTTATCACCAACCTAAGCTCTGATACCAACTGTAACAGCCCGCAAATCCGTACCCCTTGAGTCAACACTATTCTACAATAATCAACTCAAGTTGTACAGAAATACGAACCATTTGGGTTAAAGAAGAAGAGGTAGAAGAAGAGCAAACAAAATCAACATCAGAATCTAACCATCGCAGCGGAATAAAATATAATAGACAATATATAATCTTTACTCAACATCAAATATTTCTGTTTATATATTACATCATCAAAGTACATAAATCACTGATCACATCAATATCATACAATGAATACACAGCAACTCAATACAGCGGAATATATATATAAATAAGTACGAGAGTACGTGTCGTCATCCAGCTCGTCTCCTGAGCTCCACAGCATCTCCTGTATCCTATAATACTCGGTCTGACCCGAGCATTATAGTTAAATAACACCCAAGTCAGTCTGGAATACCAGCGTGAGAAAATCACACCCAATTGATTATTAAAGTTTCAAAAATCCTTTGAAAACAAAAGCATCTCGTAAGACCACGCCACAAATAAACATGTCGGGTTTTTACCTTACGATAGCTAAAACAATTTTTATTGAAATCCTCTGATATTATAATAGGGTCTATTTACAAGTACTTATAAAATAGCCGAAATTGTTACATGATTAAATTCCAGCTACTAGCCACAAAGTGGGTAATACAAACAAAACTCGTACAAGGCTCGTAGGGAAAATGGATTTCCAACAATGACTAGGCACTGGGGTACCACCTGTCACAGTACGGGGCCTAGATCACCGTACCGAGGATTACTCCCTTCATCCCCTGCAACACAAGGCCGGAACCATTCCTTACTGAACAGTCCCGAACAAGATAAACCCCGTGGTTGGCGCGACCAACCACCCACTAAGCCGAAATATATAAGGGACATCTAGACAGGGGAATTATCTTGTCCTGCTTGGGCATGACCCACCTAACCTTGCTGCATATCCCCTGATTTTCAGTCATTCCCATTTGATGAGGCTTGAGGCTAAGCGTTACCTTTTAGAACGATTCACTTAGAATGCCCATCGCCCACCTGACGATGTTTCGCAAGCATTCGTCCATACAAGTCCGTCCCGGGTTCGAACGGAACCGAAGGCACTATTCCTACTACATCCATTTTGGAAATATCCTCAGGATTAGTAGCGACTAGCCCTTGCACTTCACTGCTCCATCTTCGATTCCAAAATCGTTTACACGAATCGTACAAACCGGATCGAAGTGGTTTTCGAGAAATTAATCTCGATCCCGGTCTCTTCGAAACGATCATCGCATTTGGCCAATATTGATAGTCGGTTATTTAACTATCAATTAACATTCACAAAACATCCATCAAACAATAAATAATTTCCCAAATTATTTATTAACCTCAAAATATCTTCACAAGATATATTTCGATTTTCAATCCTTGAAAACAGTTTCAATACCATCTTTCTTTCCAGAATAAACTTTCCCATATATTTTCTATCCCCATTGAAATTACCAAGCACAAAACTAGATTTTAAAAATAATTTTAAAACACTTTGCTTTGAAATATATACTTTTAAAACATTTAAATTAAAACTTCTTTAATAATTTGTAAAAATGCATATTATATAATAAGGTTACTTAATAAATATAAAACTAGATTTATACTTTTAAGTACATAATATTAAGTCATTCTTTAAATAATTACTACTATAATAGATTAAGAGAAAATGCCTACTTTAGAATGTAAATATTAGAAATAAGAAATTTTCCAAAATTTGCTTTTTAAAAAAAACAACTTTTAATCTTTTAAATTACATTTAAAAATGTACTTTAAAAACGTACTTGGTTATTCAGGGAGTATTCCAATCTCAGCCACTTAAATCAATTCTCCAAATTGATTCCCAATTTATTCCATCTGAAATAATTTCCTTTACTTACTCAGTTCATTTCAAAATTCATTAATTATTGACTTTATTATTATTTTCAGTTTGATTTTTAAATCCATTAGATGAAATATACAAATTTCAGGTTATTCCCAATTTCTTCTTTGATTCTTCTTAATAATTTAAATTCTAAATTTAAAATAAATGTTTTGTTCTTTTAAACAATAACATTGAAGTTTAAGTTTCATTAACCTTCTGCTTATTTAAATTTTACTTCCCATACTCAAGATTTATTTATTAAAATTTTAAAGTCATTTTATTTCCTTTCCAGTTCATTCGTAAATTTATTCAACTTTTCTAAAATTATTTTACTTACAGCTTCACTTCTTTTATTTTCATTCCCAAACTCAAATTATATATGTTTGGTAATTCATTATTACCCGATTATAACAATCAAGCCATAGCATTCAATATCTCCACATAATTCATTACAGAATATCAAATATTCAGAACAGAGAATATTAAATAATTAAATAAAGTTGAGGGGTCCAGTTGGATCCCTCCAACCTGTTTTCCCTGCATCCACAAACGTTAGCACAACATAATATCCATTCCAAATTATACCAGACTAAAGCACATCAATCAATTCAACCATTCAACCAATTGTTTAAATTTAATCATTTAAATTAAAATTAAATTCACCTGAGTGAGATTAACTCACCTTTGCTTCTATTTAGCAAAATCAATCCACCATGAGTTGTTTCTCCATGATGTAGACCTTGAATAAACATTATTCAATTTATTAATATTTTGCTTTAATCGAACAATTAATTTCCTTTTTACAATTTCATTTAATTTTAACTAATGATTTGAATTTTTAATGAATAATTAAATTTCGAACTAATTTCCCTTTGAATAATTCTTTAGTAACTAAAATAGATTTTAAATAAGCTAACTAAACAAATATATTACTTTAAAGTTAAACTAGTAAATTCAAAATGTGTAAATGTATATTTATTTCTTCTGAGACTACTTATCTACTTATAAACATTATTTACATAAATTTAAAAATCTATTTTTATACTAACTTCAATATACACAACTATTATATATTTTCCAAAATAATTTATAGACTTCAAAAATCAAATTTTACAAAAACTTTATCATTTAAAAATTAACTATTCAATTTAACTGATAACTTTCGCGTTAAAATATATATATACATATATATATTCATCGATTCAAAAATTAAACAAATACCTTACTGTGAATACATTTTTTTTTTTTAACTAACAGTAAACATTCTTTAGTGAAAAACATTATACCGTGTTATATTCATATACATGCTGATAATTAATGATGGATAAATCAAATTCGAAGAGTTTCAAAATTACTTGATTAAAATAAAATTTAATTACCTAACTTCGATCAGGTTCTCCTCCCTTCGCAATTCACAGCTCCGTCACGACCATCAGCCCCAGCATCTCAAACACCGAAGCTCGTCTCGTTCGTCACTCCTCACGAGTTCATCGACCGCAAGTGGTCGAAACCCTAGCAGTTCGCACGCATGCGTGTCGCCTCCCCCAAATCGCGTTTACCAAGACATCTCTGAAACCCTTAACTGCCACTGCACTCGCCACCACCACGAACTCACGCGCGTCCCAGCCGGACGCGACCACCGCAGTCCCCTTCCATTTGCAGTAGATCCCATCACCCATGCGCGCTCACACGCGGTGCTCCTCACTGCTTCGTCGCCTCTTCGAATGAGACCCACTTCCTCACTTGCAACCCACCATGCCCAGATGCGACTCCACCCGAGCTCGAATCGAACTCGAGTCGTCGTAACCTTCTTCTTCCCCACGAATTCGAACTCAAAACGAATCGAACTCACGCTCAACGAATTCGATTACGAGGCCGAGAATTTGAGTAGGGTATTCGAAATCATTTAATAAGAAATTGGGGCTTCGGTCTTTATAGAAATTTTCGAATTGCAGGGGAGTGGAGTTGTTACTTCTGGAGGAAACTAGGGGTTCGATTTATATTTTTTTTTTCTTTCGGTAGCTTGCTTTAGACTCCTTTCGTTGAACGGCTCAAGGTATTATAAGTATTATTATTTTCTAAAAAAAAAAACAAAACGTGTTTAAGAAGGCTCGGCCAATTAAAAGCTTACCTTAGCTGGCGTGAAATTATTTCGACGGAAGGTTTACTGGTTAAACAATGTATTAATTAAATTTCAAATTTCAATTTAAATCGACTAATATCGATGAAATTCCAGCGCGAAAATACTTCGTACACTTACACACTCGCTCCAAACAATACGAAATTTGAAATCCGATAATAGAACTGGTTTTCGTCGAATTCTGAGACTACGTCCCTAAAGGCTATTTTTAAATTCGATCAAACAATAAAAATTTCAAGATTGAACAGATCGCTGTTAATTTCAATTTTAACGCTTCTATTGTCTTCAGTGTTATCAATATAAATTTTACAAGCTTTCAGATTAATTCTCATAGGCTTAGAAATTTCAAAATTCAATATTTTACCCGATTTCAAATAATTTAATTCTAAATTTTAATTATCAAATAATTGATGATATTTGAATTCGAGTTAAAAATTAACATTTAAATATTCAAAATCAATTGAATATTCCAATTTCAATTGCTCAAAAATTTCGGGTCGTCACAATATCATTTAGAAAACAATCTTTTCACATTAAATCACTTTTAAAATATTTTAATAGATTTTTAAAATTTATTTCATATTTTTAAATAATTATTTTATCAATTTTCAAATTTGATCATTTAGTGCAAAAACTGGATTTTTCTTAAAATTTGATTTTACCATATTTCTAAAATACAAGACGAAATCTTGATTTTCTTTTTTTTTGATATGAAAGATATGGATATAAGGATTCGAAAAATTCTTACTTCAAAGAATTCCGAACTATTTCCACTTCGTATGTTCATTTGAACTTTTGATGCGAAAATACAAACTACCGTTACGCGACGCGTCAAATTTTAGGCTTATTTTGAGATTTATATCCAAACTTTGTCAAGATAAGTTTAAACACTTAGGGATCATTTCTAAAGCATATTCAAACTTTTTTCAAAGGTATAAATGATTCCACATCACATTTCATATCTTTGAAAAGTGATTTCCATGTGATTATACGTCTTGTAAATATGTGACTTATTTCAATATTTTTATGCAACAAACAACATATGGAAATAGGTATCATAACCAAACATCCAATCAAACAAATCATAACATCACAATAAAATATATACATATAAATTAGGAGTTCTCACTTTGTTTGGTTTGGCGAACGGAAAATCGGCTATAGCTTCGCCACTTGATGTTTTTAGCTTACAATTCCTTAAAAGCTTAGACTTTGATGGCTCGACTTGGCTTGGGGAAGGCTAGGAGTGCTCGGCCAAATGGAAGAAGGAGGCGTGAGTAATAGAAGGGGAGCATCACACTTTTAAAATTCAAACAATTAAGAGTTAAGTAAAGAATAAGAATGATTACTTTACTTTAAGTCATATTTCTTTACTTTATGTCACATGTGATGTGATATTTGTTTTGCGTTTTTTAGCTTACTTTTGCTAATTACTTTTTAAAATTTTCTAAGTGTGATAATTAAAAGTAACCTTGTTTAGTTAATTATTAACTACCTTTATATGTTAACATATTTATTAAATTATGTACATAAAGGTGCAACAACGTTGCGACAAATTTAAATCGACAAAACGTTGATTTTTAACAAAATGTTTTACGGTCATATTTTGATGCTTTATTTAAACTATTTATTTATATAAACCAAATTTAAAAATAAATTTTTATAATGTTATTTTAAAAAATAAACACTCGTAAATAAATTAAAATAATTTATTAAACCATTTAAACTTACTTTTCTGAAATCAGAATTTTATCACTTTTGTCGATATAAGCAAATGTTACTATTTTATGTATGTTTCTATTTTCAAATCCTATCGAATATTGTTTGAATCATAAAACCTTTTATATTCTATATTTAAAATCACTTTAAATATTATATTTTGAAGTGGTTAAATTTTGGGTCGTTACACAAGCGGCTAACTGACGCTTCTAAGCGTCGGTGATCTTAGAACCTGTGAAAATCCTCTCTAAACTCCTCAGCCGCCGCTGAGCCTCAATGATGCTCTCTTCTCCTTACGGAGAGTAGTGAATCTTACTGGAGCAATGGGTTCGGGTTCTAGGGCAATTCCTCGATCCTTACCTTTGGCATTCCTATGATTCATCCTGGAAATTCAAGAATGGATTTTTAGGGAAAGGGAAAAGATTTAGACTTAAAGGAAATCCTAATCAAATAATTCTAACTGACAAGAAGGATTCGAAGGAAGGAAATTCTAGGAAAAGGATTAAATTTTAAAATAAATTTTTTATATTAAAGAGTCCTTTAAAAATCGTTTAAAACCATTTATACTTTTCAAAAATACGCCCTCTCTTAAGAATGATTTTGAGACTAATTCTACTCATTCTAGGGTATTACAACCTTATCTATAATGAGTTTTTACCCCATAGGCTAAGGTTTGCCTAAAACCTGGCTCTGATACCAACTGCAACGACCCACTCTTTCAAACCATTCAAATCGACAATAAAACCACACATGCCAGACTTGAATCATTCAAAACAATAGATTGTTAATTAATTGGGGTAAATATAATCAATCAGAAACATAGAATAGCAGAATATCTTGTAGCGGAATAAATAAAACATAGTAGTTCATGAAGCTACTAAATATATAGTCTCAAAACAAATACATAATATCAGTCTGAAAGCAAATACAACTGGAAAACCAAATGCATAAGTCCACTAATACATAAGCAAATGACTGAAGGGAAATAACTGAAAATAGGAAATAATAGATTGATAGATAAATCTCCAGCAGATCTCTAGCTTCAAAAGTTGAATCCAAGCCTGTGATACTCAGGCCGACCCGAGTATAAAGTAAAACAAAACACTCGAGTCAGGGTTAACATACTTATATATGTAAATCAACTCAAGTGAACTGTAATAAGTGAAATGCATCAGTAACTCAAAGGATGCTTTGGATCACCATCCTTTAAGGATCCATTAAACTATTTACATATGTAGTAATATACGCTATATATGTAATGTCTATCAGTAAAGTATAATATTGAAAATAACATTAAGGCGTAACCTATATCCCCCTTAATACATTTTTATAAATGTCATAGCCTATACAGTACTGTAAACTCCACCAAATCGGTGGACTATCAGGGAGCACTTCATTGCTACGACACAAATCAAAATCGTAGCGGGCTCGATAAGGCATATGATAGGGCATGCGATGCTATGCCCAGGGTAGTATTCTACCATTTTGCGGAACCAGGCTGGTGGTAACGCATAGCCACAGCTACCGTCCACCTCGAAACAACATTCTCATAATCAAAGGTGTGCACTAATCGATCACAAAGTAACAGATATAGCATCGAAGATATGTCCGATCGAAGAGGCGATCTCACTTGGCCTGGTTATGGCTATTATTTTAGTCATATCAAGCTGACCCGAAGGTCAGGACTGCGTTTCTTACCTCATACCAGTTGCATCCGCCAAGTCATCCTACTTCATTCTGAATTCTCCACCATGTGCACAGTTGTTAAAGTGGTTCCGGTATTGACAGAGAGTATGTCAATATTCGGCAACGGTCTCTTTAATAGCTAATCGTTATATTTTTCACGCCATGGTAAAAAAAATCTTAAATTATAATTTAAATCAATACAAAAATATTTAACTTCAATTATATTTTAGATTAAAACATTAATTTTACAATTCATATTAAATCAAATTATTATATTCCAAAAATCACATCTTTAAACTTAAATAAAATATTATTTAAATATAAATCCATTAAATCAGATTTAATTACAATTTATTTTTCACTTAACTTCTTAAATTTAATTTATTTAATTTATTATATAAAATCTATATTTAATATATTAAATTAAAACTGTATTTATTAGATTAAATTAAGCTATATTTATTATATTAAATTAAATTTAAATTATACTAAATTAAAACTATATTTATTATATTAACATTTCAAAACTATATTTATTATATCAAATAAAACTATATTTATTATCCTAACATTTAAAAACTATATTTATTATACTAAAATTAATTTTAATTATATATTTTAAAACTGTATTAACTTAAAAACCATATATTATGATTTAAACCTTAAACATATAAAATAATTTATTTTCCAAATATGCTTTTAAAAAAATCATTAGATTAAAATTTTAAAAAAACATGAAATTAATTAAATCAAACATACTTTATAATTTTTGAAAATAATTTAAAAACCGACCACGGTGTCCGTACATAATTTTCTACCCTATGGTCAAATGATACAGATATATATATCATTTCAACCCGCAATAATCTAAATATTCCGGGTATATATTATTTCAACCCACAATCCCAAGTAAAATTCAAAATCAATAAAATCGCTCGGGTTTATCATCTCAACCCACAACGATTTTCCCTAATCTATAAGATTATTCGAGTATGTATTATTTCAACCCACAGTGATTTTCCCAACAATAACTAGGGGAACTTGCACTGTGATAACAACATATATAATAAACATAACTGTAGTCACATATCATATCACATAACATAACAAAAATCAAATTTTCATTTCAATGACAATTCAAGTGATATTAATTCACTTAATAATAAGTACGTAAGTCTTGAGTTCGTGGCAAATGTAAGAGATGACTACGACTATAAAACAAGGCATGAACAAGCACGACTAGCCAAATCACAAGCATGAACAGACACGAACAAAAATTTCTTTTTTTATAAAAAGAGGAGAAGAAAAAGGAAAAATGGTTAGGCCTAGCTAGGGTGGTGGTGCTCATGGGTAGGAGTTTGGGTGGTTTGGCGTGTGGAGGTGGGGTGTGTGCGTAGGTGTGGAGCGGCATGTGGGTGGTGGGTGTGATGCAGCATGTAGGGAAGACCGAGGGTGTGTGGGTGTAGTGCATGTGTGGAGGAGGGTTGTATCATCTAGCCTTTTGTGGCCCAAAACTAACTGCTACTGATGCTACAGTCATCCGTAGTTGTTATTTCTTGGTGACCGAATGCGGCATAGTTAATATTGATACACTAATATGAAAAAAAATTAAACTTCCAATAAACAGAATTTTCCATTTCATGCAAGTTACAATTTAAGATTTAATTACATAATCCCATACGTTAACCTCGTTCAAATCACATATACATGTACAAAATACGATAAGAGCGGCATATGAAGATGTCCCCTTATGATGATTAGAGAACTAATAAATATGAACTTTGCAGTTCTTAGTACATCACAGCAGAAAACACAAAATAGCTCTTATATAGCTAACACTGCTTCCTGCACGACTTTGGAAGCCTATTCATCCAAAAACCTAAAAGTATCCCACTCTCAGACTACTTAAATTAATTTTAAGTACCCGAGAGATTGTGGAGAAACACAAACTTCGAATCAGACAATAAGTCTGGTATGAATAATTCTTATCATCTCTTATAATAAGTAGATAGCTAGTGAGACCACGCCGTTTAGCAGAACGTGTTTTGCCCTCACTAGTATCCAAAAAAAAAACATGCAAATCATTTACTATGCTCTTGCACCCAAAATGATTAGTCTTAACATAACATGAAATAAAGCCATAAATTTTATATATATATATACATATATATATTGGATATTCCAACCACCCATTCATTAGATATCCCAACTAAAAGAAATTTATTAGATTTCCAAACTAAAATCCATTTATTAGAGTTCCCCTCTAAAATCTTTAAAATGACCACCCCTCAAAACTTAAATAGGATTATCCGTTCCAAATTCATCAAAATAAATGCAGATTATCCATCGTACATTGTTCTATAAAAGTTGGTGTGGGCTATCTACCGCATACTCCATAGTTTTTCTAGGATGACTATAAACTCTTGGGTGCCAAATCCCGAGGCTAACCACCTTAGGAAAATATTCTTTATTAGAAATTTGATGTGGGATATCCACCGCACATTCCATGGTTTTCCTAAGTTAACCAAGAACCCAACACTTGGCCAATTAAAATATCATGATCCCCATGATTATTTATTAAAATTCATAATCCCCATGATTATTTATCTTCCCCGGGTATACCACCAATTTAACCAATCCCATTGGCAGCCCCAATTTAGTTGAATTAAATAAAAATACATTGATAGCCCCAATGTATATTTTCGAAAGCATATTTCAGCTTGTAACCTCAAACTATGTATCGAAAACATTAAACCCACCTCAGTGTCCCCAAGGTTTATTTACATCCAATTTATATAAGGATGCCTCATACACATTCAAACCAAGATAAGTATTTTATGCTATAACCCTTCGAAGTACCCCCTTCAATTTAGCAAAACTTTACTTAATAAAAATGGATAAAAACGGCCCTTTGAACCCCTTCGAATGAAGACCCATTCGAAAGCAAATAAACATCTGAAGTTAGCTCCTTCGGAAGCCTTCCTTTTGAAAGCATTACAAAATCATACATTTCGACCTTGTCGGAAGGTCCTACCTTTCGACCTTGTCGGAAGGTTTCTTTTCAACTTTGCCGAAAGGTTTCACCTTTCGGCTTTGTCGAAAGCCCGTGGTATCCCACAATAAAACCATTTATAAACTTTTCGAAAACAATGAAATTCAAAACCTTTCGAAATCATTGAAGGTAACCCCTTTGAAACCTTTTGAAATCAAACCTTTCGAAACCAAAACCTTTCAAAGTCAAAATCCTTCGAAACCATTCAAAAACAATGAATTGTTGGTGTTTGAACCAACCCTTCGAAATCAATGGAACGAGGCCACAAGTTTTATAAAACAGAAGATAACCCTTGACTCCATCTGGGTCAAAAGTTTGAAAGCGGCAACTATGCTTCCAACCCTGTCGAAAGCTAACCTTTCGACTTTGTCGAAAGGTTTCATTTAAAATAAGAAAGCAAACCAATTGTAATCCTTTTCTTTTAAAGACTTTGACAATGTCGAAAGCTAGCGGGCATTATTTATTTAAAATCAAAACAAAGTTTATCTCCTCCGAAAGCTCTAACCTTTCGTCCCTAAACCTTTCGACCCCTTTCAATTCACTACGTACCAGTCGCCTGATACCATCTGCATTAATATTTGACCAAGTCAAAAAGTTTGATACCATTTACCCTGTCGGAAGGTTTGGAATGAAGGCGGAAGGTCTTGCCGAAAGAGTTAAAATAGTGAAAATTGTACTTTAAATGGTTCTTTTATGCCCCTCCTGCCTTGTATGTTTAAATATGATTGGTTGCTAGAATTTTATATTCAAAAATTACTGCCGACATTCCTTATTTGAAATTTGAATAAATTTTAAAAATCCCTTTTCTCCATTATAATTATGCAAAACAATAAAGTCCCATTCCTTAAACAATTTTATAATAACAATTAAAACATCATGAAAAATTCTGGAAAAATTCCATAAAATCAATTAATATGTTCTCTTTAACGTTTTAAAATTTCAAAGCATATAAAATCAAAACAATTCTGAATTTAACAAAAACTGAATAAAACACGTTAATTTGCTCGTTAACGTTCAAAAAACACCTATGTCTTATCCAAACAAAGGTTTTAAATGGTTATATCCTAACCAAAACGCAAACATGAATCGAGATAACCATAGTCGATCCAAACAGAGAAAGATGAGATGATAAACATGAGTATTCACCTTGATTAGTTGATTGGAGAATGAGATAATTTCCTAGCTTTAATTTCTTAGCTTTTATCTTCAATTTATATTCTTCCTAGAGCTTTTAATGGCCAGCCGAAAGTCGATGAGGAGTTATGAATGAGAAAGTGAAAGTTTATTAAGGTGGAGGAAGAGATATATACTAAGAAATGTATCCCCATTTTCAAGTTTACCCCTTTGGAAGATTCCTGCTTCTAAATTTAGTTAAGTCTATTTTAGTTCATTCATTAAGACACGACCATTGGATTTGTTAATTTCATATCCCTAATTATTCACATTATTCTAATTAATTTATCTAATTAAATATGCCAAATAATGTTAATTAAAATTCAAGGGCATTACAGACTCCAACCCTGAAAGAATTTCGTCCCCGAAATTTCAGTAAGGACACAACAACAAGCATATAGCCCGTGCAAGCAAAGCTAGTATAACCTACCAGCAAAAATTTATACCCATATAGAGCATACCATCTAAAATAGCTTGGAAAAATAGTCCTAATCCTGTCTTCTATCTCCCAAGCACAGTCCTTCAAGTTGTCGCTCCATTGAAATTTCACCAACCCGACTATCTTGTGCCTTAACCTCTTCTCATCTTTTACCACAACACAAACTGGTTGCCTTACAAAAATCATATCCGGCTCCACCACTAAGTCCTCCAGTGTCATCGGAGCAATAGTAGTTTCTAGGTCATGAACATACTTCCTAAGATGAGAAACATGGAACACATTGTGGACCCCAGCCAAACTGCTCGGTAAATCTACTCGGTATGCGAGTCTCCCAATCCTCTTTGATATAGGAAATGGTCCAACATATCTCGGTGCTAGTTTCCAGTCTTCCCGAACTGAACCATACCTTTCGTCGACGATACATTGATGAAAACTCTATCTCTAACTAAGAACTCTAGGTTCTTATGCCTTTTGTCTGCGTAAATCTTCTATCTAGACTGAGCTTCCTTCATTCTTCCCGTATCGACTCTATCTTTTCCATCGCCTCTCTCACCAAATCTAGACCACGGACCAATCTGTCTCCGATCTCTAACCAACATACTGGTGATTTTCATGGCCTTCCATACAAAGCTTCAAAAGTGTCATTCCTATAGTAGTCTGATAACTATTATTATAGGAAAAATCCACTAAGTGCAAGTGATCTTCCCAAGAACCACTAAAATCCAGCACACAAGCTCTCAATAGATCTTCCAGTACCTCGTTGACTCTCTCTGTTTGTCCATATGTCTGAGGATGATATGTGGTACTCATCTTGAGCTTAGTGCCTAACACACTCTACGGGATCTTCTAGAACTTGCTAGTAAACAAAGCGTCTCTATCACTGACGATACTACTAGGAATTCCATGCAGTCTAATGATGTTCTTTATGAACAATTTATCACATATAGGTGTCGTCTTGGTTGACCTTACCGAAATGAAATGGGCACTCTTGGTCAACCTGTCCACTATAACCCATATACTTTCATTACTTCGGTTTAACCTTGGCAATCCATCAATAAATCCATGGATATCGAGCCCTACTTCCAAACTGGAATATCCAAAGTCCGAAGCAAACCACTTAGCTTCTAATGTTAGGCTTTTACTTGCTGACAGTTCAAACACTGTTTTACCCATAAGCCAACATCCCCCTTCATTCCTTCCCAGAAGAAACTTCTCTTCATACACCGATACATCTTGGTTCTCCCAGGATGAATCGTAAATTTCGATCGATGACATTCCCTAAAAACCTCCCTCCTATGGTCTCAAACATTCGGAACCCATAACCATTCCTTCTTTCTTATCCAACCCCTATGGTCAAGAATAAAATCCTTCAAATCATCAATCTCAGTTCCATCTTCTAACCTTCTAATACTCTCGGCTAAAACAGGATCCTCTTTCTGCCTAGAAGTAGTTCGTTCGATCATAACTGGTTGGACTTCCAAACAAGACATTATGGCGACATTCCGACTGGATCCAGTAGTCGACCTCAACTGCATATTGTAAGCAGCCAGTGTTTCCAAGTCTCTCCATTCCACCAATATAGCTACACCACATATTTCCTGCTAAGCGCATCTGCCATCTTATTTCCTTTTCCCGATGTATAATCAATGCTAAAATCATAAGCTGTAACAAACTTCAGCCATCTCTGCTATCTCATGTTCAGCACCTTCTAAGAGAATGAACACTGTAAGGACTTATTATCCGTGAATAGCTCAAACCTTTCTCCCAAAAGATAATGCCTCCACACCTTCAATGCGAAGATTACCGCTGCCAACTCCAAATCATGAGTAAGATATCTCATTTCATGTGGTCTAAGTTGTCTTGAAGTATAGGCAATAACCTTCCCATTCTTCACTTGCATAGCACCTAACCTACTACAACATGCATCGGTGTAACCTACCAACCCCTGATTCCCATTTGGAACTACTAACATGGGCGCATTGGTTAACAAATGTTCAACTTGAGGAATGTCTCCTCACATTTTTTAGACTAAACAAACTTCACGTCCTTCCTGGTAAACATGATCAAGGTTCAGTTATCCGCGAGAAATCCTTAATGAACCATCGGCAGTATCCTGCAAGTCGAAGAAAACTTCTAATCTTATTTACCATCTCTAGTTTCTTCTAATTTTTAACACCTTCGATCTTATCCAGATCAACTGCTAAACCCTCCTCGGAAACTACATGGCCAAGGAACTTCACTTTCTTCTCACAAAAATGACACTTGGAGAACTTCGCTTTCAGCTGATGTTACCTTAGGGTCTCGAACGCTATTCTAAGATGATCTGTACGATCCTTCTCATTCTTAGAATACACCAAAATGTCATCAATAAAAACCAACATGAACCTATCCAAGTGCTCTCGGAAAACCCGGTTCATCAAATCCACGAAGAAAGCTGGTGCATTAGTAAGCCCGAATGGCATAACCAACCATTCGTTAGACCCATATCTGGTCCTAAACGTCGTCACAGGAATACTGTCCTCTAAGATTCTTAGCTGATGGAAACCTGTCGCCAAATCCAGCTGGGAAAACACTCTGGCTCCACTCAACTGATCAATAAGTCATTGATTCTCGGCAAATGATACCTATTCTTGATTGTCCTCTCATTCAGCCTACGATAGTCGATACACATCCTTAACGACCCATCTAGCTTCTTCACGAATACCGCGAAGTTCCCCAAGGCGAACTGCTTGGCTAGATAAAATTCTTTCCTTCCAATTCCACTAGTTGTACCTTCAATTCCTTCATCTCGGTTGGTGACATCCTGCTAGGTGGTCTACTTATAAGTTCAGCACCCGGTAGCAGATCTACCCGAAACTCGATTACTCTTTTCAGTGGCAAGCACAAAACTTGTTCAAACACATCTGCAAACTCTCTTACAACATAAACCTGCATCAACTCTGCTTCCATTCCCATGGTACCCAATAATACATAAGCATTTTCATCTGAACTCCTTATTGAGTAAATAACTCGGTTACTGCTATTAGGGTGCTTCAATGATATTTCTCCCTCCTGGCAAAATATCTTAGCGTCATAGCTATCTAACCAATCCTTATCCAATATGATACCAAAACCCAAAAATTCAAAAATATATAAACTGCATGCAAACATATGACCTAACAAATCAAGTTCAAACTAGTCATATCTCATTCCCAGAGTTGCACACCCTCCTATAGGATTCGCAACCCTTAATGGAGTAATAAGGTATAATGGTTCCAGACATAAGAAATCTACCAAATACTGAGATATAAATGAGTGTGATGCACGGGTATCAAATAGTACCCTAACTGGAGTACTATGAATCATAAGCATACCTTCCATCACAGCTTTTCCTTTCTCGGCAGCCGTTGGTCTAGAGGATGATGGTTCCAATGCAAAGACCTTTCTCTTTCCAGCTTTAGTAGCCTCAAGACGCTTGTCCTTGTAATGCCCCATCTGGCCACAGTTGTAGCACTTTATATTAGGCCTCATTGCAACTGCTTTTCCATTACCCGAGCGACACTCATTAGCATAGTGCCCCTTCTTGTCACGCTTGTAACAAACAATATTAGCCTTGCTCTTCTTAGCTGCTACCCCCAACAGGGCACCTTTCTTCTTGAAGAACTTCCACTTCTTACCCTAGAAATTCTGAACCTCGGCTGGTTTCCCCTTTCCAAAAGTAGAAAGCATCCCTTCATTTCGAATAGCCATCTCAACAACAATATGACACGGATCCTGGGGGTATGGCATGGTTGCCCTAGCGATCTTAGGATTCAACCCCCTGATAAACTTATCATTCCTCCGAATAACTGTATCCATGGTAGCATATCCGTAACGAGATAGCTCATCAAACTCCGTAGCATACTCAATCACCGATCTATCCCCTTGGACTAAATCTACAAACTTCCTTAGCAACGCTGAAAACCTCAAATAGAAATCTTTCTTCGAACCTCCTTCGAAATTCAACCCAAGTTGGCTCTTCCTCTGACTCTCCTACTATAACTCTATTCCACCAAAACAATGTTGCTCCCTACAATTGCGTTGAAGCAAGTCTTCTCTTCTTGCATATCTATCAAGCTGAGATCTGAAAATATCCTTTAACAATGCAATAGCCAGTTCTTCACTCCTACTGCATCCCTGATTCCCAAAAAAGGCTGTCCTCCAAGACTAGCGTAATCCCTGCTCAACTTGGCATAGTTATCGCCAACTGGGGCCACCGGATTAGCTCCTCCAGCATTCTCTATAGGCGCTCCCGCAGCGCTCCAGCTTGTATCATATTTAGGAAGAACTAATACATCATCCCCATATCAACCGGTGGAATCTCAACACCAATATTAGCATTTGCATCTGGGTTTGCATTTTCCTATCGACCTTGGTTGCTCCAAGTATTGGGTCGAACGTTTCCACTGGTTGCGATGCGTCTTCCACCTTGAGTCACTCTTCTGTTTCCTGCCTCCATATCTTACTTCCCTACTACCTAAAATCTAATCATTGTAAGATACATAAGAACGGTCTAAGAGAGTGGGAACATACTTAGGTATTTATTGCAAAGTACACATACGTTACTATAACGCTTACCCAAGCCCGACTATATTTTAGATTCATTAGATTATGCATTAAAAATATTTTAAGATTTTAAATTCCTTTTAAGTACATAAACCATGCGCTGGTACCAACTTTATAACATCTCGCCTTCTAAGGCCCAAATCTAACCACTACTACTGCTGCAGTCATCCGTAGTTGTTATTTCTTGACGATCGAATGCGGCATAGTTAATACTGATACACTGGAGCACATGAATATGAAAAAAATTAAACTTCCAATAAATAGAATTTCCCATTTCATGCAAATTACAATTTAAGATTTAATTACATAATCCCAGACGTTAACCTTATTCAAATCACATATACATGTACAAATACAATAAGAGCGACATATGAAGATGTCCCCTTATGATGATAAGAGAACTAATAAATATGAACTTTACAGTTCTTAGTACATCACATCAGAAAACACAAATAGCTCCTATATATCTAACACTGCCTCCTGCACGTCTCTAGAAGCTTATTCGTCCAAAAACCTAAAAGTCTTCCGCTCTTGGACTATTCAAATAAATTTTGAGTACCCAAGAGTTTGTGAAGAAACATAAACTTTGATTCAGACAATAAGTCTGGTATGAATAATCCCTTATCATCTCTTATAATAAATAGATAGCTAGTGAGACGACGTCGCTTAGTGGAATGGGTTTTCCCCACACTAGTATCCAAAACAAAACATGCAAATCATTTACCATGCTCCTGCATCCAAAATGATTAATCTTAACATAATATGAAATAAAGCCATAAATCATATATATATAAATATTGGATATCTCATCCATCCATTTACTAGATATCCCAACTAAAAGCAATTTATTAGATTTCCCATCTAAAATCCATTTACTAGAGTTCCAGTCTAAAATCTTTAAAATGACTATCCGTCAAAACTTAAATAGGATTATCCATTCCAAATTCATTAAAATAAATGCAGATTATCCATCGTACATTGTTTTATAAAAGTTGGTGTGGGCTATCCACCTCACACTCCATGGTTTTTTAGGATGACTATGAACCCTTGGGTGCTGAATCTCGAGGCTAACTACTTCTGGCAAAACATTCTTTACTTTAGAAATTTGACGTAGGCTATCCAGCGCACATTCCTTGGTTTTACTAGGTTAACCAAGAATCCAACACTTGGCCAATTAAAATATCATGATCCCCATGATTATTTCTTAAAATTCATGATCCTCACGATTTATTTTCCCCAAGTGTACAACATATTTAACTATTCCCATTGGCAGCCCTAATTAGGTTAAATTAAATAAAAACATATTGATGGCCTCAATGTATATTTTCAAAAGCATAGTTTTGTTTGTAACCCCAAATTATGTATCGAAAGCATTAAACCCACCCCGGTGTCCCCAAGGTTTATTTACATCCAATTTATATAAGGATCCCCCTTACATATTCAAACAAAGATAAGTATTATATACTATAACCCTTCAAAGTACCCCCTTCAATTTAGCAAAATTTACTTAAGAAAAATTGCTAAAAACCTCCCTTTAAACCCCTTCGAATAAAGACCCATTCGAAAACAAAGAAACATCCAAAGTTAGCCCCTTCGGAAGCCTTCCTTTTGAAAGCATCACAAAATCATACCTTTCGACCTTGTCGAAAGGTCCTGCCTTTCGACCTTGTCGGAAGGTTTCTTTTTCGACCTAGTCAAAAGGTTCCACCTTTCGACTTTGTCGAAAGCCTGGGCTATCCCCCCTATAAAACCATTTACAAACTTTTCGAAAACAATGAAACCCAAAACCTTTCAAAATCATTGAAAATCAAAATCTTTCGAAATCATTGAAGGTAACCCCTTCGAAACCTTTTGAAATCAAACATTTCGAAACCAAAACCTTTCAAAGTCAAAATCCTTCGAAATCATTCAAAAATAGTGAAGTGAATTGTTTTTGTTGGAACCAACTCTCCGAAATCAATGGAGAGAGGCATAAAGTTTTACAAAACAAAAGATAACCTTTGACTCCATCTGGGTCAAAAGGTTTGGAAGTGGCAACTATGCTTCTGACCCTGTCGAAAGGTTTCCTTTAAAAAAAGAAAGCAAACTAATTGAAACCTTTTTCTTTGAAACCATTTGCATGTCGAAAGATCTTTGTCGAAAGCTAGCAGGCATATTTTATTTAAAAACCAAAACAAAGTTTCATCTTCTTCGAAAGCTCTAATCTTTCGTCCCTAAACCTTTCGACCCCTTTCAATTCACTATGTACCGGTCGCCTGATACTATGTGCATTGATTTTTTACCTAGTCGAAAGGGTTGATACATTTCATTCTTGTCGGAAAGTTTGGAATGGAGATGGAAGGTCTTGCCGAAAGAGATAAAATAGTGAAAATTGTATTTTTAAACGGTTCTTTTGTACCCCACCTACCTTGTTTGCCTAAATCTAATTGGTTGCTAGAATTTTATATTCAAAAATTGCTGCCGATTTTCCTTATTTGGAAATTTGAATAAATTTGAAAAAGCCCATTTCTCCTTTATAGTTATACAAAACATTTAAGTCCTATTCCTTAAACAATTTTATATAACTATTAAAACATCATGAATAATTCTGAAAAAATTCCAAAAAATCAATTAATATGTTCTGCGTATTAAAATTTCAAAGCATATGAAATCAAAACAATTTGGAATTTAACCAAAACCAAATAAAACATATTAATTAGCCCATTAACGTTTAAAAAACCTATGCCTTATCCAAATAGAGGCTTTAAATGGTTATATCCTAACCAAAATGCAAACATGAATTGGGTATAATCCATAGTCGATCCAAACAGAGAAAAATGAGATGATAAACATGATTATTCACCTTGATTAGTTGATTGGAGAATGAGATAATTTCCTAGCTTTAATTCCTTAGCTTTTATCTTTAATTTATATTCTTCCTAGAGCTTTTGATAGCCAGCCGAAAGTTGGTGAGGAGTTATGAATGAGAAAGTAAAAGTTTATTAAGGTGGAAGAGATATATACTAAGAAATATAGCACATTTTCAAGTTTACCCCTTAGGAAAATTCCTCCTTCTAAATTTAGTTAAATCTTATTTTAGTTCATTCATTAAGACACGGCCATTGGATTTATTAATCTCATCTCCCTAATTATTCACATTATTCTATTTAAGTTATCTAATTAAATATCCCGAATAATGTTAATTAAAATTTAGGGGTATTACAGGGGTGGTTCGGCCAGGAGGTTGTGGTGGAGAGGGTGATTCCGCCAGGACGTTGTACGGCCTTGGATGATGGTGTACGGCAAGGATAGGGGCGAGTGGAGTGAGACGGGTTAGGGCTTTGGGAAATTAGGAGAAGACGGAGATGGAAGAGATGAAGCTACGGTAAACTTTTCTCAGGTGAGCAAATGAGGAAGAGGAAGAGAGAAACTAGAAATAAAAGTAAGTACCTTTTCATTTCTCAATAGAAACATCCATTCAGAAAAGATACGTATCCATTTAGGTGACCTCAAACATTCTAGCCCAACTGATCAAGCCCAACCAAATCAATTCAAGGCCCAAAACAAATAAAATAATATAGGCAAAAACGCACAAATATTCGCTCGTTCTTACACCGAAAAATGCAGATTAAAAACCTTAGGAATCAGATTTTAACAGAACCAGCAATAGAGTGGAGATTAGAATTCAGTCTAACATCATAAAAAAGAACAAATTTAAAATTTTCAAATTTAGAATTTTCAACCAAAAGTCAAACTTTGACCATATTTGACCAAATTTGAATTTTCAGAAAATTTTCCTTTTATTGAATTTGGAAAAATATATTACTCAACATCTCAAAATAATTATTTAAATTCAAATTTATTTAAATTTAAAAATATAACTTAAATTCAAATAATGCTTAATTTAAAATAGTTCAAATTCGAGAGCTATTACAATATAGCTCTTATAGATCTGATATATACGTTTCTATAAGTTGTAGCAATTCAGAGATAAATACCAAGGTTTGTTTTATAACAATTTTGGTATATATTTTGCTTTGGAATTTAGTGCTATTGCTATCTAATTTTCGGCTGGTACGAGACCAAAGGAAGGTCACAAAAATGAAGAAATAGTTCCTTTTTTTAACCATATATTTTTGAGAAGAAAGAGGAGAATAAATCTCCTTCGTTTACTCAGTCCACTACCCTAATTCAAATCAAATTTGAACACATAAAAAAGGAACTTTACAAACCCCCATAGCCGTCCAAAAACCAAAAATGGGCCATTATTAGGCTAATAAAATATCTAAACTATTTTGTAATTAGTTTACTTAAATCAATTTAACCATTTACCGATATCGTATATCGATACGTACGTATATAACTTTTATATACGTATCCAATTAATCACAAATTGTACTAAATCAAAACAAATTTTTAATAATCGATATTTCATAAATATTAATTAATTTATAACAATTATAAATTAATTAAATCGAGTGGTGCTTTGGAGTATGCAACATTGTTGTTGTGCGACTCAAAGGTATAAATTCAATTAGTAATTAATATTGAATAATTTGAATATTAACATTTACACGTTACCTTAGGTAGTGGTGTGATAGTTTGGCTGAATTTTTCACTTACACAATATTAGTAAAATCCAATTTCACTATTTTAAGTGGTACCCATTAGTGACAATTATTTATACCAATTCTCTTTGTCAACCATATCATAATATGACTCATGAAACTTGGTAATGGCCAAAATTCAATATCGTCAATATTCAACTTTATGGTCCAAAGACAAAGTACTTGGTTTAATAATAACGGTTATTATTAACCAAACCTCTATAGTCAAAGACTTTAATTTACTTAAAGTTGACCGTGATACCAACCCCATATAATCGAGGAAATGAATTTTCTCTTGAATAGTATTTTGCTTCCAATGATTCCCATTGATCCAATTATAGTCGTTCGATGGACGCCATGTCACGATTTAACTATAATCAAAGTGGAGTTTCCACGTTGAAGCTCAACAATATTCTCACGTCGAGAGAGTCGTGTAATATTGTCATTAATATTTTCCGCTTGACCTTAGTTATATTAACCAATATAAAACTACTGAGTCAGTCATTCCATAATTATCTTATAAATATCAGTATGTTACTCCTTGGCGCCCCCCAGTAGACATGAATAATACACTACCCAACATTTGAAAAGCGTTACGTACTCTAGTTTCGATGGATGTATCAATATCCAGTCTCGACACATCTTGACTAGGAATATTTAAAATGATACGTTTATTAAATTGTGATAAATTTCCAATGATTACAACATTTTGTAATTAGTATCACAAAATACACCATTTATAAACTTAAATTAAATAAATAATTAACTATAAACATTAAAACAAGTACATAACAACAAGCAAAACACTTTTTATTTCGATGAGATTTTATTACAAAGTCGATAATTTACTATAAATTACAGAATCGCCTCTAGGGCATACCCCTAAGGGCACAACCAACAATGGCTTGTTCAGTTGCTAAACAAGCCACCGGAGCAATCAAGTGTGGCTTGTTCACTTCGTCATGGTTAGGTCGTGGCTAGTTGGAGCTGTTCTCGTGATTGGTTCATTGAATAGGGGTTGGTTCTTATAATGGCAAAGCTTTAGTTGTTATAGGTTTATAACGGCAAAGTCTTTGTCGTTATAAGTTTATAACGGCGGCAAAGACATTGTCGTTATAAACATATAACGAAAAAGACTTTTTCCATTATAATATTAAAGTCGTTGCATTAAAACGGCTAGTGCAACGGATCCATTCTAACGTTCGAATACTATCCTATATCTTCCTCAACTCCACCATCTCCTCCTTCCACACAACCTTATCATTTACTTCTTCATCCTTTATTTCTGAAAACGTCTTCTTCATACAGACGATCCGATAAAAAAGTTATAGGCAAGAAACCCACGTCCAATCTGCATTCCATCGAATTTTCCAACCAACGCCCATCGTACCAACAGCAAACACTTCGTCCATCACATAAGTACGGATAGTCGCCGTATTCAAACTTTTCCTATAGCTAGCCTTACCAACCGCTCGCTCCTCCTGACTTTCCTCCTATTTATTCTACTAGCCTGCAACAATAGTACCAACAACGTCCTCCATTAAGCGCATACGACAAACATTCATCGTACATGTCTTTGATGATGTAGAACGATCAAATGCAACATCATCGTCTTAATGCGCAACAGCCAAAAATTCGTGACCGTGAAGCAATGCAGAATCTACAAAGGCAATTTTCTTATGCACACAATGCTCTTTCTAATGAAGAAACTGTTGATAGTTTGAAGGAGGAGGAGGAGGAGGAGGAGGAAGACAAAAACAAAGAGGCAGATCCAATAAATACCGAAGAATGCAATGAAGAAGCAGCTGTAAAGTTTCTTGCACGGCTTAGCCTAAAATATAACAAAAGGAAGTGGAAATTCTTAAGTGGAATTTTTGATAGACGACGTAGAGATTCATTTGCAATGGAGACAGAACCTGGCATAGAAGACATTGAGGATGAAAATGTCGAAGAGGAAGGAATGGCGACTGACGGCAGAAAAAAGCATTGTAAGTTTACTTTTGGGCAGTATGTTTCAATTGCTAAATCATGGACACGCATTTCATAAGATTGTATTTCTGGCAATAAAATGAAAGGTCAAAAAGTTTGAGAAAGAGTTGCAGAGTTTTACAACACCTTGGAACCGATGAAGAGCATGGGGATAGCTAAGAGGAGGTTACCGGGTTATGAACGCCACATGCCAAAACTATTTGGCAATACTTACCAGATTGCAGAATAGGCAGTAAAATGGTTCCACTCCTTATGACATTGTAAGCACAATGTCATTTTTAAATTTCTTTGATACTGTAATGTGTTTGAGTAGTTTTATATATCCATACACTTTTGGATTTGTCTTACAGATTAAAGAATCACGTAAGGCCTATTAGCTACAATGCGGACAACCATTCAAATTTTAAGAGTGCTTTAAGCTTCTGTCTAGTTTACCGAAATGGAAGAATCCGAACAACTTCATGTTCGAGCAACAAAATAAAGCCAGAAGAATGAACTATTCTAATTCAAGCCTAGGAAGCGATCCGAGTTTGCAAGAAAGATCCCCACTATATGGAAGTAGTGACAGCTGACCTCTTGGTAGAAACAAATCAATTCAATTGGAGCAGCATAGTGCAGAATTCTCTAGATTTCTAGGAACTTTAGAGACTTTTACTAGAGAAACAAGAGAGCACAGAGCCAACTTTTTAGCTCAAAGAAACCGCAACGAAGTTGGATTTCAGAAGGCTATCATGGATGATTGAGAGTTCAAGAGATGAGCCAATGAGGAAAAGAAAGCTTTTGATGCGAGAGAAGAATTATATCGAACTGATGACTTATGATTTCAGTAAGCTTTCTACTTTACAGCAGGAACTAGTAACCGAGTAGTTGGAAACGTATAAGAAAGTTAGAGGGAGTGGAAGCGGAAATGCCTTGTATAGGGATGAGTTTTAGAAGTTTGGTTGCATTGTAATGGTTAGTGTGTACTTGTGTTGAATCTCTATAGTATCTTTAAATATCTTTGGTTTATGTGTGTACTGTTTATGTACTTGATATAATTTTATTGTACCATTATGTGTTTTGAATTAAGGTTGGACATCATTTTATTAAATAAGTTCCATAATAATAGTAAATAATGGTCAACATACAAATCTTAAAACATAATACAGTAAATAAAGTAGCAAACATAAAACCTCATCAGCATAATACAGTAAACAAACAAGAAAACACAAAACAAACTAGTAATATTGCAGAAATAACTGCTATAATCCACGCCTAAGGATTTTTACTATTCCTTCCTCTGTGTGCCCACAAATTGTCCACCAATTGGTCATGCAATTAGAAATGTGCAGGTTGATCTTCAATATGTTGTACCATGGCAACATATTCCTCCACTGAGTTTATGTTTCTATCGGGTCTTTTGTTAGAATCCTTAAACATGTCCGGGTAATTAGTCTTTTGGTTTTTATACCTGCCTCTTTCGAACTCTACAATCATATTATGAATTATTATACAAGCATACATAATTTCAGATAGAATTCTTGCATCGTGAAATCGAGCAGGATTTTGTAAAATCTGAAACCTTGCTTGCAAGACACCAAACATTCGTTTGATGTTCTTTTCTAAAGCCTTGTATTAAAGTTCTACTTTGGGTAAATTCCATCGACTAGGTAATATACAGTTTGATGCTTGACATTACCAACTTTATATGTAACGTCCATTGAAATTCAGTTAGATAGTTCAAAGAATAGGTATGACCGTTTTAAAACATTTATATCGTTTAACGAACCTAGTACTCCAAAGAAAGCATGCCAAACCCATAAATCATCGGTTGCACCCGCTTCAAGGATAATTGTCGGCACCTTTTTGTGTTCTATGAACATTCCTTTCCAACCCGTTGGACAGTTTTTCCATGCCTAATGCATGCAATCCAAACTTTCAAGCATACCTGGAAAACCTCTAGCTTCTCCTTCGACTAGTATCATGCTTACATCATTTGGTCCCGACGTTCGTAAGTATTCCTCACTGAACTGTTCAATAACTGTTTTACAGAATTCCTTCATGCACTCTATTGCTGTCGATGATGCAATTTTGAAATATTCACCCATATGATCACCAGATGTCCCATAGCTTAACATATGTAAAGCAGCCGAAATTTTAATGTGGGGAGAATGTTCAGATTCTAGTGCTTCATTTAGCCTATAAGTGAAATATGGGTTTTTTTCATGAAGTTTAAGATAAATTTTAGAGAATACATCTTGTCTCATCTGAAATCGATGGCGGAACAAATTTATATCGCATGTTGGATTGTTAATAAACTAGTCCATCATCAGCCTTTCATGTCCATCCTTATAGTCCCTCTTATATCGTTGGTCAATCCATCTAAATATACTTCCATGACGGTTGCTCGTAGATGCTTCACCAAAAAAGTAAGAATATCTGACTGCTGCTTGTTGATTTTGAAACTCCGTCGTCTCATCATCCATTTCTTGTTCATTGTCATAACTTTGGTTCATGTCTTGGTACTACTGGTAGTATAGGTTGGGATCCATGGTTGTCAAGGAGTACGTAATTTGAGCTATTAGTCTGTTTTAGTTTTCTACAATGATGTGTTGGACTTGATCAGAATGCACGATACATAGCTGTCGGAATGCATATATGATAGTATATAAAGAGTTGGGAAATAATGCAAGTGCACATGCTACGAAACTACAAATTCATGCTATAATGCAAGTATACATACTACAGGACAAAAATTAATATTGGTTCAATATGCAAGTGCACATGCTACGAAACTACCAGTTACATGCTAAAATGGAATGCACATACTACAGGACAAAAAATGATATGCTATAATGCAAGTGCACATGCTACAAGACTACATTGTACATGCTATAAAGTGTAGAATATAGGCTATAATGACATGGCAGTAATATGAGTGCATATGGCTATAGTGTACATGCTATAAAGTGTAGAATACATGCTATAAAGTGTACATGCTATAAAATATATGTTTGCAAAGGCTATAATGACTTGGTTGTAATATGAGTGTATATGGCTACATTGTACAGGCTATAAAGTGTATATGGTTACAGAGGAAATGACTTGACAATAACTGCTACAGTGTATGATTGCAAAGGCCATAATGGCTACAGTGTAACTGCACTGTTGGAATTGATATGACAGTAATGGCTACAGTGTCCGTTTGCAGAGGCCATAAATTTGTTTCTAGTATCCACATGATTACTATTTATACACTAAGTATTGACATGGGAGGTTCATAAGATTGCAAATGGCAATCAGACATTGACTCCCCATGATTATTTAGTGTTGATCAAAGCTTATATTCAGGCCAATACAAGATACATGGAAGAGGAGGTCAATGAAGATTTTTGGATTACCGTCAACAAAGCTTACAACAACCATTTAGAATGTAGGATAAGAAGATGAAATTTGGATACTAGAAGTACATTCGTAATGTTTACTAGAGCTTACAGGAGGTATCGAAGAATTATAACCAAGGTAGAACGCAACAATGTTTTTCAAATGACCCGATCAAATTTTGACTCCCTGTATTTTATGGATCATCAAACACACTTTGTTGGCCATGGTGCTTACGAGTTGTGGGTAAATTATATTAAACAGTTTGAGTGAGTATTGTGCCAACGAATGATATATGTCTATGTGTTTGTCCAACTGTCTTAGGTCTGCTTATGTTGAAGTATTAGTTTAATAGAACTTGAATTCCATGATTTGTAATAGTTTAACACATGTCCATCTGTAGTAATATGAGTTGTGTATGTTCGATGTAATTTGGAGACTAAATTATATACTTAAACGTATAACAACATACTTGAACATACAACAAAAGACTTACTTAAACGAATAATAGTCTTGAACATACCACATCGTACGACATACTTCAACATACTACAATAGACCACAACATACTTAAATGTACAACGAAAACAAAGTGCATACTTCAGCATGTTAGTTATGCCCATCACCATGCTGAAATTCCAGCGCACCCAGCCTGTCACGTAGCACGGCTAGTTCTTGTTCCAGTTCGTTTGCATATTGCACTGCTCGACGAGGGAATGGATCATCAATCCGTTCTCATAAACCACAATCAATTGGAAATTTATGACATTTGTAGCCGGCCGTCCAATGTCATTTCCGCTGCGCATAATGGAATATGTAACCGACACTCCGCAAATGCAATATAGTAATGGAGGAGAGTTAACTTCCTGCTCCATCTGAAACTGTTCATTACGAACTTCCTGGCGTTCCTGTGTGTTTGCAGGAACTCTTATCTTTGCTTCATGTGGATAAAGTCCAAACTGTTGTTCATATGCAGGTTGAACGTCCTCCTGGAGTCTTAGTTGGCTAAGATCTGGGGATTTGGTTTGAATATCCTCGTAGTGCTGCTTTTGATACTCGATAAGCCAATCCTCATCGATACGTGGACTTTCCGAAGGCACGTAGCCTCCTATATCAAACTCAATAGAAGAAGGCTAGGATGGCATTGGTGTGAGATGTAAATGAATGTGAGAAAGATGTAGCTTGTAGTGAAGACGTAGTAGATGATTGTGAAGAAGCATATGTGAACTGGTATGTGTATATATAGAAGGGAAGTGGAAAATGGCAAACTAGTAAATATGAGAAGAAGAGAATAAAGGAAATACCCTAAATTTAGTACAGAAAAACATGGTAAAAAATAAACTTAAACATTAACTACCCACTTTCCAAACGGATTGAATAGCTTGTATTAGTTTTCAATAAACATGCGAATCAATATTCATAATTACAATCCAATACCTGCCTTTTCAAATCTTTCCATCTGCCCTATATAATCCATTTTGCCCATTAACTATTTATTATATAAATAAATTTACAGTGTTAGTCAAATAACATGGTTTTAAATGGTGTTAGTTCATTTGAATACAGTTCCAATGATTCGCGGTTGCCAACAACACATAAACATAAAAAATAACGACGTCAATGCATAAACTGAATACAATAGATATATCGTACAACACAGCACACGAACAATAACAACAACTACACAGAGACATGAATGATAAGAACATTGATACACAAACCAAATATAATAGGTTTTTAATACATCAGAGCAAAAGAATAAATACAAAAAGAACATAGAAACAGAAATGAACTACAATACATAAGATCATCCATCTGTACGTGGACGTGTATGACGTCGACGACGTCTCTCATCATCATCATCTCCACCACCGCTCAGACCAGCTAAATGCTCATAGTACATCTGCATTTCAGCAAATCTCTTGCGCTCTTTCTCCAGTCATGCCTGTAGTTGTGCTGCTGCCTCTACCTGCCGACGTAACTCACCATCGTAGTAGTCTAGGCTACACCTATGCTCTACGTATCCTGTATGTCCGTTCCCCATCTGCATAACATATAGATCAGCGTAGGATATCTGGCTCGAATCCGGGTAATGATTGTGCACTGGAGGATGACACATATCAACATAACGGTGTGGTCCAATGGTAGGAACTGCCACGGTCCATCCGAAGTGAGAAGCAGCGGCCACATGATCGGGTGCAAGGTATTCCTGGTTGGGCTGGGTGAGATCCTCGACAACAGGGGGATGTATGCCGTGTCGTATAGCAGACGGACCGACTAAATCTATCACTACTGCATGGGTAATGGTATCACTGGAACCAGTGTAAAATTTACGCCAGAAGTCAACGTATGACTGACCGTAATAACAAAGCCCTCGGCCTGCCACCAACCTCCTGCCCTCGCCAGGTCTAGTTGCTCTGACGGGTAAATCATACAACAATAGGTATGAGGGGTGGATCATCGGGAATAGCATCAAAATCGTACAACTATCTCCAACACCTCTCACCAAGATACCAATATGCACCAAACGCCGAGGGATAAGATAGGAGTGGAAATCTCCCCCCGGTAAGCATACTAGCAATCTCTATAAAATCAATGCTAAAAGATACACTATCATGAAATGGATGCCATATAATCTGGTGTCTGTACATCTTCAAATTGATCTGGTTGTGGGCAATTGAATACACACGACAGGATTCATTATCCCTAGACCCCTGTTGTCCATGCACCAAAATGGCAGACGGGGGAAAAGCAGACGCATCAGAAGTCAAAGTGACGAAATGAAAGTTCCTGGAATACCTAAAATACCGGCACGGTAATAACTCTCAGAAACCAAATAATGAAACCGGGCATCTGAAATGGTGCACTGTATGTCGAGGCATATGTACAAGCACGTAAGAATAAGCGTACCCCGGTCATATAGAATAGCGCCGCTGAAATCCAAATCAGATACGACCTCAATAAAACCAACAGTCAAACTACTGCTCGATGTGCTGAAAAACAGGTTACCCATGAGGTATATGGCAAATAATCGCACAAGCTCCAGATCATCATCAGGAGAGTAATGACTGAGTATGTTGTCCATGACAACACGATTAGCGCTGACTCTAATAGGGTCTTCGGCATGATATGATGCAATGGAAGCGTCAAAATGAGGTAGAAGATAATGAATACGCTTATGATCATGCCATCGAGCATCACCGAACGGAAGCGATGGAAAAGCAGCTAATCCAATTCTAATGTCGGTAAGCATGGAGAAATCAAGCAGTGTAATTCCTAGCTCATTACAAGGAAAGTGGAATGTGTGGGTGGTTTTATACTACTGTAAAGCAACAGCCGCGCACAATTGCACATCACTTTTGATAGCATTGATGATTCCTAAAATTGTAGAGTACATAACAAGTTAAATTACGGAGTGATAAATTAACTAGTTTTTTAAGTAAATGGTTCATTAGATTACCTAAGAAATGGAAATTCAAGCCTGTGTAATAGTGCTACGACTCTATCCTTATTAGCCAAACGTGCATGAAAATATCTAAGCGTTTTCGCTAACGAACCAGTGAACAGATATTTCACGACCGTTAAAGTTAAATAAATTCATACCATATATTTAAATTGACAACGTATTGCAGTTATTTTAATCATACAAAAAAATACTTACAGCCAAACTCGTCTGTGTGCTGACATGTACTTCGTCATCTGAAAGTGCGTGAAAGTTGGAAAGCATAGATAATTTTGTCGCGCTAAGGTTCGGATCCTGAAATCCGTCAAGCTCGGCGAGTCTAGCGGAAATCTGTCCCACATCCCTACGTGTCATACCCGCTCGACCACCCCTACGGCCCCCTGCGATCGTGGCGACCGCCTTCTTCTTCGCCTCCGCCCTGATTATCAAGATTTTCTAACTAACTCGTGGCTCGTCCCACTTATCTGGTTGCTCCGTCCGTTCGCTCAGTCGTCAACGATGAGATAGAATGCACTGAACAGAACATATTGTTGGTAATGGTCTAACTCTATCACTGATACCGATACGTACAGACTTGACCAGCTTTCTTCACTTCTCTTAGGATCGTGTTCGTACTCGAACTTCTTTGAGTCTAGCATCTGTTCTTTTACCATTTGAAAGTCCAATCACCGACTTGTGAAAAATCTCGGATAACAACCATATTCGGCTCCTAGCAACCACATACTTCCCCTCTTGTAGGTTTTAGCTGACTTTCTTATTCGGTCTCTCAAAGCAGAAATGAAACTGAATCCAACTTCTGAATTGAAGTTTTAATTTTTCTTGTAGTAAAACATTGTTATGTTCTCTATTTAGGTTTCCTCACGTGAAAAGTTAACAATTAGCTGCGAGTCAATGACTCCATATACGTTTCTTTATGTGAAAAGTCACATAAATGGTTTGTTTCTTTCCCTACAAACTTTTTCTTATTTTATTTTGCTTTTATCGTACATAGAGAGTGTAATCCTGAATGTATGAATATTAAATTTATGCAGGTCAAAGAAACAAGTAAAATAGAATAGAATAATTCAAAGCTGCGTCGTCGCTTCTCCAAAAGTCAAGGGTTCAATTCTGTCTGTCCAACCCAAATTAAATATCACAGCCATCCGCCATTAGCAAAAATCTCATAGAAGGCCCAAGTTAGCAAAAATATGGAAGCACGAAATCTGATGACCCATTCATCGTCCTTTCTTTTCCACTCCTCCCCTCAATCAAACCACGATCGCTCTCAGACGTACGCCTTGGTCGTTCTCAACCAGCGACTCCCGCACTTTGCGCCGGTTCTCTGGAAGCGTTGTACGTTGATATAATTATCATTATTTTTTGGGTTCTGTTTTTTCATTTTAGTCCATATTTGAGTAAACAATAATCGTTTATGTTGGACAGCTGAGTTGCGGATTTGTGCCGATGGCGGCGCAAATAGGTTATATGATGATATGCCAGAGTTTTTTCCTGAGCAGGATCCAATTGATGTTAGAAAAAGGTAACTTTTTTTTTTGGAATTTGATGTGTATGTTATTGATTGTAATTAATTATGGATACCATAATGTAGAATACCGCAATCTCTAATGTTGAAGATTAGTTATTTGAGCATATTTAGGAGTTTCTAAGGGGCACAGTGCTAGGCAATTGTGACCAAAATATGTATTGTATTTTTTTTTCCCTTCTAAACAGTCATTCTAGTGGTTGAATTGGATGAAAGTAAATGGTGGTTGTAAATTAGTTTTTATAATAAATTTGATGATTAATTTGTTTGTGGTTGAATTGGATGAATATAAATGGAGATTGGTTATTTCAAAACTTATTTGTCAACCTTTTTCAGGTTCAAGCCAGATGTGATCAAAGGAGATTTAGATTCAATAAGATCAGAAGTAAAGGAGTATTATATCAATATGGTTAGTTTTCTGTCTATCTATTTAGCATTTTAAGTTGCACTTGCTGAAAAGATAGGTTAGCATGATCTAAGAAATAACCGAAACATAAAAAAGGGCTGCAATTTATTCCTACACACACACATGTATCAAGCGACTGTCTTGTCAACACTTCATTATTTGTGTGGGGGCAGTAACTGCACTTATGCACTTACCTTTCTCTCTTCTCCAAACCGTTCTCCAACTCTAATCCATGTTATTGTCCATTTCTATCTATAATTCTCAAATTTCAATTTCGCAAATGCTGCCATATTTTTCACTGTTGGCACAACATTGATCTTTGGGTATTATGATACTACAGTTAGCTGACTATTTATATTGATATTCTTTTTATTATTATGATGATGATGATGATGATATGCGTTCGTCCTCTCCAGTTTGGTGATGATATCTTTCGAAATTTTAATTTCCAATTTGATCTTATAGTTTCATTTGGTTTAAGTCATGGTTAATATTAAATGTCGTACTTGTTATATCTAATCCTAAATGATAAATACTCGGCGGCAATGTTTTCAAAATGAGATGTAAATCGTAAAATTCAAATTTTGGATCATAACGTGGTTCAAATTGTAAATCGTAGATTCAAAGGATCTATATTTTAAGGTTTATACACACTTTAAATTGATTTTGTGTTTTGAAAACATTGTAATTGGAATTATGAGTCCAAATAAGTATATTAAATACGTTAGTTCGAGTTGAACGTTTTTATTTATTGCAGTTTTAACTAAGTTTGCATAAATCAAATCGTAAAGGAAGAGATCCGAATCGGGATTTAAATCGTAAGATTTTAAGGTTTGTGACAATGATGCTTGGTGGTATCTTCTCTTACATTTTATTTTCAGTGAGTACCTGATTGATTGAATTAAAAATTATATATAAATGTAACGCTTCAGTCAGTTGCAAAAATTTAATATCAAGTTTTACAAGACACTTTGGATTTTGGAAACAATGGAATAATAAATTTAGAAATACAGTGCATTCCGTGACACTAATTATGCTTATTCTAAAATTGCATGTATACATATTATTAAAAACCCATGGCATGAGTTATGCTTCCAACCGATACAACTTTCACAATACAAGATTCTACATGTATGTTTGGGTTGCTACATTTTTTTTCGTCGCTTCAGTTTGAATACACAATTTTCTATTATGAATGAGGAAATATTCTTGAAATGGTGCAGTCCCACGTGCAGCTTAAACTTTCATGTTTGTAAGCTTAAAACAGTATTTCTATACTTGCCGCTTATGCTTAGCTTGATGGTTGTCTATATTTGAATGTTTTTTTAATAATAACAATAGTGTACTTTTCTATTTAATAATATCAATAGACCAATGATATTAATAAACCGTACTTATACATGGGTAATGTTAACGTCTACTATTTCCTTGGGGAACAGGTTAACATTTTCCTTCCTGTAATTGCCACTCATGCTTAGCATGAAGCTGGCCCTTCTAAATTATAAGTCTTAAGTGTGCGTGTTTTCTGTGTTGATAAATTATTCATTGATAAGTAAGAAAAATGCATGTTCGTGGATTCATCAATCTTTGATGCTCGTATAACTAGGTTTAGAGCTTAGGTCTCTTGAATTAAATAATGTCTGCATTTTTATCCTACGAAAAAAGTTACTTTCATGTATTACTGACAATTGGCTATCAGTTCCACATGTGAGAGGCTTTGAAACCGTGCTTTTGACTTTGGTCTGTAGGTAGCATATTGACCTCTTCATTTGTCCTTTAAAAAAAATAGTCAGCTACATGTTCTTATCCATGGCAATATCACATCTTCGATCATCTTTCTTTTGTCCCACATATGGACATCAACTTTTTTTACAACTCATATAAAGGTAAGTGTGCTCCAATTATGAAAATATAAACACTATAATTCTTTTCAGTTTAGTTATCTGTTAGATGCTTGAAAGAAAATATCATATGCTCATGAATTATTAATTCCTGTAAAGTTATTACAAGGCTGTTCTCTTTGAATCAAAATGATTTTGTGCAAATGAACAACTTTTTGTCATGGCAGGGAGTGAAAATATTGGATGAATCACAGGATCAGGACACTACAGATCTGCACAAGTGTATTGCTTATATATGTGATTGCACTCCACATCTTGAAAAAAAAAATGTAAGTTGGACAATATTGTTCTCACTTTTGATGAAATATTCCTTATTCAAAGTCTGTGTTGTGTTCTACATCAATTTCAAACATGAAATATTGAAATTTGTGCACATTTCAATTAAGCTGGCTGCTCTATATCAATTTCTTAACGTAGGAGTATTTATTTGTACTCCCCTTAAAAAGACATTTTTAAAGTTTATTATATTCCTGTAGTTTGTGTTCTGTTCACCAACTTTATTCGTTCAATTTTGCTTTGAGTAGGAATTTGTTACTATTCATCTACAAGTATCGTAGGAGTTTGAACAGAATAAAGCAATTGCTGTATTATTATTTCTGTTTCATAGTTGATTATCCTTTGCTCGTGGCTAGGAGTATAACTTTGACTAAAAGTTCAAACTCAGAAACAATTGATCAGGTCATGACACGAAACTATATAAACTAAATGCAATTGTAGACGCCAACTTTTTTTTTTTCGTTTTTTTTTTTCGTTTTTTTTTTTGTTTCTCGGTTAATTTTACCTTGTGTGTTGAATTGCAGCTATGTATACTTGTTGCTGGAGCACTTGGAGGAAGATTTGATCACGAGATTGGAAATCTAAATGTTCTACATCGATTCTCAAATATTAGAATTATTCTTCTGTCGGACGATAGCTTGATACATCTTCTACCAAAGTCGCATAGCCACAAAATATATATCCAGCCTTCGATCGTAGGTCCACATTGTGGGATTTTCCCCCTTGGTTCTCCTTCTTCATGTACAACCTCCACTGGGCTTAAATGGGATTTGAGTAAGTGCCGATATTTCTACTAGTATATCTTACAAGTGTATTATCATATATAACTGATTTTCATCGATCCAAGTACCCAAGTATATCAAGAGCTCATTGAATATATGACACATTTACTGTTTTAAATCTCGTTCTGAATCTTGTTACAGTTGTTTTTTTTTTCAAAGATGGGATTACAATCTAGAATCTTGTTTGAAGTAGTATGTTTTCTTGTGTATTTTTCTTTAAAAAGTTTTTATATAGATCCAAAAATATTTAGTCCTATTTGTACTTCCAAATCAGTTTCTTAACTACCATTAGTACAGAATTAGTATAATCCTAATTCTCCAACATTTCTCTTCCTAAACGAATCAAGTATGCATCAATTTTTAATTGTATGTTTTACATTATTAATAAAAAATCCTTTGAATGTCAATTCTAAACATGTGTGAATCCGAGATTGTTCGATGATGTACTTTACGTTCTGATATTTCAATACGAGGTGTACAAGCGATATATACCTGTCTTATTTGAGATCTCATCTTACATGGGATATTCCATGTGAAATTTTTTAGGCTAAACAGGATCGAAGTACGAGATTTGAAACATTGGATGTACTCATCTTAACGCCACAGCACCACAATTAAACATTTTTATATGGGAACAGTTAAAAAGAGAATATCCAAGGGGAATGAATAAAAAGCCTTTTCATATTTTTATTTTTTGGTAAAGTGAGAATCAAATCAATGATTATACCCATATAAATTAAACTAAAATTACTAAATTGCCTTTTTTATAATCAACTTTTTTTTTTCCATCTCAAACTCTCTCCCTCTCTCTTCATCTCTTAACCTTAAACTCCAATGCTCTATTTTTAAACCATAATCGTCTAGTTACCAAATCATGGATGATGTTTAGAATCTTATGCTTTGACCGAATTTTAAAATAAGGTGCATAACTGTCTACTTTATTAACTTATTTTATTTCTTCGAACAAAATTAATAAAAATATATTTTATGTATTTAGATTGAAAATGATACAATAGAAAGTATTGCAAAGAGTTCCAAAATAGAATGAAGGATAGTATTGGAAATATTGGTAATAATTTTGTACAAATTTTTTATTATAAGTTTACCAAATTGTTGCTACCTTTTAACAATTCCCTATAAAAATTTAACCTTTTTCAAAAATTTCCCCTTGACTTCTACTCATCTTAACCAAATTGTTGCTACCTTTTAACAATCCCCTTCCTACATTTGCCCTTTTTTTTTGTTAACATTTGCGAAATAATTTATTATATGTGGGTTTGTAGAGTATAAGGTAATTAATCCTTTTTCCCATCAGAAAATAAAAGAAGATAACTAATTTTCATTTTTTTTTTCAATGTGTGGTTCCAGAGAAGATATACCTGTCTGTGTAACACTATAGCGACAGTTTTAGTAGTATATTTTATAAAGATTGAATTAAGTTTAATTTTATCATAATTGATTATTTTTGGTTATTTTAGCTCAAATGCATTGCCCTTTTTATTCCTATCAGATAATACGAGCATGAACTTTGGTGGATTGATCAGTACATCTAACATCGTCCTTGGAGAGGTGGTCACAGTTCATTCTGATACAGATCTTTTGTGGACAATATCAATTAAAAAGATACCTGCTTTATGATTTCATTTTCATATTCGTTCTCGGTTTTATGCATTTCTTTTGCTGTGCATAACTTCTCGCCTGAAATTGATGTACACTTAGTGAACTACAGCTTCAGTGGAACGGGTATATACCATAAAACATTTGATAATATATTCATTTATTCTTATTGTACAATAATTAAGAGTCAAGAGTCCTACGTTAACACATCTCTTATATATTTTATATTATAATGCACTTGGAGATTATGATTTTCTCAATCTTTTTTGCCTACAATCATGTGCCACAAATGGATATTTTATTTCTATGATTAGAAATAATTGTATTTTTTTTATTTCGATGAGAGAAACACAGAATTATATGTATTACTTTGTTAATGCAACTTTTTCTTTCAATGATCAAAATAATTATTGGATTCCAAGGATTTTGGGTTATGCTGATCTTCCACACGACATTATAGTGTGAAAATAGATGGTTTGATTATGGATTTTAAAATAACACATTTGTATGCACGTGATGTGGTATTTTTTTCATGGGATGAATACAAATTGCAGAATGCAAGTTGTGTTGATGGACTTAATGATCATCCATGGGACATGGGACATAGGGCACGAGGCAAAGTAAATTTATTTTATCAGTGTCTTCTTTTCAAATGCCAATGCTGTTTATTATCCAACGTGAACCAAGTGAATTCTTGATGAATTTGGATTTCACGATGAGAAGGAATAGATCAAGGTGCTCAAGATAAGAGTCAGAAATGGTGAAAAGTACAAGAAGTTTGGCAAAGATTTGCAAATGCCAAATCATGTCGGTACCGATATCAATCGTATCATTACTGAGTTGTTTCTTGATGTGAGGTCCACTTTTGAGTAGTAGGTGAGGATGTAGTATACTTGGTAAAAAAAATTAAGACTCACGTAGGACAAATCAAGTTGGCATCGACATGATTTATAGGGGAAATTTTTCAACGAAGCTTTGGAATTTCAACGCTTGAACAAATATGAAGGAAAAGCGAAGATACAAGGTACAATGTACATGAACCGACATGATTTATGTTATGAATTTGACTTGTTCTTCCTTTCTAGTAGCATGGATTTGATCTTACCTGGTCTTCTACGAGCAAGCGACTTAGATAGATGAATTCGCCTATAAAATATCCATGCTATAGCGACGAAAGGTGGATATTGGGTTCTCTTTCTCTTCCTACTTCATTTTGTCAGGATCAGCTTGAATTTTCTTTGTTTTCTAAATCTGAAACATTATAATTTAGCTGTACATGTGCAAAACCTTTTGAAATAAAATTAAAGTGAATGTAGGTTAGTGCTTTGAGGCCGAATCATTATAAAATTCTATGTATTCAAGCATTTTACTTTCGTTTTTAGATCTATAATTCTCATTTGGGATCGATTTTTATCATTTTTTGGCATTTTATCATTTTTGACACAATTTTTTTGATGTTTTCACTTAAAGAGAAGATTCTTAGGTTTGTTTCTAGCTTTAACTTTGGATTTGAGGTATCTAAAGAATAGATACAAGGATCGTTTGTCGTAGATATGAAGTTATTAAAATTTCAAAGAAGAGTCTGCTACAGATCTAATAAGAAATGGTCCCAAGGAAAGTTGTTTCTAAATCTGGAGTTGCTGCGGGAGGTGATGAACAAGGCTCTCAGCATATTGAAGAAACCATTCAACCTTTGAATGCTTTACCAGGACCTTCATCTCAGCAAGAGAGAGATGGTGACAAAGACCGAGCTGGATATGATGATGGTTGAGATGAATAAGAAGATGCTGGAGAGCTAGAATGCCATCATGGAAAAGACGGAGAAAAGATTTCCAATGATGTTCCAGCTACTGCAAAGGCATAGAAGAAACCGCATGGATTCATCGTCTTCAAATTCTGAGGTAGAAAGTTCATCTTCATTATGTCAAAATCGAAGAGATGACAAGCAAAAAAAGAAGAAGATGATTGTTAAAACATCTAGGAAGCAAAGTGAAAAAGATGGAGGAAATCTAACAAGTGCCAGTCAAGTCGGTGTCGACCAACATCAAGTCAGTACCGAGTTGATTAAGGAGGTTGCTACCGATATGAATGCAGATACAATGGGTTTGTCAGATAGTGAAGTGGAGTTGCAAGATGTTGGCATTAATGACGACGAAGCTACTGGTGCACAAGTTGGAGGTGTTTAGATGAACGCCACAGAAGCAACAAGGCATCGATAGAGAATGTCTGGATGAATGGCTTCCCCAAAGACAAGGAAGCCTAGACATCGTACTACGAACCAAAATCTTTTTTTCAAAGTTAAACACTTGGAGTTATGTTTGACGCTTGCCTAAAGCAGCGAGGAATACATCGCTGATATGGTAAAGATGTTGTTGAATGAGACTAGCACAAAAACAATGATGAGTGGGGCTCATTGCCTAGCCAAACTCATTCACCAAAACACTCTGGTAGAGAGGTATCTGAAGAAGTTTGTAATGGCAACCATGTCATCTTATGATGGAACTACTGATCCAAGGAAGCATTTGCTGAAGTAAGGATGATACTCGGGTAGTGCTCATGCTACAGATGGCGTGAGATGTAGGTGCTTTTCCATATTTTTGAATGGATTTGCTATGATATGGTTTACTTGGCTCATGCTAAGCTTATATCATCTTTCGATCAACCAGCGAAGAAGTTTATGGAGCAATTCCGGCTCCATACTGCTCGACCGAAAGACGTGATGTCTTTATTGAATGTTCATCAGAGTTATGGGGAGACTTTGAATGATTTTCCAAAGAGATTAAATGCTGCCATGACTGAAGTAAGCAATCACACAGAGGAAATTGTTTTGGTGGCGTTGATCAATGGAGTTAACCCAAGGACTGATTTCGGTAGATTGTTAAAGAGAAAGCAACCATCTACCATGGAGAAGTTTTATCGAAAGACATCCCAATTTCTACGCTATGAAGGGGAATATTAGGCTATTAACGGTCAGGAGGAAACAAATTCTGTAGTGCAAAGCAACTTGCTATCAAACATCGCAGTGATAGTGTAGGAAACGTTGCCATGAATGTTCAAACGATAATAATACCCAAAAAGACAACTAAGGCAGTGGTGGGAAGAAGCAAGATGCCAAGAAGCGCATGAGGTATACTAGACCAATAGATTATACTCCATTGAATGATTCTATTGCAAAAATCTACCTTGCCACGCAAGGTACTGAAAACTATAAGAAGCTAGCCCCGAGGGAGGCTATAGAGCAGGAAAAGCATTTGGGAAAGTATTGTCGCTTTCATGAAACACATGGACACAATACCAATGAATGCTGACATTTGAGAGCTATGATTAAGGATTTGATAAGAAAGAAGAAGCCACAACAATACGTCAGGAACCCACAGGCTAGTAGGCAAACAAATAATAAACCTCAAGGTCAGCCTGTCCAAGGGAATCGGTTTGGGTCCAGTGGAGAGGGACCAAGGCAGCCGACGAGAAGAATAGTGATCAATAACTCTGGAGGACCTCATCTTGTAGAGAAAAAGTAGAACGAATTAGAGCAATATGACAGCTCATTAAAGCATGTGCCTCAAGAAATGTTTTCCGCCACAGAAGATGGAACTCCAGTGGAACAACAAAGAATGATGAAGGATGACAACAAATAGAGATGCTGACGGGGTGCAGTTTCCAACGCTTGACGCCATGGTGTATTCATAGATCTACGTCTGCTTTTATACAGTTAGATACGAAATTATCAATCTTTGAAACAGGGATTAAAGTGGTGGATCTTTTAGCTCCATATCGCCGTGGAGGAAAAATTGGACTCTTTGGGGGAGCCGGCGTGGGTAAAACAGTACTTATCATGGAATTGATCAACAACGTTGCCAACGGCCATGATTGGGTTGACAATAATGTACTGAGTCCTTATTGATTGTGGGAGCTCAGTTAATATTTTGTTTGTAAAAACGTTTAATCAAATGCCGCTCAACATGAAGGATCTAAAGCATTGTAAATCTTAAATCCAGGGATTTACCGAAGAGGCCAAGGCACATGTTGACTGCATTGAGTGACCCATTGAACTGGGTAAAGGGGACCGCAAGATAGTGTGGTTACAGATGTTTGTTGTGGTTGATGGATTGTCGACCTATAATGTTTTCTTGGGCCAACCGTCCCTTGCCAGTTTCATAGTTGCCCTCGCACTGTGGTGTCTGATGATGAAGTTCCCTACCAAAAAAGGAGCACGAGCAATACAAGGCGACCAAAGCACTGGTCAAGAATGTTTGTTGCAGAGCTTATAGAGGCAAAGCGACGAGAGAAATGAAAGGATGGAGAGAAGTATCTTTGAATCCAGACCACTGTGCATAGCAACTACTACCCAAGCACTGGCTTGGGTTCCATAGTAAGTTATACAAGCCTATGGATCCATGAAAAGAGTTAGAGGATGTGAGGGCAACACCAGTGAAGCTGACAATCGACATTCCGATCAATGATGAGGATCCAACGGGGTTTCTCAAGATCGGGTCTTAGTTCAGCCTGAATATGAGGAAGGAGTTTGTAGGTTTTCTTCGGGAAACATGGATGTGTTTTCTTGGATGCATTCTTATATGCGTGTTATTTTGATGGAGATAGTGTGTCACATATTGAATATGGACCCAAGATGCCCTCCTGTGAACCAAAAGAGGCGTAGTATGGAACCGAAGCAATCCGATGCATTGAAACAAGAAGTGAATAAGCTAAAGGAAAATGGTTTAATCCGCGATGAACTATGTGACGACCGCCCATGACTCCCGCACCAAATCAAGGGAATAAAGCGCTGATCATGTGCCAGGCAGCCATGGATGACCATCAAAGGTAAAATAATATCGCAGAATCTCTATCGTAATTCACAGCGCATGGATAAAATACAATAGAGAAATATATAGTGAAGCCTCATAACATAAAATTATCATATAAGCACCACAGTAGTTTTATACAATCATCTCAACAAATCCATACATCAAGACCTCACTACAAAACACTCATCAAATACAGCAGCGGATACCCAGTACATATAGTAAGAAAACTATTATGCAAAGCCTCCTGCTCGTCTTCGTCATCTTCAGCGTAGAACTCTAAGCACAGCACCTGCCACCTGCTACCTAGTCTGCCCATCCCAACATGGATGAACAGCCCAAGGTAATAAGAGGAGACATAAAACCTTGAGTCAGACAAAGTCTTAGTGAGCAGTAAATTAACTATCAAACATACCAAAAGAGCATAAGGATAAAAGGAATAGGAACCAAACCATCCCACTCCACCTCTTTCTACAGTGATAGCCCCCAGACACACACTAAGGAGAAGCAAGCATAACATTGCAGATAATTAAAGTAAAACAATAACCACTCGAGTCAAGGACGATGTTTTCCAAATACAAACCCCCAAGGCCTAAACCAAGATCAGATAAGCACCCAGAAAACACCGCTCTTGAGACCGAATGATGATACAACCAAACATCCATGACTCTGGCTATCACCGTTATCATTGCCTTGATTTCACCGTTAATTGAATGACCACCCGTCAAGGGCTAATGGTAACCCCGGTTCTAGCCATAACTCCGCACGTCGTCGCAGCCCGTGCCTAGGAATTTTCGCAACTACCCAGAGTACTAGCACGTCGTCGCAGCCCGTGCCTGGAACGTCGTCGCAGCCCGTTCCAACGTACTCTTGCTTTGAGCATGCTAGAACCTTCAACAACGATAAGATCTCAGCCTCCTAGTCATCCTCCTCGATGACTACTTCCATACTAGCTCAAGCGCCTCTCAAGCTAACCATTATCACCAACCCGGATCGCATCACCGAGTTATCAACATAACTTTGCACGTCGTCGCAGCACGTGCTTGGAACGTCATCGTAACCCGTCCCATCTCAACATATGTCTTGCCTCATCACATCATAGCAAAGTCCCATCTCAATATCATGCTTTGCCTTCTCGCATCATGGCAAGACCCCACATCCTCGAATCCATCCATATGAGCTTCCACATCCGCTTCATATGTTATAGGCAGCTTTCACCATTCAAGAGCCTTTCCACTTAGCTTTTGAATCATCTTCAACCATCTTATTCCAAATCAACTACAAGCTAACTTGGAGCAATCAAATCTATCATACATTCACACAACCAATCATTAGTACAACCAATCAAGCATTTAAACAAGATCTATCAAGCAATATCAACTATAATGGCAATTTCGTAAATAAATGAGCAAAAGTCAATCATATGTGAAATCATGGTTTTTAGCATAGATCTATCAAATATAAAACATGGGTTTTGTCTCTAATACTTGTTAAATAAATTTGCATAAGTAAACATCTTTGGAAACAATGGATCTAGACTTGGATCTAAGAAAAATGCATGAAATCTCTAACTTTAACACTCAAACAAGCCATCAATCCAATATACTCCTTTGGATCCGCGTGAGAGATAACTACCACTCACCAAATCACCCAAACACTATGAAAACTAATCACTTCAGATCTGGACAGCGGAGATCGAGGCTTGATCCGGCGAAATCTCGCTTCGATCGATGAAATCTAGCTCAAACGGATGAAGATCTTCAACTTTGGCTCTTGGATCTTCAATCTAAATCTTCGATCTTGGATGGATGTTAGAACTAGATTGGAATAGAGAAAAGAAGATGAAGAAATGTTGTAGTCGAGTCTTCAAAATGGCAGCACTTCGTCGCTTCAAAAACCGGTGCCAAAAAGTGAGCCAAACCCCTCTATTTATAGGCTGAATCAACCATGAGTCGTCGCTCTTAAGTCGTCGCCGACCCAACTCCTGAGTCGTCCCCGACTCATCCCCATGCCGACTCAACACAGCCGACTTACCATGAGTCCTTCACGACTCATTGCCTTGCCAACCTAGCACAAGCCATTCACACGACTCAACAACCCAGCAACCTAACGACTTATCTACAAAGCCGACCCTATATCCCAACGACTCAACTTAAGTCGGTCACGACCTAAAAAGCCTCCGACCTAAGACACATACGACTCAACATATCTTCTTAAGTCGTACTAAGGTCCTAACGACTCAAGTCCTAAATCGTTCGACGACTCAACCATACACACACACGACTCACGACTCATCCTACTAACGACTCAACAACTTCACGAGACAACACCCTGCCGACCCCAGCCCCTACCGACTCAAGACCCCACGACCTAAGCCTTAGCCCCTTAAGCCGCTAACCCATGAGTCGGTCACTATCTTAGGTCGGTCTATCCTTATCTCGGCCAAACCTATAAGCCGCCCCTCCTATGAGTCGGTCACCCCCCCTTGACTCGTCTAAGCCTATGAGTCGGCCCTCTATGAGTCGGCCACGACTCATCACTTGACCCCTATCTCGCCTCTCTTCTTAAGTCGGCAACTACTATGCCGTTCTATCCCTTAACTCGGTCCATCCCCTTAAGTCGTCTACGACTTATCTATGAGTCGGTCACGACTCATCACTTGCACTCGGGTCAACTCCTAAACGACTCAAGCTAGAGGCCACACAAACAACACTATCGACCTGCAAATTCTACGTTTTATCGACACGTAAAATACGGGTCGTTACATTCTCTCCCCCTTAGGAATTTCGCCCCCGAAATTCCAAGCAAACAACAGCAATCAAAATTATTCCGCATGCCTATCATCCATAGCAATCAACAAACCATGCATCCAATTCTAACCTAGCATGCAGAATTCTAAGACTTAGAACAAGCTACAAATTCATGAGATGTCACGACACTTTAGGGCCATACCTCGAAGAGTCCGGGATGAGCTGCCTTCATCCTCTCTTCCTCCTCCCATGTACTGTCGTTAACATCATCACTCCATTGTACCTTGAGCAACGTAATCGTCTTCCTCCTAAGCTGTTTCGTATCGGTTTCAACAATACGAAGCGGCTTACGAGGTCTCGAAACAACTGGATCAACCTCCAAGTCTTCACAGCTATCAGCAGAAACCACCGTAGTTGGGTCGTGCACATACTTCCGTAGATAAGATACATGAAAAACATTGTGCACACCCGCCATCTTTTCCGGTAACTCCAATCTATAAGCGAGCTTTCCAATTCGCTCGATAATCGGGAATGGTCCAACAAATCTCGGAGTCAATTTCCCTTTCTTCCCAAATCTAATAACATTCTTAAATGGAGAAATCTTCACAAAAACCATATCACCCACGTCAAACTCCAAATCCTTTCGACGATTATCTGCATAACTTTTCTGACGATCTTGGGCTGCCTTCATTCTTTGTCGAATGATCTCTATACAATCCGAAGTTTGTCGAATCATCTCTGGCCCAAGTATCAACCTTTCTCCAGTTTCCAACCAACATGTCGGAGAGTTACACGGTCTTCCATACAATGCCTCATATGGTGCCATACCAATACTCGACTGATAACTGTTATTATATGCAAACTCCACCAAATGAAGGTGATCTTCCTATGATCCTCCGAAGTCCAAAACACATGCTCTAAGAAGATCTTCCAAAACTCGGTTGACTCTCTCAGTCTGACCATCTGTTTGAGGGTGATAAGCTGTACTCAAACACAACTCGGTTCCCAAAACTTCCTGGAAGCTCTTCCAAAATCCACTAGTGAACAACGGGTCTCGATCGCTCACTATACTCTTCGGAACACCATGGAAACGAACTATCCACTTAACATACAGCTCAGCCAACTTCGATGCAGTCCTAGTCGACCGAACAGGAATGAATCTTGCACTCTTGGTCAAGCGATCTACAATGACCCAAATCCCTTCATTTCCCGCTCTTGTCCTAGGCAGACCATCGATAAAATCCATCGACACCTGCTCCCACTTCCATGTAGGAACCTCTAATGGCTGAAGTAATCCACTGGGCTTCTTCTGCTCAGCTTTCACCAACTGGCAATTCATACACTTGGAAATAAAATTTCCAACATCCTTCTTCATACCTTCCTAGTAGTAGGTTCTCTTCATATCCCGATACATCTTATTTCCACCTGGATGAATTGTCAACTTCGAGTGATGACTTTCCCTCAGAACTTCATCTATCAATCCATCAATATCAGGAACAACCAATCGTCCTTGCTTTCTAAGCCAGCCCTCTCGATCGACTTCGAATCCCTTATCCTTCTCCGGGTCCAATCCGGATTTCAAATCACGGATAATCTTGACAAGCTTATCGTCCCGCCTTTGGCTTTCACCAATTCTTTCCACAAGAGTAGGCCTTATCGATAAGTTTGCCAACATCTCAGGTTCCAATTCACATCTAGACCTGAAGTCAAACTCAGCCAAATACTCAAGACTCTTCCATTCCGAAAACATGGCTCCCAAACCTGCATGTCTTCGACTTAACGCATCAGCCACTGCGTTACCTTTTCCCGGAGTATAAGCTATACCAAAATCATACGATGCTAAAAACTCTAGCCACCTTTGCTGTCGAAGATTCAAATCCTTTTGGGAGAACAGATACTTCAACGACTTATGATCTGTAAACAGCTCGAATCTAACTCCCAATAGATAATGTCTCCACATCTTCAAAGCAAACATAATCGCCGCTAACTCCAAATCATGAGTCGGATAATTCCTTTCATGCGGCTTCAGTTGTCGACTTGCATATGCAACAACTTTATCCTTCTGCATCAGCACTGCTCCAAGTCCAGTGCCACATGCATCGGTGTAAACCACCATCTCCTCATTCCCACCCGGAATAGTCAAAACAGGAGCACTCGTCAGTCGCTCTTTCAGGATTACGAAAGCTTGCTCACACTTGTCATCCCATCTGAACACTTGGTTCTTCTTCGTCAATCCTGTCAACGGTGCAGCTATCTTGGAAAAGTCTTTGATAAACCGACGATAATATCCTGCTAATCCAAGAAAACTTCTCACATCAGATGCATTCTTAGGTCTAACCCAATCCTGGATCGCTGCCACCTTAGCGGGATCAACCGCTATCCCATTCCCAGAAATAACATGACCTAAGAACCTCACTTCACTCTTCCAGAAGTGACACTTCGAAAACTTAGCCTTCAGCTGATGTTTCCGTAAGATTTCCAAAGCAATTCTCAAGTGCGTCTTGTGCTCTTCCTCAGTTCTGGAATAAATCAGAATATCATCCACGAACACAAGCACGAACTTGTTCAACTGATCTCTGAATACTCTATTCATAAGATCCACAAAATATGCTGGTGCGTTAGTCAATCCAAACGGCATTACCAGCCACTCATAAAACCCGGATGGTGTCCTGAAAGCAGTCTTCGGCACACTATCCTTCGCCACTCTTAACTGGTGAAATCCCGTTGCCAAATCCATCTGAGAAAACACCTTAGCCTCGTGAAGCTGATCAAACAAGTCATCTATTCTCGGCAACGGATACTTGTTCTTCTTAGTCACCTTATTCAGCTCACGATAATCCACGCACAACCTCAACGATCCATCCGCTTTGGTTGCGAACACAACTGGCGCACCCCATTCGGACACACTTCTCCGAATGAATCCTTTCTGCAAAAGGTCATCAACTTGCACCTTCAGCTCTTGCTGCTCCCTCGGTGCCATCCGCCTAAGAGGCATCACAACAGGTCTGGCTCCCTCAACTAGATCGATACGAAACTCGATCTCCCTATGCGGCGGTAACCCTTTGACTTTGTCAAAGACATCCTCAAATCCATTCACAATAGGCACTGATGACAGTCCATCCCGTGGAACAACCAGCGAATACATGAAGCTCATGAAGACGCCTTCCTCATGCTTACATCGTATCACAACCTTTCGCCCTTCCACATTCCCGACTGTCACCTCAAGCCTCTCACAATCAATCCTTGCCGCATACTTCCTAAGCCAGTCCATACCCAAAATAATTCTGAACCCCGCAAAGTTCAGAACAAAGCAATCACAAACAAACGAGCAATCATGACTCGACACAACTAGACCACGGCATATCATACACAAACATGACGAACCCCCAACTGGATTAGTCACAACCAATGGCCTATCAACAATATCCGGTTTCATACCTAACCGGCCTACCAAATCATCACAAACAAAAGAATGCGACGCTCCAGTATCAAACAACACTCTAACTGGAACACCACAAATGGAAAGAGTACCTTGAACCACCACACTCTTCCCCTTCTCTCCAGCAGTAGGAGCTTTTGAAGACGACGGAACAGCTTCCAAAGCATAGGCTTGCACAACCTGCCTGTCCTTCCTCGGTTCTGGACAGTCCTTCCTGAAATGCCCTGGCTTATCACAGTTGTGGCATTTCGCCGGCGCCTTCGGATTCCTACAATCCTTGGAGAGATGGCCCTTCTGCTGGCAATTATAGCAAGTCACTTCGCCCTTCGGCTTCTTCTGGCCATCCTTACCCCTCTGTTGCTGCTGCTTCCTCTTCTTGTTGCCACTCTGCTGTGGTTTAGCTCCTCCCCTGGTTACAGCAACAATAGAACTTTCCTTAGGAAACAAACTCTCATGCCTAAGAGCTTTTTCCACAAGCTTCTCAAATGGATCGTCCAGATGATCCACCAACTGCCTCCCAAGATAAGCATCCAGACCAGTCACAAACTTCTCATTCTTCTGGTAGGGAGAATCAATATACGATCTGGCATCCTTGGACAGAGCTTCGAACTCAGAAATATACTCAAGAACAGGCCTCCCACCCTGCTTGAGCTCTACAAACCTCTTAAACAAGACAGACTTCTGAGAAGTAGAGATGAACTTAGCTTCAAATCTAACTTGGAATTGCTCCCAAGTAATCTCTTCTTCTGGTGTATCTATGGTGATAGAATTCCACCAATCTGCAGCCCTCCCTTGAAGCTGTCTCGATGCAAGCTTTCTCTTGGTTGCATCTTCAATCCCTAAGTCACCAAAGATCCTTCGGCAAGCATCAATCCATCTCTGCACCTCAATAGTCGACTCCGTCCCCAAGAAAGCTTTTCCTCCGAGAGAAGTATAATCCTTGCAAAGCTTGGCAAAATCCACCGGTCTCGGAGCTTGGACTTGAACTCCCACATCCACAGATGATCCTGAAGCTGGTATCCTCCTCATGATTGAAGTCATCATGGCCTCAAACATAGGAGCATAGTCAACAGCTTCCCTAGCAGCACGGCTATCCCTCGCAGCTTGTCTCTCACTTCTGCTCATCCTTAATATCTGTAAAAAGGAATGATCAGAACACCTTAAGAAACAACTGCATAAGGAGTTCAAATCCATCTAAACTACTATATTATATATAGTAATCATCCATCAAATTACAATTACGTCTCTCATACGTAGCTACGTCAGCGAGCGTTGGCTAAAATCGATTAACCTGGCTCCGATACCAAATGTGACGACCGCCCATGACTCCCGCACCAAATCAAGGGAATAAAGCGCTGATCATGTGCCAGGCAGCCATGGATGACCATCAAAGGTAAAATAATATCGCAGAATCTCTATCGTAATTCACAGCGCATGGATAAAATACAATAGAGAAATATATAGTGAAGCCTCATAACATAAAATTATCATATAAGCACCACAGTAGTTTTATACAATCATCTCAACAAATCCATACATCAAGACCTCACTACAAAACACTCATCAAATACAGCAGCGGATACCCAGTACATATAGTAAGAAAACTATTATGCAAAGCCTCCTGCTCGTCTTCGTCATCTTCAGCGTAGAACTCTAAGCACAGCACCTGCCACCTGCTACCTAGTCTGCCCATCCCAACATGGATGAACAGCCCAAGGTAATAAGAGGAGACATAAAACCTTGAGTCAGACAAAGTCTTAGTGAGCAGTAAATTAACTATCAAACATACCAAAAGAGCATAAGGATAAAAGGAATAGGAACCAAACCATCCCACTCCACCTCTTTCTACAGTGATAGCCCCCAGACACACACTAAGGAGAAGCAAGCATAACATTGCAGATAATTAAAGTAAAACAATAACCACTCGAGTCAAGGACGATGTTTTCCAAATACAAACCCCCAAGGCCTAAACCAAGATCAGATAAGCACCCAGAAAACACCGCTCTTGAGACCGAATGATGATACAACCAAACATCCATGACTCTGGCTATCACCGTTATCATTGCCTTGATTTCACCGTTAATTGAATGACCACCCGTCAAGGGCTAATGGTAACCCCGGTTCTAGCCATAACTCCGCACGTCGTCGCAGCCCGTGCCTAGGAATTTTCGCAACTACCCAGAGTACTAGCACGTCGTCGCAGCCCGTGCCTGGAACGTCGTCGCAGCCCGTTCCAACGTACTCTTGCTTTGAGCATGCTAGAACCTTCAACAACGATAAGATCTCAGCCTCCTAGTCATCCTCCTCGATGACTACTTCCATACTAGCTCAAGCGCCTCTCAAGCTAACCATTATCACCAACCCGGATCGCATCACCGAGTTATCAACATAACTTTGCACGTCGTCGCAGCACGTGCTTGGAACGTCATCGTAACCCGTCCCATCTCAACATATGTCTTGCCTCATCACATCATAGCAAAGTCCCATCTCAATATCATGCTTTGCCTTCTCGCATCATGGCAAGACCCCACATCCTCGAATCCATCCATATGAGCTTCCACATCCGCTTCATATGCTATAGGCAGCTTTCACCATTCAAGAGCCTTTCCACTTAGCTTTTGAATCATCTTCAACCATCTTATTCCAAATCAACTACAAGCTAACTTGGAGAAATCAAATCTATCATACATTCACACAACCAATCATTAGTACAACCAATCAAGCATTTAAACAAGATCTATCAAGCAATATCAACTATAATGGCAATTTCGTAAATAAATGAGCAAAAGTCAATCATATGTGAAATCATGGTTTTTAGCATAGATCTATCAAATATAAAACATGGGTTTTGTCTCTAATACTTGTTAAATAAATTTGCATAAGTAAACATCTTTGGAAACAGTGGATCTAGACTTGGATCTAAGAAAAATGCATGAAATCTCTAACTTTAACACTCAAACAAGCCATCAATCCAATATACTCCTTTGGATCCGCGTGAGAGATAACTACCACTCACCAAATCACCCAAACACTATGAAATCTAATCACTTCAGATCTGGACAGCGGAGATCGAGGCTTGATCCGGCGAAATCTCGCTTCGATCGATGAAATCTAGCTCAAACGGATGAAGATCTTCAACTTTGGCTCTTGGATCTTCAATCTAAATCTTCGATCTTGGATGGATGTTAGAACTAGATTGGAATAGAGAAAAGAAGATGAAGAAATGTTGTAGTCGAGTCTTCAAAATGGCAGCACTTCGTCGCTTCAAAAACCGGTGCCAAAAAGTGAGCCAAACCCCTCTATTTATAGGCTGAATCAACCATGAGTCGTCGCTCTTAAGTCGTCGCCGACCCAACTCCTGAGTCGTCCCCGACTCATCCCCATGCCGACTCAACACAGCCGACTTACCATGAGTCCTTCACGACTCATTGCCTTGCCAACCTAGCACAAGCCATTCACACGACTCAACAACCCAGCAACCTAACGACTTATCTACAAAGCCGACCCTATATCCCAACGACTCAACTTAAGTCGGTCACGACCTAAAAAGCCTCCGACCTAAGACACATACGACTCAACATATCTTCTTAAGTCGTACTAAGGTCCTAACGACTCAAGTCCTAAATCGTTCGACGACTCAACCATACACACACACGACTCACGACTCATCCTACTAACGACTCAACAACTTCACGAGACAACACCCTGCCGACCCCAGCCCCTACCGACTCAAGACCCCACGACCTAAGCCTTAGCCCCTTAAGCCGCTAACCCATGAGTCGGTCACTATCTTAGGTCGGTCTATCCTTATCTCGGCCAAACCTATAAGCCGCCCCTCCTATGAGTCGGTCACCCCCCCTTGACTCGTCTAAGCCTATGAGTCGGCCCTCTATGAGTCGGCCACGACTCATCACTTGACCCCTATCTCGCCTCTCTTCTTAAGTCGGCAACTACTATGCCGTTCTATCCCTTAACTCGGTCCATCCCCTTAAGTCGTCTACGACTTATCTATGAGTCGGTCACGACTCATCACTTGCACTCGGGTCAACTCCTAAACGACTCAAGCTAGAGGCCACACAAACAACACTATCGACCTGCAAATTCTACGTTTTATCGACACGTAAAATACGGGTCGTTACAAACTACACTCGAAATGGGTATCGAATCCTATGTTGGTCAAAAAGGAGATTGCGAAATAGCGAACATGCGTTGATTATTCCGACTTGAATAAAGCATGCTCGAAGGACTGCTTCCCCTTACCGTGGATTGACCAACTCGTAAGTGGAACTGCCAGACATGAACTGCTATACTTTATTGATGCACTCCATCTACAATCAGATATCGATGCACGTCCCAAATCAAGAGCATACGAGCTTCATCGTTAATTTGAGGCTGTATTGTTATTGAGTCATGCCATTCAGTCTAACGACTGTTGGAGCTACTTACCATCGACTAGTGAACATAACGTTTAAAGATCAGATCAAACTAACTATGGAGTTCTATGTGGACGATATGCTTGTGAAATCACAGCGATTGAAGAATCACATGGGTGTTCTCTCTGAAATGTTTGATGTACTTTGGAAGTATGGAATGAAGCTCAATCCATTGAAGTGTTCTTTCGAAGTCGCGTCGGGCAAGTTTTTGAGTTTTATGGTAAACTCAAGGGACATTAAAGCTAACCCAAAACATACCAAAGCATTAAAATAGGTTACTACCCCAAAAACAAGGTGGGAAATGTAGAGCTTTAATGGGAAGGTCGTGACAGTGATGGATTCATCTCAAAGGCGACCGATAAGTGTGTATCGTTCTTCGATGCCCTCAAGTAAGAGAAGGAAAGTTTGTCTAAACAAAGGAATGCCACGATGCTTTCAAAAATCTATTAGAACACATAACCGAACCCTCAAGAAACAAAAGGAATGTTGTCGAAGTCTTTGAAAGGAGATCTATTTATTTACCTAACGGTATCTGCTCACGCATTGAGTGCAGCTTTAGTGCGTCAGGAGAGCAGAATCCAAAGACCAGCATATCATATCAGCAAATAATTTCCCATAGTAGAGAAGAACTCTTCAAAGCTAGAAAAATCGGCATATTGTTTGTTTGTTGATTGCTTTGACGAAGTGGCGGCCATATATCCAGGCTCACCCGATAAAAGAGCCCGACTGATCAGCCGTTGAGACAAGTGTCGCATCGACCCTAAAATTCAAGACGATTAATAAAATGGAATATTGAGTTGAGCCAATATGATATATGTAACCATCCTAGGAAGGCAATTCGAGGACATGCATTGGAAGAGGAATGTGTTAAACTTTCTCAATGGAAGTTATATGTGTGTGGATCTTCCAATGAACACGGTTCTAGGCCAGGAGTTATTCTAGTGACCCCGAGGGATGGAAAATCTGTTATGCCTTAAAGCTAGAGTTCTTGGCAACAGGCAACGAAACTGAATACGAAGTGTTGATTATGGGACTAATGATAGAAAAGGAATTGAGAGTCAAGACATTGAATATATTCAGCGACTCTCAGTTGGTGTTCTGTCAAGTGAAAAAGGAACTTTAGTCTAAGGGTGCAAGACTTTCCCCTTACTCGATGAAGGTGTTGGAACTATTAAACATTATTGAACATCACAAAATAACACACATCCCTATGGAGGAGAATATAAAACCTAATTCATTGGCCAAGTTGGCCAGCTCTGGTGATGCGCAACTTTTGGGTATCGTTCTAGTTGAGACTTTGACGACTCCAAACATAGAAGAGATATGTGTTGATTGGATCTTGGATGTCGAGGAAGAAAAGAATTTGTGAATGACTGTAGTTAAATGATATTTGCTGAAAAGGACTCTTTTGAATGGAAGAAATGAACGACGAAACTCCCGCGTAAAGCACCTCGATTCGTTATGCAAGAAGGAGTATTGTATAGGAGAAGATTCTCAAAGCCCCTATCGAGGTGTGTCATTAAAGACGAAGCTAAGAAAATTCTTAAGGATATGCCTATAGGTAGCTGTGGTGATCACAATAAGGGACAAACACTAACAAAAAGGTTTTTCGCTATGGATACTTATGGTCAATAGTCATGTTAGGTCAAAAGTTGGTTTCATCGTATGTGCTTTAGTCAAAGAGAATCAATGGTACTCAAGTAAGGAAAGTCCTTTAGTCGAATATGCAAGTCATAAGTCAATATGAAGGCAATTATGCAAATAGGAATTTGTTCAAGTCCTTGATCATAAAGTCACAATTCCAATTTAACATAACGACCATTAGAGTTCAAATTTCAAGCTTTTTATTATGCACAAGGGACAATTGAAAAATGAGAGAGAAGTAAAACCCGAAATTCGTCCATTTTCTATTCAAGGTTACATACCTATTTACGGAGAACCTGGACAGTTGGATTCATAACATGTGTCACTTTTAGAAAATGAACGATCATGATTTTCCAAAATAGCACATGCTCGGGATGACATGCAGCACAGTCCTTTTCTTGCTCCATGATAATGATGGCGTGCCATGGCCAGTCTAATCAGGAACCTCCATATGGCTAGCTGGGATGTCAATTTTAGGTGTGTTTTTGAACATGTGATAACTCTAGTTTAGTCAACATGTGATAGCTCTATTAACCATCATCATACGATAATTACATTTATGTCCACTTGAGATAGCTGTTTCAACCATCAGCACGAGATAGCCTTCTTTAGTCATCAACATACGATAGCTTCACCTAATCATTAATGCGCAATAGGTCCTTCCATCTCAACTTGAGATAGCTCTTTTAATCATCAACATGAAATAGCCTTCTTCAGTCATCAACATGCGACAGCTCCATCCATCTCAACTTGCAATAGCTCTTTTAATAATCAACATGCAATAGCCTTTCTATCATCAACATGTGATACTTCATCTAACCATTAACACGCAACAACTCCATTCTTCTCAACTTGCGACACCCTGCTTATGCCTTCACTTGTGATGGCTTTTCTTTGTATCAACTTGCAATAGCACTCCTTGTCCTTAACTTGCGATAGAATTTCTTTGCCTCCACTTGCGAAGTATCAACTTGCGACAACACTCCTTGGCCTTAACTTGCGATAACATCTTTTTGCCTCAAATTGCGATGGCTTTCTTTGTATCAACTTGTGATAGCTGTTTCTCAACCTGCAACAGTTTTGATTTTTTTGGGTATAACATTTATCACCCCCTTTTTGATAAGAGCAATATATACTTTAGTATAAACATCCTATCCTTTTTTTCTCTCTCTTTAATTTCAACCGTTCGCATCCCTCAAATCTCTTGTCTTGACCGTGAATATATTTCCTTTTTATGATTTAATGGTTAGATCTCTCTATCTTCTTCTCTTGTAAATAGCACTCCTTTTCTTCTCCTCCTCTTCTCCTTTACCAGTCCACCCGAAATTTCCTATCTTAAAATATCAAATATTTCCTGTAAAAGCTTTAATTTTCAAACAAAAGAATTTCTCTTAGTAATTCACTTTGCTTGCTATTATTATTACTATTATATCACTAATTTTGAGTTTTGATTTAGTTTATTTTTTCCCCACTAATTAGGGTCCTTTTGAATCTACTAATTCCGTGATTTCATATGGATTTTATTACATTTGTTCATACTTTTTTCTTTGATTCAATATTGCTCTCGTTTAAATTACTTAATTTTGATAGCAAGTTCCGATGTTTATTACCCCATACTTACTTTAACTTCAGTGTCTAAGAGCCATTGACTGCTTATCAAGTTGCAAAAGCTTATTCATTAATGTGCGATAGTATGCTTGTTTACTTAACCAACACACGACAACTCAACATGTGATAGGTCATTTATCTAATGTGCAACAAATCAATACATGATAACCCATTTACCCTCTTTGTTCAACACGCGACGGCTCAATTTACGACAACCCCTTTACTTATCTTATTCAACATGCGACAGCTTAACTTGCGACAACCCTTTTATTCTTCTGATTTAACATGCAGCAGCTCAACTTGCGACAATCCTTTTATTTATCTTATTCAACATGCGATAACTTGCGATGGCCCCTTTATTTATCTTATTCAACATGCGATAGCTTATTTGTTGCTCAATATGGAATGGTTTTATTTAATACTTATACTATTTTATTATGTGGGAATTCGTTAGATACCCACGTTGATTTTTTTTGCATAATGTCAATAGTTAATATTTTGCCTATATATTAACTGATATATCACCCATAGTTGATTACTTCCCTAAAATTCTTTATATTATTTTTTGTCTAAAATCATAAATATACTAGGAGTAAGTTATGTCTAAATTTTGCTTCTTTATTAGTTAACGTTTTATTAACGTACATGCTTTGATTAAAATGGTATAGGCACCATGGCTGGAAATAAAAAGAGACCTTCTAAAGAATCTCCCAGTACTCCTAAACCAAAAAAGCCCTTTGAGGATAAATTCTATACTAATTGCCAATCCTATTTCTCAAGGTAAACGGACATCGAATCTCTATTACAGCACTTTGGAATTTCTGGAGTTGAACTCAAAGTTTCTGGTCCTTCTGACAAGATCAACACTCCTCCAAAGGGATTCTTTTTCTTTACCATATGCATATTTGGCATTCCTACTACTTGCCTTTCAATAATATCATCACTAAAATTCTATCTTTCCTTGGGATTGGCCCTATCTAGCTTACTCTGAACTCCCACAGTTATGTTCACTCCCTTTTTGTGCTACTCAAAGAGCTTGAGATAGAGGATTTAACTCCTACTCTATATTCACTTTCACCTCTTTTGATAGCTAAGTATTAGCTTGAAGGTATTGTATTCTATCTCTACCCTACCGATAGTGGGTTGAGTTTTGATTCGATTAACAAGACTAAGGACTGGAGCCACCGATTCTTCTACGTGAGGTGCTTCTCTCTTGAGATTTCTAGAAGATTTTCTACCTCTGGTATGTCATTGATCTCGTACCTTTTTAATTATTCTATCTCCGTTTCTATCTTTTTTCTCCAGGTTCCACCTCAAAAGATATCGGCCCTAAAGTTCTGACATAAATCGATAAACTTGGAGATGCCACCAAATACTCAAGGAGTCGATTGAGGCTTCTTACTTAGGAGAAACTAAGGAAATATTCGTTAATTTAGCTGTTTCATCTTGTTTTAAGCAAACCTACTGTTCTCGTTCAACTCTCCGATTCAGCATTAACCACCGATAACCCCGAATATTTTCTAGGTTCGATTCTTTTTATTTTTATGTGAAAGAAATGGTGATTTTCTTTACTTTCCTATTTACACTTTCTATTATTTTAGACGATTGCTTGGTTGATCCAACTCTCGTGTCATCGGACAAGGATCCCTTGAATTTTCCTTCTTCACCAAAGCTCCTAGTAAACCACCTCCATATCCCGCTTCTAAAGCTGCCTCATCGTCTTTGACTTCTACGATGGGAGAATCTTTTTTATTGGCTAAGACTAAGAAGCGAAAGGAATATAGTGGTGTGTAAATTTCTTCTAAATCTCCACTCAAGAAATCGAGAGAGGCTGATTCTGCTTTGACATTGCCTATGGTCCCTACTTCTGATATCACCATTACTTCTGTTACTTCTACATTGTCCACTCAAAGTCCAACTGTCGATGGTGCAAGATCACCACTTAGGGATTCTTTAGCCTTCCTTCACTATCAACTAGAGCTTGATTCTCCTCTTTCTCAAGATGTTCCTCCTTCAAGTTTTGGCACAAGGACTTCTTATCCTTTGCGCTTTGAAGAGTTATTAATGCCTATCCTCCAATCTCCTACCATTACCTCTTTGGGTTCAATTGAGGCCTGTAGAAATTAGGCCAACCCGTGGTGGAGTACATAGGTAAATTTCAAAACAATTTTTTCCATTTGAGTTTTATTGGGCCTATGAAGTCTAAGTTTATATAGATCTTACCTAAATTTGTTTGAATAAAGTCAATATTTTATTTTATTTAATAAATAAAGTTTCATTTTATTAAGTTTATATTATATACTATGATATGCGTAGCATATAGACATATGTGTGTATGTTCACTTGCAACATAAATGGTGTACATGGTTTGACATGCCCATATATAGAGGTTGGGATTTACAATGCAACAGACATGTTAGCCCCTTTGTATACATTATATTGTCAAAACATACACACGTATACTTATATATATAAATTTTATAACTTATAAAACATTATTTGTGACATATAAAATTTATATATACACATATTATTTGAAGAAGGGGATCGGAACTTTCCATTGGCAGAAAACCCAAGTACAGGTTACCTTCTGCCGCCATGAAAACTGATGAGGAAGGAGAAGCAGTTTCTTTCATTGTTTTAATTTTGGAAAGTTTGAGTACTTTCTTTATCTGTCAAATTTTGCATATAATACTTGGGCCTATGGCTTGGGCTTTTAACTTTGGGCTGTAATGCCTTTTAAAAATATCTTACCCAATTTCAATTTTTTTTATATATATGTATGAATGTATGTATTGAAGTAATATTAAATTATTTATATATATTATATATCTAGATACATACAAATATGTATAATAAAATAATAATTAAAAATATGAACATGAATACATACATAAATATGTTGTTGGCCGTGCTAAGGTTTTTTTTCTATTCTAATTTTTTTAAATTAATTCTTTATGGAAATTCTATAAATAATATAAAAAAAAATTTTAAATTTCCAAAAATAATACAAGTGTATGTATTTTACATTATAGTACTTGTAGAAATTTTATACATTTATTTGCATCCAATACATATATATTAAATTCAAGTTTTCAAGATAAGTAAAATGCATATATATTCGGCTTCTAAATATATATATATATATATATAATAGTTTTTTATAATATAAATATATATAAACATTTGTAAAATACAAACACTATATGTTATACATATTGTATTAATTAATTTCTGACATTAAAATCAATTTATAATATTATTAAATTTTGAAATATGTAATAAAAATTGTTTTTAATTTTTGGCCATGAGCATATAATATGTTATATATACATAAAAATGTATATACAAATACGTATAATCCATCTAATGGTGACAACACTTATATATGCAGATTCGTGATATTGAGCATATAAACAATAACAACATTATAAAATAATGAATAATATACGTACATAAATGGTATAAAGTAAATTATTACCTTTCACCAAAGCCTAATTGATACACGTAGAAACGTTGAATTTGAACATTCCTCAAATGGAATTCTAAATTCAGAAAACGCTATTAGACCGAATGCAGCTACTACTGCTGTTTGAATCTTATGTTGTAATCTTGAAAATTTTGAGGATATGGGAGAGGGAGGGGGATGGGGAGTGGTCGGCCTTAGCTGTAGTACAGGAGAGAAAAAAAGTTAAAAAGAAAGTGACAGCTATAGAACTTTAAATAAAGGAAATCATAAGGAGTAAAATAAGGATCTAGATCCTCATTTTTCTCTTACCTTATCTCCTCACTTTAATTCAAAAACTAATCCTCCCTTATCCATCATATGGTCGGCCTCCCTTAGGCTAAGCATAGATGCACTCAGTCAAGCTTCGTATGAGCCTCAAAAATCACTTCAAGCCCGATCAATAATTAATGCATTTAAATCCAATTTAAACGCGTATCGGTTTTGTATATCTATTAGTGTATTTACAACTATTGTATACAAATTTTTAACATTGTCACCAAATATGAAGTGAAATTTTATAATTAATTTTTCATAAATATTAATTAATTTAATTAGTTTATAACAATTATAATTTAATTCAACCAGTGATTAATACGAATGATTAAAATATTATCGTTCATGTCACTTCGCAAATATTGTGAATTATGACCAAATTTACCAATTATTTGGCTAAAATACAATTTTATTTTATTAAGGGTTATCATGCAGTGACAATTATTTTCACCAATTCTCTTCATCTAAACTATATCATATTAGGACTTATGAAATTTGGTAATGGTCAAAATTCCAATATCTTCCATATTCAACTTTATAATCCAAACACAAAGTCCTTGGTTCGATAAAAATAATTATTGTTAACCGAGATACTTTTCCCAAAGTTTTTTGACTTTATGTTGACTTCAGTTGATTGTGATACTAACCTCATATAACCGAGGAGATGAATCCTCTCTTGAAAAGTATTTCACTTTTAATACTTCCATTCGACCTAACTATAGTCATTCGATGGACGTCATACCACGATTTAGCTATAATAAAGTGGAGCTTTCAAATTAAAGATCATCGGTATTCTCAAATTAGGAGAACGTGTAAATTTGTCATATCGATATTTTCTATTTAACCTTAGTTATATTAACCAATATAAAACTACTAAGCGAGACACTCCATACTTATGTAATAACTATCAGTACATAATCCCTTGGTGCCCCTCAGTCATAAGTAATAGACCATCCAACATTTGGAAAGCATTATGTACTTTAGTCTCAGAGGATGCATCAATATCTAGTCTCAATACATCTTGAGCAGGGATATTTAAAATAACATGTTTATTGTATTATGATAAAATACTCATGATTGCAACTATTTGTAATTACAAGCACAAACACACCATTTATGGATTTTCTATATAACACACTAAAATTAATTAATTAATTAATTATAATATATTATAATGAGCATATAATAGAAAAAATACCTTTTATTATGAACAAGAATCAATTACAGAGTTAATAATTTATAATAAATTATAAAATTGCCCCTAGGACATAACCCTAACTTTATCAAGGCCTCCCTTCCTTTTTCAAAAGAGGTCCTTATTTCTCTTTTACAATAACTCATCTTAGTACACCTTTTACTTAACGCGTTAAATTGGCCGATTAATTTGGTTTAACATTCATATTCTTTTTAAATTGGAAAACATCTATTTCTTTTTCAGCAATCGTCTTTGTCTTCCTCTCAATGCATGTCATCGCTACGCGAGCTAAATTCTTCATTGTCCGAGAAGATAAAAATTCTTGAGAATGAAGTTTGGATTAGCTCCTTATCCTCAAAGAATGCTCAAATTAATTCCTTATTTGATTTGGATAATAAGAAAACTTGTGACTTGGAGGAAAAGATAAAAAGCTTTAGAGAAAGAACTCTCCTCGAGTCATAAAGAAATAAAAGTAGCTCAGCTTGAAATTTCCAACCTCAAAGAGGCTCTAACTAAAGTTTTGATTTTAAAAATGGATCTAGCAAAGGAGGATCTCTCTCTTAAGAAATCAAAGGCATTTCTTCACAATATAACGAATATAGTATCTTCCTTTTTGAATGAAGCCCTTCCTCGTTGAAAGGATCAAAATTCCAAGGTTGTCTTATATACCACTTATAAAGATAACACTGACTGATGCTCGTATATGGACTTCCCTTCTCTTCGTTTCATCAGAGTAGATTACAGAAGAAAATTTGACATCCTTCTTGATCACATTCTAGGATATTTCTCTAATTTCGGGGACAACGATCCTATTGATCCTACAAAATTCCTGGCTTGTGACGATCTTCTATAGGATAATGAAAAATTAGAGGGTGAAGAGGAAGACAGATCTGATGATGACAATAATGATTGTTTGTACCAAAATTGGGCACAACACTATTCGGATGTGTTTGAAGAGATAAAATGAAGAAATAAATGTAAAATGAGGTAGATCTAACAAACACACCAATCAACAGAAAAGAAATGCTGACAAGCACCATTGTCGAAGTGGTTAATTGATTCAGGCTTTGGTGCAAGAGGTCACAAGTTCGAAACTTGCTTTCGAACGTTTATTGACATGGGATATGTTATCCCAATGATTTGTTGTATATAAAAGTACCATTTTCAAAAAAAAATGCATAGAAATGCACAAATTTAAAGTAGTTTGGCGTATTGCCTACGTCCACTATGAAACGATTGATGTTTATTGAATTCCACTCGCTGACTACAAGAGATTATAATGGTACAACTGAAGTATAGTGATGATTTCGGGAGAGTATCAGCTTAGAGAAGCCAAAAAAGTCCCTTTTCAGTAGGTTTAGGGTCACTATTTATAGGCATGGGCAGCAAATATCTCACCCAGATCTTAGAAGACTTCTTCTCTCACGTGGACGAGCCCATGAGAGCAAGTTCATGTGATTTCGACTCAATCTGGGAGTGATACGAATTGAGTTCGTATCGATCCATAAGTGGTCCTTTTGGGCTGAAATTGGTCAGGTACATTCTTGAGGTGGTAGGCAAGCTTTTGTGAAAATCTGGTGGCACTTGGACTTGTAGATCTTGAGTTATGATTGATGCAAGTTTGGACCTCCAAAGGGCTGTCGAACTCGAATCGTTTCCATTCGTATCGATCTCATTCGTGTCGATAGCACGCACATGTTGGCTAGCTGACGTGGCGCTATCTTCCAGGATCGATCCACTTTTCATGCCGAATGACCGAGTCTTCCTCTTGAACATGCCTTGTTTGTATCCAGTGATGTGACTCTGTTCATATCCATCTAGCGCACATCACTTCGTATTGATTGTTTGGTGTTTGGTCTCGTTCGTGTCGCTTCATTCGTATCCATTTATCGTACTCCATTTCGTATCGATTGTCGGTGGTCACTTCGTATCGATAGCCTCTCTCATATCGATCGGTAATGATCGATATGAATCATGTAGGTGAAGATCGATATGCAAAGTGCATTCAGGGGACCGATACGAGATGCCGATTGTTGATGGACACGAAGTGTGTTAACTTGATGGATACGAAACAACTCCAGTTCAATGGATACGAAGGAAGGTGGTGTTTGATGGATACAACTTACATCTCTCTTAGGGGAATGGATACGAACTTGATGTTTCCTCCATAGATACGAACTGACTGTTAACCATGATGTATACGAAATAGGTTGGGCCTCATGGATATGGAGCAACACATATTCGATGGATACGAACTAATGGCCGCTTGGGGTATACGAAGGAAGTCTTCTGAAGCGGTAAATGTGGACTTGCATGGATACGAATGGTGTTCATTCCCTTGACCTTTATCGTTCAATATCTTGTGCATATGAACTCCGATTGACTTGAAAATTGGTAGGTTGAATTTCATAGCTTTGCTAGTCGTATCATATCGATTGTAGCTCAATCCGAACACTGAAAAAATTTACCGGTATCCATGGTGAGTCTGTGCAGAACCGATCTTTGGGATGAACTACCCTCGGTTTCCAGTTAAGTTCTTGGCGTCACGGCCTTGCTAAAAGGCGGGATAACAATGATAACGATAGGGATGATGGTGTAGATAATCATGTTAAGGATGGTTCGCCAAGAAAAGGCAGAGATGGTAGTTCTAGCCAAGGCGGATCAGAGGCTCCTCAGGACTCAAGTCATGTTGCTGACTTCTCTTCCCCTTACACTAATCATGGAACTAACGGTACACTACCATAAATAGTCCTCCTTGCAGCACCAACCCACCTGGCTTAAGTAAGCTCGTCCATTCATTTTCCAGAATTCAAAGAGCCCAACCCTTCAAGCTAAGTGCCTCAATAACTCCCCCATAAGTAAATTATCTCTTGAACTCCATCTTTTCATCTTGTCTTATTTTATAGCCGACGGACCTAATATTACTTAATTACCCGCATATGAAGAAAAATAGAAATTACATTGAGATTTTGCTATATAAAAAGAGGGATGAAATTTTAAGACTCAAAAAAGAAAGGGAAAGGCCGTGCAAGGACTTGAATGAATCTAATGATAGATATATGTGAATCTTAAAATGCCTTAAATACATAGAAGACATTAGGAACAAATGAGTTACACCTTTTCTCCAAAAATCCCATTTTCACTAATCTAATTTTTGTAAGGAAAACGAAGAACTTACTACAGCTCTATTGGATGCTAATTAGAGACAAAGCCAAATTAATGGAATGCCTCCACTTTTTTTATGTCAGGTTTCCTATGAATGATTTTTCTTTCTTGGGAAACAACTGTGGATGCTTATTTAGGCGGCTTCATAAGAAACACCCAAATGAGAGTGTATCGGACCCACACCATAGAGAATGTTGGAACTTACCTAAGGTCTCTACCACTCTTTTAACTATTAATTCACTACCTCCAAACAAGATGAAGTTTAATAAGAACAAATTTATTGCTGAATAGTACAAGGAGTATATTTTACGATCCTTTGTGACATCATTGTATATTGTTAATTTTGTACTTAAGTTGATATAGTAATGACTTTTTTATGTAAAATTTATGTTTTTGACTTTTAATTTTGTAATGTCATCGACGTATAGGATTTTGAATTTGTCTCTATTTCTTCTCTATCCCTTATTTCCAAAGCAGCCTTAAGTAAATTGGTTAGATTGAAAAGGAATTCTAAGGAGAACACCTCCCTAATTGAAAAGTCTCGTTTATCTAAATATTGCTTCCTTCGCGACCTTCATCATATGTACACACAATTCCATAACTTGGACTATAATTTCTTGGAAGACCAAAGAGACCAACACCTTCACGAGATACGAACCAATTATGTGAAATTATTATGTAGCGACCTCACTCCCCCCCCTCCCAAAGAATGGGATTATGGAGGATTCCCTTCTGGAAATACTCTTATTAGCATCGGTGCCCTTTTCACTACTACGTTTTCCATTTTCCCTTCGTCATTTTAGAAAATACAAGACGCCTTTTCTCAATCAAGGAGATTAAGGGAAAAGAATACACAAGTGTTTGTTATTATCGTTGTTTTTATTTGAATGTAACAGCGTCACTTGTATTCCAAAGGTTGATCTTTCTCGCACTAAAGATTTGTTGTTTTTTATGTTTTGTTTTTTCCTCAGGAGAAAGAACCGAGTTTATCTCTCGACGATCCTAACCTCATTCAATGTCCTGATAACATCCAATCTAGGTTAATAACCATGATAGAGAATCATTCTTCTCGCTCAGCATTGGGCTTATCATCGATTAATAATGCTTAAGCTAATAAGTGGTATAAGTAGTACATTCGATTAGATCTATTTTGAAAACTATGCAAGAAACAGATGACGAGCTTGAAAAGAAGAAATCTTCCAATAATAATAAAATTCTTGACTTAACTGGAAGACCTAATTCACAGTTTGACAGTCAGCAATTGGAGTATGTTAAAAGATTGTCCAACTTAGCCAGTGTATACTGGATTTGAAAATAGACTTAATGAGGTCTAGGAACAAATGTCAATTACTTGGCTATTTTAAATGAAGGCGAGAAAGGACTTCCTATGTCATCACCGGCAAAATCTTCCAAGAAAGCTACTTTATGGGTTTCCTCTTCATCTAGAGGTCATTTGGCATGCAGTGGTAATGCAGCCACTCCTTCAGTACCTTCGCCGTCGAAAAATGAATCTGGCAACCTTACTAGGCTAAGTAAGATTTTAAGTTTGAGTGCAATAAAAAAAGAGTATTAGAATGAAAAGTACACAAAGATATTTTCAAGTCTTTGACTAGAGGTTGAAATGTTGGAACGTAAAAAGAATGAGCTTACATCGAAGGTTCAAAAGCTCAAGTCTGATCAAAATGGCTTATCAAGTTTCCCAACTGAGAAGTGCTATCAAAAATTATGAGAATACATTTGTTATCCAGCCTTTTAACCAGGCAATATCTAAACTGATCTACGGATAGAAATTAAAAACTATCGAGGTAGAAGACCCGAAGAGATAGCTATAAAGTCTATAAAACAAAGCACAATTAAGACTACAAGATGAAGACTGGATCAACCCACAAAACATCCAAGGCAATTCCACCAAGTCTATGGATCAATACTGATTCATAGCTATGGATCGCTACCGAACGATAAAGTTGTACCCAAACAAATCCATTCTCTTCTTATAACCAAATGTTAATTCTATAAGCCCATTCCAAATTCCATCAATCGATCGCCTTTCGTCCAATATCGAATAACTCAAGCACAAGGAATCAACAACTCTACTGTTTGCACAAAAAATGGACAAACACCTCCAAGTCGTATTATTTAGTTGATTATATGTGATTTTCAGTGATTTTAGATGAGTATGTAAATATGAAAGAAGTAGGGGCTGAAATGTAAAAGACACACAGATTTATAGTGGTTCGGCCAGAATGTGCCTACGTCCACTTTATATGTTATTATCTTCTTTCTTTCAGATTACAGGTACAATGCTTCGTATATCAGTATATGAAAGTAGTTTGAAAGTTCCTTCCTTGCTTGAGCTCTCAAACTTGTCTGTCATTGTTGTACCCCTGCCCCTCTATTTATAGAATGAGGTTGAGGGCAGGGGCCTTGGAAGCATATAGCTGCTGGTGGGCCCGGGCTGAAGCAATCTGGACTGGCAATCTTCTGGTTCGGCAAGGCTTCATTCGGCTATGAGCTTGGACCGGTGGTAGGTGTGCATGTGGACCGGCAGGGGAAAGGAGAGGGTTGGTTCGGTGCTTGCCTGGTCCGGTAGTAGGAGTGTGAGAATGTGGACCGGTAGTCGTTTGGTCCGGTTATGTAGGTGGTTCGGTGGCAAGGTTGGTTCGGCAGGGGAGTTGGAGTGGTGGAATAAAGGAGCCGAATGAGATGGGGCCGAACGAAGTGGGGGCCGAGTGAAGTGGAGCCGAATGAAGTGGGGGCCGAGTGTTGTGGAACCGAATGAAGGAATGAAGTGGGGGCTGAGTGAGCTTCTTCATGGAGAATATTGGAAGGCCCTCTAGGTTAGTATTGAGCTTCTTGGCTGTTGAACGAAGTAGAGGTTGCTTGCGAGCCCGAGTGAAACTGCGGCTTCTTGGTCTTGAGGTCTTCTGGGTGAAAATTCGCCCAACATTTGCCCCCCAAAGTGGGGCACGTGCTTGCATGTGTCGCGCTTTGTTTTTCTTGTGGCAGGAAGATTGGCTTTGTAACGCTAGCGATTGGACGCTCGTATTCTGTTAATGTCCTGCAAAGGAATTTACAGTTTTAGTGTGATTTCGAATAACGGCCGTTCATGATCGAAATATTCGAGATGAAGTGAACTGTGCCGTTCAGGACGAGAGAGTGAGCCCCGAAGGGGCTCGGCATCGTCGATGCCCGGTTTATGTTTGTGAAGATGGTTTATTGCCAGCTCAGAGCATGCCTGGGGATCGTTCGCAACCCCGTACATGTGTAAGTAGCTTAGCCATTTCATAATTATCAAATATCCATATGACCGATGGGCTTAAAAATGCGTGTCAAAGTGTAAATTCCCACGATGGTAGGGTTAATAACCATTCAGAGCGTGCCTATGGACCATTCGAGGTCGCGTACACGTGTAAACGATTTAATCCACGTCGGTGAGGATTTTACGACTTATTCATCGCTATCATAATCTTATTTTGTTAGTTAGTTCTGGAGTTCGGTACTTATCTGAGGGAGGCGCTTTGCACGCCACTAGTTTCTGGTCTTGGTCTGTAGAGAGAGAGTTTCATTCGGTTCTTGGTTGGTCCGGCTATTCCCATTCGGCTTCTGGTGGTCCGGTATTATTGGTCCGGTTGGGCGAATTGTTTGGTTCGGTGGTTGTGAGTTCGCCTATATATAGAGGCCGTACCCCCCTTGTTTTTCTTTACCGAACGAGTAGAGCCGAGCCATATTGAGCACCGAATCAGTTAAGTACCGGATCAAACAAATACCGAATCAATCAAGCACCGGACCAATTTAGTACCGAACCAGGTATGTTCCTTTTTGCCGAATACATACGAAAGTTTTCACTTCACCGAATGGGACTACGGCCTTGGGGCCGAATGAGATGGAAACCGAACGAGATGAAAACCGAATGAGATGGAAACCGAATGAGATGGAAACCGAATGAGATGGAAACCGAATGAGATGAAAACCGAACGAGATGGAAACCGAATGAGATGGAAACCGAATGAGATGGAAACCGAATGAGATGAAAACCGAACGAACTTGTGAACTTGAAAACTTTAGTTTGCGAATGAAATCCCACACTTGCACGCATTTGTTTGTTTACTTTTCTATGTTCCTTGTTCTAATGCCATGCTTTCCTTGTGTTGTAGTTAAATGTCTCGCAAGGTAGAAACTCGATCGGGCAAGAGGAAATCCAGGGATAGTGGAGAAACTTCTGCCGTGCCCCCAGCCCAGCCAGATCCAGCACAGCACGTACCCGCTCCGAGGTCACTAGTCGACGGGTATGGTCCCCAGGAGCTTCTCATCTCCCCCCCTGATTGCTATTCTAGCTCTCTGAGAGAGGAGCAACTCGACGCCATATCCCGTTCCTTTGGGATTGACAGGACGCTTATGCTGCTTCCGGGAGATGGAGTGATGCCATATAATCCTCCCGAGGGCTACTTCGCTTTTAGCAGATACCATTGCATGTGCGGCGCTATCCCCCCTATCAACGCTTGGATAGTAAGCTTCACCACATATTTGAAGGTGGCTCCCTTCCAGCTCCAGCCTAACTCATATGCCATCCTGGTGAGCCTCTTTGTTATCTTCCAGAGGAGGTACGGGCGTCCTCCTTCTAACCGGGAAATCCGATACTTGTACAACCTGAGAGGCTATAAGAAGGGGTCTCCGTATATTAGTCTGGAGGCGGCCGTGCCCTTCAAACCGGTTCTGGACTTGTATTCCAAGTTCACCATGTTCAAGAAAGAGTGGTTCTTCGTCAAGGACGATGCTGTTTCTTTCCGCCTTTTCACTTCCGGCTGTAAGATTGATTTCATTTATATTTTTCATGTGTTTTGACGGTAGTGTTTTTTCTGACATGCTTTTATTTCTGGCTAGCGACAGGTGGTGTTGCAGTCGTGGAGGATGATTCCTTAGTGCGAATGGCTGCTGAACTAAAGGCTATTCCGGCACGGGACCGGTCGGCCTCTTTCTTGATCAGGAACGCAACCCTCTTGGAGTATAACTTGATCTTACCGCGCCAGTCCGTAGTTAAGCAAAGGGATACGGCTGAGGAGAGGGCTGCCAAAGCTAAGGAGGGGGCTACAGTAAAGAGCGGTAAGAGGGAGCCTTTCGCAGAGCGTCCCGTGGTTGGGGGGAAGAAACTGAAGAAGTCTGATGGCCCTTCTCCAAGTATTTGCCCGACTGTCCCGGAGGAGGAAGGTGTAGAAGAGGAGGAAGGAGGCGAAGTTGGAGAAGGGTCGGAGGGTGGAGGATATGGCGATGGTCAAGGTGGTAGTGGGGTTGCTGCTCTAACCTCTGAGCAAGACCTCGAACTGGATGAGGCTCTCCGTCGGGCCTTCGGGGAGTCGGAGGGAGAGTCGGAAACGGAGAAGGAAAAGGAGAAGGAAACGGAGAAGGCAAAGGAAACCGGCAAAGCTGTGGCTTCAGCTAGGGTGACTCCGGCGATGCAAGGTGAACTTTTGTCTTCTGCCGATTCCATTTTCGATAGGGACTTAGAAATTTTTTACGGTTCACTTCCGTCCTGGAATGAGATCCAGGACTTATTGCAGTATCCCACTCCTCCGCCGGGTTTGTATAATAGATGTGTCTCCTCACTTTTCTTTCTTTTTAACTTAGCACATTTTTTGAATTGCGGATTATTGTATGTTCGTAACACTTGTTCTTTATTCCAGGGGCAGGCCAGGCGGGTAAAACGTCGGATGTTCGACACCGCCTCGAACAATTTAAGTCGAGGAGAGCTTCCGCGAAACCTTCTACTGATCGCACTGGGGATGTAGTCAGTTACCGCCCTCTTCTTGGGGTCATCGAAGAGGGTATTCAGAAAAGGAAGCGGAGCCGTTCCTTATTTGAGTCTTCTTCTGCTTCGCAGCTTCCTACTCAGCCTCCCCCTACTCAGCCTCCTCGTGATACTACGGAGGAGAGCACGGAGCCCGGCCCCCCTCCTCCTCCTTCCAAGAGTCCTACTGTCATTCATATAAGGCGTCCCGATGTGCCTCGCCCCGTGCCTCGTGACCCTTTTGCTGGTCATCCTGATTTAGACCCAAGCTTTCGGGACATTTCATTCGATGAGACCACGGGCGAGCATCTCCTTCCCCGCAACCCCATGGTAAGGGTGCTGGACGAGGCCAAATCTTTAGATCTTGATTTACTTACTACACGGGTAGTCACCATGGGGGATGAGGCCAAGGCTAATATCGACCGGGTGGCCGCAGAGACCAGGAAGTTAATGGAGCATCATGCTAAGTTGGTCAAGGCCGGGGAAGAGATCGGGAGTGCTAACATTCGGTTGAGGTTAAAGGTTGCCGATCAGGCCAAGCAGCTCGCCGACCAAGCCATCCAGATTTCCCAGCATGAGGAAGCCTCCAAGCGGCTGAAAGAGACCATGGAGAAGGCCAGTAGGGCGGAATTACGGAAGATGGAGGTCGCTTGCAGGGAACGGATTAACATAGCTATCGCAACGGTGGATGAGGTTCGAAATGCGGATCTCGAGCGGGTAGAGGAGTTGTCGGGGAGGCTCGAGGCTGCGGAGATGGCTCAGGCCGAGTTGAAGGAGGAGATGGAGGAGATGAGGAGGTCCCTCAGGTTGAAGGAAGAGGAACTAAGGAGGTCACTCCAGGCTGACTGCTTGAGATACCAGTCAGAGAGGGACGTCGCCGTCGCCAAGTTGCAAGCTTCCGAGGCCCGGGTGAGGGAGTTTGAGGAAAACGAGGGGATGATGGATGAGATGCTGCAGGATATGTACTTCCACACTTGGAAGGAGGGCGGCTTGTCTTGGATGGACGATTACCCTCGGGTCATGGCCAAGGTGTATCTCCAGGCTTTAGAGGAGGCCAGGGTGAACGCGGGTAAGGAAGGCGGAGAGGCTTTCAACTTGAATGCGGTTACTGCTCAGTTCTCAAAGGAGGAGCAAGCGGCGGTGAAAGAGGGGATGCGGCTGCTTGCTGCAGAGGAAGCGGGCGTGCAGTTGGATGATGAGGATCAAGCGGCGGATGCTGGTGAGTTATTCTTCTTCCCTTTCTTTTCTTCCCGTGTTTCCATAACTTGGTTGTTCGTTTAATGAATTCTTCTTCCGAATTGGACAGGCGGGACTTCTGATCCGCATGCTGGGGGCTCTGATCCTGCGGCTAAGTAGACTGGGGAAGTTGGTGATGGAGTGTGGAGGCATCCGCCATCTTTTTGTTTCTTTTTTATCACTGTTTATGTTAGTCTTTGATATGCAACTGTAATAAAATTATTTGCAAAGAATAACTTCGTGTGATCTTATAATATAAGCAGATTTTGTCATGTTTAAATGTTGTTGCTATCTTTATGTGCTGTGTGAGAAGTATAATTATGTATATGCCTGTGATTCTAGTTGTGTTTGATGTTAAGTTTTTGCTTGAAATATAGTTTCACGTTTTGCAATGTCAGTGTATGAATAAGCTATAGTTACGCATTTATGTACAAGAGAAGAGAGTACCGCCCTTTATGTTTTATTCGCAGGCGGTAGCTTTGAGTGTCTTGTGTAACTGTTCACGGGTATAGCTGAGCGCCCTGCCACCCAGTACGCAGGCTTAGAGCCTCATGAGTGAATGCTTCCTATTCGGTTTCCTGTACTTTAGAGTTTGTTATACAGGATAGGGGAAAAATATTTAAATGGAATGGAAATATAGTAAAAGTAAAACTTCCAGTCACGAAAGGCCGTCGATGTGCTTAAGTTCGTGGCAAACGGGTTTTGCAGTCACTTTCCCTAGCTGTGGGTCTTGGAGACATTTGTCACCCATCTTACGCCTCTGCGGGGAGTTTTCTTTTTTACCACAGCCGCACTTAAGACACATCGGAGCCGAGATCGCGCACGGTAACTACCCGAACCATTATGGTCCGTAATCGTGGGTATTATTCGATTTACCGTGGCCGGCTAGCGTGGGTGCCGTTGGCCGTGAACTACCCCTGGCTGGCCACACCTTATGTTGGGGCTTAAAGTAGGTTCACAGTTGCCGGCGAGCCGAACGCCGTAATGTGCTGCCATCGGCTATAGTCGGCCTTTATGATGACTTATAATCGGCTCATTACAGTTGGCTTTGAGGGCAGGCGCGCAATGAGTTAACCCGCAGCAGAGGGATGCTGGAGCAAAAGTGTCTCATTGGCGAGTGCATAGAATCGTAGCGTACCTGTTAGGCCCAGTCCAGATGAGGCCGTGGTGCGTCTTGAGTGGAGATGCCATAGGATTTTGTTCAACAGAAAGGGATAAAACTTAACGAGCAGCCAAGACATAAAGGAACAAGTTAAAAAGAGACAAGATTTTTTAAAGTGGTTCGGCACGGAAATGCCTACGTCCACTGATTCTCTTTGTTAATTCACTTCATATGGGCAGTACAAGTTAAGAAAAGTATCAACGGAGGTGTCGGATGTTCCATGCCCTCTGGAACACCTCTCCGTCCACTGTTGACAAAATGTAAGCTCCGTTGTGGAGATCTTTATGAATTACATATGGTCCGTCCCAGATGGGGTCCAGTGCCCCGGGGCGCGGAAAGATTCGCCTGAGGACAAGATCTCCTTCTTGTAAGCTGCGATGCTTGACTTTGGAATTGTATTGTGCTGCCACTTTTTGTTTGTGAGCTGCTGCTTTGAGTGCTGCATCGTTTCTCCTTTCCTCGATCAGATCCAAAGACATGAGGAGGAGTTCTTCGTTTTCTTCTGGGTTGTAGTGGATCCTACGGTGGGAAGGCACAATAGTCTCAACTGGGAGCATTGCCTCCGATCCATATGCCAAAGAGAAAGGAGTATGTCCCGTTGATGTTCTGAAAGATGTGCGGTATGCCCATAGTGCCGTAGGAAGTTCGTCCACCCAAGCGCCTTTTGACTTTTCAAGTTTCTTCTTGATTAGGGTTTTGAGAATTTTGTTGACAGCTTCAACTTGTCCGTTTGCCTGAGGGTAAGCTACTGATGAGAAGCTTTTATGAATTCCATGTTCTTGGCACCAGTCGGCAAATTCTTCGCTGTCAAACTGGAGTCCGTTGTCGGATACGATCTTGAGTGGGACTCCATACCTGCACAGAATGTTTTTGATCAAGAAGTTGATAACTTTTGCTGAAGATATTTTATTTAAAGGTTCCGCTTCCACCCATTTGGTGAAATAATCGACTGCCACTATAGCATATTTGGCTCCGCCTCGGCCCGTTGGCAGTTCGCCAATTAAGTCAATTCCCCATACAGCAAAGGGCCAAGGGCTAGTCATTTGAGTAATTTCGTTTGTGGGCAGTCGAGGAATCTTGGCGAACTTCTGACATCTGTCGCATTTCTTAACGAAGTCTAGGGCATCTTTGTTTAGTGTGGGCCAGTAATATCCATATCGGAGTATCTTTCTTGCCAAAGTCTGTACTCCAGTGTGATCTCCGCATCCTCCCTGATGGATGTTTGTTAATATCTCCTTGGCTTCCCTTCCGGCGACGCATCTTAATAAGGGGCTAGAGAAGCCACGCCGGTAGAGGATGCCTTCTTGTATTGTGTAGTGGGGAACTCTCCTCAAGATCTTCTTGGCTTCGTCACGCCTGTCGGGTAGTATGCCATCTTGCAAATATTTCCGGATAGGAGTCATCCAGGTTCCTTCTTCGATTGCAGTTATCAGATTCACTTGTTCGAAACTTAGGGCTAGCTGCCTTGAGATTGCTAGTGCTCCGGAAATGGTGCTGTTCTTCATACTAGCTTGCTTTGCAAGTTCATCTGCCTCTTGGTTTTCTTCTCGAGGAATGTGTTTGATTAGATAATGGTCCAATTGATCGAGCAGCAGTTTGGTTTTCTTTAGGTATGCTGTGAGTCGTTCTCCTCGAGTCTGGAATTCTCCTAGTACCTGGTTTACGATAAGCTGAGAATCGCTATGAATACATAAGGAATTGATTCCAATTTCTAGGGCCAGTTCCAATCCCGCTATTACTGCTTCATATTCAGCATCGTTGTTAGTGGCCGTGAACTCCAATCTTAATGCATAGTACAACTTTCTTCCCCTGGGGGTGATGATCACAATACCTGCCCCCGAGCCTTGTTCGTTCGATGCTCCGTCTACAAAGAGGTTCCACTTGATGTTTTTTGCTACTTCGGATTGTTCCTTGCCTTCGTTGATAGTGAATTCGGCAATGAAATCAGCCATGGCTTGTCCTTTGATAGCGGCGCGAGGATGGTAGGTGATATCATACTGACTTAGTTCGATGCACCATTTGAGGAGTCGCCCAGAAGTGTCAGGACGATGGAGCACTTGTCTTAGTGGTTGATCGGTTAGAACCCTGATGGAGTGAGACTGGAAGTAGTGGCGCAGTTTTCGTGACGCGATCAATAAACAATATGCTAATTTCTCAAGTTTAGGATATCTGGCCTCTGCCCCTGTAAATCTCTTACTTACAAAGTAAACCGGGCGTTGTGTGCGGTCTTCTTCTCTTACCAAGGCGGCGCTTAGAGCATGAGATGATACAGCGAGGTATAGGTATAACACTTCACCTTCATTTGGAGTTGAGAGTACTGGTGGTCTCTGAAGGTGTTCGATTAGGTTGAGGAAGGCTTTTAAGCATTCGTCGGTCCACTCGAACCTCCCTTTGTCTTTCTTGAGTGCTTCGAAGAAAGGGACACACTTGTCAGTTGCCTTGGAAATGAATTTGCTTAGGGCGGCCACCTTTCCGTTTAGGCTCTGCATTTCTTTTCGAGTGGAAGGTATCCTTATTTCTTTTAAAGCTCGGATTTGTTCAGGGTTTGCTTCGATTCCTCTGGCGTGGACGATGAATCCTAAGAATTTTCCCGATGATACTCCGAAGGAGCACTTTAGAGGATTCAGCTTCATTCCATATCGGCGAAGTACCCGAAACATATCGTCCAGATGGCTTACATGGTCGTTGGCTTTCCTGGACTTCACCAACATGTCATCCACATATACTTCCATAGTTCGTCCTATCAGTTCTGCGAACATTTTGTTGACGAGGCGTTGATAGGTAGCTCCAGCATTTTTGAGTCCAAAAGGCATGACTTTGTAACAATATAATCCGCGGTCGGTGATGAAGCTAGTGTGGTCCTGATCGGGAGCGTGCATGGGGATCTGGTTATATCCGGAGTATGCATCCATAAAAGATAGGAGTTCGTGCCCAGCTGTGCTGTCTACGAGTTGGTCAATTCGGGGAAGTGGGAAGCAGTCTTTCGGGCAAGCGTCATTCAGATTGGAGAAGTCAATACATGTTCGCCACTTTCCATTGGCCTTTTTTACTAGCACTGGGTTAGCGATCCATTCTGGGTAGATGGCTTCCCGTATGAAGCCATTAGCAAGTAGATTTTTTACTTCCTCATCAAGGGCTGCTGATCGCTCTGCCCCCATGCTCCTCTTTTTCTGCTTTACTGGTACCTTGGTGGGATCGATGTTCAACATGTGGCATGCTATGTCTGGGGAGATTCCTGTCATATCGGCATGGGTCCACGCAAATACATCTAAGTTGTGGCGGAGAAAGTCAATGAGTTGATCCTTCAATTCCGTTTTCAGCTGAGATCCGATTTTTAATAGTCTACTTGAATCATGCTTATCTACCGATACGAATTCCATAGCCTCTGCAGGCTCGGCGGTAGCCTCCTCCTCTTTATCCCTGGGGTCTAGTTCATTGAAGGGATCGCTTGTGTATCGAAGAGGAGGGGCTTTCTTTAGTTGCTATGCCTCCAAGCTTTTCATGTAGAGAGTGGTCTCTGCACCTTTTCCTTTATTCTTTCTACGGTTATTGCGAAGTTCAGTTACGTAGCAGTCTCGGGCAGCATCTTGATCTCCTTCTACTTCTCCTACTCCGTTGTCTGTTGGAAATTTCATTTTCAGGCACCAGGGGGCTAATACAATCTGAAAGTCAGACAAGGCTGGTCTTCCCAAGAAAGCGTTGTAAGCCGAGTGGTTTTCTATTAGTACGAACGTTTGTTTTCGCACAACGGAGCGGGGATGACTTCCTATTTCGACGAAGAGGTCAAGTTTCCCGAGGGGCATTTTTGCATCTCCAGTGAACCCGTGCAGTGGTTTGTCACAGGGGGATACATCCTTCATTGATAACTTCATTTTGTCGAAAGCATGTTTGAACAGGATATTTACGGAGCTTCCCGTGTCTATTAGAATCCGAAAAACTTTAGCTGGACCAAACCAGGCAGAGATGACCATGGGATCCATATGTGGGTACTGTCTTCCTTCCAAATCATGCCTACTGAATACAATGTCATTGTTTTCTTTTCGTTTCGGGTGGCGTTCCTCCGTGACGGAGTTAACATATCCTTCGGCATTTCTAAGCGACTTGTCGTACCTTTCCATCTCTGCCCAACTTCTGTCGGCGATGTGTGGTCCTCCTGAGATGGTAAGGACCACTATCTTCTCTTGACTAGAGCCACTGGTGTTGTGATTGTTGCGATTCCCTCCGCCTACTTCTGGGAGGGGTTGCTTTGAGTTCTCATTGGCAGGAGTTGGAGTCCTGTTCTGACCTTTCACATAACGTTCCAGTCTTCTTCTTCTAATGTGTTCTTCGATCAAGTCCCGGAGATGGTGGCATTCATTGGTGTCATGTCCGTGGGATTCGTGGAAGCGACAGAACTTTCCGGACTTGAGTGCGTTATCTGATTCTTTCTTGTGCGGGGGGCGCTTGTATCCGAGTTCGCCCTGAGTGGCTAGGTAGATGTTTTCGATTGTTTCATTCAAAGGAGTGTAGGAGTCAAATCTTGGCCCTGGTCGATATTGGCGCTTCTCAACCTTTCTGCCCCCAGCATTTTCTCTAGATTCATTTCTTCGAGCGTCCTTAGCTGCAGTGGGAACCTTGTCCTGAACTATCTTGCCTTGTTGCCCTGACTGCCTCTCCGTAGCAGCGTCTTCAAGTCTCATATACTTTCCAGCTTCATGGAAGAAATCAGGCAAGGTAGCTGGTTTTTCCTTAGTTAATCTTCTGGCAAACTTGGTGTCTGGATGTACACTACTACAGAGGGCCATTAGAGTGAGTTTTTCATCGGCATCTTGAACTGCTGCCGCTGCGGCGTTGAACCGTGTTAGATATTGTTGCAGCGTCTCTCCGGATTTCTGTTTGACATTGGATAGAGAATAAGCATCCTTGGGTTGTTCCACATGGATGCGGAACTGGCTAATAAACCTTTCTTTTAACATCTCCCATGAGCTGATGGATCCTTGGGGTAGATGGCAGAACCAGGAGGTAGCTAGATCTGATAGGAATAGCGGAAAGCATTTACATAATACTCCTTCTGTTGCTCCACTCATGAGCATATGCTGGGTGTATCTCTGCAGGTGTACGATGGGGTCGGAAGTTCCTTTGTAAGGTTCCATGGTTGGCATTTTCCATTCCCGGGGAGTGATGGCAGTTTCGATATTTCGGGTAAAGGGACTGGTGACCCTAGCGCCTATTCCCCGGTCCCTTTGCTCCCGTTGGACACATTCTCTGAATAATCGTGCCATTCGTTCGTCAGAAATTGGAGCGGACAAAAATGAGCTCGGTTCTTCCCTGCGGGATCTATCTCGTCCAGATGACCTGTAGGGATGGTACAGTCTATCACCTCTAGCATTATCCAGTGGTTGTCTTTGGCTGCTTGGATGCACGCTAGGACCAGCTACAGTTGCCCCCTGCCTTGATCTTCCCCTGTGGGGTTCTGTTTCGAGCACATCCATGGGGTCAACTTCGGGCTGGGTTCTAGCTCGGCTCCGTTCAGCGGGGTTTCCATGATTAGGTGGCATGACTGGCTCAGCTACATCCGACCCTCGCCTGGTGCCTCCCCCGCTAGGTTCGGTTCCAAGGGCTTCCTCGAGTCGGAATTCGGGCTGAGTCCGGGCGCGGCCCCTATCATCGTTTTTCCTGTTGATAGCTTGTTCGAAGAGTGAAGACCTTTGTTGCCTCCGGGATCCTCCGGATTGGGATTCACCCCATGATTCAGTGTTGCGGTTGGACTCTTCAGCATCCCTTAAGCGTGTCATGAGTTGGTCCACCAAAGTTTCTTGTTGGGATGTGAAGCGGTTAGTTACTTCAGCCACAACCCTGTCCAGATCTGCCCTAGTGATTGGTTGTTCCGTTGCGGGACCAGTTGGATTTTCCTGATTTTCATCTGGTACTGCTGTTGAAGTGGGCTGATCTGTGATTGCTGGATCTGGAAGGCTTTTAGTTGCGATGTTCTTTCCTTTGTTAACATCCCTTCTCTGTTTGGAAGGCATGATTTCTAAGCAACGAGTGATGTTGTTAGGAAGAAGGTTGAGTGGGAGAAGATGAAGCTTGAGTTCTGAAGATGAAGTCTGAGTTCAATTCTCAGTGAAAGCACCAAAAATGTTTGCACAAAAAATGGACAAACACCTCCAAGTCGTATTATTTAGTTGATTATATGTGATTTTCAGTGATTTTAGATGAGTATGTAAATATGAAAGAAGTAGGGGCTGAAATGTAAAAGACACACAGATTTATAGTGGTTCGGCCAGAATGTGCCTACGTCCACTTTATATGTTATTATCTTCTTTCTTTCAGATTACAGGTACAATGCTTCGTATATCAGTATATGAAAGTAGTTTGAAAGTTCCTTCCTTGCTTGAGCTCTCAAACTTGTCTGTCATTGTTGTACCCCTGCCCCTCTATTTATAGAATGAGGTTGAGGGCAGGGGCCTTGGAAGCATATAGCTGCTGGTGGGCCCGGGCTGAAGCAATCTGGACTGGCAATCTTCTGGTTCGGCAAGGCTTCATTCGGCTATGAGCTTGGACCGGTGGTAGGTGTGCATGTGGACCGGCAGGGGAAAGGAGAGGGTTGGTTCGGTGCTTGCCTGGTCCGGTAGTAGGAGTGTGAGAATGTGGACCGGTAGTCGTTTGGTCCGGTTATGTAGGTGGTTCGGTGGCAAGGTTGGTTCGGCAGGGGAGTTGGAGTGGTGGTATAAAGGAGCCGAATGAGATGGGGCCGAACGAAGTGGGGGCCGAGTGAAGTGGAGCCGAATGAAGTGGGGGCCGAGTGTTGTGGAACCGAATGAAGGAATGAAGTGGGGGCCGAGTGAGCTTCTTCATGGAGAATATTGGAAGGCCCTTTAGGTTAGTATTGAGCTTCTTGGCTGTTGAACGAAGTAGAGGTTGCTTGCGAGCCCGAGTGAAACTGCGGCTTCTTGGTCTTGAGGTCTTCTGGGTGAAAATTCGCCCAACATCTACTCCTCCACCGATCCATCTAATTGGTTCCAAAACTAGCCTATGGCTATACAAACAAGTCAAGCAAAAATCAAGCTATCGACACAGTGATCCATTCCAAGGTGGTCAAAACGATCCATAACCAAGTTTTATGGATCGGTACTAATCCATCCATATTGCTAGCTGGCCACGTCTTCTCTTGAGCAACTACCGGGAGATTGTAAAGAAAGTGAGGATGAACGTGCTGGAGCCTTTCCCACCGACCTACTGCTATAAATAGACATGAAGAGGCTTCATGTGGATCTTTTAGCTCTTTGACAATTTTACATATATTTCCTGTAATTGGCTGCCGAGTAGTACTGAACGATAAGAACAGCAGTTGTAAAATAGAGATATCATTGATAAAATCTCAAGTGGACGCATGCATCGATTAGCCGAACCACTATAAACGTGTGATGTTCTATTTTTTCTTATTTTCATTTACTTTGCATCACTTTTGATTTTCTACCTAATTTATTGGGTGTTTGTGCCATTTTTAATATTAACATTTTAGTGCCTTCGTTGAGAATTTATTTTCATACATGTTTGGATCCATCAACTACTATTGGATTGTCTAAATCTGAGGGACAGATCCAATTTCCTTCATTTTTTGGAATTTATTACTACTCATATTTTCAAGAATTACACAAGAGATTTCTACAATGGCCCCAAGAAGAGATCGATCGACAACTTTACGTGCTATAAAAGATGTTGAGGAGATCGATCTCCAGCATGTTAATGAGATTGCACATACAACCGCTACGGATGTTTAGTACCCAGCTGATATGGTCACCGGAGTTGAGATGGACCGCATGATGAAGCAGGTGGAAGACAAGCTCTAAGAAAGCCGCAATGAGTGGAATGCGCAAATGAAGTAGAGATTGGACCTGTTGAATCAACTAACCAGCAATCACAGAAGGAGCAGGAGAGATATAGTGCCTTCTGATTTGGAATTTAATAGTTCCTTGTCCTTGGAGCAAAGGAAAAGGGATAGAAAGCAAAAGATGCTAAAGAAGGAAACCGGGAAGTCGAAACAGAAGGCATGACCAAGCCATGGCCAAGGCCTACGAATCGGTACCGATCCATCATGAGCGATCAGTACTGAAACATTAAACGTGGGTCCTGGTGCTCGACTCCTAGGTGATGATGCTGGTTTGGCTTCTGAGCATGCTATCGACGATCATAATGTTGGAACACAGGAGGGTACTGCAAATCTACTACGGAGAGACTATGTGCAAGGAACTATTGAATGAATGATTCCTTCCGAGTCATGGGAACCCAATATCATAAGACTAACTGAGAGCGTTTTCTGGGCCAAACACTCGGGGCATATTATGTTCACTGCCATTCAGTAGACCCACTTGAACTAGATTTGACTGAAATGGTTAGGATACTGATAAATGAGAATCAACACCAGTTAAATGAAGAGTTGGGTTCCTCCTCATGCCGAGGAAGATATCTTGCATGAGAAATATCCATGGAGGTTTGTAATGCTAATAATGTCGTCGTACAATGGTAGAAGTAAGCAGTAAGTAATGCTCAAAAGGACATCGTATTGATGGCGATGATCAAGGGAATTCATCCAATACTTATTTTAGGAGATGGTTGGAAATGAAACCCCCATCAACGATGGATATATTTTACAGAAAGGCCAATAAGTTCTTACGCTTGGAAGAGGCACGTACTCATCCCCGAAGGGATGATGTTGGGTATTCAACTGAAGTGATATAGAGCAATGTTATAGTGAAACAATCTGGAGAGAGCTTTGGGAATGTAGATATAAATGTCGGCGAAGAGTATAATGGTTAAAACGTGGTGATAATGAGGCTGAGAAGCGAAATCCAGAATATAGGAATCATCCCATGATTCCTAATTATGATAGCTACACTAAGTTGAATAACTCAATAAAGAATGTCTACATGGGAATTCATGGTACTGAGCAGTATAGGAAGCTGGTTTCGAGGGAGTCGATTGAGAAGGAGAAAAAATCTAGCAAGTTTTGCAGATTCTATGAGACATATGGTCACAACACAAATGAATGCAGACATCTATGTGACATGATCGAGCAATTGGTTCGTAAAAAGAAGTTGAAGCAGTTTGTAAAAGCCCCACAGGATGGCGGGTAAGGAAACTCCAACCCCCATGAGTCGACACCCCAATGGAGGAAACCCGAACCTAGTGCGAATGAACCTAGAAGGCTTAAGAAACATCTTGTGATAAATACTATAATCGGTGGACCGCATCCAACTGAAAGAGTTAGAATGAGATGGAGCGGTATGTTGGTGTTTTGAAACATGCGGTGAATGAGAACTATTTTGCTGTCGAAGGTGCTCCGGTAAAGCAACTTAATAGTGTGACAAACGATATTGTTTTCCGTAATAGAGATGTTGATGGAGTAGAGGCCCCGACTATTGATCTGCTAGTTATTTCTCCCAAGATCAGATCTGCAATAGCGAGAAAGTCTTGGTTGACTGTGACAGTTCCGTCAGCATTCTATTTAAAAGAGCCTATAACCAGATGCTTCTGGAGGCAAAGTACTTAAAGTCATGTAATTCTCAGATCCTAGGATTTAAGGGGACGACTAGTGAGCCAGTGGGATGCGTGGATCTACCGGTGGTTCTCGGAGAGGGCGATCGCAGGAGAGTGTGAGTCGTGCTTTTCATTGTGTTGAATATTTACTTTGCATATATTGCTTTTTTGATGGACCAGGCCTTGCCGAATTCAGAGCGTCCACTGCTTCTTGGTGTTTAACGATGAAATTCCCGACTGAGAATGGTGTGGGGATAGTTCAAGGAGGTCAGGGGCTTGGCCGTGAGCGCTACGTCGCTAATTTGAAAGAGGTTGGCGAAGAGAAAAAGGAAAGGATGTAGAGAGAACTCTTTGCATCAAGGTTCTAGACACATAGCAACCACCACCTAAGCCCTAGCTCGAGCAACATAGTTGGTTCCATAAGGATATGGATATGAGGAAAGAGCCATTGGATGGAAGGGAAGCTCCAGCCAAGTTAACGATCATCATTCTGATCAACCATGATGATCCTACATGGGTCTTGAAGGTCGGATCACAACTTGGCGCGATGATGATAAAAGAATTAGTTGCTTTTCTCTGGGCGAACTTGGATGTGTTCACCTGGACACACTCGGACATGTGTGGAATATCGTTGGAGATAGCGAGCCATGCATTGAATATAAATCTGAAGTACGTTCTCACGAAACCGAAACACCACAGCCTGTGTTTGGAGAGATCTGCTGCACTTAAATAAGAAGTGGCAAGTCGAAGGATAACAGCTTCATCCACGACGCCCTACACCCTGAATGGGTATCGAATCCAATTTTGGTAAAAAAAAGTCAAATAGGAAGTGGAGGACATGCGTCGACTATTCTAACTTGAATAAGGCATGCCCGAAGGATAGCTTCCCGCTCTCATGAATAGATTAGCTGGTGGATTCAACAGTTGCACACGAGTTGCTATCATTCATGGATGCATTCTCAAGATACAATCAGATCCCGCTGCATGTACCAAACCAGGAACACACCAGCTTCTTAATCGATCTGGGACTGTACTGTGATTTGGTTATGTCGTTTGGATTAAAGAACGTTGGAGCAACCTACCAATGTTTGGTGAACATGATGTTTAAAGACCAGATCCGACACTCGTTGGAGGTATGCATGGACGATATGCTTATGAAATCATGGTGATTAAAGAATCACATTGATGACTTGGCTGAGATGTTCAGTGTTCTTCGGAAATACGGGATGAAGCTCAATCCCTTGAAATGCTTATTTGGATTGCATCAGGGAAATTCTTAGGCTTCATCATGAACTCCCATTGGATCGAAGCTAATCCATAGAAATTCATAGCACCGAGGAACATTCAATCCCCAGAGATGATCAAAGACATCCAAAGCTTGAATGGGAAGGTCGTTGCCTTGAGTTGATTCATCTCCAGAGCCACTGACAAGTGCATACCTTTTTTCAATATGATCAAGAAAAGAAAAAGGAATTTTGCTTGGATGCAAGAATGAATAGACGCTTTCTAGGCTTTGGTGGATCGTTTAGAGAGACCTCTCATTCTATCGAAACCGCTAGATGACAAAGACTTGTTCATCTATCAAGCAGTGTCATTGCATGCTTTGGGCACCATACTTATGCTTAAAGAATCTCGAATCTAGCGTCCAGTGTACTACATCAGTAAGCGATTGACAGGAGCAGAAAGAAACTGTCCAAAGTTGGTAAAGCTCGCATACTGTCTGTTGATTGCTTCGACGAAGCTCTACCCCTACTTTTAGGCTCATTCAATCATGAATGACCAACCTTTGAGATAGTCTTGCAATGACATGAGACCTCTGGAAGGCTATTGAAATGGAACATTGAACTAAGCCAATATGACATTACCTATCACCCTCGAAGAGCTATTTAGGGTCAAGCTTTGGCGGACTTCATTGCTGAATACGCCATGCGTGATGACACTATGGAGAGCAGTGGAGAACATAATGTCAGGTGGAATATGTACATGGATGATGCATCTAATGGACTTTGTTTTGGCGTCAGAGATGTGTAGGTGACTCATTAGGAACACCCGACTTATTATACTCTGAAACTCGACTTTCCCACAACAAATAACGAAGTAAAATATGAGGCCTTGATTGCAGGACTCAAGATTGTCAAGGAATTGAGAGTTAAAACTTTGCATATCTTCTGTGATTCTCAACTGGTGGTATGTCAAGTGCGAAAGGAGTTTTGGGCAAAAGGAGCAAGGCTAGCTCCTTATCTAAACCGAGCCCTTGAGCTGCTTAGTGATATTAAATATTACATAATAACACATATTCCCACCGGCTGACTTGTTAACTAAGTTAGCCAGTTTTGAAGATGAGCTGCTTATGGGCTTGGTCCTAGTGGAAGAATTGTCAGTTCTAAGCATCGAACATATGGATGTCAATTGGATCTTAGAGGCTAAACCTAAGAAGAAGTCATGGATGACTCCGATAAAGAACCATATACAGAGAGAAATCCTTCAAGACAGGAAGAAAGAACGATGTTGACTCCTTTGTAAAGCTGTAAGATATAGTGCTTTACATGCAATGGTTCTCTGCTTCAGTGTGCCACCAATAGTGAGGTCAAGCAAGTCCTTAAGGAAGTTCATGAAGGGGCATGTGGCGACCACACTAGGGGAAAAACCTAGTGTAGAAGATACATCGATAAGGGTATTTCTGCCCAACTATCAATCGAGATGTAGCTGTCTACACTAGAAAGTGTGACAAATGCCATAGATCTGCCAAGATACCGAGAGCCCCACCAATGGAGATAATTCAAATGGTTAGCCCATGGCTGCTTGCAATATGGGGAATCGATATCATTGACCTATTGTCAATATCTAAAAATGGCGCAAAATATGCCATGTCATAGTTGATTACTTTACCAAATAGGTTGAGGCGAAGCCGTTAGCTACAATCACCACAAAGAAAGTAATCAACTTCACGATCAGAAACATCATTTATCGTTTTAGGATTCCGTAAACGATCATTTCTGATAACGTGATCCAGTTCAATGGTGTCGAGTTCAAAGACTTCAGCCTAGGCACAGTATCGATAAGAGATTTGCTGAAGTAACGCATCCTCAAGGAAATGGATAGGTTAAAGCAGTAAACAAGATTATCAAGTCTATTCTAAAAAAATGGTTGGAGAAGGCTAAGGGCAAGTGAATCGATGGATTACCATTAGCACTTTGAGCTTATCGAACGATCCATAAGTCAGCGACCGACCACTCTCAATTTGTACTAGCTTTCAGGTCAGAGGCAATGATCCCGTTTGAACTTAAAGTATCTTCTAATCGAGTGACTCACTATAATCCATGGAAAAACGAGGAACTCTTGCTGGAGTCTCTCGATATGATCGATGAGAAACATGATGAAGCCGACTTGAGAGCACCCGGGCATCGAAATCGAGTCTTCCGATACTACAACACCAAGGTCAGAGCTTGGACCTTTGAGATTGGCGATCCTGTTCTTAAGCGAATCTTTTCAGGCCTTGGGAATTTGGGCCCGACTTGGGAAGTTCCATGCTCAATTGAACGAAAACTTGGAGATGAGACGTTCAAGTTAGAAACAGTGAACGAGATGTCACTCCCATGGGCGTGGAATAACGAACACTTGCAATGCTTTTTCACTTGAATGTTAATTTGTATATACTTAATCAAAGCCGTGTAACCTGACAGAATCTGTCATTTTTGACGTTTTATAAAGGAAATGACTTCTGAAGCTCATAAATCTATCTATACTTGATTTTACATTGTGAATAGTGTTATTTTTAAATAAACTTGCACGTGAAATAGGTGTGTAGGTGCCCAAGGATAGGTACCGACTAAAATGCTACAGTCCATGATCAGACGCATGAAGTTCGACCATGTTTTGTGTTTTGAGAACGATGCCAAATAACTCTTTAACACTGGGCTTAGGGGTAGGAGTATAAATCCTCAAAGGTTGGACAAGACTGTTCACCTTCACTGCTCATGCCCAGAGTTTGGCAGAGCATCCATACCTTACCCGGAGTAGGCAGAGATCAAAATTAGCAAGTTATGTTGAAGCAACATAATTAGAGAGCTTCATACCCCTAAATTGAACGGGTTTAGCCTCTCATTTGTGTTAACATATCAACACTTGTATTATGCAATATGAAACTAAAAAAAGGAAAATGAAAGCTAATGGAAAAGAAAAGCTAAGTAAAAAGAAGTAAATACTAATCTACTTGCATGAAAAGTAAACTACACTACTAACAGAAAGGAAATAAACAAGGAAAGGAAAAGAACATGTATTAAATTGCAAAAAAATACATAAAAGAAATGGCTAAGTAGGCATGAAAAGAAAACGAGCTCTCATTTTATTTTTGATCTAAACTAAACTAAGAGAAGAGACTAAGAGAAGAGATCCTAAAAAGAGGAGAGGGTTATGTAAAACATAAGGGGTATTTATACAAGTTTAAAACCCTAATTCACTTTTACGAACTGCCCAAAATACCCTCTTAGAAAATATGGTGGGCAAGTTATCATTAACTTCACATAATGATCCATTAAGTGTGCATGAAGATTTAATGGCCTTTTAGCATGTGTATTAGCTCCTTAGTGTACGTTAATGTTGGTGGGTAAGTGAGGTCCTCCATGATCATCATTTTGAATTATTCAAATCTTCGTTCCTTTGTATCTTCTTTGTGCATGCAAATTCCTTTATGAAACCAGTTGTAATTGACTTTAAATTCCTACAAAATGATATAGAAATTTCCACAAAAGTGACCGTTTTGCCCCTATTTAAAGATGAATATGTGACAATTTGAAAATAATTTGAATTTTGGTTTAAAGAAGTTAACACACCCAACATGATCATTTATTTAATTTAAATAGATTAAATATGGTGGTAAAAATATGCACATTTACGTGCACATCAAGTAGGCGAGACAAAAGGTTTACGTCCGGAGACAAGCGAGATCTTATTTACGAACTTCGATTAACTCCCTAAGTCAAACGTGATCGAAAGCAAATGTTTGCACAAAAAATGGACAAACACCTCAAAGTCGTATGATTTAGTTGATTTTATGTTGTTTTCAATGATTTGGATGAGTTATGCAAATAAGTAAAAAACAAGGGCTAAATTGTAAAAAGACACGCAGATTTATAGTGGTTCGGCCAGAACGTGCCTACGTCCACTTTATATGTTATTCTCTCTTTTCTTTCAGATTACAAGTACAAAGCTTTGTATACAAGTATATGAAAGTTGTTTGAAAGTTCCTTCCGTGCTTGAGCTCTCAAACTTGTCTGCCATTGTTGTACCCCTGCCCCTCTATTTATAGAGTGAGGTCAGGGGCAGGGGTCCTGGAAGTATATAGCAGCTGGCGGGCATGGGCTGAAGCACTCTGGCCTGAAGGCGTTCTGGTTCGGCGAGGCTTCATTCGGCGTGGAACTTGGACCGGTGATGGAGTGGACCGGTGGTAGGTGGTTTGGAGGTTCATTCGGCAGTGGGTTTAGAGGTGTTGGTTCGGCATGGAGCTTGGACCGGTGATGGAGTGGTCCGGTGGCAGGTCGACTCGGTGGTGATGGGGAAGGGATTGGTTCGGCATGAAGGCGGTGTTGGTTCGGTAGAACATGGAGGCGAGGTGGTTCGGTCAGAGTTGGTTCGGTAGCGTGGAGGGAAGGTGGTTCGGTTATAATTGGTTCGGTAGCGTGGATTTGGTTCGGTGATACGAGGAGGATGGGTTGGTTCGGTGGCCACCCGGTTCGGCCGGGGTTGCTAGAGAAGCTTTTTGGTTCGGTGGCGAGAATTCGCCCAACATTTTCCCCCCAAAGCAGGGCATATGTTAGTATATGCCGTGCTTTGTTTTAGCTAGGTGGTCTTCATTCGGTCCCTGAGTGCCGAACCAATTGGTCCGGTGTCCAACATTTATCTATAAATAGGGGCTATACGCCTTCGTTATTTCTTATCATCCGAACCATCTCCTTGTCTTTGCCGAATCAAAGAGTTATCTCTGCCGAATCAAAGTCTCTTCCGAATCAGGTGAAGAGCTACTAGGTCGAACTTTATTTTCGATTGCCGAATGAATCTTGGACCTTCAGTACCGAATGAAACTTGGACCTTCAATACCGAATGAAACTTGGAATTTCAATACCGAATGATACATGGACTTTCAATACCGAATGAAACTTGGACTTTCAATACCGAATGAAACTTGGACTTTCAATACCGAATGAAACTTGGACTTTCAATACCGAATGAAACTTGGACCTATTTGTTTTATATTTCCACACTCCTTGTTCTAACAACTTGTCTTTCTTGTGCCGCAGATAAATGTCTCGCAAAGCGGAAACTCGATCAGATAGAAAGAAGTCCAAGGGTAGAGAAGAGTCTTCTTCCGTGCCCCCAGCCCAACCAGGACCGGCACGACATGGACCTGCCCCGAGGTCGTTAGTGGATGGGTATGGTCCCCAGGAACTTCTGGTCTCCCCTCCCGATTGCTTTCCTAGCTCCCTAATGAGGGAGCAAGTTGATGTTATATCTCGTTCCTTCGGGATAGATAGAGCGCTTATGCGGTTGCCGGGGAACGGAGTGATGCCGTACAATCCCCCTGAAGGATATTTTGCGTATAGTAGGTACCACTGCATGTGTGGGGCCATTCCTCCCATTAATACTTGGATAATCAGCTTCATTACTTATCTGAAGGTGGCCCCTTTCTAGCTTCAGTCCAATTCCTACGCCATCTTGGTGTGCTTATACATTATTTTCCAGAGAAGGTACGGGCGCCCCCCTTCCAACCGGGAGATCCGGTATTTATATAACTTGAGGGGTTACAAGAAGGGATCTCCGTACGTTAGCTTGGAAGCGGCTGTTCCTTTCAAACCAGTCCTGGACCTATATTCGAAGCTCAGTATGTTTAAGAAAGAATGGTTTTTCATCAGGGATGACTCCGTTTCTTTCCGCCTTTTCACCTCTGGCTGTGAGTTGAACTTTATTTATAGTTTCCTTGTTTCGGCTGCAACGCTTCTTCTTATATGCTTTTATTTCTTTCTAGCGACAGGTGGCTTTGCGGTCGTGGAGAATGATTCCTTGGTTCAGATGGCTGCGGAAATAAAAGCCATTCCGGCACGGGATCGGTCGGCTTCTTACTTGATCAGGAACGCTGCTCTCCTGGAGCACAACTTGATCCTCCCACGCCAGTCCGTGGTTAAGCAGAGAGATACAGCTAAGGAGAAGGCTGTCAAAGCCAAGGAAGGGGCCACGGAGAAGAGTGGCAAGAGGAAGACTTTTACCAAACCTCCGATTGTCGGGGGTAAGAAACTTAAGGAGTCCGACGGCCCCTCTCCCAGCACTTGCCCTATTATCCCGGAGGAGGAAGATGTGGAAGAGGATAGAGGCGAGGGCGAAGGAGGCGACGTAGGAGGAGAGTCAAAGGGTGGAGGAGATGGCGATGGAGATGGAGAGGGCAATGGTGATGGCGACGGACTGGGCGGTAGTGGCACTGGTGCCTTAACCTCCGGGCAAGTGGGGGAGCTTCAGGAGTGGACGAATGAGGCTCTCCGTCAAGCTTTCGGGGAATTGGAGGGAGAATTGGATTTGGCGGAGAAAGCGAAGAGGACTGGTAAGGCCGGGGCTGACGCCGATCCATCCCCTAAGAGCTCCACAGCTAGGGTGATTCCGGCAGTGCAAGGTGAACTTTTGACTTTTGCAGACTCCATTTATGACAGGGACATAGGAATATTTTATGGCTCGCTCCCGTCCTGGGATGAAATCCAGGACTTATTGCAGGATCCTATTCCTCCGCAGGGTTTGTATAATAGATGTGTCTTCTCATTCTTTTTAACTTAACATATTTCTCGAATTATGGACCATTGTATGCTCGTAACACTTGTTCTTTATTACAGGGGCAGGCGAGGTGGCCAAAACTTCAGACGTTCGACACCGTCTCGAACAATTCAAGTTGATGAGAGCTTCTACTAAGCCGAAGCCGCCAACCGGCCGTTCCGGGGATGTAGTTAGATATCGCTCTCTTCTTGGAGTCATTGAGGAAGGTATCCAGCAGAGGAAGAGGAGGCGTTCCTTGTTTGATTCACCACCTGGTCCTCGGCCTTCTACTCAGCCTTCCCGAGATACCGCGGAGGAGACCACGGAGTTTGCCCCCTCTCCGCCTCCTTCCGAGAATCCTACCGTGATCCGCATAAAACGTCCCGACGTGCCTCGCAATCCCTTTGCCGGCCACCCGGATTTGGACCCAAGCTCTCAGGATATTTTATTTGACGAGGCCACGGGCGAGCATCTTCTTCCCCGCAATCCCATGGTTCGGGTTCTTGATGAGGCTAAGTCCCTAGATCTGGATCTGCTCACTACTCGGATAGCTGCTATGGGGGACGAAGCCAAGGCCAACATCGACCGGGTCGCGGAGGAGGTCAAGAAGTTAATGGAACATCACGCCCTATTGGCCAAGGCCGGGGAGGAGATAGGGAGTGCTAATATAAGGTTGCGGTTAGTGGTTGCTGATCAGGCCAAACAACTTGACGACCAGGCTATTCAGATATCCCAGCATGAGGCGGCCACCCGACGACTAAAGAAAATCATGGAGGAGGCTAGCAAGGCTAAGTTGCGAAAGGTGGAGGCCGCCTGCAAGGAGCGGATTGACATAGCCATTGCTACGGTGGACGAGGTTCGGAGGGCGGATCTCGAGCAAGTAGAGGAGTTATCTGGGAGGCTTGAGGCCGCAGAGCTTGCTCAGGCCAGGCTAAAGGAAGAGATGGAGGAAATGAGGATGTCTCTCCAAGCTGACCGCTCGAGATATCGATCGGAGAGGGATGTCGCCGTCGCTAAGTTGTTGTCTTCCGAGGCCCGGGTGAGGGAGTTTGAGGAGAATGAGGGGATGATGGATGAGATGTTGCAGGATATGTACTTCCATACCTGGAAGCAGGGTAATTTATCCTGGATGGATGACTATCCCCGGATCATGGCTAGGATATATCTCCGGGCTTTGGAGGAGGCCAAGGCCGATGCGGATAAGGAACGTGGAGCGGCATTCAGGATGGACATGGTAACCGCCCAGTTCTCAAAGGAGGAGAAGGTAGCGGTGAAGGAGGGGATGCGGCTACTTGCTGCGGAGGAAGCCGGTGTGCAGTTGGGGGATGAGGACCGAGAGGCTGGTGCTGGGGAGTCTCTCTTCTCTTTTCTTTTTAGACTTTCATAACTTGATCGTTCGCTGTTTATCTGATGGATTCTTCTTCTAAATTGGACAGGTGGGACCTCTGGTCAACATGCTGGGAGTTTCGATCCAACAACCAAGTAGATTCGGAGAGCTGGTTCTGAAGTGTAGTGGTTAGCACTAATGCAGCTGGTTATTTTATTTGGTCTGCTTGACATTCCTGTATATGCTAGTTCAAAACAATAATGTACTGTAATAATGACTTTATGTAATTTCATAGCATAAGCTGATTCCTTTATGTTGGAATGTTATCGCTATTTTATTGTGCTATGTAAGTGATGTAACTATGCATGTTACTAGTGACTTGACTGTGCCTGATGCCAAGTTTTTGGCTTAAAGTATAATTTTCTCATTTTACAACGTAAATGTGATGTGTGAATATGAACTGCAGCTATGCATTAATGTATAAAAGTAGAAGGTACCGCCTTTCATGTTTCGGCTGTGGACGGCAACTGCGTGCGCCCTGTAAGACTAAGCACTGAATGCTGTTGAGTGTCTCGCCACCCGATCGTAAGTTTCCGTTCCCATTAGCGAGCGTTCCCTATTTCATGTCCTGTACTTTCAAGCACCGTTACGGAGAATAGGAGAAAAGTTTTAAATGAAATGGAAATATAGGAAAGTAAAACTTCCAGTCACGGAAGGCCGTCGATGTGCTTAAGTTCGTGGCAAACGGGTTTTGTAGTCACTTTCCCTAGCTGTGGGTCTTGGAGACATTTGTCACCCATCTTACGCCTCTGCGGGGAGTTTTCTTTTTTACCACAGCCGCACTTAAGACACATCGGAGCCGATCGCGCACAGTAACTACCCGGGCCATTATGGCCCGTAATCGTGGGTATTATTCGATTTACTGTGGCCGGCTAGCGTGGGGGCCGATCGTCAACTGTGAACTGCCCCTGGCTGGCCACACCTTATGTTGGGGCTTATGATCGGTTCACAGTTGCCGGCGAGCCGAATCGTTGTAATGATCTATCATCGGCTATAGTCGGCCTTTTTTTTGATGACTTATACTAGGCTTATTACAGTCGGCTTTAAGGGCCGAGGCAAACAATGAGTTAACTCGCGGTAGAGGGATACCGGAGCAAAGTGTCTCATTGGCGAGGGCATAGGAGCGTAGCGTACCTGTTAGATTTTGTTCAGGTGGAGTTGTGTCGTGAAGCCCTGAATTGAAATGTCATCTGCAAAGGATTTTGTTCAACAGAAAAGGATAAAGATTAACAAGTAGCCAAGATATAAAGGAACAAGTTAACAAGAGCCAAGTTTTTTAAAGTGGTTCGGCACGAAAATGCCTACGTCCACTGATTCTCTTTGTTAATTCACTTCATATGGGCAGTACAAGTTAAGAAAAGTATCGACGGAGGTGTCGGATGTTCCATGCCCTCTGGAACACCTCTCCGTCCACTGTTGACAAAATATAAGCTCCGTTGTGGAGATCTTTATGAATTACATATGGTCCGTCCCAGATGGGGTCCAGTGCCCCGGGGCGCGGAAAGATTCGCTTGAGGACAAGATCTCCTTCTTGTAAGCTGCGATGTTTGACTTTGGAGTTGTATAGTGCTGCCACTTTTTGTTTGTGAGCTGCTGCTTTGAGTGCTGCGTCATTTCTTCTCTCCTCAATCAGATCCAAAGACATGAGGAGGAGCTCTTCGTTCTCTTCCGGGTCGTAGTGGATCCTACGTGAGAGGGCACTATAGTTTCAACTGGGAGCATAGCCTCCGATCCGTATGCCAAAGAGAAGGGAGTATGCCCTGTTGAAGTTCTGTAAGATGTGCGATAGGCCTAAAGTGTCGTAGGAAGTTCGTCCACCCAAGCGCCTTTCGAGTTTTCAAGTTTCTTCTTGATTAAGGTCTTGAGGATCTTGTTGATAGCTTCGACTTGACCGTTTGCCTGAGGATAAGCCACGAATGAGAAGCTTTTGTGAATCCAATGTTCTTGGCACCAGTTGGCGAATTCTTCGCTGTCAAATTGAAGTCCGTTGTCTGATATGATCTTGAGTGGGACTCCGTACCTGCACAGAATATTTTTGATCAAGAAGTTGATAACTTTTGCCAAAGATATTTTATTTAGAGGTTCCGCCTCCACCCATTTGGTGAAATAGTCAACTGCCACTATAGCATATTTGGCTCCGCCTCGGCCCGTTGGCAGTTCGCCAATCAGGTCAATTCCCCATACTGCAAAGGGCCAAGGGCTGGTCATTTGAGTATTCTCATTTGTGGGTAGTCGAGGAATCTTGGCAAATTTCTGACATCTGTCGCATCTCTTGACGAAGTCCAAGGCATCTTTGTTTAAAGTGGGCCAGAAATACCCATATCGGGGTATCTTTTTTGCTAGGGTCTGCCCTCCGGTGTGGTCTCCGTAACTTCCCTGATGGATATTGGATAGAATTTCCCTGGCTTCTCTTCCAGCAACGCACGTCAATACGGGGTTAGAGAAGCCGCGCCGATAGAGGATGCCTTCTTGCATTGTGTAGCGGGAGGCTTTCCTTAGAATTTTCTTAATTTCATTTCGCCCGTCGGGTAGGGTGCCATTTTGTAAGTATTCTCGGATAGGGGTCATCCATGTTTCTTCTTCGGTTGCAGCTATCAGATTTACTTTCTCGAAACTCGGGGTTAGTAGCCTTGAGACAGTTATCGTTCCAGAAGTGGTATCATCTCCCATGCTAGCTTGCTTTGCAACTCGTTGGCCTCTTGATTTTCTTCTCGAGGAATGTGTTTGATCGAGTAGTGATCCAATTGATTGAGCAGCCGCTTGGTCTTTTTTAGATATGCCGTGAACCGCTCTCCTCGAGTCTGGAACTCCCTTAGTATTTGATTTACGATGAGTTGCGAATCACTGTGAAGACATAAGGAGCTGACTCCGATCTCCAGGGCGAGCTCTAATCCGGCTATTACTGCTTCATATTCGGCATCATTGTTGGTGGCAGCGAATTCCAGCCTTAGTGCATAACGCAGCTTTCTTCCCCTGGGAGTGATGATCACAACGCCTGCCCCCGAGCCTTGTTCGTTCGATGCTCCATCCACAAAGAGATTCCATCTGACATCTTCTGACACCTCGGATTGCTCCCTACCTTCACCGGTGGTGAATTCGGCAATGAAATCGGCCATAGCTTGTCCCTTGATGGCGGTGCGGGGATGGTAGGTGATATCATATTGACTCAATTCAATGCACCATTTAAGTAACCGCCCAGAAGTATCGGGACGATGAAGTACTTGCCTTAGTGGTTGATCAGTTAGAACTCGGATGGAATGAGACTGGAAATAGTGTCGCAGTTTCCGTGACGTGATTAGTAAGCAGTATGCTAGCTTCTCAAGTTTAGGATATCTGGCTTCTGCCCCCGTAAACCTCTTACTTACGAAGTATACGGGCTGTTGCGTGCAGTTGTCTTCTCTCACCAACGCGGCGCTTAGGGCATGTTATGACACAGCAAGGTATAGGTATAGTTCTTCGCCTTCATTAGGAGTTGAGAGTATTGGTGGCCGCTGGAGGTGTTCGATTAGGTTAAGGAAAGCTGTTGAACACTCATCGGTCCATTCGAATTTTCCTTTGTCTTTCTTCAGGGCTTCGAAGAAAGGAATGCATTTGTCAGTTGCTTTAGAGATGAACCGGCTTAGGGCGGCCACCTTCCCGTTTAGGCTTTGCATCTCTTTTCGAGTGGATGGTATCTTGATATCTTGCAAGGCTCAGACTTGCTCGGGGTTTTCTTCGATCCCTCTAGTATAGACGATGAATCCCAAGAACTTTCCTGATGACACTCCGAAGGAGCACTTTAAAGGGTTCAGCTTCATTCCATATTGGCGAAGTACTTGAAACATCTCGTCCAGGTGGTTTATATGGTCGTTGGCTTTCCTCGATTTTACCAGCATGTCATCCACATAAACTTCCATAGTTCTTCCTATCAGTTCTGCAAACATCTTGTTGAAGAGGCGCTGATAAGTAGCTCCGGCGTTTTTAAGTCCAAACGGCATTACCTTGTAGCAGTACAATCCTCGGTCAGTGATGAAGCTAGTGTGGTCTTGATCGGGGGCGTGCATAGGGATCTGGTTATATCCTGAGTATGCGTCCATAAAGGATAGAAGTTCGTGTCCAGCAGTGCTTTCCACGAGTTGGTCGATTCGGGGGAGTGGGAAGCAGTCTTTCGGGCAAGGTCATTTAAGTTGGAGAAATCAATGCATGTTCGCCACTTCCCATTAGCTTTCTTTACCAGTACCGGGTTGGCGATCCATTCCGGGTAGATGGCTTCACGTATGAAGTCATTGGCAAGTAAATTCTTTACTTCTTCCTCGAGGGCTGCTGATCGTTCCGCCCCCATACTTCTCTTATTCTGCTTTACGGGCACCTTGGTAGGATCAATGTTCAGTGTGTGGCATGCTATGTCCGGGGAGATTACAGTCATATCAGCGTGTGTCCATGCAAATACATCCATGTTGTGGCGAAGAAAATCAATGAGTTGATTCTTTAATTCTCTTTTTAACTGAGATCCGACTCTCAGCAGTTTACTTGGGGCACGTTTGTCTACAGATACGAATTCTATAGCCTCTGCAGGCTCGGCGGTGGCCTCCTCCTCTTTGTCCCTGGGGTCTAATTCATTGAAAGGATCACTGGTATACCGAAGAGGAGGGGCTTTCTTTAGTTGCTATGCTTCCAAGCTTTTCATGCAGAGAATAGTCTCTGCATTTTTCCCTTTATCTCTCCTGCGATTATTGCGAAGTTCAATTACATAGCAGTCCCGAGCGGCATCTTGATCCCCTTCTACTTCTTCCACTCCATTATCCGTTGGGAACTTCATCTTCAGGCACCATGGGGCAAGGACAATTTGGAAGTCGGACAAGGCTGGTCTTCCTAAAAAGGCATTGTAGGCCGAATGGTTGTCTATTAGCACGAATGTTTGTTTGCGAACGACGGAGCGGGGATGACTTCCCAATTCAACAAAGAGATCCAATTGTCCGAGGGGCATCTTTGCTTCTCCAGTGAAACCGTGTAGTGGTTTGTTGCAGGGGGATACATCCTTCATTGACAGCTTCATCTTGTCGAAAGCATGCTTGAATAAGATATTTACTGAACTTCCAGTGTCTATTAAAATTCGGAAAACTTTGGCTGGACCGAACCAGGCAGAGATGACCATAGGGTCCATGTGTGGGTACTGCCTTCCTTCTAGGTCACGCCCACTGAATGTGATGTCATTATTTTCCTTCCGCTTAGGGTGGCGTTCTTCCATAACAGAATTGACGCAGTCACCCTCGCTTCTGAGTGAGTTTCCATATCTTTCCATTTCTGCCCAGCTCTTGTCGGCGATGTGTGGCCCTCTTGATATTGTATGGACCACTATCTTCTCTTGGCTGGAGCCGCTGGTGTTGCGATTTCCTCCGCCTGTCTCTGGGTGGAGCTGCCCTGGGTTTTCTTGGCAGGAGCTGGGGTCCTGTCCTGTCCCTTCACATAGCGTTCTAATCTCTTTATCCTGATGTGTTCTTCAATTAGGTCTCGGAGATGGCGACACTCATTGGTATCGTGCCCATGAGACTCGTGGAAACGGTAGAATTTTCCGGACTGGATTGCGCGATCCGACTCTTTCTTGTACGGGGGGCGCTTGTATGTAAGTTCGTCCTGGGTGGCCAGGAAGATGTTCTCGACTGTTTCATTCAAGGGAGTGTAAGCGTCAAATCTCGGTCCTGGTCGGTACAAGCGCTTTTCTCCCTTCTTGCCCCCTGCATTGTCTCTGGAGTCGTTTCTCCGAATGTCCTTCGCTGCGGCGGGGGCGTTTCCATGAGCCGTCTTAGTCTGTGGTCCTGTCTGCCTTTCAGCGGCAGCCTCTTCGAGTCTCGTGTACTTCCCAGCTTCATGGAAGAAATCGGGCAAGGTAGCTGGTTTTTCTTTAGTTAGTCTTCTAGCAAACTTGGTATCTGGGTGCACACCACTACAGAGGGCCATTAGGGTGAGTTTCTCATCGGCATCTTGAACTGCTGCCGCTGCGGCATTGAACCGGGTTAGGTATTGCTGCAGTGTCTCTTCGGATTTCTGTTTGACAGTAGATAGAGAATAAGCATCCTTGGGTTGTTCCACATGAATGCGGAACTGGCTAATGAACTTTTCTTTCAACATCTCCCATGAGCTGATGGACCCTTGAGGTAGGTGGCAGAACCAGGAGGTAGCTACATCTGCCAAGAAAAGTGGGAAGCATTTACATAACACTCCCTCTATTGCTCCGCTCATGAGCATATGCTGGGTGTATCTCTGTAAGTGTACGATGGGGTCAGAGGTTCCTTCGTAAGGTTCCATTGTCGGCATTTTCCATTCTCGAGGGGTGATGGCGGTTTCGATGTCGCGGGTGAAAGGGCTGGTTACCCTAGCGCCTATCCCTCGATCCCTTTGCTCCCGTCGGACACATTCCCTGAATAATCGTGCCTTTCTTTCATCAGAATTTGGAGTGGACAAAAATGAGCTTGGTTCTTCCCTACGGGATCGATCTCGTCCAGATGACCTGTAGGGATGGTATAGTCTATCACTTCTGACGTTATCCAGTGGCTGTCTTTGGCTGCTCGGATGCATGCTAGGACCAGCTACAGTTGCCCCCTGCCTTGATCTTCCCCTGTGGGGTTCTGTTTCGAGCATTTCCATGGGGTCAACTTCGGGCTGGGTTCTAGCTCGGCTCCGTTCAGCGGGGTTTCTATGATTAGGCGGCATGACTGGCTCAGCTACATCCGACCCTCGCCTGGTGCCTCCCCCATTGGGTTCGGTTCCAAGCGCTTCCTCGAGTCGGAGTTCGGGCTGAGTCCGGACGCGGCCCCTATCATTGTTGTTCCTGTTGATAGCTTCTTCGAAGAGGGAAGACCTTTGTTGTCTCTGAGATCCCCCAGATTGAGATTCACCCCATGATTCAGTATTGCGGTTGGATTCTTCGGCATCCCTCAAGCGTGACATAAGTTGGTTCACCAAAGCTTCTTGTTGGGATGCGAAGCGGTTAGTCACTTCAACCACAACTCTGTCTAGGTCTGCCCTAGTGATTGCTGCCGGTTGTTCCGCGGCAGGGGCTGTCGGAATTGCCTGATCTACATTTGGCACTGCTGTCGTAGCGGGACGGTTCTCTTGATCTGGATCCACTGGATCTGGAGCGCTGCTGGTTGCAACGTTCTTTCCCTTGTTGGCGTCTTTTCTCGGCCTGGAAGTCATGTTTCCTAGGCAATGAAGGGTGCTATTGGGAAAGAAGGTTGAATGAGGGAAGCTGAAGCTTCGAGTTCCAAGTTCTCAGTGAAAGCACCAAAAATGTTTGCACAAAAAATGGACAAACACCTCAAAGTCGTATGATTTAGTTGATTTTATGTTGTTTTCAATGATTTGGATGAGTTATGCAAATAAGTAAAAAACAGGGGCTAAATTGTAAAAAGACACGCAGATTTATAGTGGTTCGGCCAGAACGTGCCTACGTCCACTTTATATGTTATTCTCTCTTTTCTTTCAGATTACAAGTACAAAGCTTTGTATACAAGTATATGAAAGTTGTTTGAAAGTTCCTTCCGTGCTTGAGCTCTCAAACTTGTCTGCCATTGTTGTACCCTTGCCCCTCTATTTATAGAGTGAGGTCGGGGGCAGGGGTCCTGGAAGTATATAGCAGCTGGCGGGCCTGGGCTGAAGCACTCTGGCCTGAAGGCGTTCTGGTTCGGCGAGGCTTCATTCGGCGTGGAACTTGGACCGGTGATGGAGTGGACCGGTGGTAGGTGGTTTGGAGGTTCATTCGGCAGTGGGTTTAGAGGTGTTGGTTCGGCAAGGAGCTTGGACCGGTGATGGAGTGGTCCGGTGGCAGGTCGACTCGGTGGTGATGGGGAAGGGATTGGTTCGGCATGAAGGCGGTGTTGGTTCGGTAGAACATGGAGGCGAGGTGGTTCGGTCAGAGTTGGTTCGGTAACGTGGAGGGAAGGTGGTTCGGTTGTAGTTGGTTCGGTAGCGTGGATTTGGTTCGGTGATACGAGGAGGATGGGTTGGTTCGGTGGCCACCTGGTTCGGCCGGGGTTGCTAGAGAAGCTTTTTGGTTCGGTGGCGAGAATTCGCCCAACAGCAAACATCCTAGATGAGGATGTTTAAACACTATGATTAAGTGGTTAACTCCAAGCAACGCCAAAATTTGGCATGGTATACATGTACAATTTAAAGAAGGATGTCCAAAGAGACATCTGAAGGTGATTTCCACGATTAATGCCTAGAGATATGCGTAATCGCACGCTAAACGTCCTTGGAATGAATGTTAAGACAACCTTTTAAGTAATTGGAATTTGACCACATTCTAGAGGTAAACATTGTCGTATGCGAATAGACATTTCGAATATTATCTTTACTCATCAGTAATGAAACGGACTAAAAACTTAATCCGATGAAGACAGCAAGAAGTGGATCGCAAACACATTGAATGTAGAGCGCACTTCTCAAACACTTAGGCAAATTCAAATTCACACAAGACTTGAACGAAACAAAAGTCTTTATGTTCACATCTAAAATAAGTACATGGGTTATTAACATCCCAGCTGAGAAGCAAAAGAGGAGGCCGAGTCCGTAGAACACCGGCCGAAAAAACAAAAAACCAAAAGTGCCCATGTACTTTACAACAAAAAACATAAAGGTGACAAACAGTCATTTCTTCAGCTTGTGCTTTTTTATTTCTTCCCATCACTGGAAGATTGTCCGCCCAATCCTTCATTCTTTCTCTTACCTCCTTGCCCTCCACTTCCTTGGCCCTTCGCCAGAGTGCTTTATGATGAAGTGATAAGCACGTTCTAAGTGCTCCCGACCATAAATAGTGTGACCAAAATAAAGATGGATCGCCAAGTGAAGTGCTGGATAAAAGTAATAGGATGAAGTATGTCAGCTCTTGCTTAATTTTGATGGCGTCCAAGATTTGTTCACCGTGGATCTTCAGCATAGTGGGCGTTATAACAGGCCTCGAAGTCACCATCATTAAAACATCCTCGTCGACCTGAATTTCTTGAAACTCACTGGTCGCTTCTTCATCTAGAGCTTGGATCTTATGTGCACGGGGACCAGGAGTATTGCTAACTGGAATGTTTGAAGTTGCTCCAAAGATAGTCACAACCGTTGAGTCGGTCGTTGTTGCAGTTGGCCCTGGTTAGGAGCTTTCTTTGAGAAGAGTTGGATTCGTAGGTTGACCTATAAATTGGGATAGATGAAAGGACGAAATCAATCGATGTCATGTTCCTTCTTAAATATAGGAGAGGTCAATGATGAACCTCCACCAGATAGAGATTTTGTGTGGGTAGGCGTACCATTCGAGGTTTCCTCCAGGATTAGGGATAGCATGCTGGGATTTAGAAGTTGCGGCGCATCCGGATTATACCCAGGGTCTAATGAATGGACAGAAGAAGCTAGAGGCTCGGGAGTAAGACCTAACGTGACATTCCGAGGAGTGGTGCAGGAGCCTTTAGCTTGATATCCCTGAACTGTATCAGCCAGCTCTTAATGCAAGATAAGTTCACCTGCTCAGAGCGCCTCGATCTCCTTTGCACTTAAAATCTCATTCTCCAACTCCATCAAGTCTATTTCAACCCCTTCTAAATGCTCGCGCTTTTTCCTTACTATTTTCTCTCATGCCATCGCCAGGGTATGGGGATAAGCTTTAAAAAATCACGCCAAGTCTTAGAATTTAAGAACATTGATATTATAGTTGGTGATGAGTGGATCGAAGCTGTCCTTAACCCTTCTTTCTGTAGAAGCCACTAATTTTTCCATTCTTTTCACCTTGTTTCGCGTGTCATCTCTTTCCTTATGCGCATTATCTCTCTTATTGCGCGTAGTGAGCAATTTTTCATAGTAATTGTGAGCAGTCAGAAGAGCCTAATCTTTCTCTTTCCTCTCGCCTTCAACCTGTGCTTTTAGTGCTCCTGCTTCTTTGGCCAAATTATGATTCATGTGGTGAACATACTCCACTTCAATCATGTGATTCTTTCTTTCTTGCTCGATCGTAGCCTTCAAATCCCTAGCCTTTTGATTGGCATCCTCTTTGGTCATCTTTAACTCAGCAACTTCTTTGTTGAGATGGGCAACGGTCACATCATTCTGATTCACTGTGAGTTTCATTCTCGTAATCTTGGTCTCTAGACTCTCGGTCCTCCAAGTGAACTATTGATCGTACACATCCCCTATGTATGCTACCATCTGACTCTTGACTTCATGCGGGATATCCTTTGGATTGGGAACAAATTTTCAGGCTTTGAAAATGATCTTCGAAAAATGAAATTGTAAGTCAGCAATTTGAGGATTTGAAGCGATCGGCCATTCTTCTTCAATGAGAAGTATGGGACGGTGAGACTACTGAGAAGTGTGGGACAGTGCCGGCTGCTTGGTATAGAGAGAAGCATGAGACGTGTCATCACATGGACGGTCGACTCGACGACTAAAATGCCTCTCTAAACCCCTGGTTGGGGGATATCTGGATGTAGAAAGATGCATTGACGATGAATCGTATGGCATACAGTCTTTTTCTCCAACCTCACAATTACGGTTTAAATGCCGACTAGAATCAGATTCATGACTAGGCTTGTGAGGTCGCGCACTTTATTTGCGCCTCGACTGATATCTCATCTAATCCTGGAAATCCTCGTATAATCCACACTGCTCCATGGAACCTACGAGTAAAGCGAAGATAAATCAACTTTGACAAGACAAGAGCACTACATGATCTGTGCGGAGTACAGTGCACGTGTGTGCGTGCGCAAGTCCACGTGTTCCCCTTTGGACTGTGGTTTTGAATTTTTCTGACTGGGGTAGTCTCCTCTGCTTTGGTAGAAGGCACGTCCTCTAGGAAAAAAGTAAACAAAGAAATGAAGATCCCACCTTCCACAATTATTGGAAATGCAAAATCAAAGCTTTTCCCAAGCAATCAACTCCATTATCAATTAAATTTCAAACTTTAAAGTAAAAGGATGAGATTTTTCTTTATCTAGAAACTATAAAAGGTTAAGAGTATGAAGATTAAAAAAATGAAGTTAAGAAGGTAAAAATGAAAATGAAAGATAGAATGAAAAATAAGGTAAATGTTCATTTTATAAATGCAAAAACTAATAACCATAATGTCCCCTACACCAAATTTTCAACTTTGTTATCATATCCAAGCCATCAAAACGTCAAGCATATGGAAAAGATGATGGATATTAGAGTGATTTAAGTTCTTCGGTTAATTTTCACGCTTAAGGAATCTTTATATTCCAAATCCATCTTTTCATTCCAAATTTTAAATATATTTTATATTTATTAATTCTCATTATTATTATATTATTCATTTACCTTTACATTTCAAAATAACATGATTTTATTAACTTAACCTAACATTTAAAATGTGATTTTATAATATAAGCAAAGATATTACAACTTTATACAACTTGTAGTTAGACAAAAAGTCGAAAATCTGAAAAGCGGGTTTCGGTCACATTTTCATTTTTCCATTGAACTATCTATTTATGTAAATGGAATTCAAAATTGAATTTTATATCATTAGTTATTAATTAAAAGAGGGTTATTTAATTATTAAAACCATCAATTGAATATTTAAAATAAATTAAACATTCACAAATTAAAGCGATAAAATTTTGGGTCGTTACATTCGTCCCCCTTAAAGAAATTTCAACCCTGAAATTTCATCGCAGTCAAACGAAGAAGGAAACCAGTTAACTTACAAAACTTAACCTCTTTACTTTCCATAACTATTTATGAAAATATTTTTATAAAACCTAACTTAAACGCACAAGCTTGTATAATACCCTTCTATATCTTGAGGGTATATACCACTATCTGATTTAATTCGTTTTATTCTGAATTTAACTTGAGAACTTAATACCCGGTTTTTATTTCAAAATGCCTTTTTTTTGAAATGATATATATAGCCCAAGTAACCTCAAAATGATGCTATACATCTTAACCCATATAATATATATATATATATATATATAGCCCGAGTAACTCCAAAATGATACTAAGGAACTAGGTACTACCAAATAGTATCATACATTTCCTCGCCAAGAAGGGTAATACTTAAGAGAAACGATTACCATCCGAACACATCTCATTCCTATTTTTAGTTATTTTGATCCACTAGATCTAGTTAACATAAAAATACTTCTTCTTTTTTAAGATTCTCCTTTTGAAATAATATTATATATATATCCATATAAATAGATTTAACAAAGTATCTTTTACCAACTTACTTTGGGTTTGTTTGGGTTCGAACTCTTTTCAATCATATAATGATAAAGGAAATAATTTACTAAGTGCACTACAGCCTTCGCCTAGGTAAATATCCGATCATCACTTAGAAGATTACTCAGAACATCAAAAAACAAATGGAGACTCATTTCCCCAAACTAATCCAGAGAAAATATACCTTACTTCAAAATTTCCTTTCCAAAATATTTACACTTGTAAAAACATTCTCAAGTAAACTATCACCACTATTTCCAAAGATCATTTGAAATAATAATGTACATATTTCCTTTTGTAAATCAAATAATGCATCTAGGATTAAATCAAAATTTGTTTTATCGAAACAATTCTATAGGAAATTGCTAAGGTTGCATTTATCAACTTAGAAACTTGAAAGTGAACACCAATGATGCTATGGTCATCATTAGAATTTTGATTATAATCAAAATTTATGTTGTAGTCACCAACTGTAAATCAATTTTATAAAATCATCTTCTTATATAAACTCATTTCTCAAATATATATTTCAACATACTCTAGCTTTCTTCTAATTAATACCCTTATTAAAATCCAATTTTAACTCGAATTTATCATCTAATGTCATATAGTCAAATTGTGAAACTTAATTCATAAGGTGTTTATTACAATGTTTCCCCCAAATTCTATTTACCCAACCCACACTTTAAAAAGGGAACTTACTGATAAATCAACAAACAATAGTCAATGCCCAAAATTGAACGAGCATAACTAATCAAACCCTAAATGATAATAGTTGAATATTATCATTTCCAAACAAACAGACACATCAAAAGTAACTACATTAATTTTTTGAACATCATTCCTTTTACGTATAAAATATACTCCTAGTTAAAATTATTTCATTTATCAATAAAAAAACAATACTGTATCGGTTAGCCTTGTTTAAGCGTTTAGAGATCCCTATCAGTAATGTTCGCTACTCGTATTGATCAGAATCTATAGTCCACTAAACAGATCAATCAACACAATATAAAATATTTTTATAAAAATAACAAATACACGTTCTTATATATATATATACATACTCTCTCAGATTCATTGTAGGGTATTACTAATTCTATCTTTAATGAGTTTACCCCACCAGGGCAAAGGTTCTCGCTTAAACTTCAGCTCTGATATCAACTGTAACGACCCGCCTTTTCGATCCTCAGATGTCAACACTAATGGTATTCACATGTCGAACATCCAAGTACCAAAAAGACAGACTATTGGGTGAAAGAAAGAAAATACAGCACAAAATCTCACCATGCGACGAGTAATATATAATATACAATAGGCCTTTACAAAAGTAAAGGAACTTTAATATACATACTATTGCCAGAGCAAAACTAGCCTATCACAAGCTTTGACAGTTATAACAACTTATCCTTATAGTTGCCGATAAATAAAGATAAGAACAAGAAGCAGAAGATAAAATATGAAAATGCATCTTGGAGTATCTGTCTCATCTCCTGAAGCTCCAAAGTGTCCAGGTATATCTAAAAAATATGATCAGACTGGCCTAAGCATTATAAGAAAAGTAACGCCCGACCTAGATCAGTTTGGTAAAATCGGCATGAGAACACAGTTAAATGGTTTTTTAATATTTTAAAAAACCTTTCAAAATAAAAGTATCTCGCAACATCACGCCGCACAAAAACACGAACAGGTATTTACCTTACAATAACCAAACCATTTTTATTAAAAAATTCAGTGATATTATAATAATGTCTAGAGTTTAAAATAATTATTAATCATAGCCGAAATGGTAATATTAATTATATTCCAGCAAATAGGTATACAACTTAGTCCGTAGGGGCACGTATTAGAGATTGAATTTCCATCAATGACAAGGTTACTGGGTATCGTCTGCCACAGCACACCGCTAAACAAATGCACCGAGGGCCTCACATAGGCCCTCTACCACAGAGTAGGCCACCCCTTTAACATGGCATATCAGATTACATCATTCCTCGGGCACCAAGACTTCAAAATATTTACACCAAGCCACGGCCCCACTCTTCCCATGTGCATATATACTAAATCAATAAATATTGATTCTAGCTCGAGGAATGATTTCTCCTAATGGTAACAAACCACATAGCTCGACTGCATATCCCCTATTTTAGTCATTACCGGGTTGTAGGATTTGTAAGACCACAATTACCTTTTTCCTCTCTTATCAAATGCCACTTAAAATGCTAACACTACCCACCGGTATAATGAAATGTCAGCATTCATCCATACAAGTCGTTCAGTATATGAACAAACCGAAGGCACTAACTCTACTACATCCATTTTGGAATCACCCACGGGATTTGTAGCAAAATAGCCCTTACACTTCAAAGAACTCCTTTTTTGATTCCATTATCTCGAATTAGTCTTGAATCTCTTCGAAAGGGTAGAACGCGCATATGGTTTTGGAGTGATTATGGTTTCAGGTCATCTCATATAAGTAAACTCCCTTGCTTACCGGTTGCACCAAAACCAAATCAATTGTTACGGTAAACTCAACTCTTGTTCTTTTGGAAATAATCAGATAATACATAAGAGCGAAGATCACCTTCCAACCATTTAAGCGGAGGATTTCATTATCATTTGTCCTTGGAGAACAAAACGATATTTATATGCACAGTAAAACATCATCGAAGATGACCGTGCCATATATTTTGGCTAAGATTCGATAGTCGGTTATTTAACTATCAAATAACAAACAATCAAAACAAAACAAATTCCATATGGGATCCATTAATTAATTTTTCATCAATTAAAATCTCTTTCAATAATTTGATTCAAAATATCTTTACAAAAGATAATATTCACAAATTCCTTATACTTCTTTCAATACTTGGAAAAATATTAATATACTAATCTCATTGGTATAAGTATATTACAAACCATTATATTTTCAATACTTAGAAAATATATCCATATACTTATCTCAACAGTGTAAATATATTAACAAAACTTAAGGAAGATTTCCTCTTTTCCAAATTCACATTTAAATTAGCCAAAAACAAATTTTATTTAAAACATTTCTTACTCTAAACCCAAACCACTTTTTCCTTTATAAACTCCAAATTTTATTTTTATGCTTGCTCGCTTGTATTCCTGTACTTCATGTTCTAACAACACGTCTTTCTCTGTTGTGTATGTAGATAAAATGTCTCGTAAAGCGGAAACTCGATCGGACAGTAAGAAGTCCAAGGATAGGGGGGAGTCTTCTTCCGTGCCCCCAGCCCAACCAACGATGCAAGAAGGCATCCTCTATCGGTGCGGCTTCTCTAACCCCTTATTGAGGTGCGTTGCTAGAAGAGAAGCTAGAGAAATCTCCGACTTGTGTATGCTTGCTCGCTTGTATTCCTGTACTTCATGTTCTAACAACACGTCTTTCTCTATTATTAAGTTGATTATATGTTATTTTCAAGGTTTTAGGTCACTTATGCAAATATGTAAAAAACAAGGACTAAAATGTAAAAGACACGCAGATTTATAGTGGTTCGGCCAGAACGTGCCTACGTCCACTTTATCTGTTATTCTCTCCTTTCTTTCAGATTACAAGTACAAAGCTTTAAGTACAAGTATAAGAAAATTGTTTTAAAGTTCCTTCCTTACTTGAGCTCTCAAACTTGTCTGCCATTGTTGTACCCCTGCCCCTCTATTTATAGAATGAGGTTGGAGGCAGGGGTCCTGGATGTATATAGCTGCTGGTGGGCCTGGGTTGAAGCAATCTGGCCTGGAACATCTGGTTCGACGGAGCTTTGGTTCGGAGAATCTTGGTCCAGTCATAGCTAGGTGGAGGTTTGGTCCGGTGATGGCCTTGGTCCGGTTAGGACGTGGAGATGCGGTGATTCGGTGGTGTCTAGTCGAGGTTGGTTTGGTGGGTTTTTGGGCCGGTGTTTGCTTGGACCGGTGATGACGGATGGAGTATGGTTCGGTAGGGTGTTGTCTCGGCATTGCGTGGTATGGTGTCGCATGGAGATGGAAGTTTGGAGGTTGGTAGAGGAGCTGGTTCGGCACGTAGGGGAGATAGGTTGGTCCGGTACCGAATGGTTCGGTACCGAATGGTTTGGTGGCTTCCTCCTCGTGTTGGTTCGGCAGGCACTCGAAGGACCATTGGTTCGGCCACCCATGATTGCGAATCCGGATGGAACTGACGCTTCTTGGTCTCGAGATCTCCTGGGTGAGAATTCGCCCAACATTTGCCCCCCAAAGTGGGGCACGTGCTTGCATGTGTCGCGCTTTGTTTCCCTGCAGTTGAGATAGCTTCGTTCGGTCCTGGGAGTGCCGAACCAGTTGGTCCGGTTGTATCTATGCTCGCCTATAAGTAGGGGCCTAGGGCTTCCTTTGTTCTCTACCGAACGAGTCATCCAGATAAGAAATTCCTACCGAATCTGTCGTTGTGCCGATCCAACCCTTGCTGCCAAACCAGGTATACGCCGAATAGCTTCTTCATTATATTTAGGTTTTACCGAATGGAACCGAGGGCTCCAAGTACCGAATGAGTACTTGTGTTGGCAATACCGAATGAACCAGGGTTTTTTGAATGCCGAATGGGTGTTCACTTTGCCGAATGGGCTTTTATACTTGGACCATGAGAGAAATCTCCGACTTGTGTATGCTTGCTCGCTTGTATTCCTGTACTTCATGTTCTAACAACACGTCTTTCTCTATTGTGTATGTAGATAAAATGTCTCGTAAAGCGGAAACTCGATCGGACAGTAAGAAGTCCAAGGATAGGGGGGAGTCTTCTTCCGTGCCCCCAGCCCAACCAGGACCGGCGCGACATGGACCTGCCCCGAGGTCGTTAGTGGATGGGTATGGTCCCCAAGAGCTTCTGAACTCTCCCCCTGATTGCTTTCCGAGCTCCCTCAAAGTGGAGAAGCTTGATGTCATTTCTCGTTCCTTCGGGATTGACAGGGCTCTTATGCTGTTGCCGGGAGAGGGGGTTATGCCATATGACCCTCCTGAAGGGTACTTTGCGTATAGCAGATATCATTGCATGTGTGGTGCTATTCCGCCTCTCAACGCTTGGATAGTTAGCTTTATCACATATCTGAAGGTGGCCCCATTCCAGCTTCAGCCTAACTCCTATGCCATTCTGGTGAGTCTTTTCGTCATCTTTCAAAGGAAATATGGGCGTCCCCCTTCCAACCGGGAGATCCGGTATCTGTACAACTTGAGAGGCTACAAGAAGGGGTCTCCATATATCAGTTTGGAAGCGGCCGTGCCCTTCAAGCCTGTTCTAGACTTGTACTCGAAGCTCAGCATGTTCAAGAAGGAATGGTTTTTTATTAGGGATGACACTGTTTCTTTCCGCCTTTTCACTTCCGGCTGTAAGTTGAACTTCATTTATATTTTCCTTGTCCCGATCACAATGCTTCTTCTTATATGCTTTTATTTCTTGCTAGCGACAGGTGGTTTTGCGGTCGTGGAGACTGACTCCTTGGCTCGGATGGCTACCGAAATAAAGGTCATTTCAGGAAGGGATAGGTCGGCCTCCTACCTGATCAGGAACGCCACTCTCCTGGAGTATAACTTGATTTTGCCACATCAATCTGTGGTTAAACAGAGAGATACAGCCGAGGAGAGGGCTGCTAAAACTAAGGATGGGGCTACTGCGAAGAGTAGCAAGAAGAGACCTTTCTCGGTGCCTCCAGCCGTTGGGGGAAAGAAGCTTAAGAAGTCTGATGGACCCTCTCCCAGTACGTGTCCAGATATTCCGGAGGAGGAAGGTGGAGAGGAGGAAAGAGACGAAGAGGAGAGCGGAGGAGATGGAGAAGGTGAAGGACAGGGTGGTAGTGGTGCTGGTGCCTTGACCTCCGGGCCAGTGGGGGAGCTGCAGGAGTGGACGGATGAGGCCTCCGTCAAGCTTTCGAGGAATCGGAGGGAGAACCGGATTTGGCGGAGAAGGCGAAGAAGACTGGCAAGGCCGGGGCTGACGCCGATCCATCCCCTAAGAGCTCCTCAGCTAGGGTGACTCCGGCAGTGCAAGGTGAACTTTTGACTTCTGCAGACTCCATTTATGACAGGGACTTAGGAATATTTTATGGCTCGCTCCCGTCCTGGGATGAAATCCAGGACTTATTGCAGGATCCTATTCCTCCGCAGGGTTTGTATAATAGATGTGTTTTCTCATTCTTTTTTAACTTAACATATTTCTCGAATTATGGACCATTGTATGCTCGTAACACTTGTTCTTTATTACAGGGGCAGGCGAGGTGGCAAAAACTTCAGACGTTCGACACCGCCTTGAACAATTCAAATTGATGAGAGCTGCTACTAAGCCGCCAACTGGCCGTTCCGGGGACGTAGTTAAATATCGCCCTCTTCTTGGAGTCATTGAAGAAGATATCCACCAGAGGAAGAGGAGGCGTTCCTTATTTGATTCACCACCTGGTCCTTAGTCTCCTATTCAGCCTCCCCGAGATACTACGGAGAAGACCACGGAGTTTGTCCCCCCTCCGCCTCCTTCCGAGAACCCTACTGTGATCCGCATAAAACGTCCCGACGTGCCTCGCGATCCCTTTGCCGGCCACCCGGATTTGGACCCAAGCCTTCAGGATATTTTATTTGACGAGGCCACGGGAGAGCATCTTCTCCCGCAATCCCATGGTTCGGATTCTTGATGAGGCTAAGTCCCTAGATTTGGACCTGCTCACTACTCGGATAGCTGCCATGGGGGACGAAGCCAAGGCCAACATTGACCGGGTCGCGGAGGAGGTCAAGAAGTTGATGGAGCATCATGCTCGACTGGCTATGGCTGGGGAGGAAATCGGGAGTGCTAACATCCGGCTGCGGCTACAGGTTGCTGATCAGGACAAGCAGCTTGCCGATCAGGCTATCCAGATTTCTCAGCACGAGGCAGCCTCTAGGCAGTTGAAGGAGAGTCTGGAAAAGGCCAGCAGGGCAGAATTGCGAAAAATGGAGGCTGCTTGCAAGGGGCGGATTGATATGGCCATTGCGACGGTGGACGAGGTTCGGAATGCAGATCTTGAGCGGATTGAAGAGTTGTCTGGGAGGCTTGAGGCCGCAGAGCTTGCTCAGGCCAAGCTAAAGGAAGAGATGGAGGGAATGAGGAGGTCTCTCCAGGCTGACCGCTTGAGGTATCGATCGGAGAGGGATGTTGCCGTTGCTAAGTTGTTGTCCTCCGAGGGCCGGGTGAGGGAGTTTGAGGAGAATGAGGGGATGATGGATGAGATGTTGCAGGATATGTACTTCCGTACCTGGAAGCAGGGTAATCTATCCTGGATGGATGACTATCCCTGGATCATGGCTAGGATATATCTCCGGGCTTTGGAGGAGGCCAAGGCCGATGCGGATAAGGAAGGTGGAGCGGCATTCAGGATGGACGTGGTAACCGCCCAGTTCTCAAAGGAGGAGAAGGTAGCGGTGAAGGAGGGGATGCGGCTGCTTGCTGCGGAGGAAGCCGGTGTGCAGTTGGGGGATGAGGACCAAGAAGCGGGCGTCGGTGAGTTTTCCCTTTTTAGCTTTTCATAACTTGATCGTTCGCTATTTATCTGATGGATTCTTCTTCTGAATTGGACAGGTGGGACTTCTGGTCACCATGATGGGAGCTCCGACCCTGCGGCTAAGTAGGCGTGGAGAGTTGGTAGGATGAGGGCGAAGCGTGAACGCAGCTGGTCACCTTTTGATTTCTTTTTACTGCCGTTCATGTTAGTCCAAAACATTGACGTAACTGTAATAATATTGTTTGTGATGAATGACGTTTTGTAATTTCATAATATAAGCTGATTCTTTTATGTTGGAATGTTATTGCTATTTTGATGTGCTGTGTAAGTGATGTAACTATGTATATTACTAGTGACTTGACTGTGTCTGATGCCAAGTTTTTTGCTTAAAGCATAATTTTCTCATTTTGCAATGTAAATGTGATGTGTAAATACGAACTGCAGCTTCGTATTAATGTATAAAAGTAGAAGGTACCACCCTTCATGTTTTGGCCATAGACGGCAATTTCGTGCGCCCTGTAAGACTAAGCACGGAATGCTGTTGAGTGTCTCGTTATCCGATTGTGAGTTTCTGTTCCCATTAGCGAACGTTCCCTATTTCATGTCCTGTACTTTCAAGCACCGTTACGGAGAATAGGAGAAAAGTTTTAAATGACATTGAAATATATGAAAAGTAAAACTTCCAGTCACGGAAGGCCGTCGATGTGCTTAAGTTCATGGCAAACGTGTTTTGTAGTCACTTTCCCTAGCTGTGGGTCTTGGAGACATTTGTCACCCATCTTACGCCTACTGCGGGGAGTTTTCTTTTTTACCATAGCCGCACTTAAGACACATCGGAGCCGATCGCGCACAGTAACTGCCCGGGCCATTATGGCCCGTAATCATGGGTATTATTCGATTTACTGTGGCCGGCTAGCGTGGGGGCCGATCGTCAACTGTGAACTGCCCCTGGCTGGCTACACCTTATGTTGGGGCTTATGATCGGTTCACAGTCGCCGGCGAGCCGAATCGCTATAATGAGCTGCCATCGGCTATAGTCGGCCTTTTTTATGATGACTTATACTCGGCTCATTACAGTCGGCTTTAAGGGCCGAGGCAAACAATGAGTTAACTCGCGGTAGAGGGATACCGGAGCAAAGTGTCTCATTGGCGAGGGCATAGGAGCGCAGCGTACCTGTTAGATTTTGTCCAGGTGGAGTTGTGTTGTGAAGTTCTGGATTGAAATGTCATCTGCAAAGGATTTTGTTCAACAACAAAGGATAAAGCTTAACAAGTAGCCAAGATATAAAGGAACAAGTTAACAAGAGCCAAGTTTTTTAAAGTGGTTCGGCACGAAAATGCCTACGTCCACTGATTCTCTTTGTTAATTTACTTCATATGGGCAGTACAAGTTAAGAAAAGTATCGACGGAGGTGTCGGATGTTCCATGCCCTCTAGAACACCTCTCCGTCCACTGTTGACAAAATATAAGCTCCGTTGTGGATATCTTTATGAATTACATAAGGTCCGTCCCAGATGGGGTCCAGTGCCCCGGGGCGCGGAAAGATTCTCTTGAGGACAAGGTCTCCTTCTTGTAAGCTGCGATGTTTGACTTTGGAGTTGTATAGTGCTGCCACTTTTTGTCTGTGAGCTGCTGCTTTGAGTGCTGCATCATTTCTTCTCTCCTCAATTAGATCCAAAGACATGTGGAGGAGTTCTTCATTTTCTTCTGGGTTGTAGTGGATCCTACGGTGAGAGCGCACTATAGTTTCAACTGGGAGCATAGCCTCCGATCCGTATGCCAAAGAGAAGGGAGTATGCCCTGTTGAAGTTCTGTAAGATGTGCAATAGGCCCAAAGTGCCGTAGGAAGTTCGTCCACCCAAGCGCCTTTCGACTTTTCAAGTTTCTTCTTGATTAAGGTTTTGAGAATTTTGTTGACAGCTTCTATTTGGCCGTTTGCCTGGGGATAAGCCACGGATGAGAAGCTTTTGTGAATCCCGTGCTCTCGGCACCAGTCGGTGAATTCCTCGCTGTCAAACTGAAGTCCAATGTCTGATACAATTTTGAGTGGTGTTCCGTACCTGCACAGAATATTTTTGATTAAGAAGTTGATAACTTTTGCCGAAGATATTTTATTTAGAGGTTCCGCCTCCACCCAATTGGTGAAGTAGTCGACTGCCACTATAGCATATTTGGCTCTGCCTCGGCCCGTTGGCAGTTCGCCAATTAAGTCAATCCCCCATATTGCGAAGGGCCAAGGGTTGGTCATCTGAGTAATTTCATTGGTTAGTAGTCGAGGGATTTTGGCAAATTTCTGACATCTATCACATTTTTTGACGAAGTCTAAGGCGTCTTTGTTCAAGGTGGGCCAGAAATATCCATATCGGAGTATCTTTTTTGCCAGAGTGTGCCCTCCGGTGTGGTCTCCACAACTTCCCTGATGGATGTTGGATAGAATTTCCCTGGCTTCTCTTCCAGCAACGCACCTCAATAAGGGGTTAGAGAAGCCGCGCCGATAGAGGATGCCTTCTTGCATCGTGTAGCGGGAAGCTTTCCTTATAATTTTCTTAACTTCATTTCGCCCGTCTGGTAGGGTGCCGTTTTGTAAGTATTCTCGGATAGGGGTCATCCATGTTTCTTCTTTGGTTGCAGCTATCAGGTTTACTTGCTCAAAACTCGAGGTTAGTAGCCTTGAGACAGTTATCATTCCAGAAGTGGTATCATCTCCCATGCTAGCTTGCTTTGCCAGTTCGTCGGCCTCTTGATTTTCTTCTCGAGGAATGTGTTTGATCGAGTAGTGATCCAATTGATTGAGCAGCTACTTGGTCTTTTTCAGATATGCCGTGAGCCGCTCTCCTCGAGTCTGGAACTCCCCTAGTATTTGATTTACGATGAGTTGTGAATCACTGCGAAGACATAAGGAACTGACTCCGATCTCCAGGGCGAGCTCTAGTCCGGCTATTACTGCTTCATATTCGGCATCATTGTTGGTGGCAGCGAATTCCAGCCTTAATGCATAACGCAGCTTTCTTCCCCTGGGAGTGATGATCACAACGCCTGCCCCCGAGCCTTGTTCGTTCGACGCTCCATCTACGAAGAGATTCCACTTGATATCTTCTGCTATTTCAGATGGGTGCCTACCTTCGCTAGTACTGAATTTGGCAATGAAATCAGCTATGGCTTGCCCCTTGATAGCGGTGCGAGGATGGTAAGTGATATCATATTGACTTAGTTCGATGCACCACTTAAGTAATCACCCAGAAGTGTCGGGGCGATGGAGCACTTGTTTTAGCGGTTGATCGGTTAAAACTCTGATGGAATGAGGCTGGAAATAGTGTCGCAGCTTCCTTGATGTGATTAGTAAACAGTACGCCAGTTTCTCAAGTTTGGGATATCGGGCTTCTTCTCCTGTGAACCTTTTGCTTATGAAGTACACTGGCCGTTGTGTGCGGTTGTCTTCTCTCACCAACGCGGCGCTTAGGGCATGCGGTGACACAGCAAGGTATAGGTATAGTTCTGCGCCTTCATTAGGAGTTGAGAGTACTGGTGGCCGCTGGAGGTGCTCGATTAGGTTAAGGAAAGCTGCTGAACATTCGTCGGTCCACTCGAATTTTCCTTTGTCTTTCTTCAGGGCTTCGAAGAAGGGAATGCATTTGTCAGTTGCTTTAGAGATGAACCGGCTTAGGGCGGCCACCTTCCCGTTTAGGCTTTGCATTTCTTTCCGAGTGGATGGTATTTCGATATCTTGCAAGGCTCGGACTTGTTCGGGGTTCGCTTCGATCCCTCTGGCATGGACGATGAATCCCAAGAACTTTCCTGATGACACTCCGAAGGAGCACTTTAGAGGGTTCTGCTTCATTCCATATTTGCGAAGTACTTGAAACATCTCACCCAAGTGGCTTACATGATCGTTGGCTTTTCTTGACTTCACTAGCATGTCGTCCACATAAACTTGCATGGTTCGTCCTATCAGTTCTGCAAACATCTTGTTGACGAGGCGCTGGTAGGTAGCTCCGGCGTTCTTAAGTCCGAAAGGCATTACTTTGTAGCAGTACTACCCCCGGTCCGTGATGAAACTGGTGTGGTCTTGATCGGGGGCATGCATAGGGATTTGGTTGTATCCTGAGTACGCATCCATAAAAGATAAGAGCTCGTGTCCGGCAGTGCTGTCCACGAGTTGGTCGATTCGGGGGAGTGGGAAGCAGTCTTTCGGGCAGGCGTCATTTAAGTTGGAGAAATCGATGCATGTTCGCCACTTCCCATTAGCTTTCTTTACCAGTACCGGGTTGGCGATCCACTCCGGGTAGATGGCTTCCCGTATGAAGTCATTGGCAAGTAAGTTCTTTACTTCTTCCTCGAGGGCTGCTGATCGTTCTGCCCCCATACTTCTCTTCTTTTGCTTTACCGGTATCTTGGTAGGATCGATGTTTAGTGCGTGGCATGCTATGTCTGGGGAAATTCCAGTCATATCAGCGTGTGTCCATGCAAATACATCCATGTTGTGGCGAAGAAAATCAATGAGTTGATTCTTTAATTCTCTTTTTAACTGGGATCCGACTCTCAGTAGTTTACTTGGGTCGCGTTTGTCTACAGATACGAATTCCATAGCCTCCACAGGCTCGGCGGTGGCCTCCTCCTCTTTGTCCCTAGGGTCTAATTCATTGAAAGGATCACTGGTATACCGAAGAGGAGGGGCTTTCTTTAGTTGCTATGCTTCCAAGCTTTTCATGCAGAGAACAGTCTCTGCACTCTTCCCTTTATCTTTCCTGCGGTTATTGCGAAGTTCAGTTACATAGCAGTCTCGAGCAGCGTCTTGATCTCCCTCCACTTCTCCTATTCCGTCATCTGTTGGAAATTTCATCTTCAGACACCATGGGGCTAGGACAATTTGGAAGTCGGACAGAGCTGGCCTTCCCAAAAAGGCATTGTAGGCTGAATGATTGTCTATTAACACGAATGTCTATTTCCGAACGGTGGAGCGGGGATGGCTTCCCAATTCAACAAAGAGATCCAATTGTCCAAGGGGCATCTTTGCTTCTCCAGTGAAACCGTGTAGCGGTTTGTTGCAGGGGGATACATCCTTCATTGACAGCTTCATTTTGTCGAAAGCATGCTTGAATAGGATATTTACTGAACTTCCTGTGTCTATTAAAATTCGGAAAACTTTGGCTGGACCGAACCAGGCACAGATGACCATAGGGTCCATGTGTGGGTACTGCCTTCCTTCTAGGTCGCGCCCACTAAATGTGATGTCATTATTTTCCTTCCGCTTAGGGTGGCGTTCTTCCATAACAGAATTGACGCAGTCTTCCTCGCTTCTGAGTGAGTTTCCGTATCTTTCCATTTCTGCCCAGCTCTTGTCGGCGATGTGTGGCCCTCCTGATATTGTATGGACCACTATCTTCTCTTGGCTGGAGCCGCTGGTGTTGCGATTTCCTCCGCCTGTCTCTGGGTGGAGCTGCCCTGGGTTTTCCTTGGCGGGAGCTGGTGTCCCGTCCTGGCCCTTTACATAGCGTTCCAGCCTCTTTCTCCTGATGTGTTCTTCGATTAGGTCTCGGAGATGGCGGCATTCATTGGTATCGTGCCCATGAGACTCGTGGAAACGGCAGAATTTTCCGGACTAGATTGCGCGATCCGACTCTTTCTTGTACGGGGGGCGCTTGTATGTAAGTTCGTCCTGGGTGGCCAGGAAGATGTTCTCGACTGTTTCATTCAGGGGAGTGTAAGCGTCAAATCTCGGTCCTGGTCGGTACAAGCGCTTTTCTCCCTTCTTGCCCCCTGCATTGTCTCTGGAGCCGTTCCTCCGAATGTCCTTCGCTGCAGCGGGGGCGTTTCCATGGGCCGTCTTAGTCTGTGGTCCTGTCTGCCTTTCAGCGGCAGCCTCTTCGAGTCTCGTGTACTTCCCAGCTTCATGGAAGAAATCGGGCATGGTAGCTGGTTTTTCTTTAGTTAGTCTTCTAGCAAACTTGGTATCTAGGTGTACACCACTACAGAGGGCCATCCGGGTAAGTTTCTCATCGGCATCTTGGACTGCGGCCGCTGCGGCGTTGAACCGGGTTAGGTATTATTGCAGTGTCTCTCCGGATTTCTGTTTGACATTGGATAGAGAATAAGCATCCTTGGGTTGTTCCACATGAATGCGGAACTGGCTGATGAACTTTTCTTTCAACATATCCCATGAGCTGATAGATCCTTGGGGTAGATGGCAGAACCAGGAGGTAGCTAGGTCTGCTAGGAATAGCGGAAAGCATTTACACAACACTCCCTCTGTTGCTCCGCTCATGAGCATATGCTGGGTGTATCTCTGTAAGTGTACGATGGGGTCAGAGGTTCCCTTGTAAGGTTCCATTGTCGGCATTTTCCATTCTCGAGGGGTGATGGCGGTTTCGATGTCGTGGGTGAAAGGGCTGGTTACCCTAGCGCCTATCCCTCGATCCCTTTGCTCCCGTCGGACGCATTCCCTGAATAATCGTGCCATTCTTTCATCAGAATTTGGAGAGGGCAAAAATGAGCTTGGTTCTTCCCTGCGGGATCGATCTCGTCCAGATGACCTGTAGGGATGGTATAGCCTATCACTTCTGACATTATCCAGTGGCTGTCTTTGGCTACTCAGATGCATGCTAGGACCAGCCACAGTTGCCCCCTGCCTTGATCTTCCCCTGCGGGGTTCTGTTTCGAGCATTTCCATAGGGTCAATTTCGGGCTGGGTTCTAGCTCAGCTCCGTTCAGCGGGGTTTCTATGATTAGGTGGCATGACTGGCTCAGCTACATCCGACCCTCGCCTGGTACCTCCCCCATTGGGTTCGGTTCCAAGCGCTTCCTCGAGTTGGAGCTCGGGCTGAGTCCGGGCGCGGCCCCTATCACTGTTGTTCCTGTTGATAGCTTCTTCGAAGAGGGAAGACCTTTGCTGTCTCTGAGATCCTCCAATTGAGACTCACCCCATGATTCAGTGTTGCGGTTGGATTCTTCGGCATCCCTCAAGCGTGACATGAGTTGGTTTACCAAAGCTTCTTGTTGGGATGCGAAGCGGTTAGCTACTTCAGTCACAACTCTGTCTAGATCTGCCCTAGTGATTGCTGCCGGTTGTTCCGCGGCAGGGGCTGTTGGATTTGCCTGATCTGCTGTCGTAGTGGGATGGTTCTCTTGATCTGGATCCACTGGATCTGGAGCGCTGCTGGTTGCAACGTTCTTTCCCTTGTTGGTGTCTTTTCTCGGCCTGGAAGTCATGTTTCCTAGGCAATGAAGGGTGCTATTGGGAAAGAAGGTTGAATGAGGGAAGCTGAAGCTTCGAGTTCCAAATTCTCAGTGAAAGCACCAAAAATGTTTGCACAAAAAATGGACAAACACCTCCAATCCGTATTATTAAGTTGATTATATGTTATTTTCAAGGTTTTAGGTCACTTATGCAAATATGTAAAAAACAAGGACTAAAATGTAAAAGACACGCAGATTTATAGTGGTTCGGCCAGAACGTGCCTACGTCCACTTTATCTGTTATTCTCTCCTTTCTTTCAGATTACAAGTACAAAGCTTTAAGTACAAGTATAAGAAAATTGTTTGAAAGTTCCTTCCTTGCTTGAGCTCTCAAACTTGTCTGCCATTGTTGTACCCCTGCCCCTCTATTTATAGAATGAGGTTGGAGGCAGGGGTCCTGGATGTATATAGCTGCTGGTGGGCCTGGGTTGAAGCAATCTGGCCTGGCACATCTGGTTCGGCGGAGCTTTGGTTCGGCGAATCTTGGTCCGGTCATAACTAGGTGGAGGTTTGGTCCGGTGATGGCCTTGGTCCGGTTAGGACGTGGAGATGCGGTAATTCGGTGGTGTCTAGTCGAGGTTGGTTTGATGGGTTTTTGGGCCGGTGGTTGCTTGGACCGTTGATGATGGATGGAGTATGGTTCGGTAGGGTGTTGGCTCGGCATTGCGTGGTATGGTGTCGCATGGAGATGGAAGTTTGGAGGTTGGTAGAGGAGCTGGTTCGGCACGTAGGGGAGATAGGTTGGTCCGGTACCGAATGGTTCGATACCGAATGGTTTGGTGGCTTCCTCCTCGTGTTGGTTCGACAGGCACTCGAAGGACCATTGGTTCGGCCACCCATGATTGCGAATCCGGATGGAACTGACGCTTCTTGGTCTCGAGATCTCCTGGGTGAGAATTCGCCCAACAGTAAAACTTCTTCTATTTATAAAACTCCAAATTGTGTTAATTAATTTCGTATCTACAAGTCCTTTTATATATCTCTAAATTAATACACTAAAACTTCTTCTATTTATAAAACTGGTCATATTTATGTAACTCTTTCATAAATCTCTCCTTTATAAACTCCTTAATAAAAATCCTTTATAAAATCCTTTATAAAAATCCTTTTATAAAACAAAATTTATTATTGTAATCCTATATTAAGTAACGTTCCTTTTGGAAAACAATTTATTATTGATAAAAACCTTTATTGATTAATTATCTTTACACATCATAAATAATTAACTTTAAATGTTACTAATAAAAAATTAAACATCATAAATAAAATAATTAATTAACTTAAAACATCATTAATAAGATAATTAATTAGCTTTAAAACATTATTAATAAAATAATTATATAACTTAAACCATAATTAAATCAATTAATTAACATAAAATAACATTAATAATATAATTAAATAACTTTAAACAGCATTAATAATATAATTATACAACTTTAAACAACTTTAATAAAATAATTAACTAACTTTACTTTGAAACATCGTTAATCTCTATATTTTAAATCATTTATAATTATATAAACACTTAACCTCAAAATTGTTATAAAATGGAAGTTAATTTAAATTCATAGCTTTTCAAATTCAGAAAGAGGCTTAGTGACTATAATGGTATTTAGACAAGCTACCATTTAATTCAATTTAACTTTCCAAGTCATATTATTGGTATTTACGTAAGCCAACACATATGTAAAAAAAATCAAAAATTAGCAATCACTTGCCAACCATCACTTATCCAATATTAATTAATCCACATATTAATCAACTGGCATATGAATACATAACCAAATTAATATAATAGCATAACGAGGAGTTATTCTGTTAAATGGATGTCATCAATATCCTATTCAGTTACTTATAGCAGAACAATGTTTTATTCTGCTCAATAGATATCCAAAATAATTTATTTAACTTAGTTTAAAAGAGTGGTGTTTTGTTTAGCCAAATAGATATTACAAATGAAGTATAACTAATTAACCATGTTATTATTTAAAACAACGTAACTAAAATTCAACCATTATTATTTTATTATAAATTTGTACTTCATTAAAACTATCAACTATTTTTACTATCGTGTTCTACAAGTTCATGCGACTCTAGTGCAAAAATTCAAGGGTCAAATGAATTTAAAACGAGTGAGATATCATATTTTAAAAGTTGAAAACTTCTAAGTAATAAAATTTAAACAAAAGATATACATTTTCCTTCACCCTACTCCACTAAAGCCCAGACCAACACCCTGCATATCCTAACTTGACTGATAAGAAACTTCCCTCCCAAATCAAACACAAGCTTCTAGATTCAAATAAGAACGAGGTTGCCATCTCCAAATCGACCTCAACACCAATGCTCCAACCATCATGGCCCATGTCGCCGCCACCACTCGATGGCCACCTCGCCCCTTCCTTCACCCAACATCTCGGTCAACTCGATGGTCCACTATCATCGTACAACTGTGAAGGACGTGCACCAAAAACCCAAACCCTAAAACCCTAGTACGACTTCTCCAAAGCCCCTCCAATCACCGCTCCACCACTGACCATCACCACGTCTCTGCCTTACCGTGAATTTCGCTCCAGCACTCGCTGCTCCTCCCTTAGACCATCTGACTGTTGGATATATCAAGACAAACAAAAATAGTTCATCTCATCACCACGGCCATCCTAGGCCGTTGGAGACCATGCGAACACTTCCAGAAATCATAGCTCGTTGAGATGAATGCAACCATACCCTCCGATTCCCAATTCATTAAACTTCATTTTTCGTCCAAACTCGACCACAAATGGTTATTGTGTCATTATCGCTTCTCCAGTAATTGAAACATCAAACGACTATTTTTTTAAAAACTTAAAGGCCAAGACGAACAACTATTCAGTTGGTCACATTGGCTAATTCTGAATGAGGAAGGAGATGTAGGTTTTCGAAGATAAGATGAAGGATGGATATTTCATTCTTTTCAAAAGAACAGAGAAGGAAAAAAGAAGAGATGGTACATGTATCCTATGTTCTTGTATAAGGTTAACTTACAGCAAGCAAATCTTGCATTTTCGATACAAAATATGATTTTTAAACAATTACTAACATATGAGAATTATATGTATATATATATATATATATATATATATATATATATATTTAAAATATCACAACCAAGCTATAAATAAAATTTTCACAACATTTATTTCATAAAAATAGTAAACAAAAAAATGAAGATCTCACTTCCACATTGGAAATGCAAAATCAAAGCTTTTCCCAAGCAATCAAGCTCAACTCCATTATCAACTAAATTTCAAACTTTTAAACTAAAAAGTCCAAATTTTTCTTTATCCAAAAGTTATAAAAGGTTCAGAGTATGAAGATGAAAAAATGAAGTTAAGAAGGTGAAAATGAAAGATAGAATGAAAAATAAATGTTTGTTTTTATAAACGCAAAAACTAATGACTACCCCTTACACCAAATTTTCAACTTTGCCATCATATGCAAGCACCAAAATGTCAAGCATATGGAAAAGATGATGGATATTAGAGAGATTCAAGTAATTAATTTATTTTTCACATTTATGGAATCTTTATATTTCAAATCCATTTTTCATTCCAAATTTTAAATATATTTTATATTTTTATTAATTCCTATTATTATTATATATTATTCATTTACCTTTACATTTCGAAATAACTTGTTTTTATTAACTTAGCCTTACATTTAAAATGTGGTTTAAAAATATATGCAAAGGTATTACAATTTTCTATAACTTGTAGTTCGATAGAAAGTCGAAAATTCGAAAAGTTAATATTGGTCACATTTTCAACTATCCATCGAACTACCTATTTATGTAAACAATAGTCAAAAATGAATTTTTTATCGTTATTTGTTAATTAAAAGAGGGAAATTTAATTATTAAAACCATTAATTGAATATTTAAAATAAATAATAATTTTCACAAATCAAAGCAATAATATTTCAAGTCATTACACAAAAGGTTAGCCTGTGTCTATTTATGGTGTGGGGAACTCATATTATCGTGTGTTACCGATGTTAATAGGCGGAGCGAGATATGCTATAGTGCTTATGATTACTTTATAATGTGGGTTAAAGCAGAATCACTCACATCGATCGCATCAAAGAAGGTGATCAACTTTATAGTGAAAACCATTTTGTGGAGATATGGATTTCCATAGAAGAATATTACTATTAACGAAACTCGGCTTAAGAGTACCGAGCTCTAAAAATTCTATGCGCGGTACTGAATTGAGAAAATCTTATCGGTGGCAACACATCATAAGCGAATAGACATATGGAGGTGGTGAATAAGATCATCAAATCCATCATCAAAAGGAGATTGAAGATATCCAAGGGCAACTAGGTTGATAAGCTACCACTTGCTTTGTGCGCTTATAGGGCAACCCATAAGTTCGCGACTGGTCATACTCCATTCGCACTGGCCTACGGAGCCAAGGCCATGATTCCGGTCGAATCCGAAGTCCATTCTCATCGAAGACTACACTAGGATCCCACGTTGAATGAAGAACTCTTATTTTCCTTCGATTTGGTTGAAGAGATATGTGAAGAGACAGATCTGAGAATAGTTACTTTCCAGATAAGAGTAGCAAAATAGATCAACGCCAAGGTTAGAAACTGTACCTTTGAGATAGCGACCTTATATTGAAATGGTTCTTTCCTAGTACGAGCGCATTTTGCGTGAGTTGGGAAGGTTCCTATATGACTAAACAAAATCTTGGAGAAGGAGCTTTCAATCTATCGAAAGTCGATGGGACTCAATTCCATGAGTATGGAATAGACAGCATCTATGATGCTATTTCACTTAGATTTACTTTCTGAAAATAAGACGTCCTATCAATTAGGACCTAATGTAATAAGGCAGAGTCTACCATTTTTTCATTCATAAAAAAGTAGGGTTTTAGAACCAATGGAACCTAATTCTTAAAAGTGCAGCTTTCTGCTATGCGATTAGGGGCAAAATCGGTCATTTTGTATTTCGAAAAACCAGATGTCTAGGTACCAGGAGACAGGTACCGATGAACTCCTTCGATCCATGATCAGGTTGTTGGAATATAATCATACTAGGGTTGATCAAACGATTTCCCTTGCATATCTAATCTTTGGCTAGTGCTCAAAGATAGGCAAGGTCAAGGATTGATGCTCGGTGGTAGGGATTTAAGGTGCCGGATTCCAAAGATATAAACCTGTGTAGAATTGTATTTTTTACAGATATAACCTTGCTTATGGCCCAGCAAGCCACACTCGGCCGATGAAAAGCATAAATGGTCAATAGAACATCTTTGATACATGCTTAGAGATATGCAGGGTTGAAGATGGATATCTACAGACAGACATCCAAGACACTGATTCCCGGAGATAGGAATCAGTGTACAATTGAGTCTTTTGCAAGCAAAACCTCTTTAACAGCCCAACACGATACATTTGGCTTGATGATAAAAAAGGTTGGTATATGAAGTGTCTTTGATCATTGCCTAGAGATAGATGAAATCAAAAAAGGATGCCCAAGGATAGTGGTCGAGACATCGGTTCTCGAAAATAGGAGTCGGGGTGAAAGTTGAACCTTTGTGAGTATGGCCTAGTTTATGCTGAACGGAATACGTCCGAACAAAAGTAAACGAGGATGGCCATGGAGTTGGCTAAAGATATACAGCTCTGTTTACAATTTAGAGAGATACGTTCAACCAAAGATTAATAGGGTTAGTCAAAGAAATATGGTTGTGTTTAGTTAAATAAGAAACATATTGACTATAGTAAACATAAATAAGTAGTGAAATGACATTAAGAAATTGTAGAAAATTAATCATATGTACGGAGTTACAGTAAATAAAGGCACTGCAGAGTCACAAGTATGAATATATAAGTAATTGAATTAAGATGATTATATTATACATACAGGCAAATATATAGGCAATACGAATAAAAATGTTGTAATGTAAATGAAAAAAGGTTGAATATAAAACAATATTATTATTTACATAATTTTTTTATGAGGTTTGTTGGGGGCGCTTCTGCATATTGCCGACCTATATACATAATGAGCCAAACAAAGCGAAATAAAAAAGCAACAGAACTATCGTTGGAGATGCTTCCCCTTCCTGCTTTCTTTTCTCCTTCTTATCCTTCTTGGTGGAAGGAGGCTTTCTTTTCAAAGGACTAACATCCTTCGAAGTTGCAGGACGAGCCTTGACATCCCAATTATAGTCACTGTCTGAATCGCTGTGAGACTTGGGAGTATCGATAGATATGTTGGCCGCCTAAAGATTTTAGGTTGGAATAATGAGAAGGGCCTTCTCTATGCTTGGTTATTGTTTAATATTGATCGTAGAGATATTAATTTTCAGCCTCTCCGCCATGGGTGTAGTGTCATGACACTTTGCACTAGTTATCCTTGCCTCCTCGTTGAGAGATGCTCTAGTACCCTCCATTTCCTCCAGTGCCTCTATTTTATTTACAATAGTACAAAGTGAGAAGCCGGAGGGAAGATATGGGAGAGTAGATGTTGTTGTGATGAAGGTAAATGTGGTTACAATAGCACTCGGACTTGGGGCATGACCAGCTGGTGGTGGAGGAGGCAATGATGATTGATCTATAAGTTTACAGACGTAAGGGCAAAGAGTAGAATGTCATCCAGTGAGAACTAAAGTTTCTCAAAGATGGGATAGACTAAAGATATACCTTGAGAGGTTGATGTTTCATTCGAATGAGACTTAACAATTTTCCCTTCTTCAAGAATTTTATGAGGCAAAGGCGGAGCAGGAGGATCTATTGGAGGAATAATAGTTGGAGCATCATGATTGTATCCCCTTAAAGTACCTGTTCCGGGACCTAAGGATGCTGACATTTGAGTTACAACAACCTCTGGAGTGGTTACAATGGAGGTGACAACGTTTACGACAAATTATTTCTATGTTGGATTGAGTCATCTACATGATTTGGATGCTAGGATCAGTAGGAATCTTAGTAGGTGCCCGTTCATTGGCTGCAGCCCTTGCTACCAAGATTTTGTATCCTTCTTCTAGAGCTATCATGTCCTCATCTAAATATTTTCTCTTCAGATCTTCTCCATCAACATTGCTACCTGATTCTCTTGCCCTCTTCAAGATTTCATCCCAGGTCTCAGCTAAAGTTTCGCGATAGTCGCCCTTCAGCTATTTGAGGTTCTTCATCTCTATGACATTAGAAAAAAATTAGAGGAAGATGGATTCAATCTCTGCTTTAGTTTGGATGGCTATGGCCTTAAGATCTGCATTTTCTTTCTTAGAGGTGGCCAATATGTTCTTTATTTTGGCATACTAACCTTTAAGTCTACTCCTTCGATTCTTATGTAGCTTTTAGGTCATCTTTGAGCTTCGTAAACTTGTCCTGGAGTGCAGTTTTGTGGCCTCCTTTGTCTTAATTGACTTTTTGAGATCAACGTTGGTAGAATGAGCATTTATCAGCTGCGAGTTTAAAACTAAGATCTTGGCCACATGAGTAGAAACAACTCAATTAGCCTTTTTGGGAGTCCTTGGAAGATTTGGATTTCTCATCCCTTTCTTTCTTAACTGAGGCCGACCATTTTTTGTAATCTTCACATTGACCCTCTCTATTTCGAAAGTGTGATATTCAGCTGGTTAGCACGGTTGACATTGAAGAGGCCCTTAGCCGTTTTATCTACTCATATAGTTGTTCCATGACCTCCTCGTGTCTTGCAAGGTCTTCATTCACATAACTGCATGGGAAGTTCTTGACATTGCAATTAAATCTAACCCCCTTAAGGCAGTATCCAAAAAGAGCCGCTTGCATCTTAGTGGTAACAACAATGGATTAGCCTTTAGGGGGTGGAGGAGGAGTAGTATGACTTGAGCTTATTTCTTTGCTAGCCTTATGAGATTATCGAGATTGGCATGAGCTAACATTTTGGGTTGTCAGGGAGATGAAGTAGTAATCATTGGCGAATGCAATAATGGGGGAAGCTGGTGATAACAAGATTGTCGGTCCTGGGAAGGCTGAGTGTGTGAAAGTTGTTTATGATAGGAATCGAAGTCATGCCTATAGCAATCACGCGATTCCCTTAGCTCATCACAATAGCACTTCTTTCCTTAGCCTCGCGTCGTTCGTGTTACTTCCTTCTCAATCTCTCGATCGATATCTCCTGGTAAGAGCCGCGGTATGAGTAATAAGCTTCAAGAGTCTAGAATCACTGATGTTCAGTGAATTCTTTGTGCCTTTCTATGCCCTACGTCTCCCCACTACACCTAAAAGTACAAGAAATTATTTTAGAATTGAATCGATGAATTAAGAACAATTACAAAGTGTTTGTGCTTACGATCCTTGAAGTTTGTAAAGTGTTGGCGTGCCTAGGTAGCCTATGGATCATGTTATATCGGGTTCAGAGATGGAGTTTCTTTACCTTCGGCGGTCTGTAGAATATCATGGGAAGCTGAATTCACAAGGGAAGGTATTTAAAATGTTTTCAAAGTTTATCCCATTGGAAGGGAAGTTGGAGAGGGTCCCAAGATAGTCAAAGAGCCGAAGAAGCTCTCAGATCTTCCACTAGAGAAGTCAACTTGTAACAACCAGCACATCAATAGGTTCGAATTTCGACAAAATTGAAACCTAACTCCATTAAGGATGGACTATTGGTTTTGATAACCCGTAATAAACACAAGTATATTAGAGATCGATCAAATAAAAATCATAGCAGAAAGAAAGAATAAAAAGATCAAATACCAATCGAGGCTACAACTTCTGAACAAATACCATCCCACGGAGATCCAATGCGTCACCAAGGTTGAGTATGAAAAGGAATAACCCTTCATCGAACATTACATGAAATCTAATGGCCTGTCCCTCTGAACTTATCATGTAGGTTGTAATGAGAAGGAGTCAGAAAAATGTTCTGGTGACTGGAAAAGTTATATACATTACCAGTAACATAAACTTACACGGATATGGCTTCTATTTAATATTATGTCCATTATTCAAATAAGGTTTGCGTGTATGGTATGTTTATCCTTACCTAAGGCACAGTTACATGTTTACACATATCTTTATATGTATGTATATAATCCTAAGAAATTACAACCTAAAGTTCTCTAACCACTTGATACTTCTTAAGTAGGAAAGAGGTAGACCAGGCGAACATTTAATACCACAATCCTAAGCGGGTCGGCTTTTGATACAAAATGTAGCAGTTACTCTAAATAAACCGACCCTAGGGACTGCCTAACCTCTATACACGATTTACCAACATATTATTTAATCGTCGTTCACCTACCTCTCTTCTAACTAAACCCTTAGTTTCCTCTGTAAACCCGAAGGTTATCCTAATCAGGAATCCTAAGGCAATATCGTCTACGATGTGAGAGAGAGTACCCCTTAACCACTTACTACCTCTTCTGCAAGGAACTAGGCAGACACCGTTCATTTAAAACCTATAAAATAGGTAGATCCCTACCATTTAAGACCTAACCCCCTAGGTAGGTCCCTATAAAGTACTCCTTAATTGGTATCGTAAGGAATCCGATTAGGTCACTTAGTACTTTTCCTAGGGAAAGAGGCGAACCTTACCAAAGCCACTAAATACCTCCAACCCAAAGCGGACCCCTGCTAAAGATTCTAACTATTGTATCCGTAACAAAATCATGACCTATAACCCGACTGTGACATCTCACATTAGTCCGACTATTCATAGGTACTGCTAGCCAAATTGACTTGGTAGTTTTACCTTACGGAATTTGAGACAAACCTTGCGTCCACTATGGTTACTTATTATAAGAGATGTTTCACATTAGTCTGAAAAGCTACACTGTTGATAGCCAGATTCAACTTGCAGACTTGTATATATCTTTGGACTAACCTCGCATCCCTATAACTTAGTCATAACTTATATGTATATCCACAATACACATACATCATCATATCCGAATAATGGTTAAGGCCATATAAGGTATCCCCTTATTATGCCTCTAATTAGGGGATAATTCCCTTAATTGATTCACCATATTCATACTTATCTCCTTTTTAGTTTGTACGACTTACACATTTTCATTTTTTCCTAATAATTTTTTCACTAAGTTCATTAATTAACTCCATTAATACTTTTGTGACTATTTAAATTCTCATAACTCATATTTTATTCTTGGCACTACCATTGCTTTTTAATTTTCGAAGTTACTCACTTGTAACTTCTGCGCCCCTTTGTTTGTACATTAAATTCCTATTTAACCTTCACATTTATTCTCAAATTAAATGTCTATTCAACTACCCTTCTTTATTTCTGATTATTTTCGCTTATTGACTGCATTTATGTAGCATTGGCCGTAATTTTCTTTTTGGGTTTAGCGTTGTTATAAATGTTATACGCATTTAATTTCATTTATTACTCTTTTATCTTTCTAATTGTGTTCATCTCTAACTAGGATATCTTTCTGTAAATCAAGCAGTGGGAACCTTCCCTTTTAAAAAAATTCCGTTACATTTTTCCTTAGATTTACTCAAGTAAGTGGTCGCTTTGTTTGAAATAACAAGGATTAAATTTTCTTTTTATTTTGAAACAGACAGTGTGAACTACAGGTGAAATTCCATACCTTATACATCTCCTTGTATTTCTTTCGTTTTATATTCTTTATCAAATCGAACACCGCACTTTTCCAATATAAAAAAGGGGTTAGATATACCTAGGAATTTAACGGATTATACATTCAACAGGTTTAAATACAGAAACTTTCTTATTGTAGTGAAATTAGAATACTTGGTTCATATTAACACCCTTCAATACAGATATAGATATGAAATCAATTCTACAAATTACTTTTAGCAGATCTGAAATAGTTTCCCATTCGATACATATTCAACTACCAATATCCAAAAACAAATTTACAGATCTAGGTGTAATTAACATTTCTATTCAATTTTGTAGAATATGTTGGCAGCGAATTATACATTAACATTTTTAAGCCTATAACTCTAGATCTTAAATTAGGCATAATAATCAAACAAAATCCAACAAGATAAATCATCATGTTATAAATAATTCACATAAATTTCCCACTGGCTGTTTTTAGGCTTCCTAAACTTGTGGATCTGAATTCGATCCTCTGATCCAACTGTTTTCCCTTTCTAATTTAAGGCATATGTAAACAAAGAAATATACCTAACATTAGAATCACATATTCGAGAAGAGATTGAGATTTAAAGAAAGATGTAGATTTGTTAAATTGAGATTTACCTCGTTGTTGCGCAACGCTGTTTTATACTATCTTCTCTTCCTCTTATTTTATTAAATTCTAATTCTCTCTAATATGTTATTATTTGCAGTCTGTCTTATTTTTGGGAAGAAGGTAGAGGAGAGAAAATAACATAGCTTCACCTTCTGCATTAGAAAATATGAAAAGAGAAAGGTTAGGACGCTTGTATATAGAGGCTAGAACAAATAATAAGCATTGGATTTAAAATTGAATAATCCAGGCCGTTGGCCGAGGTTCAACATCAGCCTCTCAGTATCCGACCGGTCGACCATCGATCTTCCGCCTCTCGTCGACCACCCCAATCTAGGAGTCAACTGGAGGGACTCGACCATTATCCATTTATTTATTGCTATTTTCATATTTATTTGTTTTCAATCCAATTTTTTTTTTTGGTCTGTAACTTTTTCATTTGACTCCGACCGCAACATTGCAAATATGAAAATTGCCCAGAATTTTACCACAAACACAATAGTTCAAGTTTCATGGTCACATTCCATCGTTTGCACACATTCACCTTTTTGTGCCTAATTAACGCATTAACTAATTAAACAGCTAACGGTAAAATTTATGGGGTGTTAAATTCTTCCCTCTTAAAAGAATTTCGTCCTTGAAATTATACCAATGACTAAGTCATGGTCCTAGCTCGCAGTTATCCTAAACCATACAAACAATTAGTGTACAACCAATCAGTGTACAACCAATTTTGCAACCAACATACACAAGTGCATAGTGTATCAGAGCATAGAAACATGTACGCAAAATGATTCTAAATAAGATCTTCCTATACGAATGCTTTTCTTTTTGAAAACATTTTTGAAAATATGGTGCAAGCAACCTCTATATACTAAGCATTGAAACATGTATGCAAAATGATTCAAAATTAGACCTTCCTATATGAATGCTTTTCTTTTTGAAAACCTTTTTGAAAATATGGCGCAAACAACCTATATATACTGGTAGTTCTTTATGTATGCAGATTTTGAAAACTCTTTTCATCAAAAATCCCTATTACTCTTACAAATAGAAGCAAGGTGCAACCAATTTGCATCCAATTCCTACCGACTAAAAATCTAACGCGTTAGAAATATCGTCTCCTAAATGTTATTCCTATGCTTGGAAAAGTAGTTTAGGTGAAGAACTCTACATTCTTACCTATTTTACAAACTACCAATCCCAGTTGTCAATGGAAATCCCTTTTTAGCCCTAAATTTCTCCCAATATTTCCATATAAAAACAGACACAGAGGCTCATTTTCAAGCTTTAAAATGAAATTGAACCCAAAAATGGTCTCTCGTGTGTCATCGACAAGGTATAGAAATATAATTCCAAGGCTAAAATAGCTTTTCCCTTGTTATCGTTTGTGTTTATCATATTTCTGACCCTAATGCACCGCTAAATTTGTATTTTACTAATTTATTTACCTTTTCTATGCTTAACATAATAGCCTTCAAAATAAAAAAATTCATAAAAACCCCCTTTTACTTTCCAAAGTTGAACGTCGCTTGAAATTTTCCCAAAATACTCAGATGCAAAAAATTTCTTTGAAACTAATATGAACAAAAGTTCCAAAAACTTATTTGGATGCTAAGAATAAAAAAAAATTAGAGCCAAATTTAAATTATTTGTTTTTTTCCAAAAATTCGACGGCTCAAGCCACACTTCAAGGTAGGCGGAAGCTTGTTGTGCGCTAACACATAATCTCCACTCTAATAATTCACAGTTATTCTTTGCCTTTAACTCTTACATTTTCATTTTGAAATGTCAATTCATATATTATTTTACTATAATCCCTAAAGAGATTTGTAGATTTTATCTTTCAAGGAACAGTAAAAATGAATTGTAATTCTACAACAATCTTTGTTGTCCTTTTCTTACTAAAATTAAACATTTTAACAAATTTCCAGTATTACATTGCATCTATAATTGGTTAAATGCTTTTGTGAGATTTTCCTATATATAGTGCATCTTTCACAATACACATAAGAGTAGTCCACATGTCCAAAAGATAAATAGGAACACGTCTCATGACATATGATATGCGTTTTATTATACAGAGACAAGCAGCAATTACAACCCAATAAACCCTAAGAACAGGGAAAAGAACAAATGCTGAAAAGAAACTACAACACAACCTTAAAAACAAAAAATACGACCTAAGAGCTGTGGTATGGCCTCGACCCTTCGTGGGAGCTAGAGCTGTTTGTAGCGGCCTTTGAATGAGTGCGGCATAGTGGCTATGCACCCTATCTCATAGCCCTGGCAATGCTGCTTTGCCCGGACCTCTCGGATCTCCTCCTGGATTTTCTGAACAGCGACAAGCTCGAGGCTCAAGTATTACTTAGCTCCCTACCTCTGCATGGTCTCATGCTAGGGCTACTCTTTTGCTGTTTCCATTTGTGGCTTAGGAATGTCCATTTCCTGAGAGAAGCTCAGTCAAATGTGGGAGAGACCTTTTCCTTAACCAGCTCCCTAGAAAGGATCACTCCATACCTCTTAAAGACACGGGTAAATAGGTGGCAATAAGGAAAGTAGCTACGGGGAGTGCCAACGCTGGGGCTAATGCAGTTGATCATGATGGTCCGAGCCCAATTAATTCCCATACCACCTATGATGGTGTAGGTGGTCCTACGAACCATCGTCTAAATCTAGTCATAGCTTCCCGTCTTGCGATTATGTTGTGCTGGATAATCCACACAACATGATGGGCTATATGTTGTAAATTACTCGACCTCCATGTGCCAACATACCTAGCAAAGATCTGTTGTGAAATCTTCAGATCCATTATCTCTATACCATCCAAATCTTCCCCTCATGAGGGATTCCTAAAATATCACCAAGATCATTGTTCGATGGATCGATCTCTACTCCCTTACCCGAAGAATGAAGCTGGGAGACGCCCTCATCAAAGTTATACGCCATCTGAGTATCAAATAGGCATATACAACGTGGATAGCACTTCCGTTCAAATGTGTCATGGTGCAGGATCGATGCCAATCCTGCTGCCACGAATAGCTCTTCAAGCATGAAGGCAGCAAAATCTTCGAACTTGATTGGTCGCCCTTATAGAAAGGAGAAATTGGCAATGGACAAGTGGGCAATGATTTTGACCTGCAGTTGAGCCATTGAGCTCTTGAAGGGAGGTGCCAGGGAGGCATGAGGAGGAGCCAGTGGTGCAGGGGGTGCAGGTAGTTGCTAGGGCATCAGATCTGGAAATTAGAGGGGAGTTGGAACCAAAACTATAGAGGGTAGAGAAGGAGGAGGAACGGACATCGATCGACGTTGAGGGAGGTGGCAGCGTCGGTGGTTGGCGACGGGTCAAGGAAAGGAGGGAGAGATGGGGAGTGGGTTCGGTTTTTAGAGCAAGCGGGGGGTAGCGGCTGAAATGAACGAACGAATATGACTTGTAGTCGTGTTTCAGGTTCATACCCGTACCTGACAAGTTAGCTAGTCGACTGGTTCTCGAAAATTGGGAGTAGGTTGAACCTATACCCTATTCGGGTTGGGTTAATTCTCGTTTAGTCATTCCGTGCCGATTTCTTCAATCTAACTCAGTGTGAACCATATAGAAAATTTTCTTGTCCTCCACTCGGTAGTGCCTTTATCTCCTGACGGCTATTCGGGCTCATGCTCCAACGGTCGTTAGTATTTCTGACCCACGCTGCCCTATCAAACAACAATTCTCAAAACCCATAATTATTCCAATTTCTACTTTTCGTGCCAAACTTATACGAAAATATTCTCCTATATTACTGGTGGATACGCCAACACTTCCTAGCAATATACCCCATTAATAAATATCATTTCTATTTTATCAGCACTATTGAGAGGAAAATTTAAAAAGTTTTAGTTCTTTCAAATAGAAATTTTTTTCGAGCTATACATATGCCCACTTTCCCTTTTCCTTGACATGAAAAACCCACTTTTTGCCAGAAACTTTTCAAACCTTTACTATAAGCTAAAATTCCTTAAAACCTTACCTTTTAATCAAAAACTTTTAACATCACTAATTTCTTCAGTGTGGATATTTCTTACAAAAATAAATATAGAATCTTTTTGCTTACTCATACATCCATAGTCTACTATATCATTCTCATTTCATATTTGTTTTTCAACAACATCTTTAAATTAGACTTTTGGGAAACATTATTATTATTGAAAAACTAATTCAATTAATTCAAGGTATCCTCTCATGGGGTGGACCAAGAAATGAGATTTACTTTCTTCCACCACAATCTGGCTCATCATTATGAGGTGGTTGATGAACATCATCGTATGAAAATTATTCTTCGGATTTTATTGACATATAGACTTTTAATCCTCGCTTGCTGGACAATGTGAGTCTTCCACCGAAATTTTAGTGAAGTCCATAACCAAAGGTAGCTGATTTCTAGCCATTCATCCAACCTTCGGGAATCCATCCATATGTTGTGCTCATGCTCTAGAGAATTAATGTTGTATGGCCAACCCTTCATGGGCAATCAGAGTGGCCGCAACCCTTCTAGGACTCGAACTTATAGAGTTTGGTAAAGATTAAGATAGAAAGATCACGAATATGCTCTCTCTATATATCCTAACATTTATGATCGACTAACCTAGGCTTTGATACCAAATGTAACAATTCGCACCTCAACGGGACAGAATTCGACAAAAAATGAAACTTAAGTCCATTAGGGTACAGATTAATTTGGTTTTGGTAACCTGTAATAAACACAAGTATGTTAGAGATCGATAAAATAAAACTCACAGCGGAAAGAAAGGATAACAAGATCAAACACCAATTGATGCTACAACCTCTAAACAAATACGCATCCTATGGACATCCAACGCCTCATGGTAATTGAGCATGAAAAGGAATAATCCTCTATCAACCATCACGTCAACTCCAATGGTCTGTCCCTCTAAACTTATCTTGTAGGTTGTAATGAGGAGGGGGTCAAAACAATGTTCTGGTGACTGGGATAGTTACATACATTACCAATAACATAAACTTATATCGATGTGGCTTCTATTTAATGTTATGTTCATTATTCAAATAAGGTTTGCGCATATGATATGTTTATCCTTACCTAAGGCATGGTTACATGTATAGAGATGTCTATATATATTATGTATACAATCCTAAGCAATTACCACCTAAGTACTTTGACCACTTAATACTTCTTAAGTAGGAAAGAGGCAGACGCTACAGCTATTTTATATCTCAATCCCAAGCGGGTCAGCTTCTGATACCAAATGTAGCAGTCTCTCTAAATAAATCGACCCTAGGGACCGCCTAACCTCCACACAAGGTTTACCAACATATGATTTAACCATCGTACATCTACCACTCTTCCAACTAAATCGTTAGTTTCCTCTGTAAAACCGAAGGTTATCCTAGTCAGGAATCCTAATGCAATATCGTATATGTTATGAGAGAGAGTATTCCCTAACCACATACTACCTCTTCTATAAGGAATTAGGCAGACTCTGATCATTTAAGACCTACAAAATAGACAGATCCCTGTATTTTAAGACCTAACCCCAAAGGCGGGTCCCTACAAGGGACCCCTTAACTGGCATCGTAAGGAATCTGATTAAGTCATTAGTACTTTTCCTAGGGAAAGAGGCGGACCCTACCGTAGCCACTTAATACCTCCAACCCAAAGCGGACCCCTGCTAATGATTCCTCCTATCGTATCCGTAACAAAATCATGGCTCATAACCCAACTATGACGTCTCACATTAGTCTGATTACTCAGGGGCACCGGTAACCAGATTGACTGGGCAGTTTTATCCTACAGAATTTGGGACTAACCTCGCATCCGCTGGGGTTACTTATTATAGGCGAAGTCCCATGGTCCGAAAAGCCACACTACTATTATCCAGATTCAACTGGGTAGACTTCCATGTAGCTTTGGACTAGTCATGCATCCCTACAACTTAGTCCTAATTTATATGTATATCCGCTATAAACATACATCATCCTATCCGAATAATAATTGGGGCCATATGAGGTATACCTTATTACGCCTCTAATTAGGGTTTAGTTTCCCTAATTGATTCACCCTATTCAAAATTATCTTCTTTTTAGTTTGTATGACTTATACACTTTTATTCTTCCTTTATCTCCTCATAATTTTTTCACTAAGTTCATTAATTAACTCCATTGATATTTTTGTGACTATTTAAATCCTCATAAATCATATTCTATTCATGGCACTATCAATGCTGATTTATTTTTGGAGTTACCCACTTGTAACTCGTGTGCCCCTTTGTTTGTACATTAAATGCCTATTTAACCTTCACATTTGTTTGCACATTAAATGTCAATTTAACTTCCCTTATATATTTTTAATTATTTCCACTTATTGAAAGTATGCATTTTGTGTAGTATTAGTCGTAATTTCCTTTTTAGGTTTAGCGCGGTTGTACATGTTATATGCATTTTATTTTCATTTATTACTCTTTTATCTTTCTAACTGCATTCATCTTTAATTAGGATATTTTTCATTAATCTAGTTTGTGTGAACAATCCCTTTTAAAATGTTTTACACTATATGTTTCATAGATTTACCCAAATAAGTGGTCCATGTTGTTTGAAATAACAAGGAATTATTAAATCTTCCTTTTATTTGAAATAGACTGTGTAAACTATGGGGTGAAATTCCAATACCTTACACATCTCCTTTTATTTCTTTCTAGTTATATTCCTCATCAAATCAAACACCGCACTATTCTAATATAAACAAGATGTTAAATAAACCTATGAAAGTTAACGGATTATACATTCAACAGATTTAAATATAGAACTTTCTCGTTGCAAGAAATTAGAACACTTGGTTCATATAGCACTCTTCAATACAAATATAGATCTGAAATTAATTCTTTAGATTACTAATTGGCAGATCTGGACATTCAATTCATATTCGACTACCAATATCCAAACACAAATTTATAGATCTGGGTGTAATTAGCACTTCTATTCAATTTTGCAGAATATGTAGGCAGTGGATTATACATTAACATTTTTAAGCCTGCAATTCTAGATCTTCAATTAAGCATAATAATCAAACAAAATCCAAAGAGATAAATTATCTTTTTTGAGAGAAATGTTTGAACCTCTAAAATAGAGAAGAGCACACATGTGTGTATATCATAGAAAACAAAGATGCCGCCAACATGCCTGGCAGGTAGCTAATCTAATTACAAAAACAATGCAAAGGACTCAAATACAACTAGAATGAGCTCCGACAAGGCCACCGCCCGTTGCACCTCATTATAGAGCTCCGGTAAGGCCACCTCTCATAATGAGGTGTTAGTAGTACCCAAATACCATGAAGCAACTCAGTGCAGTTGAAATCTAAAGACTGCTCCAGCTGTGCGAGAAAGTGCCTCACTGCAAATGAGAATGATCCAGAGTGATGTACGTCACTCTGTCGATGTGGAAGTACTGGAAAAAATGCCTCATTGTAAATGCGTATAATCCTGAATGAAAGTGCCACACTGTAGACACAAAGAATACCTTGCAGCATAAGCGGAAGGTCCAGAATGAACGACTCGCTAAAATCCTGTCAGCAGCAATCCTGAGAGCTTACAAATAATCTTGCAACATTTCTGGCCAAAACCTGTATCTGTAAAAGGAACTAAATAAAATTATAAGAGTAATACATATATATGTATATAAATGAAATTTATATACATATATATGTATTAATGAAGTAAAAGAACTAATACTATATCTAAAATTATAAGATGGAAAAGCAATAAAATAAGAAGAAGATTTAAAAGGAATCCAAACTCATAATGCATCATCTTAACCAGCACTAAAGATATACAAAAGATAATAAAATAAAAAGTTGAATTCCTATAAATTCAAACAATTTAATAATTAACCTTATGCTCCTTTAATAAAAAGGATATTATAATAATCGGTAAAGACATCATTCAAATTAGAAAAAATGTTAATGCTATAATTATTAATGTTAAAAATATTATTATTATGTTTAAAAATCTCAATACTATTAATAACCTTATTAAGATATTCTGTGAAATTATTATTTTTAGCTAATTTGTATTTAGGATTTGAGATATAATTAAAACAAAATGATGATATCACAAAAACCAATTTATTAGAATTACTACTATTATTATTAAAAAGTATCTGGTTTCTCTCAAACAAAATAGACCAGCAAATTATAATGAATAAAGTATCAAGTAAAATTATATTTTTCTTTTTAAACTTAAATCTTAAGTTATTCCAATAATACTCGAAATTAGTAACTTTAGTTATAAGACTAAAGTTAAAGATGTTGAGAGTATTATTCAGAATGTAGTAAGTATCCATACAATCATAATATATATGTTTAATACCTTCAAGATAAAGATTACAAAACGAACAGTTATTATCAATATGTGTATTTTTTCTTTACAAAAAATCTATAGTATTTAATTTTCCATGCATGGTTAACCACATATGAATTTTAGATTTAGGAGGAGCATTTGTTTTCCAAATAAATTTAAAAGAGTTATTAGCTACACCCAAGAAATTAAGAAACTTATAAAAAGAATTAGAAGTAAATTTCTTACTCTTATCCCATTCCCAGCTAATATTATCGTTTTCATTATCAATATTATATAGATTCAATCTAGCATAAAGCAAAGAAAGTTGCCTAAAATTTGTACCTTCTAAAATTCTATTAAAACTAAAATTCCAAGGAGAGTCGTTTCTGGAGGAAAAACATCTAAAATTAGAGCATTCTCAAAGTTACAAATTTCGTAAAGCTCTTTTAAATTCTATACTAAGAGGGATAATATAAATCCAACGGTCATCCTAATAAGAAGTATTATTTCCCGAATAAACTATTATATTAGTACCAATGTTAAAAATCTATATTTTAAAATTGATTTCCAAAAATTAGATAATTTATTTATAATTGTAGGTGTAATTTGATGTAAATTATTATTACCATTATAGTAATGTTCAGTAATAATTTCTTTCTAAATAGGATTATCATTTATATCCTTAAATTTTCATAACCACTTTCCTAGTAAAGATAATTTCATATTACGTAAATTAATAACTCCTAAACCACCTCCCTTATTTGATTTACAAACTGTTTCCCAGTTGACTAAACATTTAAGACTATTGTTGGGATTATCGCCACTCCATAAGAAGTCCCTTCCTACTTTATCAATTTTATCAATCATCCAATCTGCCAAAAGATGCATAAACATCCAATAGATTAAGAGAGGATAAAACCGAGATGATAAGAACTAATCTACCCGCTCTTGATAAAAACCTTACGTTTCAATTAGAAATTCTATTTTTAATCTTATCTATTATAATTATCCAGTCATCATGTTTAAGTTTAGTTGGTCTAATAAAAAAACCAAGATAATCAAAAGGGAAAGTCATAGTTTTACAATTAAGCATATTAGTCACTAATCCTTCAACCTTATCAATGTTGTTTAATACTAAAGTGGAACTTTTCTCAAAATTGATTTTAAGCCCTAAAAGAAGTTCAAAGCTGTATAATATAAATTTAAAAGTAATGAGATTAGGCAAATGAGAGGTAAATAGTAAAGTATCATCACCAAATTGAAGAACATAGATACCATTGCGAGAAATTTCACTACCTACACTCCCTAAAGATCCATTACCGAATGTTTTTTTAATTATCATAGCGAAAACATCTGCAGCTAAGCTAAACAAAAGAGGCGATAAAGGATCACCCTTCCTTAATCCTCGTTTAGATTGAATTTTATTCCCTAAAATACCGTTAACCATAATACTAGAATTACTCGTTTTAAGCAAAGTCATAATCCAGCATATCCACTTGTGACTAAAACTTCTAGCATGTAACATATCAACTAGAAAATCCCAATCACCAAATGGCAAACTTTCCAAAGTCCAGTTTTAGAATCACAAAGTAATATTATTCTCACAACAGTGATTAACGTATTCTTGAACATCATCCACACCATCAGTGATTTATCTACCCTTAATGAAAGCAGTTTATGAACAATCAATTAGATCATTCATTCTTTTACAAAGTCTATTAGCTAAAACTTCCGGAATAATTTTAACGGAACAATTAATTAAGAAAAAAGGACTAAAATCTTTTAATTTATCAGCTCCAATTTTTTGTATAATAAAATTACATTTGCAAAATTAAATCTTCCTAAATGTAATTTTCCATTATAAAATTCGTTAAACATGCTAATTAAATCCAATTAAAAAATTTGTAAAGAAAACAGGGAACCCATAGGACCCAGGGCTTTATCACTAGGAATATCATTAATAGCGTTTAAAATTTCCTCTTCAGAAAAAGGATTGTAAAACTTAGAATTGTCAATTTTGGATTCGATAGGATAAAGATCATTCCACCTAGTGTTAATTATGTGCTTATTTTTATTACCGAAAATATCTCTATTATAATCAGTAAAAGCCTTATTAAGATCTTTTTGATTAACCAATTCTACATTATTCACAAAAATAGAATTAATCGTGTTACTACTTTTTCTACCATTATCCATATTATGAAAACAAAATTGTATTATTATCATCTTTATTAATCCACTGAATTCTAGAACTCTGCTTCCACATAATCTCTTCTTTTTCTAAAATAAAACTAAGCTCTTCTTTTAAATTAGCAAGAACGTTACGCTCACCTAAATTTAGTTGTCTAGTTTCTTCTATCTTGCTTATTTAAGCATTTCAAAAAGAATATTTTCTTTTTACATTTTAATACTACCACAAACATTCTTACTCCAAAGTTTAAGTAAATTCCTAAGACCCCAAAGTTTTAAAACATAATTTTTTGCAGAATTATCTGTATTTCTGATATTATAAAAAATTACCGAAGTCCATTTATTCTTAATTAGAGTAGAGAAATTGGATTTTAAAAACCATATGTTTTTTGAATTTTAAAGATATATTATCAATCTTATGTTGATCGCGAATGAGAATTATAGGGCAATGAATAGAATAAGTGTAAAGCAAACCTGAAACTCTACAAATAAGGAATTTATCTTCCATTTTACCACTGATGAAAATCTATCTAGAAGAGACTCTCTAGTGTTACTGCAAGTGAAATCCCTATTAGAAATAGGAATTTCAATCAAATTAGAATTAATGATAAATTGATCGAATACTTCCATAGAAGAGAAATCACCTTCCTGAGGTGAAAACTCTCCTAGAAAACGCATAACATTGAAATCACCCTCCATGATCCAAGAACCAGGAGCTAATGATCTCAATTCTAAACATTCATTCCATAGAACCCATGACCGATTTTAGAGTTCGGCCCATAAACATTAAATATATTTAAAATAGAATTGTCACTAAGATTGATGAAAATAATGTGCAAAGAATGTTTCTTAGAAATAAATTGAAGCAATTTAAAAGAACTTTCCCGCCACCCTATAAGTAAACCCCAGAAGTTTCAATTGAAGGTAAACAAGCTCATTTCCTAAAGTGATAACCCCCTAATCATTCCATAGAACCCATGACCGATTTTAGAGTTCGGCCCATAAACATTAAATATATTTAAAATAGAATTGTCACTAAGATTGATGAAAATAATGTGCAAAGAATGTTTCTTAGAAATACATTGAAGCAATTTAAAAGAACTTTCCCGCCACCCTATAAGTAAACCCCAGAAGTTTCAATTGAAGGTAAACAAGCTCATTTCCTAAAGTGATAACCCCCTAATCATCTATAAAAACAAATGTCATGACACTCAATTTTAGTTTCCTGTAATAATGCGATGTTAATAATATAATCTTTAAAAAAGCTTTAATATTATCACATGTATTTAAATCGTTCAAACCTCTAATATTCAAATTAATAATCCTCATAAACAAACATATTTAGCCCTCTCAATTTCTTTACTTAAGGTAAAAGCAATATCCAATTCAACATCAGAAAAGACAAAAGCGATATCCTAGCTAACTGATAAAACTCGACGGAAGACAAACTACATAAAGAATAAGAGGAATAAGTACTGCCCAAATCAGAAATCATACCTGAGCCTAAATTCGTAGTGTCACTCGTGACACTCGAATCAGGTAACTCACCCAATGATTGAGGCTGACAATACGGAGCCTAGCACTTCGACGAACAGACCAACTCACAGCAACGGGTTTTCCACGTCTACCTTTCTTAGTCGACGAAACCAGAGAAGAATATTTGCTACCATTAATAAAATCTTTGATACCAATGGTTGATGCGCATAATTAACGCTGAATCATAGCATCCACCCTAGAAAATTGGTACCCTAAACCAATGGCTCCAGAAATGACTAAGTTTCCTTCATCAGTAGATATATTAAAATTATTATTAACTTTGACCACATCAACTTCATTGCCATAAACATATCATACTCGTCAATAACTATGTTGTCATCACCAACAGATGGAGCAATACCATTACTCACTTCTCCTATATCTAGCAATTTATTACTTGAATTTGCATTTAATTCCATGCCCGTCTTGAATTCATCAATAGTAGAAACCGGTTGAAAAACATGTATACCATCATCTCCATTGAAACACAAACAATCATCTGATCGAACACTAACCAAATCTGAAGCATGAGTACCATTACTCACTTCTCCAATTCTAGCAATTTATTACTTGAATTTACATTTAATTCCATGCCTATCTTGAATTCAGCAATAACAGAAACAGATTGATAAACATGAATACCATCATCCCCATTGAAACATAAACTATCATCTGATCGAACACTGACCAAATCAGAAGCATGAATACCATTACTCACTTCTCCAACATCTAGCAATTTATTACTTGAATTTGCATTTAATTCCATGCCCATCTTGAATTCATCAATAGCAATAACAGGTTGAAAAACATGAACACCATCATCTCCATTGAGACACAAACGATCATCTGATCGAATACTACCCAAGTCTAAAGCATGAATATCATCACCACTTTGATATACCATTGAAACAGGATGGAAAAAATATATCAGAATCTACCAGAATGTCTTCCCTATTTTCCATGCCTGTACATGTTATATCTGATACTGTGTCCTTGTCCTCCCCATTCATCAAACTGTGCAATCTACTATCATTCACAAAACTATTCAAATCCTTACCATAGCCTGAATTTGCATTTAAAACACAATTCTTTATGAACATATCCAAATCTACAAAATCACCAATGACATTGTCTGAAAGCTATCAGAAGTAACCAAGCACTTAACATCATCACTTTGGGAATCATCTTCTTGTACAAGAACCCCTTCCATACCTAAAGCTTCTTCTATCATTAAAACATCATGATTATCCACACTTCTCACATCCAAAAACCATATGCATATCACCTACATAGCTTACCAGATCACTATTTAAAGCACCTTGCATCACCATATTTCTATTCATACCATCATCCCATTAAGCAATTTTATGTAAGAATCCACTTTATTATCCAAGCATTTAGTTTTAATAGTGTTATCCACTTTTTCTAGAATCTAATTGGAGCCAAAAAAATAGAACCATCCAGATCATAAAGACTATCGAAACAATTAGATAAAACAATCTCCAAACCCCCTTTTTGCAAGATTTTGATTTATGGTAATTGTTCTTTTCTTGAACAAAATTGTAAACATCTTCCTGTACTTCCTCAGAAGCAAGATTCAACACTTTCTTTTGACGGATAGAATTCGAATTCAACACTAATATTTCTGGGTCCAGTAATAATGGATCTGAACGAGTGAAATCAGTCTGAATAACACTTGATAGCTCCAAATTATCTTCGCTCTGATTAAAATAATAATCATATTATGTATTCAAATAAAACTTTTCATCAACAGCACATTCATTCCTAATCAAAAATGAGTCAGAATCCCCAAAATAGTCGATAGGATCACCAAATTTAATTCTATAATTGCTACCAATATTGACTTCATTTATCACCCCAAAATGCTTGAATAAGTCCTCTAGCATTTTGATTCCTTCATTCCTCTCTCTCCATAGATTATCCAGTTAAATTCTCTTCGGTTTCATACACTTCAATACGAATTGAAACCCGTGATCATTTATAGAAAAATTGTTCCAATCTCCTCAATAAAGTTTCCAGTGCTCGAGTTCCCAAAGTAAGATTTAAAATTCTTCAAACAGTTGGAATTTTTTGTGGCCAACTACACTGCAATTGAAACATCTGATGGGTTTTATACAAGCATTAGCTTGATGGGATAAGTCACCGCATCTAAAACGAAATCTTTTTCCTTTTCTAGAATCGATCCATTTGTTGGAAGAAGATTTGCAATAAAAAGAGTTAGATGCATGGAACAATCGATTAGCAGGAAACAGAGCTTCTTTTACAACTTGAGCATACAATCGATTAGCAACAATGTTGAAACCAAATAAAGAATTTGAATTGAACAGATTCGATGACACAGGGTGTGAATAAGAAAAAAATGAAGACGAGAAGAGAGTATTAGCAGTCGCCATTTTTTATGCTTAATTAATCATTTTTCCAAAGATATAAATTATCATGTTATAAATAATTCACATTGATTTCCCACTCACACTGTTTTTAGGCTTCCCAAACTTCCGGATCTGAATCTGATCTTCTAATTCAACTATTTTCCATTTTTGACTTAAGGCATCTCTAAACAAAGAAATATACAAAATATTAGCACCACAGATCTGAGAGATCGGGATTTAAGGAAAGATATAAATTTGTTAAATTGAGATATACCTCATTGGTGTGCTATGCTATTTCGTACGATCTTGTCTTCCTCTTATTTTATTATTTGTAGATTCTCTTTAATATTTTATTATTTACAGTCTGTTCTATTTGTAGGGAAGAAGGTAGAGGAGAGAAAATAGTAGAGCTTGGCTATCTATGTTAGGAAATATGAGAAAAGGAGGAGGGTTTAGATGTTTATTTATATAAGCTAGAACAAATAACAAGCGTTGGATTTAAATCTAAATTATCCGAGTCATTAGTCGAGGTTCAACCTCGGCTTTCAGTGTCCGACCGATCGATCATCGATTGATTACCTCTAATCGACCGCCCCAATCTAGGGGTCGACCAGCGGGACCGGACATTATCCATTTGTTTATTGCTATTTTCAATTTTTTTTGATCCAGTTTCACTTTTCGTCGATGACTTCTTTGTTTGGACTCTGATCACAACACTGCAGATATGAAAGTTGCCCAGAATTCGCTACAAACGCAATGGACATAGCTCGGTACCAAGCTACATAGGTCAGTACAGACCAATAATTCCTCTCTGAATCACCTCTCAAACTCCATGCTTCTCATATACTACTCTAATAGCTCGTGTTCAAGTTGTTTTCCCGGAGTATATACGACCCATTCCTCGGTTATTGAGGAGAAAGTCAAGAAAGCAAGGTAACTCAAGTGACACAAGATAGATACTATAATCAACTATAATTCGATGAAAAGATCTTGGAACTTATCAATTAGAAGATAGACGAGCGGAACAAGAGTTGAAGTTGGATTTTCACCAACATTTATAGGTCGGTACCGAGCTATACAGATCAGTACCGAACTATATAGGTATCATATTAAGTTGTGGTGTTATGATTTCTCTTGTACAACATCGGGCATTCATCTAGACTCCGGTGCAAGTAGGCTTCTGATCCTCTTCCTCTGTTTCCATATAAATACAATCCTAGTTGCAACCAAAATAGGATATGATATCTCTGTATTGTTGGCTTCTTCTTCTTTACTCCTATCCCCTCAAAAATACTCTAAAACTCTATTGTAAATCGGCAAACAATTAGACTATGATAGATATGATATAATTAGTTGTAATCCAGAGAGGAATAACTAATAACAAAGATTTAAGTGGACATAGGCCGGAGATTACGTTGAACCACTGTAATAAATTGTCTCCCTTTACTTTTCTGTCGTTTCTACTACTTTTTCTTTATTTTAAATAGAAATGGTGCTTTCATCTAATTTTTGGGTTAAAATTTTGGAGCTTTCACTGAGAAAGAAGCTAGATTTCACAACCTAAAGCTTGGATCTAAAATTTAGAGAAGATGAAGAGAGCTAATTCTAGATCTAACATTGGAACAAGCCAACCAGAGCATGGGGCAGCGAGGAGGTGTCCTCAAATTCCATCGATCCATCTACATGATCAAAGAAGAGATGAAGAAAATGATGAAGGAGATGCAAGATGAATTAACGGCACAACAATGGGAAACACTTGAAGGAATTTTCCAAAGGATGGGGCGACAAGGAGTAGGTACAGTTGCAGGAACTCAAAACCAAGTACCAGGAACTAATGCAGGAACATCTGAAGTTGAAGCAGAGCAAACTAGAATGATGCCCCCACAAATAGTATAATTTGGTACCAACCCAAATCAATTCGGTATCGAGAGAATTATACTCGGAGGCAATGCTGGTGTAAAATAGGGATGTGTTGGAATGTCGAGAGCAAGCGGTATTAGAGCTAGAAATGCAAATCAGAATGAAAATGCACAATAACCAAATGAATATGTGCCAGAGCTTTCCCACAGGAATGGAGGAGAGAATGAAGCCAGAGAAGCAGGTCAGCCAGAGGAGTACATGATAGAGTATGTGCCAGAGTTCCCCCACAAGAGCGGGGGTAAAACAACGCTTTTGGTCGAAGACCATCACTCAACTGCGAAAACCTAATTGTTGAGTTAGTAAAAAGGATAATTAGGAGTGAACCCCCAAATCAAAGGTTAGAGGACATGACTAGGAATCTGTTCACTTCTAATATCCAAAATGCGAGGAATCCTTTCGATTTTAAGCTTGTGACGCTGGGAATGTACGACGGAAATTCGAATCTAACGGTTCGTCTAATGATATACATCCATCGTATGGAATTGTTGGTGCTTCTAAGGAGTTAATGGCAAGGTGCTTCCCATTATATTCAATGGACTAGGCGACCATGTGGTTCAGACAACTGGAGAATGGGTCTATAAGCACGTGGACCGATTTGGTGAATAAGTTCTTTAGACAGTTCAGATTCTATGTCTCACAACCAAAGAATATGATGATGTTATCAAGCGTGAAACAAAGGCCTAGAGAGACCTTGAGAGGCTATTTGATTAGGTTCAATGCGGTAGCTGCAGCTATCGATAAACCAGATCCATCCATAATCTTATTGGCGCAATATCTGGAGTCGCAAGCAAGATCGACTTTAAAGTTGCACTAGAAAGGGATCCACCAATGGATCTTGTGGAATTCAACCATGAAGCTGAGATTATTTACATCGGGAAGACACCAAAGCTAAGGATGTTAAAATTAATGTTGTGGATGAGATACAACTGTCCAGAGTAGGAAATGAAAAAGACAAAGGAAAGTGAGGAATCGATGATTACTTTGGAGAACCAAAATAGCAGAGGTGGGAATTCAAGTCCTATTCTTACACTTAGCTAACAGAGACCCCCTGGAGGATATATCTGGACACAAGGGGCAGACCCCTATCGGAAGCCAGCTAGGAGAGAGCCTAGAGATCGGGAGAAAAGATGCGGAAAGTTTTGCATCTTCCATGAGCTAGATGGACATGAAACGAACGAGTGCCGACACCTTCGCGGTTTGATAGAAGAATTGGTTCGGAGCAACCTGCTGCAGTGGTACGTAAGGAACCAAACTGCAATGATGGGGTCAAGGAAACCACTATCTTTAGCGAACGCTTCAAGGGACAATCAGCGATCTGGTCCGAGAGTCAAAATCCCATGATTGGGATGGTCTGGAGTCAGGTTTGACTCTCTTTCTTTGCTTTTACTTGCTTTGAATAATTAGAATAATAATACCTCAAACCGCTTACACATGTATGAGGCTTAGATTGGTCTAGGCGCACTCTGAGTCGGATGTCTGGGATGACTATTTAGGACAATAATAAGTTTCGACTACTTACACATGTACGACACCTAGATTGGTTCTTAGGGACAATCTGAGTCGGATGTCTATGATGGATACCTAGGACTTTTGCTTATTTTCTTTGATTTGAATATTTGACTTTTGAAAAATCCACACTGAACCTGATGACCGATATCGATCGCTTTAAGTTCTGTTTGAAGAGACGGGACCAAAGTGCAGAATGTAAGTCCTCTCGTGGAAGAGCGAGTGGATGAACTTATACGATATTGATCGCTTTAAGTCCTATTCGAAGAGACAGGACCGGAGTGCAAGGTGCAAGTCTTCTTGTCAGAGAGCGGGTGGATGGAATTGTACGATATTAATTGCTTTAAGTCTGGAATGCAATGTAACTCCCTGTAAATTTTATGTTAATTAATTAATAATTAGTAATGCTCCAAAAGGAATTTGTGCTAATGGGCTTGGGTTTCGATTTTGTCAAAATTTGGGCTCATTAAGGTGTAGGTTGTTACATGCAGAGTGCAAGTCCCCTCGCTAAAGAGCAAGCATATGGACTTGTATGATATTGATCGTGTTAAGTCCCAGTCAGAGAGTCGAGACTGGAGTGTAAGGTGCAGGTTCCTTCACCGGAGAGCGAGTGAATGGACTTGTATAAAATAAGTCCCCTCACTGAAGAGTCGGCGGATGGGCTTCCTTGCTCGTTGAGTCTCCTCGTCGGAGAGCAAGCGAACTAGGCTTAGAGAGGATCTAGAGAGATTGAAACCCTAGATTGGGCAATAGACAATCCAAAGAGATCAAACTCTAGATTGGAAGATCAATGGTCCGACGAGACCAAGTCTTAGAGTGGATGTAGACTTGACAAAAGGATTTGAATGCCTGCAGTTGGAGAACGGAAGATAAACCCTGGGCAAACACAAGAAGGCTTGGATACGTGGAATGATACTGGATAATTCACTGAGATCAGGATCAATAAATAGCCTGAGATCACAGCTATCAGAGACTGATTGATGAAACTTGTTCTTGAGCAAAGCACACCTAACATTCAAAAGGGGTACTTTGGAGGGCAAGTGTTAACCTGTTTTTTGGCTAAGCGAATTTCAACTGGACTCGAAAGATCAAAACAAAGATGGAATGACTTGGAAACTTGGAAACACACTAAGAAGGACTAGAGAAACAACTTAGAGAAGTTTCAGATGGATTGGAGCCAAGGACATAACTTGGTACTGAGCTACATAGGTCAGTGTCGACTTATAATTCCTCTCTGAATTACCTCCTAAACTTCATTTTTTTTATATACTACTCCAATAGCTCATGATCAAGTTGTTTTCCCATGTATAGATGACCAATTCCATGGTTGATGACAAGAAAGCCAAGAAAGCAGGGTAACTCAAGTGATAGAGGAAAGATTACTAGAATCAACCAAAATTCGATGAAAAGAGCTTGGAACCTATCAACTAGATTATACAAGGTAGAACCAGAATTGAAGTTGTTTTGCACTAACACTTGTAGCTCGTTACTTAGCTATATAGGTTGGTACTGATGTATCCTATTGGGTCGTGGGGTTTTGATTTCTCTTGTACAACATTCATCTAGACTCCAATGCAAGCAAGATTCTGACCTATTACCTATATTCCCCTATAAATACATGCCTAGTTGCAACCAAAACGGGATCTAATCTCTCCACCACTAGAGACTTCTTCTTCTTTACTCCCATCGTCTACCTCAAAAACACTCTAGAAACTCCATTGTAAATCAAAGATCCGCTAGATTATGGTATTTAGTTGTAATCCAGGGAAAGGATAACTAAAAACAAAGATTTATGTGGACGTAGGCCGAAGATTACGCCGAACCACTATGAAAACTTTTGTGTCTCCCTTTACTATTTTGCTCTTTCTACTGCTTTTGCTTTATTTTGAATAGAACTGGTGCTTTCATCCGATTTCTGCTTATTAATCCATTTTCTGGGTTAACAGTAATCCTCATCTTCATCATCCTCTCACTCTTCCTCTCCTTCGTCCATTGCTTCATCTCCACCTTCTCGTATATTTGCTCCTCTCCCTCTCCCTCTCCCTTCTTCGACCATGTTTTTGGCTCCTCTACCCTCCCCTTCTTCTCCAAGGTTTTCCTTGACACCTATCCTTCTTCACTCCTTTGTTCCTCATTGTCATAGTCGCCCATCAAAGCAGAAGGACTAGTAGCGGCTCGAGTTGCTCTGGTAGGAACTGAATTAGGGACCCTTAAAACACGCATACATATATAAGTACATACTTGATTTGTAACAGCCCATAAGTTGGTAAGTATTTTAATTTAATTTTATTTGAAAACTTTGATTTTTAAATCATTTAAAAGTGAATTTTTAGAATTTTTTCCAATATTAGTTTGGAATTTGTTTATAATTTATTTTTCAAATACAATAAAATAAACATTTTTTGAAAAACTTTATATTTTGGTCAGCATTGGTCAAACTTTGAATTTCAGTTTAAATTTTTAAATTTGAATTTTTAAATTTTAATCTTTTTCTTTGAAGTAGAATATAATTATGATATCCGTTTTGGTTTTCGTTTCGTTAAATTTTGTTTTATAATTTGTAAATTTGATAAAATACAGCATTTTACACGCAATGATTTTCTATATTTTATTTTCTATTTTTCCTATGTTTATTTCTCTAATTTTTATTTTCTATTTTTATTTGTGTAAACTTTGATTATATTTATTTGATTTTTGATTGGTTTTATTTTCAATAATAGCTTTGGAAAATTCAAAAGACTTCAGTTTCTCTTCCTTTATTTGTGCCTTTTCCTTTTCCTTAGCCTTCCACCTTCTTTACCCGTACATTTACACTTTCTAGCCATGTATTCTATGATCAAATCACGTACAAACCACATCACATTCCATCCTCATTTTCATTTGCTCTCAAGTGAAAAAAAATATCACAAGATCCATGGCTTCCTTTCTTCCTCTTCTTTCTCTTTTTCATTTTACTTTTCTCTTTTCTTTCTCTTATGTCTGCCCAGCCTCCACCCCATTAAGCTCCTAGCCGACCTCATCATCATCACACCACCACCATGACAACCTCCTCAACCATCACCCAAACCAAACCCGTGATCACCAAGTTGCAACATATCACAAAAATCTTTTACAAATTTGTTTCAAAGCCAAGCCGACCACATATTTCACCACTTCCTTCTATTTGCTTGCCTCAGCCACTCTTGTTCCTCCACCACTAAGCCATGCCATGACCATACAACATCCCTAGTCGTGCATACTTGACCAAGACCAAACATGCCAAGCCATAAAGCCTATGGTCGAACCTATGTGGAACCAAACCCATTGCCTCTTAGTAACTTCCATCCCTTCACATTCCTAACCTCTAGCCGTGTGCTCATACTTCATGGCCAAGCCTATGTTGCCTCAAACATGATGAGGCCGAGCACAAAATGATGTGATCTAGCCCATTGAGACATGGTCGAGCCATTTTCATAAGTTATGGCCAAGTTATGTCATCTTGTTCACATTTCTTCCATTGTATTTATTTCAATTTCTTGTATTGAATCATACTTATGTCTGTGTATATTTGTCTATGTACAAAGTTTGGATCTTCACTCTTCATCCACTCAAAAATATAGTCGTGCCTTGTCATGCTTTTCGGAGTTTCAGTTGTGTATTTTGAATTGTTATCCTCAGCTTTAAAAAGGTGAGTTATTCACTCTAGACAAATTGTACTTATATAAATGTGAAACAATGTCACTTGGATTGTAATAGTTATTATGTTATGTTATAAGCTCACATCTGCTTGTTATCTGACATTATATGATGGTATTACCTGATTTTATATCTGTTGCATCACCTGACATAATATGATATGTTATATTATGATATACTGTTTATTGTATTTACTATTTCTCACAGTACAAGTTTCCTGTAGAATAGAATCACTATAGGTTGAAATGATACATACCTAAACGGACTTTAGAATAGGGAAAAATCGTTATAAGCTGAAATGATAGGCTCAAGCGATTTTTATTTATTTTATTTTGACTTCGGATTGCGGGTTTGAAATGATAGAACCCTCATTTTTCTTTTTAAATTATGGATTGAAACGATACATATCTGTATCCCTTGACCTAGATTAGAAAATATTATACAGACCCATGGTTGATATTTTTCTAAAAATTTATTACGTATTTTAAATTTTTAGAATGTATGAAATTTTAAATTAAAATTTGATTTAAAGATTTGAAATATATAAGGGATATTGGTTTTCTATAAGTTAAAATTTTATAAGTTGATTTTGGTTTTAATTGTAATTTAAAAATCTTTATTTGGTTTTAAATTTATAATTTAAAGATTTTATGTATGATAAACAACTTAATAATGAAATTTTATTTAATGTGGAATTCTAAATCTAGCCTAGTGGTTGCAATGAATTTTATTTCATGAAATGGATATGTTTTGTATAAATAAGTTTACAGTGATTTTCTATAAGTTGAATTGTATAAGTAAAATGTATAAAATGTAGTTTAAATATGACTTAACTTGATAATTGGAAATTGGTTTCCAAATGAAGATTTTTAGTTAAGAAAATAATGTATTTTGAATTGATAAAAATGAAATACAGTTTTAGTTTGACATTTTGTAATAAATTTGTTTAACTTGAAATCATAGTTAATTAATGTCTAAATGAATAGATTTACAAAGAAAGTTGATTTTTGTATTAACTATGATAACTTATTTTATTTCCGAAACTGGTATTTTAAAATAAAGTATTAAGTCATTGGTTAAAAATAAAAGTCAAGTAATAATGTGCTTTTGACTTAATAAATGAATTATAGTTTAATTTGGATATTTATTGATAAAATTTTATTTTATTAAATCATAAGTTAAATGATATTCAAATGAATATTTTCTGAAGCGTGAATATGATTTTTATAAGTTAAATGGCTAAAAATTGAAATTTTAATGTGGCTGGATTGTTATTATAAATCTGGAATTAGTATTGGTAGCACTTCAGAAATGCTATAATTTACGATAGCATTTGCTAAGTGCTACCAATTCTGAGACTTAACTATTTTCTGAAATAATAATAAAGCTACTGCAGCACTTTATAAGAGTTGTTGTTGCTGAATGTAAACTGTTTTGCAATACTAATAAGCTACTGTAGCACTTTGTAAGTGTTGTTGTTGCTAAACTGCTTTGAACTAATAACTAAATACCTATGGTAACACTTTGTAAGTGCTGCTGTTTCTGAATTTGACAATGTTTTTGAAATACTAATATATCTACTGTAACACTTTATAAATGCTGTTGTAGCTGAAATTTACAATGTATTGGAAATTTTATAATTAAATGAATGAACTTAGAAATGTTACAACTTTGAAATGAATATTATTTGACATTGAATTTAAATGGTTTAAATGAAGATCATTTCAAAGGTGTTATGATTATCTAAGTATTATGATTTTAAGTAGTATGATTTACAAATGATAACATTTCTAAATTGTTATGAATTCAAATTATGATTTCAAAGTATTATGGTTTCAAAGTGTTTGGTTTCAGAGTTGTTATAACTTTGAAAGTACTATGGCTTTGGAAATGAAATTATTTGAAATTGTATTTAATTAAGAATTTTCTTTAAATATATTAATTTGAAATGTATTGAAATTGAAGATTTAAGAATATGACTTTATCAAGTGGTTTGGTTTAAGATGATTTAAAGGAATATTTCAAGTTAATAAATCGAGGAATATTCAATAATTTGGAAATTTGGGTTTTATTTAAATGATATATTGATTTGGTTTTGGGATTTAAATGATATATTATTACTTTGGGATTTGAAATGGAAATGATATATTGATTTTGTTTTGAAATGAAATAATATAGTATTTAGTTTTGAAATGGATACCATACTTTGCTTTTAAAGTATACATGATTTTGAAATAAATATCCACGGGTTATAATAACAGTTGGTTGTCGAAGAGACTGGGATTTGATATTGGCATACTCTCTGTCGATACCGAAAACCACTTTGACAACCGTGTACGCGGTGGAGATTCCAGAATGAAGTAGGATGGTGGCGGCGATCCTATTGAGGTATGAACGTGAACCCGACTCCCGTGATTTGGCATAAGGTGGCTAAAATAGGAGCGATTGACGGGCTAATGAGGTAGCTCCTCTTATCAGATACACTTCATTGATACCATTCTATTACTTTGTGATTGATTGGGGTACCCTTTGATTTTTGGAGTGTGGCTCGAGGTGGGAGGTAGTGGCTGCTACGCGTTACCACCGCTCTGGAAGCGTAATTGGTATATCTACCCTGGCATTGCCTAGTTGTGCCATGTCACCTATCCTAGCGCGCCTTATACGATTTTGATTTTGTACCATACCTATGGAGTGCCCTCTGACGACGCCCAGTACGGGGGAGATTACGGTACTGTATAGACTATAGAATATATAAAATGTGTTAAGGTGGAAAATGTAAAGCCTTAACGCTATTTTCAATTATATTATACTTTACTTCTAGACATTATTATAATAGCGTATATTACTACATAGTAAATAGTTTAACGGATCCTTAGAGGATGGACGGTCCCAAGCATCCTTTAAGTTACTTGTGCATTTATATTACAGTTCACTTGAGTTGGTTTACATTATATAAGTATGTTTGTCCTGACTCGAGTGTTTTGTGTTTTGCTTTACGCTCGGGTCGGACTGAGTTATACAGCAAATCGAGACTCACCTTCAGAGTTAGAGCTTTGTTTGAAGATCCAGCTATCTATTTCATTTCAGTTATCCAGTTGATTCCAGTTATCTAGTTGATTCCAGTGATGTAATCTGATTGTACTTGATTATCATATTTAGACTTCTGTTGTACCTTGTTTAACTCTGATGTATATTTATATAGTAGCTTCATGAACTACTATTTCTTTGCTTCCGCTGCATTTATTACTCTATGTCTGTGATCTGTGATTATTTATTTACCGTATATTCTGAGTTTTTCCAAATTAAAATTAATAATTCGGTATTTTGAGCTATTCAAGTCAGGCATGTGTGGTTTTATTGTCGATTTGAATGGTCGAAAATAGCAGGTCGTTACAGTTGGTATCAGAGCTTTGCCTCTAGGCAAACTTAGCATATATGTTAAATTTGTTTACAGAATCACTTTTGTTCGAGCTTGAATCTCTTTCTCTTTGACTCTGTTTCCTTTGAATTTTGGAATGTTCCCTCGGTTTCGAAAGCACTTCTTGTCCCTCACTATTCGTCTTCTTTTGATTCTGTAGTATCTCATGACTCCACTTCGAATGAGCTTTATAATGAGTCGACGGTCTCGCCAATCTCCAAATGACTTGTAAAGGGATGAAACTCCTTTATAGTTGGCATTGATTCACCGGAGATTTCTATATATCCTCGGTTAGATTCTAATATCTCTTGTTATCTGGAATTCTATCTCTTGAATCTGATGTAGATTTGCCTTAGAATTCCACATCGATCTAATTCTTGAAGTCGTGGTTGACCCAGTTAAGGTTACCCATGATTTATAAGAGCTTATCCATTTTCTTATTCGGTTATTTAATCATCTTACCTTTTGTTCCAACTTATCCTCAAATCAAATTTTCTTTGATTTGAGTTAATCAAATTTGAATCTCTATCCTTGCTTTGAAAATCTATTCATGTATAGTGTATTTGTAAATCTATATTTAAAATGTTTTATATATTGTGATGTTTGAGTTATTGATGTTGATTTGGGTTTTCGACCGATTTGTCTGATCAACGCTATCGATAGGATCTCCAAAACACTTGAAAAGAGCAAACCGGCACAATGTAGTTTTCAAATTTAGTAAATGAAATAAATTTTGCATAATTATATTGTGTATGTATATAAGTATAATTTTCTGAATTTTGATAGTTAATTGAATTGGATGTTGATAGATAATATTTGACTCTGTATATATAGCTTTTAACCATTAGCTTTTGTTTCATATATAAATAATTGAACTATAGAACATGGTTATAAATTTATTTTGAAATTTAAATGAATTTAAATCCAAAATTTGAGAATTTAATTTCCGATGATTTCGAACTTCGGGTTTTAAAGTTTTAAAAAGGTACTATTTAAAGTATTTTCCAAATGAAAATTGTTTCAAAGAATTTTACATGTTTAAACCAGTGCTCTTCTCTTTGTCGCTGGAAAATAATTTCTATGATGTCTGCAGCATCTTCGACATTCATTTTCGAGTTTCGAAGTGAAGAGACCAAGCTGTAGCTTGCTACAGTTTTGGTTTGAAAATTAAATCGATTTGAATTTTCTAAAATATGACTTGATTTATAATGTATATATTGATGTAAGATTTAAATTTGATTGGATATAAATTGAGTATATATATTTATTTATCTCTAAATTATTTGGAGTAAATCGAAAATTTAATTCTTAAATTTTATCTTACAAGATGATTTCAATTATAAAATGAAGCCAGAATTTTTAATAAATATTTAAGCTTGAAATAATTGGATTAGAAAATTTTAACTTGTGTAATACTCAATTGCATTCCAATATAACTTACCTAAATCATTTAGAAGTTAAATATGTAATTTGATAATATACAATATAAAAGGATTTTTATAAATAAAATTTGAGTGGTTATAATAAATGTTATACACTTAAATTTAAGTTATAAAAAGTTAATAGAGATAAATAGAATGAAAGGTTAACTGAATAAAATACAATATAAATGGTGTTAAAGGAATTTATAAATAAATTGGAATAGTTATAATAAATGTAATTATACTTAATATATGTGATTAGATATATATTAAGTGGAATAAAGTCAATAATGATTTTGAATAAAGAAGAACTAAAATTATTGAATGAATTATAAGTATAATAAATGATTTTTCCAAATTCATAATTTTATAAATTGATAATTGGGTGATAAGATAATGAAATTAGAAATAGTTAAGATTTTTTTAACTTAGGTGAAACCAAGTATTAATTTAAGTTGAAATTTTCATGGTTTTAAATTTATTATCTTATCTTGTTTTCCAATCTCTTTTCTTTCGGGATGTTCCTATTCCCCTGCATCCTAAAGCGGGAAATTGAATTACGAATTGATCTTATCCCTGAAGTTCGTTCTGTAGTTCTTCCTCTTAGAAGAACTTATCTTCACCTGTCAGTTTTGGAAACTTTTCAGGAATCTTTGGATACTCATCTGAATCTGAGCACTGCTTACCATCCACGACCGACGGTAAAATGGAAAGAGTGAATCAGATTCTCGAAGATCTTCTTCGTGCTTGTGTTCTAGATTTTGGAGGATCTTGCGAAGATCATCTCCATCTGGTTGGATTCACCTATAACGACAGTTATCAGGTATAATTTCAATTTTCTTTCCATCGTGTCTTAATCCTATCTCATTCTATCATGTTTTCCTTGTATTTCCTGTCCTCTTTCTTTTCAAGGACGAAAAGTTTTGAGTGGGGGAGAGTGTAACAACCCATAATTTGGTAAGTATTTTAATTTAATCTTATTTGGAAACTTTGATTTTTAAATTATTTAAAAGTGAATTTTTAGAATTTTTTCCAAATGTAAGTTTGGAATTTGTTTATAGTTTATTTTCCAAATACAATAAAATAAACATTTTCTGAAAAACTTTATATTTTGGTCAACCTTGGTCAAACTTTGAATTTCAGTTTAAATTTTTAAATTTGAATTTTTAAATTTTAATCTTTTTCTTTGAAGCAGAATATAATTCTGATATTCGTTCTGCTTTTCGTTTCGTTAAATTCTGTTTTATACTTTGTAAATTTGATAAAATATAGCATTTTACATGTAATGATTTTCTATATTTCCTATGTTTATTTCTATAATTTTTATTTTCTATTTTTGTTTGTGTAAACTTTGATTATATTTATTTTATTTTTGATTGGTTTTATTTTCAAAATAGCTTTGGAAATTTCAAAAGACTTCGGTTTCTCTTCCTTTATTTGTGACTTTTCCTTTTCCCGAGCCTTCCACCTTCTTTAGCCGTACATTTACACTTTCTAGCTGAGCATTCTATGATCAAATCACATACAAACCACATCTCATTCCATCCTCATTTTCATTTGCTCTCAAGTTGTAACGACCCGCAAATCCTTACCCATTTGAATCGACAATAATCCACACATGTACGACCCAAAAAGCACAAACTGACGGAAAGTCAAGAGAAAAAAAAGAAAGAGAAGAAGAGAAGAGAAGAAAGAGAGAAGATAGAACCAAATATAACAATACAGAATCTCACATCACAGCGGAAAATATATAATATCATATCAATGATCTTTACAAAATGAAAACTATATATATATATATACACACACACACATCAAGCAGAGTTCAACAATTAGACAATAGCTATCAGCCTGAACAGTTATAGTAACCTGTCCTTACAAAAGATGATAATAACAACTACTAACAAAGAACAGCGGATAATCAAAACAAGTACGTGTATATGAAAATGAAGATCTTCAGCTCTTCTGCTGAAGCTCCAAAAGCATCAAATCTAGACCTGTAAATATACTCGGTCTGACCCGAGCATTGAAAGGGAAGAACGCCCACATCAGTCTGGCAAACCAACGTGAGAAACACACTCAATTGAATTTATTAAATTACCAAAACTTTTCCTTTATCGAAACAAAAGTATCTCATAAGACAAGTCCACACATAAACACGGATATGTTTTTACCTTACGATAACTAAAACATTTCATATCAAATGTCATGTTATATTATAGTAGTGTCTACTATATACAAATAATATTCAAAATAGCCATAATCATTACCATTATTAAATTCTAGCATACTAGTCTCTACAAATAAAATGGCAGGCACGTAGTGGAGTTTGAATTTCTATACAAATGACTAGGTGAAGGGACTACCTTCCGGTAGTATATCTCTAGAAGAATGCACCGAGAATCAAAAAGTTTCTCTACCACACAAGACCGGCCCACCTCTATAACTAGATGGTACCGAATATGTCATCCTTCGGTCGTTACCGACCTTACCGAGGGCCCTCTAGCATACAAACCACAATAATCAGATACACGACGTCATAGCGTGCAAAGATATATCTAGAAGAGGATGATCATATCCTACTTAGGAATGACCCAATTAGCCTTGCCACATCTAATCATGTTTTAGTCATTTCCGGTTGATGAGGCCCGACGAGGTAGCGATTACCTTTTACAATCACATATCACATCACTTTGAATGCCACACGGCCATTTCCGTTGACTACAAATTGCTTTCAAAAAAAATACAACCCTTAAGCTCGTATGTCTCAAGGAGTGTGTTAAGCTAAGAGAAGTTGCCTTCTCCACCACCACTGATGTACGTTTGTAAAAACCAATGTACGTTATCTATAGAAATGCAATGTCAGACATCCATACAAGTTGTCCAGGAACAGGACAAATCGAAGGTACTTTCCTACCACATCCTGTCGGGAAATCCCTAGGATTAGTAGCGAATAGTCCTTGCATTGGATATTTCATAATGAAGAGACCACTGCTACTGGATGTATATTGGGATTTTAACCCCAAACGATCAATAAGCAGTCTCCCACCATGAAACTTCGAAATATCAATATCATCACAAAGCAACCTGCACAATCGTCGTATATACGTTGGTCCGAAGTGGTTTTCAGAATAAATCTGATCCCGGTCTCTTCGCACCAACAGCACAAAAGCGTTTCTCAACCTCACACAGAAACTAATTCTCATAGACTTATCACGTCTTCAACTTTCAACTTGCTATCCTTCGGGCCAAGAAGGAAGCTTGATAGATTGGAGTAATACTCCGTATTATACGAATCAACATCCTCAACACAAATGATAATCAAGCCTACATAGACGGCTACATACTAAGTGTACGACTAAATAGTTTCCACATCAAGATGAGGAACTAAAATTTTGGCAAAGTTTAATAGTCGGTTATTTAACTATCGGAACAAACAAACAAATATTCATCACCATAACAATCACTAGGCCCTTTTAATTAATCTTTTATTAATTAAATCATTGCTAAATATTTACTTCAAATTATCTTTAAAAAGGACATATTTCCAAACCATTTCAACTTCTATATTGGAAAACATTTACATATACTTATTTAATAATAAGTAATTCACAAATCAATTTATTTTCAAAACTTAGAAAATATTATATATAGTTAAATCAGGATTAAGTATATATTTTATTCTTTAAGGAAAACATTCTCTTTAAACACATTTATTGGGTCAAAACGAATGTTTCGTAAAACACCGTTACTACAACCCAAAATCACTAGTATAGGGATTCGAAAATTAGATAGGTGTATAAGTCCCAATACTATACAAATTATTTTCTTTCGAAAATCATTTACTATAACAACAGTGTTATAGTCCATCATTTTCTTATTTCTTGAAAACGTCTATTTCAACAATGAATGTTGAAATCTATGGTTTCGATCCTTAACACATTTTAAAACAACTTTTAATCATTTTATTCCATTTAATAATATTCACTTTCCAAAACACTCGTTTTAAAATATTGTTCACTGTCCAAAATCGTGAATATAAGTCGTTTACCAAATTTAATATCATTTCAACATTTAATTTAAAGGATAATTCACTGTTAAAAATCATGAATAAAATTCCTTTAAAAAAACTTCTATATTTAACTTATCAAAATCAATTGATTTCGGATTTATAAAATAATGTTTATGAATCACGTTTTTATTTTATAAAAACTTCTAGTTATAAATTCCTTTTATTTACAAATTCCATTTACATCTCATTTATATGCCAAATCTAAATTTTAAGTCAATTACTTATAAATCTCTTATTTCACAAATTCATTCATTTTATAACTTCACAATTATAAATCTTATTCACTTATAAAATCCATTTACACTCATTTTAACACTTATAAAATGCCTTTAAAATTCCATCATTTTCATTTACAAAAATTCAATTTTATAAATCTTATATACAAACCTTTTATAATAAATCAAAAATCTCAAATTAAACAATTTTATAAAATCATTAGCTCCATATTTCAAAAATCACATTTCAACTATATTTCTCAAAAATCATAATTTTTATAACGATAAAAATTATAATATTTATTTATTTAAAATAAATCCATTCCTTTAACCATTTCAAAATTCAAAAAAACGTATATTTTCAAAATCACTTAGAAAATCCTTTTTAAATTTAGAAATCATCACTTTAACATTTTTAAAATTCCAAAAATAGGCCCAATGCTGCAACGGTACTAAATACAGCAATCACGGCATTCAAAACATCATATATCATATGATAACAGAATATATAACAATAACTGTAAATAAATCAATACTGGTGAGGAATCTAGTTGGATCACTCCGACCTGTCACCTACAACAAATATACATATTACAATATGTGTACAATGTCCGCTACAAGGCAGACGCGCGTACAAAGGGTCATCCGCTCATACACGGGAACGTATAGGGTCATCTGCTCCACTAGGCAGGTATATATCCAAATACCAATCAATATATCATATATCATCCAAACAATCATCGTACAATAAATTATTTCTCACTTATATAAAAATATCAATGAGTCAGAAAGAGTGAGTCGTACTCACATTGGTTCCGAAAGCAGTTTCAGTGTTTTATTTCGAATAAAATTAAACAAACGTTTAATTTTACCCAAAATTCACACTAGTTCCTATTAGCTCCAAACCAGCTCCATCTTGTAGTGTTCGTCCATACGAACCCAACGCAATTCGTTTCGTCAAAAACGGACCTCGTATGAAAAAGTTATGCATTTTTAAAGATTACACAATTTTAATATAATATAATTTACAAAAAAAAATTAAAACCTTTGCTCAATCAAAGCCATATGTTTTCAACTGGAAATCCTGGCCGATCACTGCATCTTCTTCCTAGGTCAATGATGCACGAGACAAACCCATATTGCCATTCGAAAACCCTAATTAACGCGACCTATACAATCGATTCGACGTCGATCAGGTAACATCAACCTGAAGCCACATGCGAGCTCCAATATCAGCCAGAGCCATGCTCGACTCGGCTGCTTCCTTGCCTCGGAAAACATGAAAGAATGGCGTGCGTTTGAATGCGGTTTGTCGTCGGTCCATTGCTCTAAAATCCATCATCTCTGTATGGATTCGAAGATCTCGCGATGCTTTATAACTTCGTAGTTGGAAGTTTCTTGAATAGATTTATGGATTGAGAGAGATTAATGGAAGAAATTCATGAAATTCTGGTCATAGAAAGTACAATGGCGGCTATGACCTAGTTTTATTAGGGTTTTGATGAAAATATGAAGAATTCAGGTCCTTTTATAGAAAATTTACGTGCACTATTCATCCAAAAAAATTTCGAACTCGAAATGAAGCGTGACGCCTGACATTTATAATATTTTACCCCTATTCCGAACACAATGGAATATATATCGGGAGCCAATTCGATCATATTTGAAAGATAGGTTTTCAAATCGAATATTTAAATTTAAAATTTCACTTAAACCGATTTCTACGCGTTTTAGCTTGCCTCGGACAAACCATAAATCTGATTGACACGAAATTTGAAATCTTACAATAATATTACATTACGGATCCAATGAAACTAGTTTCGTCAAAATTCAAGTCTGTTGAAAAAATGGCTATTTTTACTCGTCAATTAATTATTAAAATATTCAATTTCTGCAAATTAACTTTTAATTCAATTTTAAAAGTTAACTAACATCGTTCTAATTCACATATGATTTAATATCACTTTACAAATCATTTTTATTCACATTAAATCCAATTTCAATTATTTCTGAAATTTCAAATATTAAATTAACAATTAAATTATCCAATTAAATCCAGATATTCAAAATATTATTTATGCAGCCTATAAAATTAACTTGTGAATATTTAAAATTAATTAAATATACGAATTTCGAATGACAGACATTCTTGTTCATTACACAAGTGAAAAAAAAAATCACAAGATCCATGGCTTCCTTTCTTCCTCTTCTTTCTCTTTTTCATTTTACTTTTATCTTTTCATTCTCTTATGTTTGCTCGGCCTCCACCCCGTTAAGCTCCTAGCTGACCTCATCATCATCACACCACCACCACCACCATCTCCTCAACCATCACCTTCACCCAAATCAAAGCCGTGACCACCAAGTTGCAACACATCACAAAACTCCATCACAATTTTGTTTCTAAGCCTAGCCGACCACATATTTCACCACTTCCTTCTATTTGCTTGCCTCGGCCACTCTTGTTCCTCCACCACCAAGCCATGACATGACCATACAACATCCCTATCCATCATACTTGACCAAGACCAAACATGGCCGAGCCATGAAGCCTATGGCCGAAACTATGTGGACCCAAACTCCTTGCCTCTTTGCCTTCCTTGTTTAGTAACTTCCATCCCTTCACATTCCTAACCTCTAGCCATGTGTACACACTTCATGGCAGAGCCTATGTTGCCTTAAACAAGACGAGGCCGAGCACAACATGATATGGTCTAGCCCATTGAGACATGGCCGAGGCCCTTGCATAATTTAAGGCCAAGTTGTGTCATCTTGTTCATATTTCTTTCATTGTTTTTATTTCTATTTCTTGTATTGAATCATACTTATGTTTATGTGTATTTGTTTATGTGCAAAGTTTGGATCTTGACTCTTCATCCACTCAAAAATATATTTGTGCCTTGTCGTGCTTTTCGGAGTTTCAGTTGTGTATTTTGAATTGTTATTTTTAGCTTTAAAAAGGTGAGTTATTCACTCTAGACAAATCGTACTTATATAAATGTGAAACAATGTCACTTGAATTGTAATAGTTGTTATGTTATGTTATAAGCTCACATCGGCTTGTTATCTGACATTATATGATGGCATTACCTGATTTTATATCTGTTGCATCACCTGACATCATATGATATGTTATATTATGATATACTGTTTATTGTATTTACTGTTTCTCACACTGCAAGTTCCCTGTAGAATAGAATCACTCTGGGTTGAAATGATACATACCTAGACAGATATTAAAATAGGGAAAAATCGTTATTAGCTGAAATGATAGGCTCAAGCAATTTTTATTTATTTTATTTTGACTGGGGATTGCGGGTTTGAAATGATAGAACCCGGATTTTTCTTTTTAAATTACGGATTGAAATGATACATATCCATATCACTTGATCTAGGTTAGAAAATATTATACAGGCCCATGGTTAATATTTTTAAAGTAATATCCTAAAATTTTATTAAGTATTTTGAATTTTTAGAATATATGAAATTTTAACTTAAAATTTGATTTAAAGATTTGAAATATAAAGGGATATTGGTTTTCTATAAGTTAAAATTTTATAAGTTGATTTTGGTTTTAATTGTAATTTAAAAATCTTTATTTGGTTTTAAATTTGTAATTTAAAGATTTTATGTATGATAAACAACTTAATAATGAAATTTGATTTAATGTGGAATTCTAAATCTAGCCTAGTGGTTGTAATGAATTTTATTTCATGAAATGGATATGTTTTGTATAAATAAGTTTATAGCGATTTTCTATAAGTTGAGTTGTATAAGTAAAATGTATAAAATGTAATTTAAATATGACTTAACTTGATAATTGGAAATTGGTTTCCAAATGGAGATTTTTAGTTAAGAAAATAATGTATTTTGAATTGATAATAACGAAATACAGTTTAATTGGACATTTTATAATAAATTTATTTAACCTGAAATAATAGTTAATTGACTTCTAAATGAATAGATTTACAAAGAAAGTTGATTTTCGTATTAACTATGACAACTTAATTTATTTCTGAAACGGGTATTTTAAAATAAAGTACTAAGTCATTGGTTAAAAATAAAAGTTAAGTAATAATGTGCTTTTGACTTAATATATGAATTATAGTTTAATTTGGATATTTATTGATAAAAATTTATTTTATTAAATCATAAGTTAAATGATATCCAAATGAATATTTTCTGAAGCGTGAAATATGATTTTATAAGTTAAATGGCTAAAAATTGAAATTTTAATGTGGCTGAAATGTTATTATAAATCTGGAATTAGTATTGATAGCACTTCAGAAATGCTGTAATTTAAGATAGCATTTAATAAGTGATATCAATTCTGAGACTTAACTATATTCTGAAATAATAATAAAGCTACTGCAGCACTTTGTAAGTGTTGTTGTTGCTGAATGTAAACTGTTTTGCAATACTAGTAACCTACTGTAGCACTTTGTAAGTGCTGTTGTTGCTGAAAGTAAATTGCTTTAAACTAATAACTAAATACCTACGGTAGCACTTTGTAAGTGCTGCTATTTCTGAATTTGACAATGTTTTTGAAATACTAATATATCTACTGTAACACTTTATAAATGCTGTTGTACCTGAAATTTACAATGTATTGGAGATTTTATAATTAAATGAATGAACTTAGAAATGTTACAACTTTGAAATGAATATCATTTGACATTGAATTAAAATGGTTTAAATGAAGATCATTTCAAAGGTGTTATGATTTTCTAAGTATTATGATTTTAAGTAGTACGATTTCCCAATGATAACATTTCTAAATTGTTATGAATTCAAAGTATTATGATTTCAAAGTATTATGGTTTCAAAGTGTTTTGTTTCAGAGTTGTTATAACTTTGAAAGTACTATGGCTTTGGAAATGAAATTATTTGAAATTGTATTTAATTAAGAATTTTCTTTAAATATATTAATTTGAAACGTATTGAAATTGAAGATTTAAGAATATGACTTTGTAAAGTGGTTTGGTTTAAGAAGATTTAAAGGAATATTTCAAGTTTAATAAATTGAAGGAATATTCAATGATTTGGAAATTTGGGTTTTGTTTAAATGATATATTGATTTGGTTTTGGGATTTAAATGATATATTATTATTTTGGGGTTTGAAGTGGAAATGATATATTGATTTGATTTTGAAATGAAATAATATAGTATTTAGTTTTGAAATGGATATGATACTTTGGTTTTAAAGTATACATATTTTGAAATAAATATCCATGGTTTATAATAACAGTTGGTTGTCGAAGAGACCGGGATCAGATATGGGCATACTCTTTGTCGATACTGAAAACCATTTTGACAACCGTGTATGCGGTGGAGATTCCAGAATGAAGTAGGATGGTGGCAGCGATCCTATTGAGGTATGAACGTGGACCCGACTCCCGTGAGTTGGCATAAGGTGGCTAAAACATGAGAGATTGACGGGCTAATGAGGTAGCTCCTCTAATCGGACACACTTCTTCGATACCATTCTATTATTTTTTGATTGATTGGGATACCCTTTGATTTTGAGAGTGTGGCTCGAGGTGGACGGTAGTGGCCGCTACGCGTAACCTCCGGTCCGGAAGCGTAATTGGTATATGTACCCTAGCATTGCCTAGTTATGTCGTGTTACCTACCCTAGCGCGCCTTATACGATTTTGGTTTTGTACCATACCTATGAAGTACCCTCTGACGACGCCCAGTACGGGGGAGATTACGGTACTGTATAGACTATGGAAATCTATAAAATATGTTAAGGTGGAAAATGTAAAGCCTTAATGCTATTTTCAATTATATTATACTTTACTTCTAGACATTATTATAATAGCGTATATTACTACATAGTAAATAGTTTAACGGATCCTTAGAGGATGGCCGGTCCCAAGCATCCTTTAAGTTACTTGTGCATTTATATTACAGTTCACTTGAGTTGGTTTACATTGTATAAGTATGTATGTCCTGACTCGAGTGTTTTGTGTTCTGCTTTACGCTCAGGTCAGACCGAGTGATGCAGCAAATCGAGACTTACCTTCAGAGTTGGAGCTATGCTTGAAGATCCTGCTATCTATTTCATTTCATTTATCCAGTTGATTCCAGTTATTCGGTTGATTCCATTGATGTAATCTGATTGTACTTGATTATCATATTTAGACTTCTGTTGTATCTTGTATAACTCTGATGTATATTTATATAGTAGCTTCATGAATTGCTATTTCTTTGCTTCCGCTGCATTTATTACTCTGTGTCCATGATTTGTGATTTATTTATTTACTGTATATTCTGAGTTTTGCCAAATTTAAATTAACAATTCGGTATTTTGAGCTATTCAAGTCAGGCATGTGCGATTTTATTGTCGATTTGAATGGTCCAAAATAGTGGGTCGTTACATGATTACTAGAATTGGATAAGCATACAATAAATCCAGTAAAATAGATAATCATCATTCATGAAAATAAAGCCATATATATATATATTCATACATCCAAACATACAAATAACAACATATGCCAACAAAGCAGTTAGCAACACATGATGAAAGATAGTTGGCAATGCATGCCAATGTGAGGTATGAGGATTGACCATACTCTTGACATGCAGTCTCATGTATAATCACAGCTCATCATCTTACATAGGGAGTATAAATAATATATGTCTATCTACCATACACACCAAGAACCAAACGGGAGACTGACTACACACTCTTGCTCCAAGAGACTACGCACGTGCTCGTCTGGCATGGCTCCTATAGTATTTAGTTACCTCGATGGCGATCGTGACCAAATAACCATCGGGTGCTAATTAATGTTAATCCTCGGTCATGACCCTACAAGTGCCCTATAGTAATAGACTGCTGGCCTATGTGACACCAGGGCAAATGCACACGACAATAGCATATAACTATATAACAAATAGCGTGTCATAGGTCCGGGAAACGACCCCACAATCAAGCCGTTAGAATGGATACGAGCTAAATCTGGTTTACTACTCCACCTATAATAGGAAAATACAAAGTGATAGACATACCTATATATTTATATAAGCATACGACCATATATATCTATTAGTACACAGCCTTGCTCACTACAAGGAGCGTCACCTCATATTCACACGTATGCAAGGGCATGGTATTGCAACCACTATCCCAATATGAGTATCATCCACTTACAAGGAATAACAGAACAAATATCAACTTAGGCATCCTATACCACCTGGTGATATTTGCTTATTTATTCAATATTCATAAATTACACTCACCCTAACCAATAATATTCTATGCAATAAGTACAAAGAATAACATAATAATATTACCAAAAGTCTCATACTGATTGGTATTACAACTTCGCATATTCAATATCCTCATTGCAGAGAACATAAATCAAATAAAACACACAATATAACAATTTATTGGTTCAGAAGGGGTTTTGTCATAAAATGCACTTTTCCAAAATCTTCAATATAATTTCAAATATCAATAGTAAATTTAAAGAAGATTAAATTAGAAAATTCTCATTTTTTTTCCCCAAAATCCTTTTATAGCTCCAAAAATAAATATTTATAAACCTCTTTATTTAACTACAAGGAAATCTATATTTTAAACATTCATTCAATTCATGTCCCTTAAACTCCATTTAGAAATATTCCATTCACTTGAAGTTCCTCTTTAATAATTCGAAAATAACGATACCAAAAGAGAGTGTGTCGTTTATGATTTCCTTTAAAAAAAATATAATTGACAATATTTTCCCATTAAATATTTCTCGAAGCCGAAGTACACAAGTCAACACTAATATATTTAAAACTCTCATTTAGATTAAAATTCCTTTTAAATTTGTCAAAAAATAATCCATCAAACTAAAACTGTGTTTTATATGAAATCATTAAAACACTAAAAACTAAAATATCACTTATAAATTTATTTGTATAACCAAGACCCAAAATTTCACTTTCCACAACAATTTAATTCAAACTCCTTTATATATATTCTTAATGGATTTTAAAACAATTTCCATTTATTTAAAAATAGTCAAATACTAAATATATTACTTCTAATATTATTCCAAACAAAATGCATAATAAATTTTATTAATAATAATTTCCACACAATATATAAATCATACCCTTCAAATTACAAATCCAATATTATTTTATATAACTTCCAATGTAATCAAATCATCTAAAAATAAGCTCATCATTTTTAGAAAAATAAATTTTAAATGTCCTTTTTATAAAAATGCTTTTAATATTTCTATAATCATAAATAAATAAAAGTATTTATATTTAGAAATTCATTAATTTAAACAAATCCCAGAAATCATCACTTTCTAAATAATTTATATTCACACAATTCTCAAGAATATTTTACGTAAGAATTTTCTACCATTAATAATAATTTCATTTTTAATGTAAATCATTCAAAACTTCATTGTTTATTTACAAAATAAATTATTTCTTTCAAATCTTCATCTATTAATTCATTTACTCTCTTTTCAATTAATTTCAAATGTTGTGTCTGATTAACACAATCATCAAATTCAACTAATATTACACAAAACATAAATCAACCAAGTTTAAGAACATTATTTCTATCTATATCATCCAATAACAATCAATCAAAGATAAGCAACTAAATTTCATCTAATTCAATCCATATTAACCAACAATTTATCACCAATAATCAATGAAAACCATAAAAATATAGTCTAGATTATAGTTATGAGTCACAAAAATATCCCAACAAATCAAAGCTTGAAGTTCCTAACCCAAAGCTTCACTTGCTTCAGCCTTTAGTATTTAACCTTACTACCTCATCGTTCAAACCTCCAGCCACGCATGGAGCCACCTGTCGTTCGTCTACACTTGCTTGCTGATATCCGGGTCTTTAACCCAATAGGATCCAGCAGAACACAAAGCTATCTCATCACTTTAGAATGACTTGGAACTTAACCAGAAAGACTAAGGAAAGGAGTTGATAAGAGCCAAATCAAATTACTAAAGCAACGACCAAATTCAACCGAACCAAGAAGCCAATGTCAGATCAGTCCAATCTGCAGCTGAGCGCAAACAACTAGTGAATTACCATCAAAATGAAACAACTACGATAGAAGACTATGAAAACATCTCCAATTACAAATCCTAGAAAAATCCTAGGTTCTTAGCTCATCAGCGACTGATGCCTCTGCTCAAACCATCAAACAAACTCGATATGGAACACTATCAAAAGAGGCAAAATTTGGTCCGCGGAACGAACAAAGTCTTCGGGTCGCTAGCGACCCATCAACAATGGGTCACCGTTAACCAATGGTATTAGCTCGTCTTATGAGCCAAAGCCCCTTCTTTTGGTCACCTGTAACCTACTTGCAAGCGAAAGAAGACAGACTTGGCCCAGAAGCTCTCTGACCTCTATAAGTAGCATCCTACCTACAACATAAAGAGGATCTTCTCCGGACTGTTTACTAAAGCTCTACTAAATACATCCTTCACTCTCTGCCTCCCTTACAACAATCTCTGAAGGAATCCATTGTGATTCTTAAGTGGATTCCAACTCCGGGGATTCGATCTATTGAGAGATAATCAAGGACTTGTAATCAAACACATCTTGTAACAGCAATCGGAGAAAAATATAAAGTGGACATATGCTTCATTAACAGCCGAACCACTGTAAAAATTCTCTGTCTTCTTTCTTTTACTGCTCTTTCTTATATCTATGACCTGTGATATTGCTCTGTCGGAACAGGGCTGGTGCTTTCAAACTCAAATCAGGGTGTTGATACATTTTTTAGGTTAGCATTTTGGTGCTTTCACTGAGAACCTTGAACGAGATATGAAAAATCAAAGTTTGAATCCAAGATTTAGGGGAAAAATGAAGAGGCCTAACACCAGATCTAAAACTGAAGCAAGTTAACTGGATCTTGGAGGCAGCCAGGAAATATCCTTAAATCCTCATCAACCCAGCTATTTGACTAGAGAGGAGATGGAAAGGATGATGAAAGAGATGCAGGATGGACTCTTAGCTAGACAACAGGAAATGATAGACGGATTCCTCCAAAGGATGGAGCAGCAAGGAATAGCTAGATCTACAAGGAATAGGAATCAAACTCTAGGGAACAATGCAGGGATTGCCGGATTGGGATTGGAATAAGGTGGGGCTTTTCTCCCATGCCAAGAGCAACCAACACATGGAGGCAGCGTTGGAATCAACATGGGAATAAATGCAAATGCCGGAGTGACTATTGAAACGCCAGGGACTAGTGGCACGGGAGCTGATCTGAATACTAGGATGCTACCGATAGAGGGATATGTATGAGAACCTCCTCTATGGAATGAAGGAGTGAATGAAGCTAGAGTTGTGAATCAAAAAACAGGTGTGTTTCCGAAAGAGTCCATCCTGGGATACCCCCAACGGGGCAAAGGGAAAAGTATTGCTTTAGGGCAGAGACCTTCATTGGATGGTGAGAACAGAGTTGCTGAATTGGTATGCAGATTCATCAGAGGAGGCCACCCAGATCAGGGTCTGGAAGATGTGAACAAAAATCCATTTACTTCTAATATCCGGAACACAATAGACCCTCCAGATTTCAAGCTTCCGACACTGGAAATGTACGATGGGAAAACGGATCCGACGGTTCATATGATGTGACACATCCAACATATGAAGGTGCTGGGTGATTTTGAGGAAGTAATAGGAGATGCTTCCCCATATACTTAACAGATTTGGTTGCAATGTTGTTCAAACAATTTGAAAATGGATCCATAAGCACGTGGACCGACATAGTGAGTAAATTCTTGAGACATTTCAGGGTTCATGTCTCACAACCAAGGAATGTACTTGTGCTCTCAAATGTGAAATAAAGGCCTGGAGAGTCCTTGAGAAGCTACTTAACAAGATTCAATGTGGCGGCGGCCGCAGTGGACAAACCAGACCCATCGTTTATCCTAATGGCAGCAATATCCAGAGTAGCGAATAAGACTGATTTCAAAGCCGCATTGAAAAGGGACCCACCGATGGATCTTGTAGAATTCTATTATGAAGCTGAGGGTACCTGCATCAGGAAGGCGCCAAAGCCGAAGATGAGGATGCCGATGCTGAAATAAATGTCGTCGAAGGCGTGGGGCCATTTGGAGCTGGAATTGAAAAGACAAAGGAAAGAGGAAAGCCGATGACAACATCAAAGACCCAAAACGGTAGAGAAACGGGCCAAGATTCTCCTCATACATCGACCTGACTAAAACCCCACAGAGGATATCCAGGGATACGAGGGGCAGAACCCTTACCAGGGCCACCCAGGAGGGAGCCCACTAATCGAGAGAAAAGATCTGAAAAGTTTTGCATCTTCCATGAGTTGAATAGGCATGAGATGAACGAGTGTCGACACCTTCGTTATTTGATAGAATAACTGGTCTGGAACAACCAGCTACCACAATATATGAGGAACGGAACTACGGCGGAATTCTAGGGACAACCATCATCCATGGAAAATGCATCAAGAAATGCCAAAGGACAGGTGCCGAGGCAAATTATCCCACGACCTGGTAAACGGGAGTCCGATTCGATTCCAATGCTTTGTTTTATCATTTCTTTTCCCTCGATTTTCCTCTTGGTATGTAAGCAATAATAATCGAAGGCCGCTTACATGTGTACGGGATCTCGAACGGTCCCTAGGCACGTTTTGAATTGGATGCCTGAGAGAACTTAGGACTAAGATCATCAAAGGCCGCTTACATGTGTACGGGATCTCGAACGGTCCTTAGGCACGCTCTGAGTCGGATTCCTAAGATGAATATTTAGAATTTCTGCTTGTTTTGATTCCTGCTTGTTTAATTTCGGATTTGAATACTTGAATTTTGATAACTGATATCGATAGCCTTAGAGTCCCACTATGGGACAGGGGTACAAGGTGCAAGTCCCCTTGCCAGAAAGCAAGTGGATGAACTTGTATGATATTGATCGTCTTAGAGTCCCATCACGGGACCGAAGTGCAAGAAGTAAGTCCCTTTATCGGAGAGTGAGTGGACCGGCTTACTTAATCCCCCTTGACTTAACAAACAAACGATCCAAAGAGATCATCCCCTGAACCTAAAACATAAACGATCCAGAGGGATCGCACATTAAACTAAACACGAAACGATCCAGAGAGATTACGCATTAAACTTACTTAAGCGGTTCAGAAAGATCAGACCTTAAAACAGATTTGGTTTTGCAAAAACATAAATAATAATAAATGATTTGAATGCCATATAAATAGAACAAAACGGATAAATCCTGGACAAACACAGGATGACTTTGATATATGATGTGATACGATGTGATTTTGATATATGTTATGACATGATATGACTTTGATATATAATGTGATCTTGATATATGATGTGATTCTGATATATGATTTGATTTTGATATATGATATAAAAACCGAATGGAAAGCAAAAGTTGATAATGATGTAAACCCCTAATGAAAGCAGAATGATTAGAGATGTGTAACGTAATTAGAGACATGTGATGTGATAACCGCGAATGAAACCGGGATGATTGTGATGTATAGATTACACTTAGGCAGTCTTAGGCTGTAACAGGTTTCGAACGACTTGTGACAAGCAAGAAAATCCGAAGGAACTGAACAATTCACCAAGAATAAAGATCAACAACCGAAGACTTGTTGCCATGACTTGTTCTAGTGCAAAGCACACCTTTCATTCAAAAAGCATACTTTTGGGGGAAAATGTTATCCGGATCTTTAACCCGATAGGATCCAACAGAACATAGAGATATCCCATCACTTTAGAATGACTTGAAACTTAACCAAAAAGGCTAAGGCACGGAGTTGATAAGAGCCAAATCACATTATTAAAGCAACGACCAAATTCAACTGAACCGAGAAGTCAACGTTAGTTCAGTCCAATCAGCAGTTGAGCGCATAAGCTAGTGAACTGCCACCAAAACGAAAGAACTACAGTAGAAGACTATGAAAACATCTCCAATTACAAACCCTACAAAAATCCTAAGTGCTTAGCTCATCAGCGGACCATGCCTTTGCTCAAAACATCAAACAAACCCAATATGGATAACTGTCAAAAGAGGAAAATTTTGGTCTGTAGAACGAGCAAAGTCTTCGGGTCGCTAGCTACCCATCGGGTTCAATGACCCATCGGGTCGCCAGCAACCATCGGGTCGCCAGCAACCATCGGGTCGCTTGTGACCCATCGACCATGGGTCACCATTGAACCATGGTATTGGCTCGTTTTGTGAGACAAAGCCCCCCTCCCCCTCTGGTCACTTGTAACCTACTTGTAAGCAGAAGAAAACAGGCCTGGTCCAAAAGCTCTCTGACCTCTATAAATAGCACCCCATTTGTAACATAAAGAGCATCTTCTCCGGACTGATTGCTGAAGCTCTACTAAAGGAATCCTTCAGTCTCCGCCTCCCTCACAACCATATCTGAAGGAATCCACTGTGATTCTCTAGTGGATTCCAACTCCAAGGATTAGATCTATTAAGAGATAATCAAAGACTTGTAATCAAACACATCATGTAATAGCAATCAGTCTATAAAAAAATATAAAGTGGTTGTAGGCTTCATTAACAGCCGAACCACTATAAAATTTATGTCTTCTTTCTTTTACTTCTCTTTCTTATATCTGTGATCTGTGATATTGCTCTGTCAAAACAGGGCTGGTGCTTTCAAACTCAAATCAGGGTGTTGATCCATTTTATGGGTTAACACCTACCTCTAGAACCATCGTGTCCGCTAAAAACCTCCATACATGTCCTCTACCAGCTGCGCTAAGCACCCCATTAATGCTGCCAGCCCCACGCCCTAACTCTTCAGCGTTGTCGTTGTTCCCAAACACAGGTCTCCACCATCATTCCAACCAAGTCATGGCCGCCCTGACCCCGCCTAACCCTGGTCGCGCAAGTGATGCTATGGTTTTTTTATTTTATTTTTGAAATCGCAACATCATTATTTTTTCCCTATGAATGTCGCAGTAGATTAGAGCAAAGATGGATGAGAAAATAGAGGAAGTGGCTTTTGGTTCTTAGGTCAAGGTAAAGGATGGATGTGGATCTTTCTAGAATTAAGGAGGGAATGAATGAGTTAATTCTATTTGTTATTATTATTTGTTTCTTCATTTGTCATTTAAGTCCCTATAGAAAATAATTTCCATTTAATCTCCTTTACCTATAATTAACGGTCTTTTTATTTACACAGAAATAATTCTATCAAATTTATGTGAATACATTTTCAAATCAATTTAAATTGCAATATTACAAAATATATTTCAATAAATTGGACAAAATATTTAAATTCAATAATTACTTCAGCTTTAATGATTTTTTAATATCAAATAAAATCTTCTTTTCATCTATTTTAACAATGAAAATATTTATATAAAAGAGTATACTTTCTAAAAAGAACTTATTAATTAGCTTAATTTATTAAATATAATCCTTTATCCAGTAATCTTTAATACAACAAAATATACATTCAAAAATAAAGTTATCTAGAAACCAAAATCGAATATTTCAAATTTTAATTAAAATTGTTTATTACAATGTGAAAAGTAGGGCAGTTACACACAAGAAGACAAATGTTGTTATATCACAAAGTACAAGCTACCACCAAATTACAAGGTTTATTTCCCTTTGTGCACTATGACTAGGCCAAGTTCAATATCATCGATTCTCGGTTGGAAATTTGTTATGTATAGCTCTTCAATGTGAGTGTGATGAGACTGATGCTAAATGTGTGTTTTGACCGACTATGATGAGGCAAAAGAGGCGAGTTTTTTTAAGCATGGTGAGCTTTCTTAGGCATTATGTTGTTGGTTGTATGTGGAGTGCAATAAAGCGGATGAATTTTTTTTGGTATTATGCTTTATGGATTGTGTGAATGCGATATGTACTGGAGATATAGTGTGTGAATGTGTACTACGGTATGGATAATGATTTTGAGAACGACAGGTTTTGGTATGTTAAATCTTGCAAAATTCCTTATGATGCGAAATGGTGAATCCAAATTTATTACTGAAGTCATTTCATATATTTAACACGAGCGTTAGAATATTACAATATGGAAGTGTATCGCGTAATTAAGTAAAATGTGTTGGTAACTTTGTCGTAAGTTTGAATTTATGGTTTTGTATTTTGATAACATGGATGATATTTTATTAAGCAGAGCACTCTTTTTGATGTCCCAGGGTTCGAACCCATGACCTTTAGAACCTTTGTCTAAAGCGCCGCACCTCTAACCACTTGAGCTGGGGTCCTTGATGAATTTATGGTTTTGTTGTTAGTTGAAGTAGCATATTCTATTTGAATGTATGTATTGTAATGTATAACTATCGCTTCTCAACGTTCCTAATACCTGTTGTAATATCTTATTTTCTGGGTATTGTTGAATCAAACTATTTGAAAGTAGAAACAGACACATATAAATATAATTTCATCCATTATATTCTTTGATAAAAAGGTAAAAATGGAAAAAAAAATCTAAGATTTACGAATTCTTATGCAATAATAAAGTATTATAACATGTTTTAAAATATTATATAATTTTTGATTGATTAGATACTATTTTTCAGTCATTAAAATTTAGACTTTACAATTATTTGAGACTGAGTTTCGATCTTAAAACTTGATATTGAAATTTAGATCTTATAGAATTTTTGCAACTAGAAAATTAGAAATTGAAATTTTTTTATCTAATAAGTCTTTAAATTTCATTTACATATCGAATTGTTTAATTGAAGACTGAAAATTTAGTCCCTAACTCGATATTATTTTATAGTCAAAATCCACTCATTAAGCTCATTTCTCGGTTTAATCTAGGTGTTGATCGAGTGTACGGTTAAGTGACACCATCGTTGTCCCCAAGTGCAAATGAGGGATTTATAAGGTAAGGATGTGACCTAGAGATGATTGTTTAATTTTGATCACATAATTTAATTCTTATGTTGAATCTTGTTCAAAATAAAAAATGTTTTGGTTTTATATTTATTGTATATGAAGGTATATTGTGATATAACTACTTTATTAAAACACATCAAATATATAGAAAATTCTTAAAAGAAGTATTTATCCGGTCCCAACTGCGAATATGCTTGTAACCATGAGTTTTGGATCTTAAAAATAAATACTTGTCCTTAAATGTTCGTAGTCAAGACTTTCCGAGAACTAAATATTGATAAATATGTTGAAACTAGTGTACATAACAATCTTAATACGATGGATAATGATTTATGAATGACGTTAGGTGCACCAAGAGGATACCTATTTGTAGTTGTTTTGAATAATTACAAAACAACCTACCGTAAGTCTTAGGTTGAATATATCTAAATCAAATAGATGATCTCGCATAACAATGCATAGAAGTCTTTTGACCTGAGAGTACCATGGATCTTAAATGTAAATTGTACTTTGATTACGTTGAACAACATGACATTATTGATCATGTTACGACCATCGTTGGTATTAGTCGAACCACTCCAAGTGAAACACAACTCAAGAGAAGATTCTTCTCCTTCGATGTTAAAGGTTGGTGTAACCGTTATTGGTAGTTAACTTAAAATCAAATTCTTTAGCCAAAGAAAATCGTTTAATCATAGATGTTATCGGATGAACCAAATACTTTAATGCTGTATTTTGCAATTAAACAAATATTATTTAGAGTTTTGACCATTGATCAAGCTCTAGATATCTGAGTGATATAGTGACGACAAAGGAAAAACCTACAAAATATACCGTTGCTTAAGGGTGTAGATTAAACGATTAGAAACAAGATTTCACCTAGATAATCTATAAGCAATTGAACACATGCCTATTATATTATGCTTCAGTAAAGTCCGTACATGCTTTAATATTTAAATTGTTAAAATATTATTGATCGTTGAGTTCAAGCTTGGGAGTCGAACAACTGTCACTGCTAGCATTCATCCAAATCAAACAAATAAAATAATAAATAAATGTTAAAAATTACCGTGGAGAAATTTAATATAAATGTTATATTAATTTAATTATTAATTTTTATTATTATTAGATTTTTTAAAATATTTAACTAAACATATATGGTATATATTTAATCAATTATTTAAGGCCAAAAAAATAAATTAAATAAAAATCATTGGTTTAAAATAATATATTAAAATAAGTACATATGATGTACATTAGTGTCGCCCATGTATAGATAGATAAGAGGTTTGAAAAAACATATTTTATTAATCACTTATAATCTTAAATTAATTATTACATTAATATGTAGATTACAAATAAATATTATAAATGCTTTCTTAAACCACTTAAATTTATAATACATACATATGTACATACGTACGTACACACACATGTGTGCAGTTAAAGCGCTTAGTAGTTCCATAGCGGTGGAGGTGCAAAAAGTTATAACGGGGATAAAGTAATGATATAGCAAGAAATAGCAAAGGTGTAGAAAGTTTAATTAGATATAAAATCAAATTTTAAAAATTAATTTAGTCACATTCTTACATCAATATTGTAGGAAAAAACATTGTTTAGTCTTATATAACAAAATCTAAAAATAACATGATTTATGCAGTCCAAGTTTGGTGATTACAATAGATTTCTAACTTATATTGAGCATTTATACCTTTAAATTAGGTTTTTACCCTAACTTTGTTGACTTGGTTCAAAAGAAAACTAGTCAAATCAACCTTATTATATGAGTTTTGCTAAAGCGGATGTTAAAATGCCTTGATTTTTCGGGTGTAGCTGAATATAGCAGGCCTTAATGCGAATTTATTATTTAGTAGCGCTATATTGAAATAGCATAGCGGCCAAAGAGCACTACAAGCTATATCAGGGATTTTGCGGGGCTTTAACTGCACACATATACTAATATAATAATAAAAAATTTGGAAGGATTAAGTATAAGAATGTTATAATTGACATATATGTCATTTATTTAATAATCAAATCAGTTATATTAATATATATATTATAAAACGATCGTGAGGGTTTAATTAAAAATTAAATTTTTTTATTACACATTAGTTTACTTTGTAAGTATAGTTAATTTCAACTTGATAAAAAGTTAATTTATAATTTAATTCTTTAAATTAAAATTAAAACCAAAGTAAAAAAATATTTTAGATCACGACCAAACTTTTAATTATAATAAGGTAATAAAATTTAAATTCAATTATTTGAGTTAGTAAATATTTTTTAAAATTTAAATTTCAAAGTATAAATTTGTATGAAACCCAAAAATTATTATTACAGTTATTATTATTTGTGTCCAAAAGTATTTTTATAAATATCATTTTTGGTTATCTACTTTAAAACGTTAAATACATTTGATTAACTAATATATTTATATTAAATTATTTAATTATATATAATTCATGATTAATATATATATATATATACACATATTTAATCTATCACAAATAAGCAAACAAAATACATATGTCTATGTGTGCGTGTGTGTGTATGCATGTACATACATATATACACACACGCACACATATATTTATATGTGGTTACATCCGAACCACATATATTTACATATGGTGCATGTTTAATGACTAAAACATAAAATCACATATACACACGCATATAGCGTGATCATAAATCTCAATCATGTGCATATATACTTATATATTTTGGTATTTATCACTGTTGTAAGAATCCTTCTAGGCATCCACCGAAGCACCGCCTAGGAGTTAGACGCGGCTTACCGCCTAACGATTTACCTAGGCCCGTCTAGACAAGATTTACAACCTCATGTAAAAATAAAACATATATTTAGACACTGGTTAGACATTATTTAAGGTTCAATGCCATATATATACATAATTGTGCTAGTTTTAGGCGATCTAGCCTCCTTGGTCACTCTTAAGCATATTCAAAATACCAAAATTTCAATTTATATTAATCGACACTAAACAAAACAATAAATTTTATCCAAAATACATGTGTTATAAAAAATTCTAGCTTCGATTAATCATTGATTAATTCCTACCTAAACGATTAATGCATAGTCCATACTAACCGTCCAGCGTCCGTTTAGCGATTTGTACAACCTTGGTATTTATAGGTATTAATGTTTGGGTGGAATTCCAACTCGAGACCACTCAAATTGAAATTCCACGAGCACAGCGGAAGACGAGATCGTGATAAGAAGTGTAAAAACAACCAATCAATAGCTCAATTCTAATCTCAACCAATCCAAAAGAAGTCACAATCCCAAACAAGCAATATAGAAATCAAAGCAATAACGAAAAATAAAGCATGCAGTGATTTATAGTGATTCCATTAACGTTGTGTTAGTGTACATCCACTTTAAGAGAGAGCTTTTATTAATGTTGATGAGAAGAGTACAAGAGATTGAATGCAATGATCAAAATTCTAATTAGAAATTAATTTGTGGAGAAGAGAATTAAAGAAAATTAGGTTTTGATAAATCCTAATTTATGGATGCTAATCTCTTGCGGTTGCTTACATGCACACCCCTAGATCTGGAACCTAAAGCTAGCTTATATAGGAGAATAGAAACTTATATAGGAGAATAGAAACCCTAAGCAATATTGTGAAATTGCCCCTGCAGATATCGCAAATCTTCAAGCTAAGTTCACACATGAAAAACAGGCGAAAATCGCCTCAAACGTCTGGCCAAAATGGTCAGGCACCCGACTTGAGTTACTGGAAAAGTTTATCTTCAGCTCAGATGTCTAACCAGTTGGTCAGATGTCTGACTCAAGGCTCTGGAATCAATTCTGCATAGACTCGGACGTCTGACCATTTTGGTCAGACGTCCAACCTTTGTCAATTCAGCCCACTCCACCTTTTCCCTTATAACTTCCACCTCCGAACTCCGATTTGCGAACCGTTTTCTCAGTTACGAAGCTACTTCTGACCTCTACAAATCTCCATATAGTGTTATCAAAATTTAATACTTCACCTTGATACTATATCTATCTCCAACTCCAATGGTACCATACCATCAACGACAACCGATAGCACCAACTACCACTTCTTCTACCTTCAACCAAACATGAATGCTTTCCCAATGAGCTCCGGCAAAGCCACCGTCCATTGCACTCCACCAATCAGCTCAGGCAAAGCCTCCACCCGCTAATGAAATATTGAAAACATCCAAATCCTAAGCTATCCCACCAAAGACTAGCACTTACCAAGAAGATAGAACCTCAATCTCTCACTGATACTCTTCCTCATCTCCACCAAGCTCCTTCCTTAACCGTGCCACCGCGTGGCACCTAGCACTTCTCAAGAGAATCAAGTTCGAGCAATGCTCGAACTTCCCTACCGGCAATGCCTTAGTGAATATGTCTGTCGCGTTATCGTTTGTGTGCACTTTTCGAAGATATATTTGCTTATCTTCATCCATGGCTACTAGAAATGACTCTCTCACCTCAATATGCTTAGTCTGTGAGCTAAACACCAAATTATCTGCCAAGTGAATAGCACTCTGGCTATCACATCGAACATCAATACTATCATGCCTGAATCCCAAGTCACACAACAATCGCTTCAAATAGAGTGCCTCCTTTGTCGCCTCCACCGTGGCTATCAACTCCACCACCATAGTGGATAAAGCAACTACGGTCTGCAATCTAGATCTCCAACTTATGGCTGTACCCCCAAGTGTGAAGACATATCCAGAAGTTGATTTTCTTCAATCCCTATCACCGGCGTAGTCTGAATCATAATAACCAACCAACTTGCAATCCATCGTATTACTACCGTTAAAAACAAGACCATGAGATGATGTGCCTCTAAGATATCTCAATATAAGCTTCACAGCTTTCCAATGCGATTTCCCCGAATTAGCCATATATCGACTAACCACCCCGACGGCATTTGCAATATCGGGCCTTGTACACACCATAGCATACATTAGACTTCCAACAGCACTAGCATATGGCATCTTGGCCATATAAGCCTTGTCTTCCTCCAAGATAGGTGATCCTTTACTCGAAAGCTTCATATGCAAAGGTAAAGGTGTAATTGACGCCTTTACATTCTGCATGCTAAACCGGTAAAGCACTTTCTCAATGTACTCTCTTTGAGTTAGTTTCAATTCAAAATGGTTTCAATCGCTTACAATTTCCATCCCAATATCCTTCTTGCGTCTCCAAGATCCTTCATTTCGAACTCCGATTTCAAACTCAGTTTTAGATTGTTGATTTCATTCTTATCCTTAGAAGCAATGAGCATGTCGTCCACATACAAGCATAAATACACCCAACAATCATTTTTCAACTTCTTGAAATAAACACAAGCATCTTTGATGCTTCTATCAAAACCATTTTCAAGCATAAATGATCAAACCTCTTGTACCATTGTCTAGGTGACTGCTTTAAACCATATAGTGATTTCTTCAACTTGCAAACCAAATTTGACTTACCAACCACAACAAAACCTTCTGTTTGCTCCATGTAGATGTCTTTATCCAAGTCCCCATGCAAAAAGGCAGTATTCACATCAAGTTGCTTCAACTCAAAGTCGTGAATAGCAACAATAGCAAGTAATATTCGGATAGAAGTATGGCGCACAACCGGTGCGAATATCTCATCATACTCCTTTCCCTTCCTTTGTGCAAACCCCTTAGCCACTAGCCTAGCTTTATATCTCTCATCGTCCTTCACCTTGTATATCCATTTGCACCCAATAACATGGTTTCCTTTAGAAAGTGGAACCAAATCCAAAGTTTGATTCTTCAACAATGATTGCATCTCTTCCTCCATGGCACAAATCCATTTCGAGCTATCACTCAACTTCATGACGTCATCAAGGTCCATCGGCTCATCTTGGACTACATGAAGAGCATAGTCCAAATTATCATAAAAGCTAAGATAGTTCCAATTACCATATCTTTCGGGTGGTCTTATAGTACGACGACCAACCCGAGCAGCAATACCATCACCCAAACTCCTTTCGACTCCACCTTGAACCAAATCTTCTCTAGAATAATGTACATCACAACACTACTAGAGGAATCCTATGGACTATGTGATGTAACATCAACCGCTACATCCTTACAAGCATCTCCGACTACTCTACTCTCTCTACTCCTTGGACAAAATGTGGAAATAATTTCCTTCTCCTTTGATTCACCATGAACCAAATCCGGAATATCCAATGAGCTCACATTCTCCTTGAACATCGTCGACTCATCAAAAGTAACATGACGAGAATTCATTGCCTTCTTCGTTTTCGGATTCCAAATCCGATAGCATTTTACTCCGTCCGTATAGCCGAGCAAAATCCCCTTGAAAGCTCTAGGTTTAAGCTTATCATTTCCCGGATCATGCACATAAACATGACTGTCAAATGCACGAAGATAACTCAAGTCAATGCACTTTCCCTTCCACGCTTCCTATAGAATTTTGTTACCAATAGCTCAGCACGGAATTCGATTATAATATGCACTGCGGCGACAAAGCTTCAGCCCAAAATCCCTTCACCAAACCCGAGGTCAATCTCAAGCATCGACCTTTCTCAAGTAGAGTACGATTCATTCTCTCTGCAACACCATTCGACTGCAGATCTTCAGGTGTAGTAAAAAGCCTCTGAATACCATGATGCTTTCAAAACTCCAAAAATTCTCCGAAAACATACCATCCGCCATTGTCAGACCTTAGAACTTTCAAAGACTTTCCACTCTCATTTTCAACAAGCCTTCCATGCTTTGAATTTTGCAAATGCATCTGATTTGGCCTTCATTACATACACCCAAAATTTTCAAGAAAAGTCATCTATAAAAGAAATATAATAGCGAGCTCCACCTAAAGAAGCTACAGGTGTCGGTCCCCAAACATCCGTGTGAACATACTCAAGAACCCTTCTCGAATCATGTTTTCCCTCACGGAATGAAACTTTAGTTTGCTTCCCCATGAAGCATTCTTCGCAATACTCTAACTTGTTGAAACTTTCTCCATCGATCATCTCCCTCTTCCGAAGAACATCTAAACTCTTCTCCGAGACATGACCTAACCTCAAATGCTACAACCTAGTCGCATCCAAGCCACGAGAACTATCAACTCCTATACAAGTTTCATCTTCTACAGTCACTCCTTGAAGCAAATAAATACCATGAGTCCTAGCACCCTTCATCACCACAAGCGCACCCTTCGAAACCCGCAAGCTATTACTCTCAATGGTGATCTTACAACCTAAAAAATCCAGCTGCCCCAAAGAGATAAGAAACTCCCTAAGTGCTGGAACATAGCGCACATTAGTGAGAGTACGAGCCACTCCATCAAATATCCGAATTTGCACGAAACCAATGCCTTTCAACTTACAAATAGCATCATTTCCCATAACTATCAAATTTCCTTCTTTGTCGATGTAAGAAGAAAAAAAATTTCTATTTGGCATCATATGATAAGACGTCCCCGATCGAGCACTCATTTGCTACCTGAAACATCTGATGTTACCGCCGACAAAACATCTACATCTCCCTCACCAACTCCACTCTCCACCGCTACTTATGAAGATGCTACTTCCTTATTTGCCTTCTCCTTGTCCAGACACTCATTCTTCCAATGACCGGCTTTCTACAAATATAGCACTTGCCTTTTCTTTCCTTCGACTTTCCTCTTCAACCGGTGTTCCTTGATTTAGAACGCCCCCGGTTCTCCTTCTTCATATACCTCTCCTTCTCCACAAATAAACCATGACCATTAAGAGCACCACTACTTCCATCACCTAACTCCTTCATTTGATCCCGCAACTTTTCGCTAAGAAGACCGGTCACCATCAAGAGTCAATGTATCCCGGCTATAGATTAACTATTTGAGAAACCTATATAGCGATCTGGCAATGAACACAACAATATCATCCCATTTTGCTCTTCCTCAATCTTCAAATCTATCGCCTTCATCTTCATTAGCAAATCATCAAAAATGTTTAAGTGTGCTTTTTAGCGAAGTACCTTCCTTCATCTTATATGTGAAGAACGTTCGCAATTTGAAATGTCCATTGACAATAAATGTGTATCAAGCACTACCCGATGCACCCGATTCCTCCTTAAACCGCTTTCATCTTCCATTTCCATTTTTCAAAATCATTATCGCCATTCCACTTGTCTATTGTCAATTGTGATCCGGAAGCTGTGTACAAACCACGTACATAAGGAGCTACACCACTTGGATTACCCATTGAAAAACTGCTTGAGTTACTACTTGATTCAGGCATTTCTAAAACCACCTACCAACACCAAAGCTTTGATACCAAATGTTGGGGCGGAATTCCAACTCGAGACCACTCAAATCGAAACTCCACAAGCACGACGGAAGACGGGATCGTGATAAGAAGTGTAAAAACAACCAATCAATAGCTCAAGTCCAATCTCAACCAATCCAAAAGCAATCACAATCTCAAACAAGCAATATAGAAATCAAAGCAATAGCGAAAAATAAATCACACAGTGATTTATAATGGTTCCACTAATGTTGTGTTAGTGCACATCCACATTAAGAGAGGGCTTTATTAATATTGATGAGAAGAGTACAAGAGATTGAATACAATGATCAAAATTCTAATTAGAAATTGATTTGTGGAGAAGAGAATCGAAGAAAATTAGGTTTTGATAAACCTTAATTTGTGGAGGCTAACCTTTTGCAGTTGCTTGCACGCACACTCCTAGATCTAGAACCTGAAGCTAGCTTATATAGGAGAATAGAAACTCTAGGCAATATTTCGAAATTGCCCCTGCAGATATCGCAAATCTTCACGTCAAGTCCACACGCGAAAACAAGCGGAAATCGCCTCAGTCGTCTGGCCAAAATGGTCAAACGTCTGACTTGAGTTACTGAAAATGTTTCTCTTCGGCTCAAACTTCTGACTCAAAGCTCTCGAATCAATTCTGCATAGACTCAGACGTCTGACCATTTTGGTCAGAAATCTGGCCTCTATCAATTCAGCTCACTTCACATTTTCCCTTATAACTTTCACCTTCGAACTTCGATTTGCGAACCATTTTCTCCGTTACGAAGCTACTTCCGACCTCTACAGATCTCCATATAGTGTCGTCAAAATTTAACAACTAATGTAATGCATATGTGTGTATGTGTGTTTATGTATGCTTCCCTTAGATATTATTGTAATACCATTAATGGACGTTTGATATTCATCACAAAATTATATATTATTTTGACCAAAATAATTATTGTTATAATTAATTTAATACGAAATAGATTTTAATATATCAAATCAAAAACGGTAAATATGATTTAATACAGAACCATCATGATCACACATTAAAAGATATAGTGCATAACAAATAAAAAACAATATTTTTGAAACTAATCACCTATTCCACTATCCGATGCTCCTGATCCAGAGCTACCAACTTATTTTTTTAATAGTAAGAATGATTTTAGTCAAGTAGAGTACTCATCTCGATGTCTTGAAAGGTCAAATTCAAGTCTTTTATGGTTTTTGTTTATTTTGTCCTACCCGTTGCTGTTTGAGACGGTAGTCCTTGACAATAAGTAAAAAAAAAAAATCAAGGGTCCAAGATCGCTCAAAATCCATAAAATCCATGGCATTTGTTTCTTAAGAGAATTTGCTCGTTGCATCATAAAATTACCTTGCAACATTGAAACAAAGACCTTTTTAAGTTACCAATGATCGGATTGGGATGGCTTTCATGTGTCAAAGATGCTGTTGGGCGGATTCTCGCCCAGTAGGCCACGAGACCGTGAAGCGTCATATCCCATGCACATTCGAAACCAACAGGCACAGTAGGCGTCATCTCCTTGCACTCAAGTGCTCATGTCCATTCGGTACCTCCTTGTACCAGGGTCCATTCGGCATCCATGAACTCATGTCCATTCGGCTCTCTCCTCTCATGTCCATTCGGCACCAGCTCAACGCCGGACCACACAATGCCGGTCCAATACTTCCACTCCACTACCGGATCAACCCCCTACCGAGCCAACCTCATTCGGTCCCCCACTCCATTCGGCATAGCCGGTCCAAGCCCCGCCGAATACCACCACCGGACCACACTATTGCCGAACCACCTTCTCATCACATCTCCACCGAACCAATGCAACATCTCCTGCTCCATACCGGTCCAACTTATGACCGGACCAACACATACCCTACTCAATACCGATCCACACCCTACCAGACCAACGCCACTCCAAATTCCATGCCGAATGAAGCTCCGCCGAACCAGAACGCTGCCAGGCCAGATTGCTCCAGCCCGGGCCCACCAACAGCTATATACCTCCAAGACCCCTTGCCCCCTACCTCATTCTATAAATAGAGGGGCAGGGGTACAACAATGGCAGACAAGTTTGAGAGCTCAAGCAAGGAAGGAACTTTCAAACTACTTTCATACACTTGTATACAAAGCATTGTACTTGTAATCTGGAAGAAGAAAGATAATAACATATAAAGTGGACGTAGGCACATTCTGGCCGAACCACTATAAATCTGCGTGTCTTTTACATTTCAGCCCTTACTTTTCTCATATTTACATACTCATCTAAAATCATTGAAAATCACACATACTCAACTAAAATAATACGACTTGGAGGTGTTTGTCCATTTTTTGTGCAAACATTTTTGGTGCTTTCATTGAGAGCTGAACTCAAGCTTCATCTTCTCCCACTCAACCTTTTTCCTAACGACATCACTCGTTGCTTAGAAATCATGCCTTCCAAACAGAGAAGGGATGTTAACAAAGGAAAGAACATCGCAACTAGCAGCCTTCCAGATCCAGCAATCACAGATCAGCCCACTTCAACAGCAGTACCAGATGAAAATCAGGAAAATCCAACTGGTCCCGCAACGGAACAACCAATCACTAGGGCAGATCTGGACAGGGTTGTGGCTGAAGTAACTAACCGCTTCACATCCCAACAAGAAACTTTGGTGGACCAACTCATGACACGCTTAAGGGACGCTGAAGAGTCCAACCGCAACACTGAATCATGGGGTGAATCCCAATCCGGAGGATCCCGGAGACAACAAAGGTCTTCACTCTTCGAACAAGCTATCAACAGGAAAAACGATGATAGGGGCCGCGCCCGGACTCAGCCCGAATTCCGACTCGAGGAAGCCCTTGGAACCGAACCTAGCGGGGGAGGCACCAGGCGAGGGTCGGATGTAGCTGAGCCAGTCATGCCACCTAATCATAGAAACCCCGCTGAACGGAGCCGAGCTAGAACCCAGCCCGAAGTTGACCCCATGGATGTGCTCGAAACAGAACCCCACAGGGGAAGATCAAGGCAGGGGGCAACTGTAGCTGGTCCTAGCGTGCATCCAAGCAGCCAAAGACAACCACTGGATAATGCTAGAGGTGATAGACTGTACCATCCCTACAGGTCATCTGGGCGAGATAGATCCCGCAGGGAAGAACCGAGCTCATTTTTGTCCGCTCCAAGTTCTGACGAGCGGATGGCACGATTATTCAGAGAATGTGTCCAACGGGAGCAAAGGGACCGGGGAATAGGCGCTAGGGTCACCAGTCCCTTTACCCGAAATATCGAAACTGCCATCACTCCCCGGGAATGGAAAATGCCAACCATGGAACCTTACAAAGGAACTTCCGACCCCATCGTACACCTGCAGAGATACACCCAGCATATGCTCATGAGTGGAGCAACAGAAGGAGTATTATGTAAATGCTTTCCGCTATTCCTATCAGATCTAGCTACCTCCTGGTTCTGCCATCTACCCCAAGGATCCATCAACTCATGGGAGATGTTAAAAGAAAGGTTTATTAGCCAGTTCCGCATCCATGTGGAACAACCCAGGGATGCTTATTCTCTATCCAATGTCAAACAGAAAACCGGAGAGACGCTACAACAATATCTAACACGGTTCAACGCCGCAGCGGCAGCAGTTCAAGATGCCGATGAAAAACTCACTCTAATGGCCCTCTGTAGTGGTGTGCATCCAGACACCAAGTTTGCCAGAAGATTAACTAAGGAAAAACCAGTTACCTTGCCTGATTTCTTCCATGAAGCTGGAAAGTATATGAGACTTGAAGACGCTGCTACGGAGAGGCAGCCAGGGCAACAAGGCAAGATAATTCAGGACAAGGTTCCCACTGCAGCTAAGGACGCTCGAAGAAATGAATCTAGAGACAATGCTGGGGGCAGAAAGGGTGAGAAGCGCCAATATCGACCAGGGCCAAGATTTGACTCCTACACTCCTTTGAATGAAACAATCGAAAACATCTACCTAGCCACTCAGGGCGAACTCGGATACAAGCGCCCCCCGCACAAGAAAGAATCAGATAACGCACTCAAGTCCGGAAAGTTCTGTCGCTTCCACGAATCCCACGGACATGACACCAATGAATGCCACCATCTTCGGGACTTGATCGAAGAACACATTAGAAGAAGAAGACTGGAACGTTATGTGAAAAGTCAGAACAGGACTCCAACTCCTGCCAATGAGAACTCAAAGCAACCCCTCCCAGAAGTAGGCGGAGGGAGTCGCAACAATCACAACACCAGTGGCTCTAGTCAAGAGAAGATAGTAGTCCTTACCATCTCAGGAGGACCACACATTGCCGACAGAAGTTGGGCAGAGATGGAAAGGTACGGCAAGTCGCTTAGAAATGCCGAAGGATATGTTAACTCCATTACGGAGGAACGCCACCCGAAACGAAAAGAAAACGACGACATCATATTCAGTAGGCGTGATTTGGAAGGAAGACAGTACCCACATATGGATCCTATGGTCATCTCTGCCTGGTTCGGTCCAGCTAAAGTTTTTCGGATTCTAATAGACACAGGAAGCTCCGTTAATATCCTGTTCAAACATGCTTTCGACAAAATGAAGTTATCAATGAAGGATGTATCCCCCTGTGACAAACCACTGCACGGTTTCACTGGAGATGCAAAAATGCCCCTCGGGCAACTTGACCTCTTCGTCGAAATAGGAAGTCATCCCCGCTCCGTTGTGCGAAAACAAACGTTCGTACTAATAGAAAACCACTCGGCTTACAACGCTTTCTTGGGAAGACCAGCCTTGTCTGACTTTCAGATTGTATTAGCCCCCTGGTGCCTGAAAATGAAATTTCCAACAGACAACGGAGTAGGAGAAGTAGAAGGAGATCAAGGTGCTGCCCGAGACTGCTACGTAACTGAACTTCGCAATAACCGCAGAAAGAATAAAGGAAAAGATGCAGAGACTACTCTCTGCATGAAAAGCTTGGAGGCATAGCAACTAAAGAAAGCCCCTCCTCTTCGATACACAAGCGATCCCTTCAATGAACTAGACCCCAGGGATAAAGAGGAGGAGGCTACCGCCGAGCCTGCAGAGGCTATGGAATTCGTATCGGTAGATAAGCATGATTCAAGTAGACTATTAAAAATCGGATCTCAGCTGAAAACGGAATTGAAGGATCGACTCATTGACTTTCTCCGCCACAACTTAGATGTATTTGCGTGGACCCATGCCGATATGACAGGAATCTCCCCAGACGTAGCATGCCACATGTTGAACATCGATCCCACCAAGGTACCAGTGAAGCAGAAAAAGAGGAGCATGGGGGCAGAGCGATCAGCAGCCCTTGATGAGGAAGTAAAAAATCTACTTGCTAATGACTTCATACGGGAAGCCATCTACCCAGAATGGATCGCTAACCCAGTGCTAGTAAAAAAGGCCAATGGAAAGTGGCGAACATGTATTGACTTCTCCAATCTGAATGACGCTTGCCCGAAAGACTGCTTCCCACTTCCCCGAATTGACCAACTCGTGGACAGCACAGCTGGGCACGAACTCCTATCTTTTATGGATGCATACTCAGGATATAACCAGATCCCCATGCACGCTCCCGATCAGGACCACACTAGCTTCATCACCGACCGCGGATTATATTGTTACAAAGTCATGCCTTTTGGACTCAAAAATGCTGGAGCTACCTATCAACGCCTCGTCAACAAAATGTTCGCAGAACTGATAGGATGTACTATGGAAGTATATGTGGATGACATGTTGGTGAAGTCCAGGAAAGCCAACGACCATGTAAGCCATCTGGACGATATGTTTCGGGTACTTCGCCGATATGGAATGAAGCTGAATCCTCTAAAGTGCTCCTTCGGAGTATCATCGGGAAAATTCTTAGGATTCATCGTCCACGCCAGAGGAATCGAAGCAAACCCTGAACAAATCCGAGCTTTAAAAGAAATAAGGATACCTTCCACTCGAAAAGAAATGCAGAGCCTAAACGGAAAGGTGGCCGCCCTAAGCAGATTCATTTCCAAGGCAACTGACAAGTGTGTCCCTTTCTTCGAAGCACTCAAGAAAGACAAAGGGAGGTTCGAGTGGACCGACGAATGCTTAAAAGCCTTCCTCAACCTAATCGAACACCTTCAGAGACCACCAGTACTCTCAACTCCAAATGAAGGTGAAGTGTTATACCTATACCTCGCTGTATCATCTCATGCTCTAAGCGCCGCCTTGGTAAGAGAAGAAGACCGCACACAACGTCCGGTTTACTTTGTAAGCAAGAGATTTACGGGGGCAGAAGCCAGATATCCTAAACTTGAGAAGTTAGCATATTGTTTATTGATCGCGTCACGGAAACTGCGACATTACTTCCAGTCTCACTCCATCAGGGTTCTAACCGATCAACCACTAAGGCAAGTGCTCCATCGTCCTGACACTTCTGGGCGACTCCTCAAATGGTGCATCGAACTAAGTCAGTATGATATCACCTACCATCCCCGCACCGCTATCAAAGGACAAGCCATGGCTGATTTCATTGCCGAATTCACTACCAACGAAAGCAAGGAACAATCCGAAGTAGCAAAAAACATCAAGTGGAACCTCTTTGTAGACGGAGCATCGAACGAACAAGGCTCGGGGGCAGGTATTGTGATCGTCACCCCCAGGGGAAGAAAGTTGTACTATGCATTAAGATTGGAGTTCACGGCCACTAACAACGATGCTGAATATGAAGCAGTAATAGCGGGATTGGAACTGGCCCTAGAAATTGGGATCAATTCCTTATGTATTCATAGTGATTCTCAGCTTATCGTAAACCAGGTACTAGGAGAATTCCAGACTCGAGGAGAACGGCTCACAGCATACCTAAAGAAAACCAGACTGCTGCTCGATCGATTGGACCATTATCTAATCAAACACATTCCTCGAGAAGAAAACCAAGAGGCAGATGAACTTGCAAAGCAAGCTAGTATGAAGGACAGCACCATTCCCGGAGCACTAGTAATCTCAAGGCAGCTAGCCCCAAGTTTCGAACAAGTAAATCTGATAACTGCAATCGAAGAAGGAACCTGGATGACTCCTATCCGGAAATATTTGCAAGATGGCATACTACCCGACAGGCGTGACGAAGCCAAGAAGATCTTGAGAAAAGTTCCCCACTACACAATACAAGAAGGCATCCTCTACCGGCGTGGCTTCTCTAGCCCCTTATTAAGATGCGTCGCCGGAAGGGAAGCCAAGGAGATATTAACAAACATCCATCAGGGAGGATGCGGAGATCACACTGGAGGACAGACTTTGGCAAGAAAGATACTCCGATATGGATATTACTGGCCCACACTAAACAAAGATACCCTAGACTTCGTTAAGAAATGCGACAGATGTCAGAAGTTCGCCAAGATCCCTCGACTGCCCACAAACGAAATTACTCAAATGACCAGCCCTTGGCCCTTTGCTGTATGGGGAATTGACTTAATTGGCGAACTGCCAACGGGCCGAGGCGGAGCCAAATATGCTATAGTGGCAGTCGATTATTTCACCAAATGGGTATGGAGTCCCCCTCAAGATCGTATCAGACAACGGACTCCAATTTGACAGCGAAGAATTTGCCGACTGGTGCCAAGAGCATGGAATTCATAAAAGCTTCTCATCAGTAGCTTACCCTCAGGCAAACGGACAAGTTGAAGCTGTCAACAAAATTCTCAAAACCCTAATCAAGAAGAAACTTGAAAAGTCAAAAGGCGCTTGGGTGGACGAACTTCCTACGGCACTATGGGCATACCGCACATCTTTCAGAACATCAACGGGACATACTCCTTTCTCTTTGGCATATGGATCGGAGGCAATGCTCCCAGTTGAGACTATTGTGCCTTCCCACCGTAGGATCCACTACAACCCAGAAGAAAACGAAGAACTCCTCCTCATGTCTTTGGAACTGATTGAGGAAAGGAGAAACGATGCAGCACTCAAAGCAGCAGCTCACAAACAAAAAGTGGCAGCACTATACAATTCCAAAGTCAAGCATCGCAGCTTACAAGAAGGAGACCTTGTCCTCAGGCGAATCTTTCCGCGCCCCGGGGCACTGGACCCCATCTGGGACGGACCATATGTAATTCACAAAGATCTCCACAACGGAGCTTATATTTTGTCAACAGTGGACGGAGTGGTGTTCCAGAGGGCTTGGAACATCCGACACCTCCGTCGATACTTTGCTTAACACGTACCGCCCATATGAAGCGTATTAACACGGTGGACGTAGGCATTATCGTGCCGAACCACTTTAAAAATCTTATCTCTTGTTACCTTGTGCCTTCATATCTTGGCTGCTTGTTAAGCTTTATCCCTTTCTGTTGAACAAAATCCTATGGCATCTCCACTCAAGATGCACCGCGGCCTCATCTGGACTAGGCCTAACAGGTACGCTACGATTCTATGCACTCGCCAATGAGACACTTTTGCTCCAGCATCCCTCTGCTGCGGGTTAATTCATTGTGCGCCTGCCCTCAAAGCCAACTGTAATGAGCCGATTATAAGTCATCATAAAGGCCGACTATAGCCGATGGCAGCTCATTACGGCGTTCGGCTCGCCGGTAACTGTGAACCTACTTTAAGCCCCAACATAAGGTGTGGCCAGCCAGGGGTAGTTCACGGCCAACGGCACCCACGCTAGCCGGCCACGGTAAATCGAATAATACCCACGATTACGGACCATAATGGTTCGGGTAGTTACCGTGCGCGATCTCGGCTCCGATGTGTCTTAAGTGCGGCTGTGGTAAAAAAGAAAACTCCCCGCGGAGGCGTAAGATGGGTGACAAATGTCTCCAAGACCCACAGCTAGGGAAAGTGACTACAAAACCCGTTTGCCACGAACTTAAGCACATCGACGGCCTTCCGTGACTGGAAGTTTTACTTTTACTATATTTCCATTTCATTTAAATATTTTTCTCCTATCCTGTATAACAAACTCTAAAGTACAGGAAACCAAATAGGAAGCATTCACTCATGAGGCTCTAAGCCTGCATGCTGGGTAGCAGGGCGCTCTGCTATACCCGTGAACAGTTACACAAGACACTCAAAGCTACCGCCTGCGAATAAAACATAAAGGGCGGTACTCTCTTCTCTTGTACATAAATGCGTAACTATAACTTATTCATACACTGACATTGCAAAACGTGAAATTATATTTCAGGCAAAAACTTAACATCAAACACAAGTGGAATCACAGGCATATGCATAATTATACTTCTCACACAGCACATAAAGATAGCAACAACATTTGAACATGACAAAATCAGCTTATATTATAAGATCACACGAAGTTATTCTTTGCAAATAATTTTATTACAGTTGCATATCAGAGACTAACATGAACAGTGATAAAAAAGAAACAAAAAGATGGCAGATGCATCCACACTCCATCACCAACTCCCCCAGCCTACTTAGCCGCAGGATCGGAGCCCCCAGCATGTGGATCTGAAGTCCCACCTGTCCAGATCAGAAGAGGAATTCATTAAACGAACGATCAAGTTATGAAAACACGAAAAGAAAAGAAAGGGAAAAGAATAACTCACCAGCATCCGCCGCTTGATCCTCATCATCCAACTGCACGCCCGCTTCCTCTGCAGCGAGTAGCCGCATCCCCTCCTTCACCGCCGCTTGCTCCTCCTTTGAGAACTGAGCAGTAACCGCACTCAAGTTGAAAGCCTCTCCGCCTTCCTTACCCGCATTCACCCTGGCCTCCTCTAAAGCCTGGAGATACACCTTGGCCATGACCCGAGGGTAATCGTCCATCCAAGACAAGCCGCCCTCCTTCCAAGTGTGGAAGTACATATCCTGCAACATCTCATCCATCATCCCCTCGTTTTCCTCAAACTCCCTCACCCGGGCCTCGGAAGCTTGCAGCTTGGCAACGGCGGCATCCCTCTCTGATTGGTACCTTAAGCAGTCAGCCTGGAACTTCCTCCTCATTTCCTCCTCCTTCAACTTGAGGGACCTCCTCATCTCCTCCATCTCCTCCTTCAACTCGGCCTGGGCCATCTCCGCAGCCTCGAGCCTCCCGGACAACTCCTCTACCCGCTCGAGATCCGCAGTTCGAACCTCATCCACCGTTGTAATAGCCATGTTAATCCGCTCCCTGCAGGTGACCTCCATTTTCCGTAACTCCGCCCTACTTGCCTTCTCCATGGTCTCTTTCAGACGCTGGGAAGCTTCCTCATGCTGGGAGATCTGGATGGCTTGGTCGGCAAGCTGCTTGGCCTGATCGGCAACCTTTAGCCTTAACCGAATGTTAGCACTACCAATCTCCTCCCCGGCCTTGACCAGTCGAGCATGATGCTCCATTAACTTCTTAGTCTCTTCGGCCACCCGATCAATATTAGCCTTGGCCTCGTCCCCCATAGTAACTACTCGGGTAGTAAGCAAATCAAGATCTAAAGATTTGGCCTCGTCCAGCACTCTTACCATGGGGTTGCGGGGAAGTAGGTGCTCGCCCGTGGTCTCATCGAATGAAATGTCCCGAAAACTTGGGTCTAAATCAGGATGGCCGGCAAAAGGGTCACGAGGCACGGGGCGAGGCACATCGGGACGCCTTATATGAATGACAGTAGAACTCTTGGAAGGAGGAGGAGGGGGGCAGGGCTCCGTGCTCTCCTCCGTAGTATCACGAGGAGGCTGAGTAGGGGGAGACAGAGTAGGAAGCTGCGAAGCAGAAGAAGACTCAAATAAGGAACGGCTCCGCTTCCTTTTCTGAATGCCCTCTTCGATGACCCCAAGAAGAGGGCGGTACTTGACTACGTCCCCAGTGCGATCAGTAGAAGGTTTCGCGGAAGCTCTCCTCGACTTAAATTGTTCAAGGCGGTGTCGAACATCCGACGTTTTACCCGCCTGGCCTGCCCCTGGAATAAAGAACAAGTGTTACGAACATACAATAATCCGCAATTCAAAAAATGTGCTAAGTTAAAAAGAAAGAAAAGTGAGGAGACACATCTGTTATACAAACCCGGCGGAGGAGTGGGATACTGCAATAAGTCCTGGATCTCATTCCAGGACGGAAGTGAACCGTAAAAAATTTCTAAGTCCTTATCGAAAATAGAATCGGCAGAAGACAAAAGTTCACCTTGCATCGCCGGGGTCACCCTAGCTGAGGAACCCTTAGAGGATGGGTCAGTGCTAACCACAGCTTTGCCGGTTTCCTCTGCCTTCTCCGTTTCCTTCTCTGTTTCCGACTCCCCCTCTGACTCCCCGAAGGCCCGACGGAGAGCCTCATCCAGTTCGAGGTCCTGCTCAGAGGTTAGAGCAGCAACACCGCTACCACCCTGACCATCGCCATCTCCTCCACCCTCCGACCCTTCTCCAACTTCACCTCCTTCCTCCTCTTCTACACCTTCCTCCTCCGGGACATCCGGGCAAGTACTTGGAGAAGGGCCATCGGACTCCTTGAGCTTCTTGCCTCCTACGACTGGACGTTGTGCAAAGGGCTTCCTCTTGCCACCCTTCGCTGTCACCCCACCTTTAGGCTGGGCAGCCTTCTCTTCTGCCGTGTCCCTCTGTTTGACTACGGACTGATGTGGGAGGATCAAATTATACGACAAGAGCCTGGCATTCCTAATCAGATAAGCAGCCGATCTGTCTCTCCCGGAAATAGCTTCAATTTCTGCTGCCATCCGAACCAAGCGATCATCTTCCACAACCGCAAAACCACCTGTCGCTAGCAAGAAATAAAAGCGCATAAGAGAGTGAATTACAGCCAAGACAGGAATTATGAGTAGAGTTTTTACTTACATCCGGAGGTAAATCGGCGAATAGAGACGGAGTCATCCCTGACAAAGAACCATTCCTTCTTGAACATGCTATACTTCGAGTATAAATCCAAAACAGGCTTGAAGGAAACGGCTGACTCCAAGCTAATATATGGGGACCCCTTCCTGTACCCCCTCAGATTGTACAGATATCGTATTTCCCGGTTGGAGGGGGCGCGCCCATATCTCTTCTGGAAGATAGCATATAAGCATACCAGAATGGCATAAGAGTTGGGCTGAAGCTGGAATGGAGCCACCTTCAGATAAGTGACGAAGCTTAGTATCCAGGCGTTGATTGGAGGAATAGCCCCGCACATGCAATGGTACCGGCTATAAGCGAAGTACCCCTCAGGGGGATCATATGGCATGACCCCTTCCCCCGGTAACAACATAAGAGCCCTGTCTATCCCAAAGGAACGGGATATAACGTCAAGTTGCTCCTCCTTTAAGGAGCTTGGGAAGCAGTCAGGGGGAGAGTTCAAAAGTTCCTGTGGACCACATCCGTCCACTAGAGACTTCGGAATAGGTCGGTGTTGCCCGGATCCTGATTGGACTGGGGGCGAGGAAGAAGAAGGCTCTCCTGTGCCTCTAGACTTCTTTCTGTCTGATCGTGTTTCCGCTTTGCGAGACATTTTCTGCAGCACAAGAAAAACCTAATATTAGAACAAGGAAAATAGAAAAGTAAACAAACAAGTGCGTGCAAGTGTGGAATTTCATTCGCAAGCTGAAGTCTTCCAGATCACAAGTTCATTCGGTTTCCATGTTCATTCGGCTTCCAAGTTCATTCGGTTTCCATGTTCATTCGGCTTCCAAGTTCATTCGGTTTCCAAGTTCATTCGGTTTCAACCCCATTCGGTTTTCATCTCATTCGGCTCCAAGGCAGTAGTCCCATTCGGTGAAGCAAGGACATACGTGTGTATTCGGTAATAAGTATATACCTGGTTCGGTATAAGGTTGGTTCGGCAAACACTTGATTCGGCAATGGAGTGATTCGGCTCTACTCGTTCGGTAAAGAAAAACAAGGGGGGTACGGCCTCTATATATAGGCAAACTCACAACCACCGAACCAGATGTCTCGCCCAACCGGACCAATGATACCGGACCACCAGAAGCCGGATGAGAATAGCCGGACCAACCAAGAACCGAATGGAACCCTCTATCTACCGTCCAAGACCAGGAACTGGGGGCACGCAGGGCGCTTCACTCAGATAAGTACCGAACTCCAGAACTAACTAATAAAATAAAAAATATGATAACAATGGATAAGTCGTGAATCTCTCACTAACATGGATTAATCATTTACACGTGCACGCGACCACGAACGGTCCATAGGCACGCTCTGAATGGCTATTAACCCTATCGTCATAAGAATTTACACTTTGACATCCCTTTTTAAGCTCATCAGTCAAATGGATATTTGATAATTATGAAATGGCTAAGCTACTTACACATGTACGGGGTCGAGAACAACCCCTAGGCATGCTCTGAGCTAGCGATAAACCACCTTGACAAACGATCCGGGGAACCACTCGAACGTGGACCTGGCATCGATAACGAGCTCGAACGGTCATCATTTGAAATCACACTGAAGCTATAATTTCCTTTGCAGGACATCCGAAGGATATGGACACCCAGCTTATGTCGTTTTACAAATCACGCCCACTACAGGGAAACAAAGCGCGACACGTGCAAGCCCGTGCCCCACTTTGGGGGGCAAATGTTGGGCGGATTCTCGCCCAGTAGGCCACGAGACCGTGAAGCGTCATATCCCATGCACATTCGAAACCAACAGGCACAGTAGGCGTCATCTCCTTGCACTCAAGTGCTCATGTCCATTCGGTACCTCCTTGTACCAGGGTCCATTCGGCATCCATGAACTCATGTCCATTCGGCTCTCTCCTCTCATGTCCATTCGGCACCAGCTCAACGCCGGACCACACAATGCCGGTCCAATACTTCCACTCCACTACCGGATCAACCCCCTACCGAGCCAACCTCATTCGGTCCCCCACTCCATTCGGCATAGCCGGTCCAAGCCCCGCCGAATACCACCACCGGACCACACTATTGCCGAACCACCTTCTCATCACATCTCCACCGAACCAATGCAACATCTCCTGCTCCATACCGGTCCAACTTATGACCGGACCAACACATACCCTACTCAATACCGATCCACACCCTACCAGACCAACGCCACTCCAAATTCCATGCCGAATGAAGCTCCGCCGAACCAGAACGCTGCCAGGCCAGATTGCTCCAGCCCGGGCCCACCAACAGCTATATACCTCCAAGACCCCTTGCCCCCTACCTCATTCTATAAATAGAGGGGCAGGGGTACAACAATGGCAGACAAGTTTGAGAGCTCAAGCAAGGAAGGAACTTTCAAACTACTTTCATACACTTGTATACAAAGCATTGTACTTGTAATCTGGAAGAAGAAAGATAATAACATATAAAGTGGACGTAGGCACATTCTGGCCGAACCACTATAAATCTGCGTGTCTTTTACATTTCAGCCCTTACTTTTCTCATATTTACATACTCATCTAAAATCATTGAAAATCACACATACTCAACTAAAATAATACGACTTGGAGGTGTTTGTCCATTTTTTGTGCAAACAGATGCAGATCTCAATAGAACTACGATTAGATATATTGTGGGATCTGTAAACCAAAATAGAGTCCATAACTAGATCCGATCATCCCACTGCTGTTAGAACACTGCAACAAATTGCATATTTTTTTCTTCATATTATACAGTATATTTTTGCTTCATCAATCATACAAAGATGTTTCACTTGCATCCTATACAAAGTCAAATTCATACTCAACAAATTAACTTTATTAAATTCTATATAAAAACTAAGCTAAAAAAAGGTTCAGTAAAAATAAGACGAAATGGAGAATTTATTGCCTGATAATGAAACGTTCGGACAAATTTCCATGAAGCAACAAAGGTGGAAGGAGAAAAGAAGACAAATGGTAGAAAAGAAAATCAATAAAAAGCTTTTATCCAAAGGTGATACAGAAAAGAAATATATTATTTTCTGAAAAAAATCAAATACAAAGAATCAAATAGTTAACAAAAAGTTGAAGTTGCTTGCAAATTAACTTTAATTATAATGAATATACAACTATACAAGTAACAATAAACTGAAGCTGCTTAGAACATGGATTACAGTTTCTCTCATAAATTAAAACAAAACAAAAAAAAAAAAACCATCAATATTTATTGCTTAAATGCTTTTACTCCAAATAGCTTGATATAGATTACTGCTAGTAATTTTCAACTAAAACATTCATTTCTAATGTAGAAAAATATTTAATTTAATTTTCTTTTCTTTTTTCCATTTCTGATGGTAGAAAAATATTGAATTTCATTTATTCCCATTTCTGATGGTAGAAAAATGTTTAATTTCATTTATTATTCATTTCTGATGGTATTAAAATGCTAATCTCTCTACGAAAATGACTTCCAAAACCTAAAGGTGCAAAAATAAATACTTCGATGGTCATGTTGCTTCTGCATTTGTTCGTCTTTCAGAGAATTATAGAAGAACAGCAGTAGTACCTTGTAAAGTGCATATAAAAAAGTAAAAATAAGTAGATTAACTTGTGCGTGTACGCGTATAATACTCTAAAAGGTACAAAAAAAGAGGAAAAATACACATGGGGTCAATGGAGTCCTCCATTAACATAGACCAAAAAAACCAAGACTTCAATTCAAGACATGAAGTTCAATAACTTTCCATATAATCATTATTCAATATATAATAGAAAAACTTGACCATGAACATAACCACCTACTAATAATACAACTCCCAAAAAAAAAAAAAAAAACTATCTCCAATCGCGACAATTTCCGCATCTCCAGACCGTCTCCTCCCCATCTTCCCACGGGGAACAATGCGAATGTATCCTCACCTTGCAATCTTCGCATACGAGGTCCGGAACTGGCTCATTTCCCTTGCATTTATCGCACGTTAATATCACGTTGAATTCACTACTACTATTGTTATCCACAATAAGGTTGTTGTTTTCCCAAGGAATAACATCGTCGTCAAAATTGATCGGAGGCCAGTCTGAAAAACCATCCATGGATGGTATATCGTACTCATTTTTATCATTTTGGCCGTCTTCAGGGGCTAGTAGCTCCGTGAAGGAGAAGTAGGTTTGAGGTTCGAATTCCCCCATGCTGTTGATGGTGAAATCGACATTGTCGGGGGGTAAAGTGCTAAAATCCCACTCTAACTGAGAATTATTATCGATGATAGGCTCTTCTTTGATGATGGGCTCTTCTCTGATGGTGGTATTAGCATTGGGTCTTCTTACAGAGAGCTTTTTCTGATGAGATTTTGAAGATGATGTTGAGGTGATGTTATCGAACGAGTGTTCTTCGATGGGTTCGACTTTGGAGCAGGAATGAAGAAGAGGGTCGTGCTCAGGGATAGTGAGGTCGTCTGTTTTTTCCTTTGTTTTGGCATTAACTGCTTCTGTGTAGTTTTCTACTCCTGCAAATGGGCACCTTGGTAAGGCTTTCTTACGGCAGCTGCAGCATTTGAAACCGATCAGGTCGGATATTTGAGATTCCTGAAGTTCTACCGCATCAGCATGGTACCATCCTGCATTTGAAACCAATCAGAATTCTTTTTTCCTACCCGTTTAGGTGACTTTTCAATACTTATAAGCATTCAGACCCTTTGGAAACAACGGACCACTTTTTGGTGTCATTTTGTACTGCAGTTTCTAACTGCACATGCATTTAAAATGAATTTTAGGCATAAGCTACTCCAAAAAAACTTGTCAGGAAAATAGATTGGCTTACAAACATATTATCAAAATATACTGGTTTCAGCCCAATCAGCGGTCAACCCATCAAAATTAAATTTGAACTGTACAGTATATATCAAAATATACTGGTTTCAGCCCAATCAGCGATCAACCCATCAAAATTAAATTTGAACTGTACAGTATATGCTTAAATAGCTAGCAGCATCACCTGCGCAATTCAAAATTGCACAACATAGTATCAAAATTTACGCACAATTCATGGTTGTTTATATGCTAAACAGTTCAAATTTCCAAAGTTGACTGTTGATTAGCTTAAAACTGGAAACGTTCCGATAATATGTCCGCAAAACAGTTTGTTTTGCAAATAACTTTTTTCGAGCGACTTGACATAAAAAAATTGTTTTGCAAGTAAGTTTTTTCGAGTGACTTAACATTAAAAATTTGTCTTTTTTCAATATGCTGACCCCAAAAATGCTGTTAAAACAGACCGCATTTTGGCATCATCTTGTACCGCCTACCACGTCAATGAACTTTGTTTATGTGATGGCTTCCATTACGCTATTAAAATAGACCCCTTTTTAATGTCATTTTGTACTGGTGCGGTTTCAAACTGCATCATGCTTTTTTTTTTTCTTATAATGTGTTGGCACTGTCACAATGCTGGATTAATCATTGTTTTTCTTGCAGGAAAAATATACAATGTTTTGTTTCAAAGTGCACATTTATATGTTTTTTTTTTTAGAAAATTGCACCGGCATTTTCTCAAATTGCACCAATATGAAAATTCAGTTTCTCCCACGTATGCAGAAAGTAATTTGTTTTTGTAATCAGTTTTAAAAAGGGTGTCAATGAATAATATTGCATCACTTCAAATAAAAGCTTACTTGCACACTTTTCGCAGCGAACGTACATCAACTCAGGGTGATAAGATTTGCTGCAATAAGAACAAATAACATCAGCACTATGATGTGGGTTGGGTTTGCCCTTGAGAAGGAGATTCCTCATCCTAAAATCCGCACCATTGTTATCTTTATTCTTCATCCATTTGAGACCATATAAACTACTTTTTTTATTAGTGTTGCATCCAAGAGAAGAAGAATCCGAACCCGTTTCAGGTGTAGAGTGCCGCTTATTCCGAGGTGTGCACTTGGAACTCTGCATCAAAGAGCTCTGCTGACTGTTCACTAAAGAGTGTTGTTGTTTACCCTGCTGCACTAAAGAACGTTGCTGACTCAAGGCTGAAAAAGGTTGCTGAGTCATTGGCCCTCTTGAAGAGTCAATGGTCACAGTCTTTTTATTGATTGGTCTAGAAGAACATGATTTGCACTTGAACAGTATTTCTATGCTTTCTTCCTTTATGGACAGGGAGAAAAACGTACAGTCCTTGTGAAAGTAACCTATATTAACGCAAAATGAAATTGCATGCTCAAATGTGGAAATTTCGCATATAATGTAACAAAGTTGATTCTATTGTGGCATACCTTGACAACTGCTGCATTTGGCAGAATCCCTGAATTCCAACGCATAAAGGAAAAGTTAGTACTGGACATTGTTGACAAAAAAGAACGGAAAAGGAAGAGGGGCCCAAAAAAACACCTTAGTATTCAGATTCAAGTAATCACAATTGGAAAACGTTGTTATGTCAATGTTGAAACAAACAATATCAAGATGTTTACTTAGATATATAGTTGGATGAAACATGGAAGAAAAATAAATTTCAGATACAAACATAGAAGCTCGAGCATCAAAATCAATTGCAAATATATAAATTATTTACCATCGTAAGATACTTTACATGTTTAAATATCATTTAATAATTTACACATATAAAAATTTCTGTGCACTTAAGAGAAGGGATCCACACCCTAGCTTTTTTTATCTCCAAATTGCACGATTCATATTTTGGTATCTACGATTGTCAAAATTTGGTATTTTTTTGCGCATGTTATCCACATATCATCAACATCGTCTCTACAATGTATATCTATCTCTGGTATCTCCTAACCATCAAAAATTAAGGTCCTGTTTGGTTTGCCATTTTTAGTTTTGGATTTTCGTTCAATCGGATAAACGCACGACTCATGTAGTTTTTGAAAAACAACCAATTTGAAAATTGAAGTTAACATACAAAAAAAAATCGTGTTTTGAAAAATAACAAGAAACAAGGGAAACGATTCATCCCTCCGTCGTCCCTCCACCATCCCTCTATCCCCTCCGCCGTTACTCCATCATCATCACAATAACTTCATCCGCTCTATCCATATTTTATAATAAATTTTGAAAACATAAAACTTAAAATGAAACTAAACAGACCCTAATATTTTTGAATCAACGAATATAGTAAGTATATATAATATTTTATGGGCTAAAAGTATATTAAAATGGGACAATTTTTTTTTTACATATGACGTTGATGATATATAAATCATGCTCGCAAAAAACTGCCAAATTCCAATAGCCATAGATATCCAAAAGTAAATTGAGCATAAAAGCAAGGATACAAATAAGCTATGATGTAGATCTCTCACATGTGTGTATAATACAATATAAATATTTAGGATTTATAATTTATAGTTTAAATTCAGGTGTGACTAAAAGTTTGAACTTTACAAGTGACGACTTGAATCTTGTTTTTAATACTTTGGCGCTGTTGCTCAGCTCAAGCAATTGAAACTCTATTTCTAATGATGATTGAAGATTAGAAAATGTTATTATGGGAACGATAAATTTTCCATTGACGTACAATTTCCAGTTAATCGTCGTTATTTTGATTAAAGTCGGTATATCAGTATAATCAGTATGGCAATGATAAATTTATCATTTTCAATGGTAAAACATCGATAATTTTTTTTAAACCAGCAGCAACTGTAATTTACCAATTCGCTTATAATACATGGATATTCATGTAATATACTATATTCAAGTAATTTACCAGTTCATTTAAGAATTCATTTTAAATTTGCTAGTAATGTTATTTACCCCATTTAACACTTTCTTTAAGAAACTTATTTTATAGAGCTTAATAGTTTTCAATATTTGACTTTGTTCGATATCGTTTTAGTACTGAAAAACAAAAATATTAAGGTTGAACATACTCTTCTTTTGAAATCTTTTGAATAAAATCAGATAAGGAGAGTTTTCATTTATTATAACATTATAAAATCTCACCTTTTTTTTTCCATGAAAAATCTGCCATTCAATCTAATAGCAAATGTTTTAATTTATGATCTACTATTACCAAATATGATGTTATTGTGTAGATTCGTATTCGCTTAAGTTGTATAAAATTAGTTATTCCTTTTTCATATCAATTTACCCAGATGAAAGACTTGTAACTTCCATTCAGTTCGGTCGGATCGATTTAAACGCTACAAGGAGCACAGTGAAGGTAGCAAAAATCTAAATACAAGGATAGAAGAAATGATAAATGTCATATTTGCAAAGAGCGGAAAAACATAAAGCCAGACCGTGCTTTGTGCAAAGGAAAGGAAGACAATGGTTATTTGACTGCTGTAGCGGGACAATTGTGCAATTTGTTATATAATCTTGACTTTGTAAAATAATTTGGTCAAAATAAAAGTATGTTTTTTGGTTTTGTTTTCTATTATGTGTGTTATATATATGATGTAAATAATGATTACGAGCATTAGACATATATAAACAGACAATCCCTAACTATAGTATTATATTGATTATAGTTGTGAATTGATCGTAACCATGAGTATAAATCGATCTAGTAATAATATTCAACTTTAAACGTACATATGCATCGTGAAACAGATATTGATGTGTTCATGGAGACTTGTGTACGTAACGATCTTCAAATGTTTGACGATAAATTACTCACAACTGTTGTGGACACCAAGAGGTACGTACTTGTGAATATGGGATGGTTCATAATGATTCAACTAAGTCATACGTAGGTTAAATACAACTAAGTTAAAACATAGGATCTCAATGTGATGGTATGTGGTGATCTTTAAACTTAATTGTAGCATGTAGCTTAAACGAGAATGTTATGCTTCGATTTTTGACAACCCATGACATCACGACCATGCTACATTACCTTTTAGGCATAAGACAAATCGTTTGGAGTGAAACAATATTCAATAGATAATTCGTCTCCTACGATATTGGAAGTTAGTATCACCTTAATTAGTGATAACTCAAAGTCAAAATTTTATGGCTGCTATACTTTTGATTACTAGCTATTATTTGAGTTTGAGTTAAGGGTGTGTTTAATTCAATTAAAATTTGATTTTCCAAGATTATCTATAAAGAAAGGAACTTGTGCTATAATGTCACACTAATGAAGTCAAAATTGGTGTGAATTTTGATATTAAATTATTTGATATTATTTGTCGACCGAGTTCTCACCTACGAGTCACACAACAGAGATTGATTGAGCGAGTTCCAAAATCGATCAATCTATAAATGTTACAAGTTAAACGCACAAGTTGATATAAATGTTATTATTTCATTTAAGAAAATTAATATCATTCAAGGGCAATAAATTAATTAAATAATATATGTTGTATATATTTTTGAAGTACTTAAAATGGTTGAACAATATTTAAATAAATAGAACGAGCATTCAGAATGTTTAAAAATGATTTTAAATCATGACCAAAAATTATTATTTTAATATATAGGTCGAACACTATTATAACCAAATTTTCCACAGTAAACGAACGGATCTAAACGAACAAATTGAATGAACAAACGATGAAGAAATGACCCATGGACTTTGAAAACATCATAAAAAGGCAAGAAAAAGGAGATATCAAAAATAGCAAGAAATGTTGACTTAGGTTTTTCAATTCAGTGCTTCAAGTTGGATCTGAGTTGCACCTAAGCAGAACCTAGGAAAAATAAATGAATACCCGAGTCTAAAAATAGCAAGGTAGGACAATATGACTTTGAGTCGGACCCAAATCAAACATGAGTCAGACCTGGGTCGGGTCCAAGTCAACTAGATACTGAGTTGTAAGTCACAACTCGATACCGAGTTGTGATTTTTCTTAGGTCGGACACACGACTCCCAGGTAGAACCGAAGAACTTCAACCTTTGGACGACTCTATGCAAGACCCGAAGCAAACACATAAACCACTCGGGTCGGACACCAAGTCAGATCGGTATTAACCCGAAGCTCATGATTTTCACCGACATGATTCACTTCAACATAATTAGAACTGTCTAGAATAATGACATAAAGTAACCCAAGAAATATGAAAACAGATTGAGCAATAAAAAGATGTCGGTACCGAAAAGAATTTCTCTAGCCAGGGTCCACTTTAGAGCTTTGGAAGATGAAGCCTTGCAAAAACACATAGGAACTCGTGCATAGAAGAAGCAAAAGGAACTCCATACCGATAACTTAGTGGTCGGTACCAGCCTAATTTTTCTCCACAAAACTCACGTGCGATGAACTATTCTTCATGCTATGTTCGCGGATCTTAGAGACTTAAACGAATTCTAGTCCAATTACGAGATTGCAGCAGAGATTTACCCATAAATAGCAACGTAACTTCAACCAGTCGAAGACTTTCTCGTTTGGACTTTTCTCTTTTGAACTTTGGGAGGGGCATTTTCATATCTAAGGGCTATATCCTTTTTCTTTAACTCTTAGAAATTCCATTATAAATTCGAAATCTACTAGATTGTGGTCGGATGTGATTGAATTCATTGTAATCCTAAGAAAAAACAATCAATAACAAGGATTAAAGTGGACGTAGGTTGAACTATTCGTCGAATCACTATACAAAGTGTTGTTTGTTCTTCTTTTCTTCTTGTTTTTACTTGCTATATCTAGATTAACCAGTTTCTGGGAGCCATGCCACTTTTTTGAGCAACAAACTCCATTTTATAAAATACATAACGATGCATTCTTCTATTCATTTAATCCTTGGTTTTATTTATGGAGAGAGAATAGATCTAGACACAATTAGATGGACTCTCCACTATTATGCGAACTCATGCTACGCACATGAGATTCACCGTATATTTTATTTAATGGTACATTTTCAGATTTGAGTCGTATGAAGATGAAAGTGTACACTTATAGATTGAATTTATTTAAATTAGTTTATTTCTTAAACACCAAAGGCAAACATTTATCAATAAATATGCTTAAGTAATCTTGAAGCGCACATATTGTAGCAATTTTTTAGAGAATAATGGATTTATACAAAAAAAAACATTATCATTAACCATCAATTATTCCTTATTTGGTAGCATTACATCACTGAACATGCTTATTAGTTTAATGCTTAGTAATGTAAGCAATGCATAAGTTCAACACGGGTTCATCTAATATAGAATATAAATTCAACTATGTGTTCGATATCGTAACATCGCTTCATATGTGGAATAAAGAAATTATGTTACGTGTGAAATAGTGTCTCGAAATTGATTTAAATAATTGTTATTCGGCCTTTTGGCCCGGCTACACAAAGGTGATTACGAGAACCAAACTTGACCATTGATGGGAAAGATGGCCACAAAACGACAACAATATGACCATAATATCCAAACAGCTATATCCAGCCAGGGTAAATAAGGTCGACAAATGGATAGCACTAAATGTTGAAGTCTTAGAAGTTGGTTTGTTTGGATTGGGAACCAGAATGGATGATTAGGAAAATTCAGTGAAACCCAGAGGGGTCGCATATGCATAATATAGGTCGGATCGACAAGGTACATGAAATGGCTTGGGTCGGCATAGTGTATGGAATGGCTCAGGTCGGCATAGCATGTGGAATCGTTCGACTCGGCATAGCAAGTAGAGTACACCGGGTCGGCATAGTTCGTAAAGTAGATCGGGTCGGCATGGAATTTATGGTGGACCGGGTCGGCATGGTATTTATGGTGACTTGGGTCGGCATAGGAGCGAAGGCTTTCAGATCGGCATAGGAGTTAAGGCTATCGGGTCGGCAAAGAGTATGAAAACTATCGGGTCGGCATGGTATTTATGGTAACTCGGGTCGGCATGCTTGGATGGGTCGGCAAGGTATGTTATAAGGAGGGCATACTATGGCGGGGACGGCATATCATGATGACATGACATTAGGTCGGCATGATAGTTTGGTTTAGCATAGTATGTTGGGCCGAGGTTTTCTTATGTTAGATCCAAATGGTTAGGATGTAGGCTGCCTTCATCTATAAATACCGGGGCAGATGGCCATTTTTAGGATCTCTTTTTTTTTTAAACTTCTGGAGCTTCCCTTTCTAGCTACTTCAGAAGCTCGGCCATGACTGTTTTCCTCTTAAAACTTCTTATAAATTTGTATCAATGGATTCTAGCCAATCCAACAGCTCATGTGATTGTAATCAAATGAAGAATGAATGAAATTTGAAGTGGATGTAGACCGAGATTGCCGAACCACTATAAAATCTTTTTGTCCTTTTACCTTTATGTTTTGTTCTTTAGATTCCATTAATTCTCTAATGTCCATGAAATTCAACGGGTGTTAGACTTAGTGACCAATTTTGATGCTACCAATAATATTCTAACATTTGCGTTAGTACACTTATCGACACTAATACTAATTGAATTGGAAAATTATTTTAGCGGCTTCAAAGACTATATACTTAACTGATATAAGATGTTACAACGCTAGAAATATAAATAAATAACAAAAAATGCGTATAATATCATTTTTAGACACTTAGGTTAACTGGACAGTTTCATAAACTCCAAAGTGAGTGCACCAGAGACTCCCTCCACTTTGGATAATTAACAAATTGATTTAATGTTGTCATTGATAATCGATCCTTGCACAACTACATTATCTCTAATGTTATGACCAGATATGTTACCACTCGAGGACATTGTAGTTTGATTTTTGGGGCAACAAAATAATTTTGGCATTTATTTCAAATAATAATACCCTCATATAATAACTAAAAAATATATAATTTAACGTAACTAAAAGCAAAATATTTATCATCATGAGAAATACTTCTGGATACGCATAAAAATATTATATGTGATCGCACTGAAAATAACTATAATACCGAATGGCATAAGAAAATATAATGAACAAAGCGAGTCATTAAAATATAATGTAATTATCAAGGTTTGAGGTTTCGACCGAATCACCGAGATTCTGTGTCGTTCCGTTTAGGTTTCAGTAGAGGTCGAAACGAAACCGAATCGAAATTCTGCTTCAAAAAAAAAATTGAACTTCAAATTATACCAAAAAACTCAAAAACGGAATTAATTTGAATTTTCAAACCTAGGAATATTCCAAATCTGAAATTTTAACTTAGAAAACATACAGATTCATAAAATACAAAAATGATGTAACTGAAATAGTTGAAAATGAAGTGATGAATGAACATTTTTTAGTGTTTTAAATATTTATAATTAAACGGTATTGTTTGTGTATATCGTATTTTTCAATTAAGTTCAAATTATAAGTTTTGTTTCAATAAATTAAACAAATATATGTATAATTATACGAAAAATAAATAACAAGATCCAAAACCAAAACTGGAATCGAAATTTCCGAAATTTATGAATTAGGTCAAAATTTCTAAAATTACAAAAAACCGAAACCGAGATCGAAACTGAGATCTCTAACCTTGGTAATTATATGTCGCTATAAATGCTTGTGTTATTTTTGTTCATACATCCGACGTCGACAAAATATAATATTTATGACCAATATAATTGCAACACATGTAAGAAATTCTTTTTTCCATTTTAAAATATACTGAACAAATGATGTTTCCCTTCAAGCATAAGAAAATATGTTAAAAATATCATGTTGCTCTTAAAGCATAAGTAAATGTTATTGTAATATTATTTTGGCAAGTTTGTTGAGGAAAAATTATTTATAGTCATATTTATTCTAAAAAAAATTTAATCTTTTACTGATTTTAACGAAGGAAAGTAAAATATTTTTAAAAGTTAGGTAATAACCTCCTATGATATTATTTTCCTTTGATACAATTATTTCTCGCATTGAGAAAATATCTTAAATTTACAAAACACTTCTTGTTACATGTTTCCTTGTTGAGTTATGCATCTTAATATTGTTGACTGCTAATAAAAGAAAATAAATAAATAGAGTTAACTGATTACATATTAATTATATAATTGATTAGAGTTAAAAGAGATTTGATATGCAATCAGTTCTCTCATTAAATTGAATTACAACATAATTCTCAAAATATTTTGAATATAAATTGACCAAAATTAAATGCTATTAATTCATTTTATTTACTACATGCTAACAATATTTGATATGATCCTTGATATTTAAAAATAGTTCACTTATAACCATAATGAATTACTTTATCTCTAATTTATAGCTATTAATTTAGAGAATACTTCTTGTAACATGTTCCCTTATAGAGTTTTCATCTGAAATGTTAACGATAAAAGGAAATGAGTAAAACAATTAGTTAATTACACATTAATTAAATAATTCATTAGCATTAAAGAGAATTAATATGTAATTAATACTCTCATAAATATGAATTATAGCTTAATTCTCAAACTACTTTGAAGTCAAATCGATCATAATTAAAAGCAATTAATTCATATTGTTTTTTGCATGATAATAATATTTGATATGATCACTCCTACTTAAAAATAGTTCACTTATGACTATTACTATAATTTATATCTATTCATAAACATTTCCAAACTGCAAAAAAATTATTAAAAAGTTTCATAAAAAATCAGAAATAGTTACCTCATTCACGTTTAATATCTTTAAGAATTTGATGACAATCATGAATATGTGTTGCCAATGAACATTACATAGTATATTAAATTACGTAGCGAAAAAATATTAAAAGCGTGGATTGATTAAAGCAGGACAATGTTAAAATTTACCAAATGAAAATTCAAACTAATTTATGCATTATTTGCCGAAGACACTTACATGTATTTAAAACTAAAATTTTAACTAATTTAATATTATCTGCCGAAGACAAAATGTAAGTGTTGCTTATACATTTACACTTTCCCCAATAACAGTGTAAAATTTATTATTAAAATAATCTCTTACTTCGTATATAATGTTTTTCTTCCAACTTGAATTTTTTATATACTTGTGTTTCTAAATGAAACAAAGATCAACTTTACCTAAATTTAATTATACAAAAAACTTGCAATTTTTTGTATCTATGATTACAAACCAAAAAAATCCTGCAAAATAAATGATGAAACCCAAATTCACAGATAAAAAAATGAAAATTAAAGTTGATATAAAATGTGAGAAAGAAGAAATATCTTAGCATTATTAGTAACAGAATTTATATAACAAAAGCTTAAACGGTTATTATGCATTAGAAATGTGGTTGACATAAGGAAAAAAATAAAAATAATTAATTAATGACATATTTAGCAATAAAGTGTCTCGGTATGTAGTTAACTCACTCATCGAATTGAACATCAACTTAACTCTCAAATTACCTTGAATTCGAATTAATCAAAATTAAATTAAAAGCAATTTATTTTTTATTTATTGCATGGTAACAATATGTAATATGATTATAACTATTATGAATAACTATATCTTTAATTTATAGCTATTGAACCATTTCTGAATTGTAAAATGTTAGAAACAACGTAAAATAAAAGAGACTTCATAAAAATCATGGATAATTACTCCATTGTTGCATAAGACCACCAAGACTTTGACTTTGATGGTAATCACGAATGTATGTTGCTTATGAACATTTCATTGTCCATTGATAACAAAATAGAAAGATATAAAATAGATTGAGATATAAATACAATTGACCAAAAAAGTGCAAAATCATTTCTTGAATTAAGGAGAGTACATGATATGATCTAAAGAGTGAATTAGAAGAGAATACATATGGTTAGATACTGAATTTCATATAATGGAATAGGTAGGTAGGCTGTATAGATAACAAATTGATATACTATAGGGATATAACTATAGTTATTGGGATTTATAACTATATAATATAATTATATGTACCGCTAGAACTTGCACCATATGAAAATATAAATGTACACACACATATGGTTTTGCATATACATGTATATTTAACATATTAATTATGTAACAACACATTTATATTTACATATATATAATATAAAATAATATTTAGTCTAATATATCTTTATAATTTTCGGCATTGTGTATATAGTTATTAATAATAGACACACACACACTAATTTAAATACATCCTTAATATATATACATAAATGTCAAGTATTAATCATTTGAATGATAGTACGTTTAAATATACAATTTGAATTTCAAGATAATAGTTTGACTAATTAAAAACTTATTAGCTTTTAAAAGCATATATATATATATATATATATGTTAACTTTATAATCAGATCTTAAATTTTGTTTTTTACTCCTACGATTTTGCGATATAATTAAAACAAAGGGCATACATTAACGTACTAATCAAAACTTACTGACTTAAAATTATAGACATGTATTGAATTTAGATCACGGATCCTATACTTGCTCCTACGATTTTGCAATCTAGTTTTGAAATATTTTAACCAAAAAGTTAGTTTCGTAATATTAACCATACACCAAATAAAAAATATTATTTTTATTAAGGCCAAACAAAATTCATATGAATATTATAAGTTTACAAAAACTATATATTTAATTTCATTCTTTGGAATATACATATATATATGTATATTTTAAATTGATATATAGCTATATACAATGTTTTATCGCACAAGTTACCATATACATGTACATCTATCTACACATTATAAGCCCACGTATAAATGTACGCATCTGCAGTTAGATTTAAGTAGGTGTGTGTAATGTGTGTGTGTGTATATAGGAATGTTCATTGGCCCTCTTGATTTGTAGCATCCATCTAGCCCTTTGATTTCTACTATAAGTTTTTGTTTAAATACTAGTTCTTTCTCTCTTCCACATCACACTATTATTTAAATAAAAACTTGTCATGGATAATAGGAGTGCTACAGGATGCTATAAAAGAGGGATGCCGTTGAATCATATATATATACATATATATATATATATATATATATATCTACGTGTGTGTGAGAGAGATCAATAGCACCCATTATTTAGCACCATTTTATAGCCATCTGATATCAGCTACAAGTGTCTATTTAAATATTCGTTCTTTCTCTCTCCTGTCACATGGATCGAATATTTAAATATAAACTTGCAGCCGATATCAGAGGGCTATAAATGATGCTTAATAAAGGGGTTATTGATCCTAGCTATATATATAGGTATTTGATATCCACATATATATTAACTTTTCAACGCTTTAAATATGATATAATGCACTCATTTATTAGCATTAACATGCCTAACTGCAACTATTCAAATACTTTTCAATTCATTAAATCTAATTTAATATACCAATTTATTAGCATAAATACACCATAAGGTCTAATGCTTTAAATCAATTTGAGAATTTTTTTAACAACTAAGTCATTATTCTCAAAAAAGTTGGGATCGGTTAGAGATGGAACCCAAAACTAAATGACAGTCAATTTAAAAGTCATAACAATAACAATAATAAAATAAAGTCAAATAAATAAATTAATACTAATAATAACTAAGTAAAATAAAAATAAAGATAAATATATATATATATATGTATATGTATATATTAAAAAAATGATGATAATAATAATAATATTAATAGTGATAATGGTACTAATAGTAATATTGGTCAAAGATCAAACGCTACGTCTTAGACTCATGTTATCTAGTTCTATAATCTAATTCATTAGAACCAACATTTTTGAGAATTCTTTTTCAATGGCGGTTCTAACGATGATTGGATATATAGATAGCAGATAATCTCATTACTTTTTCTCTACAAAAAAGCATTTTGAAGCTTGATAAGTTCCAAAAAGTCGAAGAATTTATGACTTGTATTTCAATACAAAGGGCGATGCCATGGTAAAGAAACTCAGAAGATGAAAATATATAATGGAATTTATACTTTAAGTTATGTTGTGCATGTTTCGAGGTTCCATGGAATTTAATATCGTCAAATCAGTTAAATCTTAGGATTTCGGTAGCGGGTGAACTATGAAACTGATACGAGGATGCATGAAGTTAACGAAGGTAGTCGAGAAGATTCAAGATTCCAAAAACGAAAGAACTAAATAAGAAAAAGAAAAAACTCGGACAGTCTTCATGCAAAGTGAGTTGGGCGTGTTTTAAGTGTGTGTATAACTCCTGGGGAGAGTGGTTCTTTGTGGTACTTAGAATGATATAATAAACTTAAGTTGATATAATAATGTACTTGTATTCTTTTTTCTTTTTGTAAATAAAGTCTATTGTCTTCTCAACTTGATTTTTCTCTTTTATCAAATTTGTACTACTTGCGGAGCAAAAGATCCAAATTTCTCCTACATTGGATACTAGAGTAAGAAGATAAAAAAAGGTGGAACCCGGCGCACGAGGCTCCCGTACGATAGCGGGCTCTGGGGGGTCGATAATATACGCAGCTTTTTCCTCGCATTGCGAAGAAGCTGTTACCAGACTCAAACCTGGACGCCCAAATCACCATGCGGGTGACATAACCGTTGCGCCAAGGCTCCACCTCACTGGAGTAAGAAGATACTCAAAAAATATGCAAGGAGCACGATTGAATGAATCTAAGATAATACCTGAAGAGAACATCTTGTTGGCAAGTAGGACAGTATGACCTGCTTGGTTCAATCCCCTTGCATTCAAGAAATGAAAAAATTTCAACCCAGCCTTTCAATTTCCTTTTCTTCAACTTAACCAGAATCTGGGACTCTAAAATTTCAGAAGTAGGCACAGTCCTCAAGCCAGCTTTTCCTTCGTATTCCTTAATCAAATATAAAGGTATATGATTATCTAAGAACCACATCTTTTCACTCCCATCCTCGATCTTTTCTATTTCCAGTATGTTCTTTGTTACCCGTACAGGAACATGCTTTGCACCAGTAAAAACCAGTGCATATTTATTTTTATTTTCAGTGATTTTTTTGTCGCATATAACCATATTTCTGAAAGGCATGGTATCAACATCAGAACTTTTATTGTCAGGATTTTGTTCTGGAGGAACCAAGTCCTTCCATCTCAAATGAGCATCAAGATATCTAACCTGATCGATTATGGAAAAATGAAGTATATAATCAATGATAATAGATTGTGCCAAAATGTGAAGCATTCAAATGAAAAATTATAAACCTGAAGAGCAAGTTGAGATGCATTCTTAGTCATTTCGACCGAAGCTCGCCATGCAAACTGGCGAGATCTACAAGGAAGTTCAGGGCCGTCAGGATATTGAACACCAGATATCCTCCTGATGCCACCTGATGTGGTGAAATGATATTTTCTTTTTGTAAACTAATATGCATTATGAATAGAGGACGTCATCAATGTAGCTAAGGGGCAATAATAACTATGAGCACAACCAATAAAAAAAAGGTTTAATTTTAACTGTTAGTAAATTAGTTAATTTGAATGCTAAAACTATATGCTAAGCACAAGTGACAGGAGTCATAATACACAAAACCTGCACAACTGCAACACCGTTCAACTAATGGAGGAAATTATATTGATAGAACTATTTCCGAGTTAGTATCTTTTTCTACAGTACCGGTCAACTTTGTTAAAATAAGTTGTTTTAGTTTGATTGTCACATAGTAGATTTAGCTCCTTAGCCAAATTGATGTCAATAGCAACATCTTAAATAAACTAGAAGGGGCAAGTCAAAAACCTTGATACTTGCCTTGTCGACCAGCTCTCTTGGCCTGTAAATTAGGAAGTTTTCCTTTCTGAAACAATGCTTTCGAGAGCTTTCCACCTCGCCACCAATACACATTCTTTGAAGTATCAGTTGAAATTTCATCATCAACTTCCGAGGGTCCGGACTGTTTCCTGCGAGGTTTTCTACCATGGCCACGTTTTTTAATAGCAGTTCCAATGTGGGACTTACCACTTGTTGAAGAACATGGTTCAATCAACCAGTCGTTGACAGGTTTGGTCCAATCTCCGCAAAAAGCAATCATGCGAATACTTTTCTCAAGCTGTTCATATAATAAGAACCCTTTAATAACAAAAGAGGATAACATGTTGCAGTTGTATTACTCATTAGGAAGGTTTGGCAGTATAGGGCGTGTATTCGAAAGGAACACAGCAAAGCCATTAGAAATGAAGTGATAGGTGTAGTTGAGAGACGAATATGGAATTACTAAAAATCCATCTATCTACACTTTTACTGTACAATAACTTGATCTTATTTGACATTCTATTATAATTCGACATGTGTAATCTTTGATTGGTAATGGAAACGATTTGTTTACATAATCTCCATCCCTCCCTCTTTCTCTCTCTCACACATCGTATTATATCACTTTGTGCATATAGACACGCCTATCTGATTATGTGTAACCTTTGATGTGCTTGCTGTGTCAAAGGGGCAGGCCACACCCTTCAAAAAGTTTATGAATGAAGATAGATTCTTCCACTCTTCAAATATATATAGATGCAAATATTTAAGCATAAAGGACATTTGATAACTCGGACTCTCGGAATGATCTATAAATTTATACATGCATTCTTCAGGGTAATAAGTCTAGGAAGATTAAAATCCCCATTACTTAATTCCCCCAATATTCCACCCTGAGTTATCTATATTTATGTGTCTCTGATTTGGCTATTTTTTTGTACATAGAATGTTCTTATCATGTATATCATTTTCACAAATTATAAATATTAATAAAGAAACTCACATCAAGTAGCAGACTTTTTAGTACTTTGCACGTGGAAGCTTCCCTTGCTAATTTATGCCATTGTCTGTTATATCTGACATCAGTAAAAGGACCGCTCAAAAGACCTCTCAAACTTTCTTCCATATGAGCAATATGTGCTCCAACAATAAGGAGGTTCACTTGGCTTTCAGCTTGTTTAACCTGGCGGAGGCCATTATTGACATTTCTAGCAAATCTCTTAATAGCATTGCTGGCAGCTGAATTTAAAAAGCACCCCCTCTTCCAAGTAGTTGCAGCTTTGCATGCAATACACCAACCACATCTTTCTCTTGGGATGTCAAATAATCTCTTGTCAAAAGCTGGCCACACAAAATTCAAAGTTGCTCCAGAAAATGCTTTCATTTGTAATGCAATGTTTGCAGCAACAACTTTCCTACTGGAATTTAACGAGTTATTACGTGATTCTGAAACTCTTCCTTCATCAGATGAAAGAACGGCTAAATTAGCAGCTGCAGATGCAGCAATATCGCCCTGTACATACTGATTTATATAAGCTTGAGGCCTGAAGAAAGTTTGGTGCTTCTTCCCAATAACAGTGGTAGACATATTACTCACGCTTTCTTTCTTCATTAAATTATTCCAACTGCTTCCTTCTTCCTTACAAGAAGCAACAATTTCATTATATGAACTGTGAGTTTCTGTTTTTAACTCTGATAAGGCCGATCTGTAGTCTAGGTTGGTAGAAATCCCATTTAAACATTGTTTATCAGTCATGGAACATGGGGCTATGTTAGACAGATCATGGTCTTCAGTGACCACATCAGAAAGGGTGGGCTTATTCACCGCCTTTAGGGCGCAACCATCACCTAATTCTAATTTAGTGGCATTATCAAAAAGACTACTACTAAGTGGGGTCAAAGGTAAACCATTTTCCTCGCTAACAAGAGGACACAAAGTTGATCCAGAATTTCCAAATAGTGTATCAGTAGATGGTAATGGCACCTCCCAATATTTTGATATACCCATACAGATTTCAACATATGCCGTTGCACTTTCTGGGGTTAATAATGCACTTAAGACCTTGGTTATATCATCTGTATTGTAATATGTGACAATTGGTTCAGAATTAAACTGTGTTCCAACCCTGCACAAATTTACAAAGTTGGCAGCATTGTCAGTTCAGTAACTCTGTGATCAATGAAGACTTCAGTTGACATAAATCAGATTAAAAAGATGCCACAGTGCATTCCAACCTATCAGGCGAATTGAACACAATGCATAACTTTGAAACAAATATGGATGGGATACAAATGTGGGGGTTACTTGACCAAATACTGGTTATCAAGCGGAGGTGGATCCAGGATTTTTTTTTTTTTTTAATTAAACAGTGGCCAAAAAAAAAACATAAGAAACCATAAAAAATAAAAATAAAACATTTCTGTATAGGTCAAAACATGAACCTTACCAGCACAAACATATCGTTAACTAGCTAGCATGCAAAATTATTATACACACACACACACACACACACACACACAGCAAGTTAATCAAAATAATTAGCCAAGTCGTATAGCAAAATATGCTTTGATTGAATAAAATATCAAACTCGACAGTGTTTAAAACTTTTTCTGTTCAAACAAAAAAGTGACGAAAATTTGTTTTCTAAGAGTTCAAACTGAATCACATAAAGGAAATTTCTCCTAATATAAACACTCTAATCCTCAACTTTGATAAATATTGTTCTGTTTGGTACTTCAGTTATGTTTGATTGTCTCTGTTTACAAAACTTATAAAAATATGATATAATTGTTGAAGTTGTAATTATAAGAAATATCAAGAGCATAATGGTCTTTCCTTATTCAAAAAAAGCGGCGAATGACCTCCCTTGCGTCAACGTGGAACCACCCATGGTAACTATCGTGTTTTATGCAGGAAAAAAAATGATTGCAGTTTATATAATGTCAATAATGTTATTACAACATTAAGAATCGATTATGACTAAACTTGTGTTAAGAATATTAACACCAAGCAATGTTTGCCATGGCATTTTAAATGATTTATGGTTTGCTATACAGGGTAACTGGTCTATTTTCTGTTGAATTTGTTGGAACGTGAGTTATAATCTTAGATGGGTACATATTTGGAATAATTAACATACAAATGCCTACTTGACTAGATCTTAACAAACTTAAATCTAGGGAGTTTGCGTTACTTTTCAATAGCTATGTGAGATAAACTACCGTTGGTATATGTTTAATGGTTGACAACTTATGAAGCTTGCTTAGGTTAGGTTTTAGGGATTACTTGAGGTCTAGTGTTGTGAACCACTTGTATGACATGCATACTAAGCACAAAGTATAAATCCTTTCCTGAGATGTCATTGAAATGTCATCAAAAGAGTGTTAGAGCATATGTTACCTGAAACCAAACAAATCTACCAAAGGCATAATCTTTTAAACCACTATTGATAATGTCAGATTTCAGTACAAAGAACAGAGGAAGAAATAAACTTACACAAGCAAGTAATTGCATGTTCCTACAAACATCCACTGATTTGCATCAGTTCCGAAAATCTCAGCTCCACTCATTCCCCTTCCAATTCTAGAAGACGACATGTCAAGCTTGTTAACACTGCACTCTGGACAATACCATGGCCCATTTGGCAAAAATTGTTTATTCAATCCAATGCATCGTGAATGGTATGCACAGGGACACCCATCACAACAAATTAGCATACCATCCATGCCACATAGACGGCATTCATCGCTGTTTCCATCTTCAGCGTCGTCTGAAACATTAGCCACTTGTAAAGAAGCATTAGGATTCATGATATCAGTCATTTTAGGCTTGCCAAAACTCTCCAACACCTGCACGTTTTTACAGGCAGAGGTCTTTGAATTTCTTGGATGCACTCTCCTAGGTTCATTTTGTATATGAGAATTCATATCCAAGTCTTCTAGATCTTTCATGTCATCCCGTGCAGCCAGCTCTGTCTTAATTTCTTCTGAATCCACTACATGATCACATAGTATTTGCAATATTTCGAGCTTCAGACCAACAGGCAATCCATAGTATTCGTCGCCACATACAGCCAAACTGCACAACTTCTCACCCAGACTCTTCGTGTACCCCATTATGTAAAGGTAGCCAACTAATATAGTTGGCCATGTCAATGAATCGAGCAAGGTCCAGTCACTGTGCCTGAAATATCGAAAACTCCTTATTATGTCACAATGAAAACTTTGTGAGAACCCTAAAATATAGATAAATTAAGATAAAACCTCAAACACTTTGAAGCCATACTGGACTCTTCAGAAGAGAGTGATTCAAGATGACGTCTCAAAGCCTGCATTAAAGATAAATGGATGGCATCCAACAGTGTATTTTGGCCCATGCAGTTAAGACACCCGACAAATTCATCAAGTCCAAAAGGACTCAAGAATAATGAAACGCTGAAAGACCTTAAAAAGTTATAAACAGAAAAAAGGTATGGAATTGAAGTGTCCGGTATATTTATATCTCCAGATGATGGAGGCAAGATTGCAACAGGCACATGCAATAATGAGTTTGTATCCTTATTTTGATCGATATTGCATGAATCAGAAGAAATATCGCCATCGTCATCATCGCCACTATCAACATATTCACCATCATCGGTTTCTTCGGAAGCTGATGGGTTGGGCAATGGCTTTTCCACTAGTATTGCAGTAGTTGGTTCACTTCCAGAATATTCATTCTTCTTTGACTTTTTTAGGGTTGGTTGAGTATCATTAGTATTTTCAGTAGCCGAAGAACCAAGCGAGGAGGTTTGTTCCATTTTGTTTGTATTATTTTTTCTAGATTTTTTTAATGTTGGTTGGGATTCAATAAGATCTTCAGTAGCCAAGGAATCAGGCAAAGAGGTTTGTTCAGAGTAGTTCGAATTACTGTTCTTCTTTGATCTAGTTGTTGGTCTTTTGATGTCAGCCATTGCAACATTAACGATATTCTCCAACTTCCTCTTCCTATAATAACTCACATTCTTGTGATCCAACATGATAATTTTAGTGACAACTTCCTCATCCATGGCCTCATGGTCTCCATTCTCAAAAAAAAGCGAGTAAATTTTTTTTGTAGGGTCAAAAGATACTACTTTCCCAATAATAGTCTTAGAACAGTTCTTAGGATTTGATTTACCCACATAAGAACCGATAAGTTGGTTGGAAGAAGCATTGTTATCATCATCTTCCACTAGTACACTATCAGAAGCAACATCCGACGAATGAATAGTCGTATTCTCCTTCTCCAATTTGTAGTTGTCTACATGGCTATCAACAACACTTCCCATGTTCCCGTCTTGCACCCACTGCAAATGAGCCATATAAACGAAAATAATTGAAAAAAATAATCGAAAAATAAATTAAACACGCACACGCACAGACAGGATGCACGCACGTGAACACACACACTCTCTCTCTGTCTGTCGCGCACACACATATACATATACATATATATGGAGAGATAGAGAGAGAGAGAGAGAGAGATACATAATGGATCCCTAGTCCATAGTCCTCTATTTTTAGCTCTTATGCAGCCTACTCATTGCAATCATTGTATTTGACGAAATAACTGAAATTTAATGAAAATATTTAACGCTCTATCTCATCTTTTATTGTGATTCTCTCTTAGATCGCTATAAAACCCATCCGTTAATTTGTAAATTGATGGACGGATTTGATGTAGATATCTAACACTCCCACTTTATTGTTACTTTCTCTTTTGCATCATCATCAAATCCATCCTTCAATTTCAACCATAGTAACAGAAACAGGAATAATCAGTCGGATTTAATATATAATGCACATGTTTGAAATCCACTTGAATTATGATAAGTCCTTAAGAAATCAAGAAATCTGCCTTTTCTTTTACTCAATTCTTTTATTATAGGTTTCGAAGTCTCCTTTTTGGAATCTTGCTCGAACTTTTGAATCTTCATTCTTCGTCATACTTCATCTACATTCTCAAACTAATGAAATAAAAGAAGCTCTGAACGATTTTTAGGCATATCTAATTTTGACTCAGGTAATCATCATTACATAGAGTCAACTATTGATATAGAGCAAAGACAAATTTGAAGTTCATTCATTTACTAACTGAAATTTTACTAACTTAGTAGCTTCGCAACTAATTGTTATTCGCTTAATGCAAACAAATAAATATAAATGAATTTTTTGTATAAGCTTCTTCATTGGCTTTGTTTATGTAAAATCTGGTATTTTGATTTGGATTTCATTAATAAAAATTTAGCCAGTGTTATCTTATTTTATTTTCATCCAATCGATACTAATGGCACCAAAATAATAAAGCTGACATTCTAACAAGCAGAAAAAGGTCAATGGTGCTCGCTGCTCCACAAAATCATGGTTCGCTATAACATACAAAACGTCCAGGAAATAGGGAAAAAAAGGACCTTGGAGGAAGAAAAGGAACTAAGGCACTTCACGCAAGTGGCACCTTAATGGCACCTCGATGGCCATTGCTATTTATTAAAGGGGTTGAGCACATAAAATCAAATGAGCAATCCAGTTGCAAAATTTATTTCAACATCTGAAAAGGTGAGTTCATTGCACAGATTCTCCGTCATATACATAAACTAATGGCAGATTTTCGAGAGAAAAAATGATAAATAGCAAAATACCTTTTCTGAAATCAAGTGGTGGATGGATGATGGAGGTCTTAGGAGAAAAGCTGGAGCAGAGGAAGAGAATGACGAGATTGCCGCGGACTGAGAGGGTGGTTCGATTGCCAGAATTAAAAATTAGGGCAAATCTATTACCCTACGTCCATGAAATAATCTGCGTTGAACGCAGCGGTGGGTTGCTCCCATTAACTGTCAAGTGGGCCTAGCTACAAAACCGGGCCAGGCGTCGTCGGTGTTACGGATGATAATTAACCAATTGAGTTGGGATAAATTTTAATATTAGGTCCAACAACAAAAACTTATTTCAACTTCAAACCTTCTTCTTCAAAGTTTATTAAAAACTAGGAAGTAGTTAAAAGGAAAACCGGGAAATCAACTTTTGTCTTAAGAACACATGTCTCATAATTTAGGCTGATGTACAACAAAAATTAAACTAGCATTAGATAAAAGAAAACGATAAATTCAGTTAGGATTGTATAAACTAGTACTAGATGAACTAAAATAACATTCGTTTTTATAATATTTATAGTAATTAATTTATGCTAGTTTAATTTAGCATTCTCTTGTCTTTCAGACTAAATTTAAAACCCACGTCCTTTAGCCCAAAAAGGCGGAAATGTTAACCTGCTTTATCAAAAAAAAAAATGATTTTTACCAAATCAAGTTTTGTACTTGCACGCTTTAGCATGAATTTTTCACTAGCACTAGTGCAATTTCAAATTGTGCAAAGCATATTTTGAAGAAAAAAAATCCTGGTTGCGAGTGTTTTAAGGTCATATGTACAAAATGTCAGTGCAATGAAAAACCAGTCTATTCTTAAAGACCTAATGTTGAAATAAATACTTTTATTATGCGTAAAACTAAACTTTAGAGGCTTAACTTCAAACAACTCCAAGTAATATGGCATTTACACTGCTTTGAGAGATTTTTTAACTATATATTGCATTACCAACATAAAAAGAAAAGTAGTGTTTAATAGAAAAGAATTGGCTTTATTTATTCAGTCTGAAATAAATTCTTTTCTTTTAATGGTTCAAACTTTTACGAGGAATTGTATTTAATGAAATAGTTTTTTTTACTATACGGGACTCTTAACCCAATTAACTAGTTTTAATGAAACCAGTGTAAATGAAATTAGTTTGTTTCCAAGAGTGTCAGTTTGGAAATAATTGTTAGCTTGTATCAGGATCCTAAAATGCGATGAAGATTAACTTTAAATCTTTAAGAGCGAACCTTCCTTCAAGTATCGATTCATTCGTATTAAACAAATCTAATTTAGTGGAACGATAAATGGTTTTCCAAAGTGAATTAACTTGTGTTTTTGTGTCATTTCACTTTAATCACAACTGCCCCGTGCTTCATATAAGGTATCTTTTAATAATTGAACATTTATACGAAATGCACAAAGTCGAATTTTAGTAGCGATTTCATAATTTGTTTGGATGGTGTATGGAAATTCAGACATAATACAAAATACATAAAATTAAAGGTGAAAAAAACGAATGTAAGTGGATGAAAATATATTTGTACAACATTTTGTTTTCGAACAAAAATAGTTAACTGAGTTTGTCAGACTTGATTAATGAACATTAGTATAGTTGATGCATTCGATTATGGCAAGTTCTTTTGAAGCTATAAAACAGTTATGTCTAAAATCTTGAGAACGATGCATACAAAGGATGTAAATCATTTACTTTCATGCTAACCTAAATTGCTAGAAGAAATGAAGACGACATACATTAAGTGCTTCTAGGAACGAATTATTTGTTAAAATGAACAACAGTATGATAACTTTCATGTTGATTGTGGTTAATATTCTACTACCAAAGATAATGATTTTGTACGGAGAACATAATATATCAATACTATACTTTTAAAGATAAGTATGAAATCTTTTTCTCTCATGCATCCTTATTTGTTATTTCTCCTCGGTTATGCTTCCTTTACATGGCTTCATAGTTGTTTTCCATTCTTTAATCTAATTTTTCGACATAAAAAACAATGACTAAACAAAATAATGGAAAAACAAGGGTGGGTCTCTTTTTGTTCTTCCTAAAATTACATCTTTTCCACTCCCCGCTTCTCCTAGATCCATTCACTCTACTTCTTTGCTAAAATGTTATATTAAAGACAAAAATCACAGACTATGTAAAATTTTCACTAATATTAAACAAGCTAGAGCACTATTTTGTCTCAAACAATAAAACTAGTGTTATCCCGTCTTTTGGTAAGGTCGTGACACCAAGGACTTGACTAGAGACTAAAGACAATCCATCCCGAAGATCGATTATACACAGGTTCACGATGGATACAGGCAAATTTGGTTAGAATCCGGATCGAGCTACAATTAGCATGGTATGACTAACAAGGCTGCGAAAGATAATATTCCAAATTTCGGATTAATCGGAGTTCGTATGCTCAAGTTATGGTGTGATTAAAATCCATGTAGAAAATATCAGTTCGTATCATTAAAGTCCATCCCACTTCGCAACCATCCAATTTCGTTTCCATCAACTTCATGTCCATCCCCTTCGTATCCATCAAGAAATAGCATCAACCATACCTCATCTGCTCAACTTCTACCCATCTCGTATCGATGCCACTTCTACTCATTTCGAATTGATTAACCAGGCACGATATGAAACCAACGATCAAACATCGATACGAAACTAACAGCCAGCAATCGATACGAAGGAAGGACTTCGGCATTGATACGAAAGCAATAGAAATTCATCGATATGACGGGAACTACCTAGGATCGATAAAAAAGAAGTAGTCTGACCAAGAGAAGCGGTCTACTAGCATGAAACTAGGATCTCTACAAAATGCTCAAGACACGTCATCGATATGAAATCGATCGATATGCATGGATCGATATACAACCACCAGCCAAACTACAGATTCAATCTTGAACCGATCATGACTCAAAAACTACAAGTACAAATGCCTTCAAATTTCATGCTTTCTTATAATTTGAAGGACCACCATGATCGATCGCGGCTCAAATGGAGCTAATATTAACCGATACGAAGATGATGAGGATCGATCCTAAATGACCCCTGATCGATCTGGTGGGCCCACCCACCTGTGAGAAAAGGTATTCCGAGCTTTGAGGGAGATATTTCTAGATCTACTCCTGTAAATAGCACCCCTGCACCTACGGAAAAAGGACTTTTGGATGCTTTTACGCCATTATTCTGCTGCAACTCCGTTGTAACTTGAGAGCTAGTGATTTGTACTGTTGTAATCAATTATCAATCATCAATAAATAGTAAAGCTATTCAAAGTGGACGTAGACTACAACGCTGAACCACAATAAATTCTTGTCTCTTTTTATTTCTACATGCTTTTATTGGTGTGATTGTTAAATTAGCCTCCTTTTCCATTTAATTTCTTCATTCTAATTCTTCAATTACATCCAAAGAGTGTTGTTCCAATTTTGGTACAAATACTTTGGTGTTTTCACTGAGAAAAACCTGCTTTTCTTTGATTAAGTGGATCCCCTGCCTTTGTTGGATTGTTAAAATCTAAGGAGGAGTTCTAGATCTGTCTTATTATGGTCCCTTCTATTCTACTCAGATTACTCCAAATCTAAGAAAGAGCTACATTAATCATGGTGCGTACTACCAGAATGCATCAAATGTTGTAGATCCAAAGGGAAGGGATAGGCAAAATCCCACGCAGTCGACCACAGCAGGCTAGATGTTAGCTGGAGCTCCAGATCCCCAAAGTCCTATGACTAGAGAGGAGTTCCAGACCCTTATGCAAGAGCTTACTTAGAGCCGTCAAGAGCTCACTCGGCAAATCCATGCCAACACGGAGCTTGCATACCAACTGAACGAAGAAAGGCGAAGGAGATCTAGAAGGGATCATTTCTCTCATTCCTCAACCGAAAGTTCGGTTTCATCTGACTTCAATCACAGATCAACAAGTCGTCGGCTAGATGGAAACTATGTAGAAGCTTCCGGGCATCAGCATGCTGTGAATCTTGGACAAGTCGGGATTGGTCCTTCTACAGGGCATCAAGTTGGACCCTCTTCTTGAGGAGGGGCACTTCCTTATCACGCCACCTATGACAATGCAGTTGTTGCTGCTTTCGATCTGGAAGCCGAGATCCAGATTCAACCAAATCTAGCTCATCGCCAACATGTTCATGCTCAGGATCCTCACTTCCCTGAAGATCGGGAGCCAAGGAGGCGTGGAATGGACCGTAGACACCAACAGGACCATCCCCACAACATGGAACCTGACCATGCCTTGGCCCCGAACATCCAAATATCTGATATTTCAACCATGATACGCCAGATGATCAGAGAAAGTCAGGGCCTCACAAATGATGATTGGGGAATCTACTGAAGTCGCACTCCATTCACCAATGACATTCTTTATGCAAAGCCACCCCGTCGATTCAGAATTCTGACTTTACCGGTGTACGAAGGAAATTCGGATCCTAACTGTTATCCCACTTTTGGTCAAGGCCGAGATATCAACAACAACAATTTGGTTGGAAAGGATGGATATCAGGATTGGAGATCAATTGGAAACAAAGCTATTATCAATGTCATCAAAATTTGGCCAAGCTCCAATCAAGACGGGATTGATTGGGAATGATGAACAAGGCTAGCAGAGGCTACATTTTAAATTTTAGGTCAATCGAAGTTCGTATGCTCGAAATATGGATGGATCAAGATTCATAGAGATTGGTTATCGAACTGTTCGTATCGATCATGTAGCAGCTCATGGGTTCTAATCGATGACTTCACATCGATCGGGATGGAAATGGTGGCATACTTCGAATCAATGGCTTCGTATCGATGCAGCGCACATCAATTGAATGGTTGCGGCAAGGCACACTTCGTATCGATCAAAATTTGGATCGATACGAAGGGATATAACTTGGGATCGATACGAACAAGGGAGCAACCGATGGATACGAAGAGGTAAAGCTTTGATCGATATGATGGCTATGGGCTTGGATCGATGGATGCGAATAGAGGCACAGTTGATGGATACGAGTAAGCCTACAGGCGCCGGTGGATGGATACGAAGCATGGAGGCGAAAGGCTATGGTCCGACGGATACAAAGAGGACTACGGCCGATCGATACGAAGAGGACAGTGGACAATCAGTATGAAGAGGTGAACGGGCAGATGGACACGAAGGTGATGGATATAAATTCACGGGGACGAATGCGACAGCCAACCGGTGAACACAAACTTGCATCGATCATAACAGACAATCTACAAGTTCAAATGCCACCAAATTTTCACAGAAGCTTACGTACAACCCAAAAAATGTTCACGCTCAATTTCGACTCGATTGGGCCACTTTCGGATCGATACGAATTAAACATGCATCGATCCCGAATTGCTCTGGATCGGTCTAGTGGGCCCACTTGCGCAAGAGAAGAAGTATTCCAGGTTTTGGGGCAGATATTTTCGGATCTACACCTATAAATAGGAGTCCTATAGCAACTAAAAAGGGGATCTTCTCCTTCTCTAATGCTGAAACTCTGCCATTCTTGTAATTGATACTAAAGGCTTGTAATTGCAACTATAGTATAAAAAACAATAAAAAGGATTGATTCAAAATGGACGTAAGCCGAATTGCCGAACCACTATAAACCTTGTGTTGTTTCCTACTTTCTTCCATTTTAACTTTATTGTTTCTTCACTCTTACTCTCTACATTATCTAGATCTGAGATCTGTGTATGAATATTGTGGATCAGTATATAAACACTGGTGCTTTCACGACTTTGGGGTTTGTGACCAATTTTGGCGCAAACACTAACCAGTGTACCTTAAAGTATGAATGGCTCATAAACGCCACTCGAGCTGACGAAGCAGTTAAGTGTAGAAGTTTTCCTATCTCTTTGGGAGGCATTGCAACTATATGGTTCACTCAATTACCACCCAGATCCATCTCATGTTTTGATTAATTGGTTACTAAGTTTGTTGAGCAGTTCTATGCATGCTATTAGACCAAAGGATGTCAACACCTTGTCCAGTGTTACTCAAGCTCCAGGAGAGACTCTTAGACGTTATCTGGAAAGCTTCCATGCTGCTTGTGTAGAGGTCAGCAACCCAAATGATAATTCTATTTTGATGGCATTAACTAAATTGAATGATCCCGATTTCAAGTTTGGTGATTGGTTGGCTGGGAAACCCTCCGCTTCGTTGGATCGTTTCTATGCTAAGGCGGCCTAGTTCTTGAGGAGAGAAGGCACTAGATGATCTAGGAAGTAGGACGTAGCGAGGCCCAATGGTGAAGGTGTTCAATGTAATATTGCTGTGAAGCAGACCGGTGAGAACTCCAACAAAGTGCATTTGAATATTCAGAATAAGAAGGGTCAACAGAAGGGTAGCGGAGGTCAGGGAAAGAAGAGAAATCCAAATCTCGGACCGAGACACGGAGCTCCCATGTTCAACCGATATACTTCCCTAAACACAGCTAGAAAATGTTTACCTTCAGACTTGTGATGCTGGACAATATAAGAAGCCAGCTCCGAAACCATCATCCGAGAAAATAATTCGAACCGAGAAATTCTATAGATTCCATGATTGTTACGGCCATATTACTAATGAGTGTCATCATTTACAAGACATCATCGAGAAGTTGATTAGAGAAAGGAAGTTAGAGAAGTTTGTTTGGGCTCCGTAGGATGGAGGTGCGGGCCCATCTAATCTAAATCAAGGTCAAGGCCAAGCTAGGCCCGAAGAACCCACGCGTACTAGCGGGAGGTTGGGAATAAATACTGTGAGTGGTGGTCCTCATCCGGTTGATTGCAGTTGGAAGGAAATGGAGCTACATGCCAGTTCGATCAGGCATGTGGATTTCGAATGCTGTAGTAATGTTGATGACAAGGCCCCGGCAAAAAAACATAGCACGATGATAGACGACATCGTTTTCAGGAACCGAGATGCTGATAGAGTCGAGGCCCTCCACTATTGATCTGTTGGTTATTTCAGCTTAGGTAGGTCCTGCTTGGATGAAAAGAATCTTAGTCGACAGCGGAAGTTCTGTCGATATACTTTTCAAGCACGCTTATGATTAGATGAGAATAGAGGAAAAAGATCTGAAACTGTGTCAATCATGCATACATGGTTTTAATGGAAGTGCAATCATACTAGTTGGCATGGTAGAGTTATCCGTTGAATTGGGTATTGAATATCGTCGGAGAGTCCGGATGTTGCAATTTGTGGCGTTTGACATACATCAATGCTTTCCTGGGCAACAAGCCCTTACAGAATTCAAAGCGGCGATTGCCCGATGGTGTTTAACTCTAAAGTTTCCCACTTATAATGAGGTCAGAGTAGTACATAGTGATCAGGTAGCTAGACGCACCTGTTACGTTGTAGAGCTGCGGGTTGCACGGCGAAAGGAGAAAGGGAAGAGCGTAGAGGAATCTCTCTATGTCTGTTTTTCAGAAAATTGACAACTAACGCTTGAGTCTAGGCTCAGGCATCGCAACCAATTCCTTAATAGCCTTGATCCCAGGTATAACAATGATGAGGAGGAAGTCAAAGATAATCAGGCTTGGCTACCAAATGAGGCGGAAATTGGTTGATTTTCTCTAGGCGAACCTTGATGTGTTTGCCTGGACTCATTCAGACATGTGTGGCATCTTACCGGACATCGCGAGCCATGCATTAAATATTGACCCGTGATACGTCGCGATTAAACAAAAAAGGCGCGATATGGATCCAGAGAGATCTGCCGCCCTGAAGGAAGAAGTAAATAAACTCAAGTCGAATGAGTTTATTCATGATGCTTTATACCCCGGGGTGGGTATCTAATCCAATGTTTGTCAGAAAATCGAATGGGAAATGGCGAACATGTGTGGACTACTAGATTTGAATAAAGCCTACCCTAAAGGCAGTTTCCCTCTTTCCTGAATTGATCGACTAGTGGATTCAACAGCCGGACACAAGCTTTATCATTCATGGACGCGTATTCCGGCTACAATCAAATACCGGTGCATCTACCTGACTATGAACATACTAGCTTCGTCACTGATTTGGGACTATATTGTTACAAGGCGTTGCCATTCGGACTCAAGAAGGCTGGAGAAACTTATCAGAGGCTCGTGAACCGAATGTTCGCTAACCAGATCGGAAAGACCATGGAGGTGTATGTGGATGACATGCTCGTAAAGTCGCGACTATCCATCGACCATGTCAGTGATATGGAAATGATGTTTAGCATACTCTAACGGTATAGAATGAAGCTCAATTCTTTGAAGTGTCATTTCGAAGTTGCATCAAGAAAGTTCCTTCGATTCATAGTCAACACCAGAGGAATTGAAGCCACTCCTGAGAAAATCTGGACGATTCGGAATCTCGAAACTCCCAGGACCATAAAGCAGGTGCAAAGTCTCAACGGGAAGGTGGCAACCTTGAGTACATTCATTTCCAGATCCACGGACAAGTGCATTCCCTTCTTCGATCTGGTCAGAAAAGGAAAACAGAATTTCGAATGGACAGGAGTGCGAAGGCGCATTCCAAGCACTAGTTCGGCATCTGTCGACGCTACCTATTTTGTCAAAGCTGGTTGATCACGAGAGATTATATGTCTATTTGGCGATTTCAGCAAATGCAATCAGTGCTGCGTTAATTCGAGAAGAGGATCAGATTCAACAACCGGTCTATTATATCAGTAAAAGTCTAACAGGGGTAGAAAGAAACTACCCGAAGGTGGAAAAGCTGGCTTATTGTCTCATCATAGTCTCGAGAAAGCTCCACCCATATTTTCGGGCTCATCCGATCACTGTTTACACTGACCAGCCGTTATGATAGGTCCTTACGTGACCTGAGACATCTGGTAGATTACTTAGGTGGAATATCGAGCTGAGTCAATTCGATATCACTTATACGTCGAGGCGAGCTATTCAAGGATAAGTTCTTGTGGACTTCATAGCTGAATTCACCATACCGGAGGATTTTCCTGAAGCCAATGAATTTCTTAAGCATATTGGAAGCTATACACTAACGGTGCATCAAACGACCATTGCTCAAGCGCTGGAGTGGTACTCGAAACCCTAGAAGGACGGTCCATATGTTATGCCTTAAAGTTTGAATTTCACGCAACTAACAAATAAAGCCAAGTGCGAAGCTTTGCTTGCTGGACTAAGACTTTCCAAAGACTTAGGAGTTATTACTATGGAGATTTACCATGATTCGCAATTGGTCATATGCCAGGTTCGAGGGGAGTATCAAGCCAAAGACCAGAGATTAGCCATTTACCTTGCTCAGGTTCAAGAAGTGTTGAATCACTTCGATTATCATGCTATTCATTGTATACCCCAAGAGCACAAAGCCGATTCTTTAGCGAAACTGGCCAGCATTAGCAAAGCACAGCAGATGGGATTCGTCCTATCGAGACACTTATAGCACCGAATATGGTCAAATAGAGACAAACTGGGTGTACGAGGCAATGCGCAAGAAGGAGTCGTGGATGACTCTATTCAGAAACTATCTTGAGCATAGGGCTTTACTTGAGCACAAAAGTGAGAAAAGAAAGGTTCTCCGAAAAGCTTCATGATTTATTATTCAGAATGAAGTCCTGTATAGAAGGGGATATTCTATTCCTTTACTCCGGTGTATCGTCCATGACGAGATCAAACGAATGTTGCATGTTGTGCATGAAGGAGAGTGTAGCCATCACGCTGGGGGCAAGCCCTTGTGAAGAAAATACTCATATATGGATATTACCGGCCAACCGTGAATCGAGATGCATCAGATTACGCTAAGAAGCGCGATGGGCGCCAGAAGCATGCCAGGATTCCAAGAGCACCGCCTACCGAAATCACTCATATGGTCAGTCCAAGCCGTTTTCCATATGGGGCATTGCTATATAATAGGGTCCTTAACTTTTTTCAAAGGTGGTGCAAAGTACACCATTGTCTTAGTTGACTACCTTACTAAATGGGCATAAACTGAACCCCTTGCCACTATTAGGACGAAGAAAGTAATCAACTTTGATGTGCGCAACATCATCTGTCGCTCTGGCCTCCCATACACCATTGTAACTGATAACGGGACCCAATTGATAGTGTCGAGTTAAAAGATTTATGTTGATACCGCATCCAGGAGTTCTCAGTAGTAGCCCACCCTTAAGCGAATGGGCAGGTCGAAGCCATCAACAAAGTTATTAAGTTCATTCTAAAGAAACGAATGGAAAAAGTTGGAGGTAAGTGGGTCGATGAGTTTTCCATGGCCTTATGGCCGTATTGAAGTATCCATAAGTCCACGACCGGCCATACTCCATTTGCACTTTCCTACGGCTTCGAAGCCGTTATTCCAGTTGAAATAGAAGTACCTTCTCACCGTGTGACCTATTAAAACCCAAGGACGAATGCCATCCTACTTACAGAATCTCTGGATTTACTGGATGAGAAGCATAAAGAGGATGATTTGAGGGCAGCCGCATACCGCAGTCGAGTTGCACGATTATACAACGCAAAGATCCGACCCAAAACCTTCGAAGTTGGCGATCTCATACTTAAAGAATTTATCTGGTCCCTTCATACACGAAATCGACATGGAAAGGACTATATGTCGTTGAATGGAGACTTGGAGACAGCACATTCAAACTATCAACTATTGACGGTCTCACTTTACTAAGGGCATGGAACAGCGAGAGTCTCCATCACTATTACACATAACTAGCTTTTATTCATTGTAGTCTTCTTTTCCTTTGAAATTTGTTTATGCATTTTTTGAATTTGAACTTGTAATAAGGAAACCAACTTTTCCGTACTTTCTTATTTCAGCGATAAAATATAGACTCATCACGCCAGAATGGCAATTTTTGAAATGCATCATGTGATCGTCACGATGTACGAAGAGCTAAGTCCCGTCCTACGGTGGGCCCCATTCAAATAGGGAGTGATCGCGATCCGACCGATCACTCGCTAAGTGAATTCCTGAGCCCGAGAGGAAGCAACGATAAAGTCAAGACGAATTGAAACATGACAATCCCCTAACGAATTCTAGCTCCCAGAGTGCATGCTGAAGTACAAAAATCCAAAATCCAGGCTCGAGGAGGATGGATCCGTCCATCCACGACCTCCCTTCATTCTTCCAAGTTCGAAGAGGATGGATCTATCCATCTATGGCTCCGCTTGCCAATTCAAGGTAGATGTGATTTGACCATCCATAACCTTGATCAACTCCTTGTTCCTAGAGCATGAACGAGATCCTAATACTTAAATAGATGCGACTAACCGTCTTTCGACCGACTCTAGATTCCCGAAGTGCAAACTGGAATATAAACATCAAACGGTGTGACTGACCACCCATGATCAACTCTAGTCCCGAGAGCGCGGATTGGAGTATAAACACCAATATATGTGATTGACCACCCATCAATCAACTATGGTCCCGAGAGCACGTACTGGAGTATAAACACTAAAACGGTGTGACCGACCACCCTTGGAACAACTTATGTCCCCAGAGTGCGGATATAATCCTAAACGTTAGATGGGTGTGAATGACCACCCATCAACTGACTTTGGCCCTGAAAGCGTGGACCGGAGTATAAGCATTAAACGGGCATGGCCTACCGCCCGTAGATTAACCCATGTCCCGGAGCATGGATATGATTCCAAACATTAATTGGGTGGGACCAATCGCCCATAAATTAACTATGCCCCAGAGTGTGGATATAATTCCGAAAGGGGTGTGACTAACCACCCGTAAATTAGCTCATGTCCCCTGGAGCACGGATATGATTTAAGTGATAAGCATGCATGACCGATTGACGGCATACAAATTCAATCCCCAGAGTGCGGATGCAAATATTAGCAGATGAGAGAGTGTGATCCGACCTCTCAAGATCAGTTCACTTTAACTTTGTTTCGACTTAGTTAAATAAAATTAGCAAAGGCGGAAAACGACTGCCGACTAACTACTTCAAATCTCCCCAGGACTGGAGGCATAACTTAGGTATTAGCCGCTGAATGAGATAGCTCACGTTGGGATACGATTCGATGTTTGACTATGACCGAAAGCCATGACTTTAGAATTTAGCAACCGAACCAAAGTTCGACTCAGAAACTAAAGCCTCACAAGTACATTGAATGGAAACAAGAGTTATGAATAACTTAAACAAATGAACACAGAGTTATACTAAAAAACGAAAAGAAATTTTATTTCCACTATTATTTAAAAAATATGAGTACAAAAATTTGTTCGATGAATTCCTATAAGCAGGGCCAATCCTGCATCTATACATGGCCTACAAAAGCAAATAAAAGCTCATTACAGCAACCTACAAAAGGAAGGAAACAAAAATGCAAGTCTATGCCTTCGGTTTTTTATCCTTCTTACTTTTCTTTGGCGTAGACCCGCTCGAACTGCTACTCAGATGTCTCTTTGATCCTTTACCTCCCCAGCCCGCTTTAACTGGCTTGTCTCTTACTGGGGGAATTGAAATAGTCTCCTCCTCGGAACTCACAGGGACCGGAATGTCTTCTCTGCGCGGAACCGGAGGGATGGTGGCACTTTCGATGTTAGAGGGAGGAGGCACGCCGATATTATTGATGATGTCACCTAGAGAAACGACAAGTATTGGGACCGGACTGGAGCCCGTTATGCCACCGCCAGTGCTACGAGCCTGCACGGCTTGCTCCATCTCAACCTTGATCTCCTCCATTATTTTCTCATCCCGGTCCGCCCGAATGCCCATTGAGATGCTACCGGTCAGGCCAGAGGAGCCTGTAATGATCACATCTTCATCTATGTTGAAAAGAATTTCGATTTCTAGGTTGCTTTGATGGCTAAGGAGTGCTTCTATTAATTGACCTTCAAGAACACAGTTTCTTTCGTGCATCTCCCCTACCGATGAGGCGACCATTGTAGTTGTAGCCTCCGTCATTATTGCCTCCTACTCATGATATATTTCTTGAGTTACAGGAGGATCGATTGATGCGGAATTTAGAGCTGAATAAAAATAGGAGAAAATATTAGTAATATCATCTGATAGTGATCTTGCATTTTGAGGAATAGGAGGAGTGTCCAGAATACCTTCCTCAGGTTGACTCTCGTGTTGAGCTGATGTGCCTTCCGAGCCGCATTCGTGTATCAAAGAAAGGTGCGACTTATCAGGGTCATTTCCTGAGACAACTGAAGGATCGATAGAAGAAGTAGGCTCAAATTGAGAGAGTGGGAGCGCTTCGAAACCTATTTCATGATGCCCAACTCCAGATCCTTCACCAGCCTCCGAATACTTGGCAGCCAAATTTTCTTTTTCAAGAGTGACGATTGTATTGTGAAGGACCTTCGGTTCATCTCCGACAAGTATTTGAGCTTCCAGTTCGAACTCATCGATAGTCATAGTGTTGTGGATTACCTTTTCATCGTCTACCAAGCGACTCCAGGCCTTGTATAGTTGAAAAGGATAATCTTCGCCGAGCTAATTTAAGTTGCGGTTTCTTAAGACATTGGCTTTGTATTTGACCAGGAGATCTTCAAATTCATTCTCCATCTTGGCCTCCACCGTTTTAATTCCTTATCCATCCTAACATTGGCTTCTTAGGCCTTTAAATTCACTGCATCCTTCTCCTCCTTAAGTACCACCGCCTGTTCACATGCCTTCTGGGCGACTTTATTGGCCTCGTCTTTTCCCTTGATGGCCTCAACTAATTTCGCCTTTAACTCTTCGACCTCTTTCCGCGCCTCATCCCTTTTTTGAGTGATAATAATGTTGTGGTGACCCATCTTCTACACCAGGTCCATGTGAGTTTTCGCATGTTTTCCATGGACTATCTGGCATCATCGGCTCTCTTATCGGCCTCCATCTTTGATTTCCTTGAAGATTCAGCTTCATTATTAAGCACTTCTAATATTATGTCTTTTTGAGCAAGGTCGGCCTCCAGTTTCTCAATTATCTTAGACCACTCAAAAGATACCGTAGAAACTCTCTCAGTCGTCTTAACCCATTCCCAGTACTGGCTGTATGCATCGTGCACATAGTCCTGCACTAGTCTTTCTATGTCGTTGGGAATTCTTTTCAAGTTTGGAGGAAAGTGGAAGCCATCAAAACCGATAGTTGAAAAATATTTCTTTAACTTAGCAATTTGGATGGCTTCCTCCTCTGTGGGCTCGATAGTGGCTGGCTCGGTAACAACGGGAGTTTCCATTTCAGTTCTATGGCATTGATCGCCGGATTTTGAAGCACGGGGAGCGCTACTTGGTGTGTAGTGTCAAAAGATTGCCTGCCAGAGCCTAATATTTTTGAGGAAACTTTGGGTGGTGGCAATCGCGACCGGGAGTGGAGCCTACTTTGATGTGAACTTTCCTTCTCCCTATCATAATGCTCATGCTCTTGGCTAGAGTGGTGGCTGCGATCGTAATCTCTTTCACTTTCACGCTTATGAGATTCATAGTAAGAGCATGAAGAATGGCGTTTGGAGCAAAGATTGCTGAGCATGGACCCTTGCCTCACCATCGTGTTTGTAAAATGAAAAGAGAAGTAGAATTAGTCATCTCCAGAGACTAGAAAACATGTGATTAGAAATTGTGTGGTGCCGTGAAATGCACGTATGCATGTGCAAACCCCCCAACCAACTGATTGTTGTGGCCTTGCTGGTAGGAGTTGGCTCCCCTATGTCCGAGGAAGTTAAGCCTACGCCAGTTCGCGACGGGGAAGGGAGCCACTCTAATCCACGATCTTGGAATGAAGTTATGTCATATGGAATAGGGATATCAGATAATCGTCTCAAATAACTTTCCATTTGTGGAGAGGAACCAGTCTTATAGCAGCCGCAGCGAGCAGAGATACTACGACGGTCTTACGCCTCTTGTTTTTGTGGGCGAGAGTCTTGCCTTTTCTTTTTTATTTTGATAATTGGAGACTTTATGAACGCGCAACTGGGGGCTTACCCTAACTGGCATACTTTCCTCACCGCCCCGTTCAATGATTATGACTCCAGGAGCTCTTCTTCCTCCTTGCCTTACTGAAGCTACCTTGGGAACTCTTATTAGCTCGGTGCTTTGATCTCTCTCTACAAGCCCTATAGTGATCAAGTTTTCAACAGTAAAAACTTCATCAATTTCTCTAAGTTCAGCTGGCACCGATTGGAGAGTCCTTACTATCTCGTTGAATTATGTTCCTTCGAGCTGGGGAATTTGAAGCTGTAAAAGAAACACAGTATTAGACTCAGCATCAACTTATATTATCCAGTTAATCGACGAAGAAGTTGGAGCACTTATGTCTAACTAGCCGCCATCTAGCAAATCCTGGTAGACATCTAACGAAGAAACATTTAGCCTTGAAGTAACTCAATTTACTCCAAGCATCTGCCAGTACTTAGCAGTTCCTGACCACTTCAAGGAAGGTAAATGAAGGATTATCGCTGTGACTCTAGACATTGAACAAGTATCTGATTTCCTCAACTGCCGGGGGTCAAAAAAGGTGCTCCATGGAAATGATGTATGAGCTATTGAGATGTGCATATCCGTTTGGATGAAGTTGGCAAGGCAGGCAACGTTTCGGCTATGCACATAAATCTGTTGCATGTAGTAAACTCCTCCGTAGGATTGTGTGCTCTATCTTCTGGTCCCGATAGTAGATCATTTTCTAGAGATAATCCATGCCTGAGATAGATTCTACCTAGCATATTTTCGAAGATTTTGGAACAAATTGAGCCCTTCAAATTTAAAACTAACACTGCACACGGCAATTCATCTGGAGCAGGACTTACTATATCTGCCGTGATGTTTGGCACTTCGATTCTAGGAAGTAAAGGACTCAGAATTTCCTGCATCTCGGAGCTTATGAGATCCATAACTATTGAATTCAGTAAAAATCATCATTAGATGGCAATAAATCTGCGGTCCCTGGTGTGAAGTGAGTAATCATGTTGTGTAGTGCAGTGCTACATAATAATTTAAATTTCTACAAGTTCGAAAGATGGTAAAACGACAAGACTTCAAGATTCGACCAGAGTGACCGTCATCGCTGACCGTCCCAACCGCGCCAATTTTACTTCGAAGAACGATCCATGTTAAAGTTCGCTATGTTTTTCAAGTTACAGTTCCATCGACGAGCTTTGAAGGATAGTTAAATATGCAGTTTAATGGTCAAGTCAAGTTATGCAAGATTGAAGCTTGTCGGAGTCAAGTGTTTAAATATGCAAAAGGCTATGTTTCATATCCATCATGGTTCGAATTGGATCATTCCCCTCAAGTCTAATTTCATATCGATGCAAAGTCTGGATCAATAACCTATTCATATCGATACTCTGCGTATCGATCAACTCCTAATCGATGCTCTTCATATCGATCCAACGCGGGCGGTTCCGTATAACAATCTGAATCGATATGAACTCCCACAATTTCCAAATCGATACGAAGCAGCTTCCACCATATAACATCGACACGAAAAGCTGCCTCTATCCATCTCCAACTTGCTTTGATCGATCTGCCTTACAATCGATATGCATTTCAAAAAGCTTAGGGGGTAAGTGACTTCTTCGTCTCCCTCCGGGGCTTTCTTCCTCCTTCTCCTACGAGCAACCATTAGAGTCGACCTCGCTTCAGCCATGCTTCAGCACCAGCGACACCGGAATTGGTCATAGCCTTGGATGAAATGGCACCGAGACTCGAATCTTATCATTATAGAAAGGGTGTAGTCGATTAATTACCTAAGTTTAAACGGATTAGACTGAAGGTTAAAAGTTAGTGGTTTTGAAGACGAAGTTTCAAATCCTTTTCTCTTTTCAGAACGATACGAAGAAAAAGTGAAAACAAAGGCAAGTGGAAAATTTGTCTAAGTACAAAAAGTACTTATATGGGTTCCTATCCAAGAGAGAAAACGTTTCGTATCCCAGTTGCTATACTGAGAGAATCGGTCAAATCCATCAATATGAAGATACAACTTCGTATCCATTAACACAAGGCAGTCCAAGATTTGCTAGTTCGTACCCATTGATGCACATCGATTCGAAGACCACTAGTTCGTATCCATCGATACGAAGATCACAACCTGGTTGTGTCTTTACCGTTCAACTCCATTGATACAAAATGCAACTTTCGTATCCTTTGATTCATGAACCCACATGTTATATCAATCGGTACGCAAGAATGCCATACTTAGTCTATATCGTATCGATAGCCATCAATAAGCAACCTACCTTCAAACATCTCAGATCAATTCGGGAGAGGATCGATACGAAGTAGTGAATTAAAGCAACCATTAATTTTGTTACAACTTTATTTCACATCGATCCAGGAGAGGATCGATACGAAATCCAATCCAAACAAGAACAAAAGAACTTGACAATGACTCATGAACGTGCAAACATGAATAGGAGTCAAGTTAACATACGTGCATGTGTGCCAAACTAACATTCGATTTTCAAAATTAACAGGAATTGAATGCTTAGCTGGTGACCACCAAAGCAGTGAACAACAAATTGCTAGCACTCACCTTCAGTCACAATAAAACACTGCATGATCATTGGCAATCTACAATTCAACATTTATATTACTGGAAATTATTCAAAGGTTACATCTCTTGGCGAAAAGACAACAACTATTCAAGAAATCAGATAAAACTTTTTTAGATTAAAGAATGTAGCTTTTCAAAGCACGCCATGTTCACATAGAACGTACTTTAGGGGCAAATGTTATCCCACCTTTTGGCAAGGCCATGACACCAAGGAGTTGACTACAGACTAAAGACAATCCGTCCCGAAGATCGGTTATACACAGGTTCACGGTGACTACAGGAAAATTTGGCACAAGTCGGATCGAGTTACAATTAGCATGGTATGACTAACAAGGCTATGAAAGACAATATTCCAAATTTTGGGTTAATCAGAGTTCGTATGCTCAATTTATGGATCGATCAAAATTCATGTAGAAGATACCAGCTCGTATCCATCAAAGTCCATCCCACTTCGTATCCGTCAACCTCCTATTCATCCCCTTCATATCCACCAGGAAATAGCGTCGACCATAGCTCATATGCTCAACTTCTACCTATTTCGTATCGATCCTACTTCTACTCATTTTGCATCTATCTACTAAGCAATGATACGAAAACAACGATCAGACATCGATATGGAACTAACAGCCAGCAATCGATATGAAGGAAGGACTTTGGCATCGATATGAAAATAGTGGAAATTCATTGATACGAAGGGAATAAACTAGGATCGATACGAAGGAAGTAGTCTGACCAAGGGAAGTGGTTTACTAACATGAAACTCGAATCTCCACAAAATGCTCAAGACATGCCATCGATACGAAATCGATCGATTCGCATGGATTGATACGCAACCACTAGCCAAACTGCAAATCCAATCTTGGACCGATCAAAACTCAAAAACTACAAGTCCAAATGCCTCTAAATTTCATAGAAGCTTTCTTATCATCTGAAGGACCACCATGATCGATCGCAGCTCAAATGGAGCTAATATTGATCAATATGAAGATGATGGGGATCGATCGGGATCGATCCCAAATGACCCCTGATCGATCTGGTGGGACCACCCACGTTTGAGAAAAGGTATTTCGAGCTTTGAGGGAGATATTTCCAGATCTACTCCTATAAATAGCACCCTATACCTACAAAAAAGGTCTTTTGGATGATTTTATGCCGTTACTCTACTGCAAATCCATTGTAACTTGAGAGCTAGTGATTTGTACTATTGTAATCACTTGTCAGTCATCAATAAACAACAAAACTATTCAAAGTAGATGTAGGCTACAACGCCAAACCACTAAAAATTCTTGTCTCTTTCTATTTCTGCATACTTTTATTTGAGAGATTGTTAGATTAGCCTTTTTTTCCATTTAATTTCTTTATTCTAATCTCTTCAATTACATCCGAAGAGTGTTGTGCCCAATTTTGTTGCAAACAACTAGAGATCTCCCTTGGGTTTGTAATAGGTCTTTTTATTTCTATTTTTTAGGGTGTTACTATTTACAAACACCGAACCTATCACCAATGTCACTTAGAAAACTTCAAAAATTAAGTCGGAAAGGATATTACAAAAATCTACTTCCGCTGGTTATGCAAAACTGAGTGAAAAAATAGTCATCTGGTTATGCAAACTCACATATTGTTTTAGCAATGAACTAGATCATACTTTGTCAACAAGATTTACATATATTGTGATTGCATAGTGACAAGTTTTATGTCATTAACGATGAAAAAGTTTCAATCAAACTTTCTCTTATATGCTTATGTGTCATGTACTTTCGATAGCTAATTAAACCGCCGGATCAAAATTGTAGCTTCACTGTGCCACCTGAGTAATTTAAGAAGTGAAGCCTTTAGAAACCATAACGTTATGGAAATTTGTTTATGTTTGCATGGAACTAATAAGATAAGCTTTTGATCAATATGGACCGAATCGAGCTTAATGGAAATCCAAAAGACAGCACCATGAAGAATATTGAAAAAAATTAAAAATTTAGGTGATGCTAAAAATATAACAAGTTTTTTTTTTTTTTTTTTTTTTTTTTTTTTTTTTTTTTGAAATGATACTTTATATACAACAAATCTTTGGGACAACATATCCCATGTCAATAAACGTTCGAAAGCAAGTTTCGAACTTGTGACCTCTTACACCAAAGCCGAATCAATTAACCACTTGGACAATGGTGCTTGTCTAAAAATATAACAAGTTGATGGTCAGGAAAGTAAAATATGCAAGAGAAGCATCATATAATAGTCGGTTAATTTATGGACTGTCATATTTAGTTACTATCTTAATGAAAAATAATTGTGCTAATCTATTATTTGTTGCTTTTCTCAACAAGCGAAACTGCTTCAAGAAAAGTAGTCCAATTTGGGTTTAAGTTGGAGAAGCATGGCTCTGTTTATACAATTTTGAGCTAAAATAAGCAAAGATGTGGTTTTCTCAAATCATACAACGTAAGTAATACATCACTAAAGAGGATGGATTCACGACGAGATAAGAAGGATAAATGATGCAGTTTTATGGGCGACGTGAGGATGAATTAAAAAAGAAGGAAAGTGGTTTTGTTTGGTGTGCGCAGAATGAAATTAATGAAGTAGGTGTGAATGAGCGAATGAAGTAATTGGTTAGGTGACAGGATGAATGAGTGCGGGTTGTTAATTTGGTGTGTATAAATAACAACTCCCATTTTTTATGGTACGTAATTCTATCACATTAAATAAAAAGTTGCCCACTTTCTCCTTATTACCAAGGGTAAACCTTTTACAGCCATTCAATAGTCCGACATTTTCTTTCTAGAATCTATAGACAAACTTCCTTGATTCAAATATATTTTGATTTGACTTGATTTGTTATTGTTCTTTAGTTACACTCACAAAATTTCAGAATAAATTTGTAATTGCATTATTATTAAGGGTCCATTAGATTCACAATATATGGTGATTGTAACACCAAATCAACTGTTAACATTAAACCAAAATAATCAATCATTTATGCATGTTACATCATAAAATTTATAATCCACACTGAATAATTTGTTTTGAAGTTTAGTTCGTATCTGAAGTTTCTCTTTCTTGGGTTTGCAATAGTTTTTGTTTTAAAAACAACATATTTTTCTCCCAAATTTGAAAATTGTTCATGAATATTTATTAAATTGTCGTTTGGATTAGCTTCCAATATGGCATTACTATCTTGAATTACATATATATCCATAATATAAGCTGATTTTTTAGTTATCTCGTAACAAATTATGCGCCTCGGTAAAATTTATTCATATCATGGTTTAGATAATGCCTAGCTTAAATATGGCACATTCAAATTCTTAGTTAAATGTTTAGGTGATATGATTTGAAATTTCTAATTTTAAGTACGGAAATCATCATTTGTATATTAACTAGTTTTACTAATCATAAACTATTATCCCCTATTTGTTTACATTTTAATTTTCAAGTACAATAATACACACATACATAAGAGCATGCACACACATATTTATATATGTGTGTGTGCACACATGTTTGTGCACATGCGCATGTGTATGTACGTACGTATATGCATACACACATATATATCGACTTTTTACATATCCCTTATACTAATATAATGTATCATATATACTAAACAACAACTGTAAATAAAATAATATTTTTTGTAAAGCGTACGAAATATTATAATATTCATGCATGGTTTGGTCTTTTATATGTCCAAACAAACAAAAACAACTAAAACTGCGCATAAAAGCTCATATTAAATGCACAATAGAAAATGATTACCCATACTTGTACACCTAACATTATAGGATATCATGATTATTTTGAATTTGATTTGGATTACAAATGTTACACACTCTCAAAAATGTTAAAACAAACGTAAATATGTTTTCTATCCATAGCTTTAACACTAATATAAAAAATAAATAGATGCTTGAATAAAAAACAATATAATTATAAGGTAAAATGGCAAAAATATATACTACCTATTTTAATATTGGTACTATCTAACCCCCGAACAGTAGCCTAATGGAGAAGTCTTCTATAGCGAAACCACTTGACATGATCAGTTCAATTCTTGGCAGTGTAATCATCATTAATGTACCTAAGTATGTGTCATGGGATTAGTGCATATTTTCTCAACATATTACAGATGATTAACTCAATTTACATCTGGTTACCCGAGTTTTAAAAAAAATGGTACTGTCTTATGTCATCTCTATTCTAAATCGTAAACGCATTACTATTAATTTTAAGTGATCTCATGTAAGTTTCAAAATAACTAGTAAGTATGATTATTAAGTGTGATTAGTACCATGTGTTTATCAACCTCTACACGAACACTTACTAACATGGATGAGGTTTTTATTTATTTATTTAATCATGCAATAATTTGTTCGTACTCATTTATTGAGTAACATCTTATATTGTTAGTTCGCAATACAAGTATAACCAGAAGTCCCTAGAATAGAAGTCATGAACTATGATTCTAACAATGCCAATAGATTACATGGAGCTATATCTCGAACAATATTCAGTAAACTTCTCACAATTAATATCCATATTTCAAATGAATATTGTTTTCTTCATATACTCGCTTTAAAGGAAATAAACCTAAAAATTTGCTTCTATCACCCGCACTGTTCTTAGACAAAGACATGTAAATCAGACGTTACCGTAATTTATTTTTACACATGTTCAAGAAAATATAAAAACTTATTTTACCTTAACATTTCATTGGCTATTTTTAATATATGTAGCAACTTGAAAAAGATTATGTAGCTTTTCTCTTATCTCTAAACAAGTATATGACATGCTTGATGTGCGGATACGTAAATCATTGTCGCGACCTTGTAACTAAAATGATGGAAGTAGGGGTGAGGGATACGTACATTTGTGATGATATGAAATCGTTAATTACCAGTGATTATGTAATTTAAAAAAGATACTTAGGAACCATACTTTAGACTTCTTTGATAATTACTAGTGATTACTTATTATTAAAAGGATGAATATCACTTATATTTCTATACTTAAGTTTTTTCTTTAAAATATAATTTTGTTATTATGCAATTCAAGTATGTTCCCATGAGTGCTTCAGATTGAAGATGTTATGTAGAGCTTCGTATTGGAAGAGTCGGAAAGTCGATTAGAGGAAGCGAGGAAAAGAAGATGGAGGAGATAAGGTGATGAAGTGCCAAAAATAGGAAAATAACATTTGGATTCTCAAACCAGATGTCTGAATGCCAGTGGAGTTTAAGAGCAGAAGAGTATTAGGTACGCAGATGTCTAGCTTGATCACTCAGACATTTGAGTTCCTACATTTATCAAAACCAAAAAGTTTGGCAGACGTCTCTGTTGATGGAAGTTCAATCCCAAGATTTTGAACTTACATTTGACCCCCTTGATCAGACATTGAAGTTGCTGCTATGAGATTTTCGAGGGTTTTGGCCGAGTTGAATTTTGGAGAGCAATTTCATCAATTTGGTACTCGTTTTTTCTCTATTGATGGTGCATATTCTTTTGAAGTGATCGGATGGTCTAGAATGATTGGAGCATCTATATATTATCCTCTTAATCATCATCGTGAGATTAGATTTCCAATAACTGAAATTAATGGAAACTCTAAGTAAATCAATTTTGGGGTTTCCTATTTTGTATGCTCTAAATTTTAATTCTTTAATTGAGTGGTTGGTTAGAGAGAGTCTCCGCATCTTGTTACTCTCTAATCATTGATTTGGCATGTACTCTCTCTGATCTGGTGATGATAATAAAAGGTTTGATTAATGGTGTTTAACATACAAAGCTTGACTTATGTGAGGAGTGTGTTATTGATCAGCAAACAAAGATTTCTTTTGGTACTAGAGAATATAAAACAAAGACTGTCTTAGAGTATATTGATAAAGATGTTTAGGGGCCCTCCTATTGCCAATCCTTGGGTTGAGTTAGGTACTTCGTTTATTTGTAGACGATTTCTCTTATAAATTTGGGTATAGTTTACATAGTCTTGGAGTGAAACATTTAGTAGGTTTCGAAAGTGGAAATATATGGTTAAGAAGCAGTCAGGGAAGAAGTTGAAAGTTCTCCATTCAGATAATGGCGGTGAATTTGTATCAGAGGAATTCATCGATTTTTGTGAGTCCGAAGACGTTAAGAGGCATTACACCACACCCGGCGACCCTTAGTTTAATGGAGTTGCTGAAAGAATGAATCAAACATTATTGAAGTGAACTCATTGCCACATATTAACTGCTAAGTTGAAGAAGGGATTTTGGGCAAAAGCTTTATCTTTGGCGGCTTTCCTCATCAACCGCACGTCTTCTGCTGCTATAGATATGAACATCACCGAAGAAGTATGGAAAGCATAGCCAGTTAGCTATTCATTTCTTAGAGCGTTTGGATGTTCAAATTATGTACATAGGAGCAAAAGCAAGCTAGAACCTAGAGCTCGCTAGTGTATCTTTCTAAGTTATAGAAGAGGAGTGAAGGGCTATGTAACGACCCTGGATTTTGGCCCCGTTTATTTTGTTAAATACTTGATTTAATTAAATAAAATGTAATCTGATCATATTAAAATGAATATAATTTTAGGAATATTGCCATTTGTTTATAATATATATATGGTATTTTGAAGGAAAATAAAATTTAAACTTGGAATAAACATCTTAATAATATTTACAATAAAAATCTATCTTATATAATTTAATTAAATTACTTTATTTGTTTATATTTAGAATAAAATAATACACATAGATAATAATGTTTAAAATTCTAAAATAAGTTTCTCAACAATATTATTAATAAATTTAACTCATATAATTAATTTAAAATGCTATATATTGTTAATATTGTTAAATGAATACACATGCTTGATAATGTTTAAAGTTTAAAATCTAATCCTAGCAATATAAAATAATAAATGTAAAATGTAAGCTAAACATATGAATGCAATTTAAAAATTTATAGTTAGAATATAAGGTATAAATATAAGTAAGTAAACTTATGAAATATAATTTAAATGTTAAAGGCTAAAATACAAAATAAAAATAAAAATAACAGCCAAATGAATAAGTTTATTAATAAAATATGAAGGTAAGCAATGGAGTAAAAGAATAAAACACGTAGCAATGTAATATGAAATGAACAAAGTTATATATATATACATATATAGTTGTACTCACCAAAAATTAAAGTCAGGCTGCATTAAAACAATAACTAAACTATATAAATATGAACAAGCTTCTGTGATAAGACAAGCTTACCTGCAGGTGTATATTTACACAACACATATATGTAAGAGTTCAAACTAGAGGATAATAAAACAAGTAATATAATAACAAGACAAAATGAGTAGCTTCATATGCAAGCTTTCTTGAAACATATCTCTGCATACAAATATCTATGTACAACCTACAATATCTTTACAGTGTAAACATGTAAATAATTATGTAAACATAAATGAAAGCAAAAACATTAATTAGCACAACATCTTGTTCATGTAAAGTACTATAGCCGAAATTTCTGAGACAATTTCCTTCTGCAATATATAACTCTTAGCCAATAAAAAGCATGGTAATACAGGTAAAAACTGGTCAGTAAATACCTATACTGTTCAAATGCCTTTATTTATACAAACTTCACATTATAATGTTCATTGATAAAACCTGAGACAACCACAGAAAAGAAAGAAAATGGGGCAAGTTCAAAAGTTTTAGTTCAACAGCAAAAACAGATTCAAAGGCTGCAGTTTCAAATTTTAGTTTCAAGCAATTAGGCTTCAAAAACATTCATGCTTACTGATTCACAAGCATATTTTGGTGAGTAAACTGATCATCTTCAATTTAAAACTTTATATTTAACTCACAAAGATTTGTGCTTGGATGACTGTTTAAATAAGTCTCTTGAGTTCTTTCTGTTGTTCTGTAATATATGAAGTTGTACTTTAGGAGCTTTGAATAACTATACAAAGTAAAGCTAAGAAACATCAAATACTTCTTCATGTAGATGTTTTAAAAACCTAGATATTGATGAAAACTTAAGTTGTTATCCAATCATAGGCCTACAAATTTTGTTTTGAGGTTTAACAGTATTTATCAATACTGTTTATGCAAGTATCAGGAAACAGAGAATTAAGGTCATAACTTTGAATGTTTAAATTTATAAATTTAATAACATGATTTGATTTCATATACGTAATTTGGATTTTTAACATAACACTTTTGATTTTTAAGCAAAGATATTCAGAATAGATTTAAAGAGGAGCTGGAACGGATTTTCGTCAATTTTGAATGATGGAGTAAATTTTTAATTGTTGTAAATTGATAGAAAGCAAGATTATAACCTTTTTTACACAAGAAAAATGCCAAATTATTTTTCGAATACATAGATTATGAGATTGGGGTTAGAGAAGGGTTTTGGGCATGAGTTTCTGGGCTCTGTAAAAATTTCTGTTCGCAACTCATAGGATGGATCGAGTGCGGCGTGCGACAAGGGGAAGGTTAGGCATGGACTGGACGTGGTGTAGGCGGAGTGGTTTCGCCTCTGGTGGTCATGGATAGAGAGGCGGGCATTTTTCTCGATGACGTTCGAACATTGGGTTCAAGCATCAGGTCATTTTTTGATCTGAAAAACTTCGAAGGGTTTTGTGTTTAAATTTTGGTAGCTGAGTCGTTTTGGGATTCGCTGGTGGTAGTGCAAGTCGCCGGAGGCGAGGTGAGCCACCGTGCACGTGCACGGTGGCGTAGTGGTGTTCGTTGGTCTGTAGGTAGGCGCGTGCTCGTACTCGGGTCAATTGGGTGTTGCTTCGAGGTTGCCTTCGGGCCATTCGAGTGCGTGGCTATAGCAGTTTGTCTTTCATATTAAAAAAAAAACAAATTAAAGAGAGAGAAGAAGAATAGAACAGGAAAAGGGAGAAGAAGGGGGTTAGGTAAGAGGGGACGCGGGGAAATCACGAGAGAAACTCGAGTTTTCTGGAGTAAAGAATGGTACGGTCTCGGGTGCTTTCCCAAAGGACGTGTATATTAATTTTTTTTGTATAATGTTTAACTAAGTTAATTAAACAATATGTTAGTTAGTTTAATTTAAAAGTCATTTGAGAAATGTCCGTAGAGATAGGTGACTAATAATAAGTAATTAGAATGTAATTTCTACTTGAAATTTTAAATTGATAATAAATCATATGTTAAATCAAGTTAAATCGTAAGAATGGTTAATTCATAAATAATAATTAATTTAAGTGGCTAATTGAAGATTATATAGTTAATAAAATTGATGATAGATGGTTAGTTTAAATAATTGTGGTATTTGAGTAACTAATCAGCTAATTAACTGAGTAATTAAGTAATAATAAATGAATAAATAGTTGGTTAATCAAGTAATTTAATTATGAATCGATAGTTAATTAATTAAGTAGCTTGATTAAGAATTAATTGTTGATTGATTAAGTAATTAGCAGTTAAAAAAAAGGTAATTAAGTTTTATTTATAAATAGTTAAAGTTATTAATTAATAATTAGGTAATAGTTAATTATGTAATTAAAGTTAAATCATTTGATTGAGGAAGTAATTTATTAATAGTATAGAATAATTACGTAATTTAGATGTAATGATTAATTAAGAAACCATTAATTAGATGGTTTGAGCTGAAATAGATAATTAATCGTTAATTAATTAAACAGAGTTAAGTGTTTAACTCTCAAGTAATTAATTCTAAATTGAAAAAAAAAAGATTTAAGGTGACTGCTTATGGACTGATTGTGATTGAATATCTGATTGTGACATTTATGTGTTGATATTCTATGTTACTCTGTGATATGCTGTGTTATACCAATGATGCTTATATATGTTTATCTGTGATAAATGCTTTGTCAATTCAATTGTTGAATTTAAATTGTCTTAACTGTTAAGTTAATTAGACAACTTGGCCCTTAAAATGGCGTTTGGATTCGATGAGACCGGGATCGGAAGAATCAAATTTGATTCTCCGAAAACCACATCGATCCAATTTAAACGTTAGGTCGTAAATCCTGAAATGAAGATCGAGATGGTGCTTTCAGAATGCAAGGGTTATCGTCGTTAACTCTAAGGGTGATTCCAAAATGAGTGTAACGAGATAATGCCTTCGGTTTCGTTCGAACCCGGAACGAACTTGTATGGATTGAATGCTTTCAGCACATCGTCAGGCGGACGATGAGCATTCTAAGTGATATGTTCTATAAAGGTAATCGCAGCCTCAAGCCTCATCAACCGGGAATGGCTAAAACAAGGGAGGTGCAGCAAGGTTAGGTGGGTCATGCCCAAGCAGGACAAGATATTTCCCCTGTCTAGATGTCCCTTTTTTTATTTCGGCTTAGTGGGTGGTTGGTCGCGCCAACCACGGGGTTTATCTTGTTCGGGACTGTTCAGTAAGGAATGGTTCCGGCCTTGTGTTGCAGGGGATGAAGGGAGTAATCCTCGGTACGGTGATCTAGGCCCCGTACTGTGACGGGCGGTACCCCAGTAGCCCTGCCATTGTATGGGATCCAATTTCCAATAAGTGCCGTACGTTTTGATTGTGCCCAACTATGTTGGAATGTGAGATGTAAGCATTTCAGCTATTTCTGTATTTTACTTGAAAACCCTAGACACTATTATAATATCACTGGATTTCCTATAAAAATGTTTTGGTTATCGTAAGGTAAAAACTTACCCGTATTTATTTGTGGGAAGTCTTACGTGATACCTTTATTTTCAAATGTTTTTTCAAAGTTAAACAACTTTAAACTGTTTACTCATACCAGACCCATGTCTGACCCAGAGTTTATTTTTGTTTTTCATAAACTCTCGGGTACCCAAATTTTTACGGGTAGTCAAGGGATTCAGGTTAGCTTTGACGAATTCTGGAGGAGCAATGGAGCAGGAGGCTTCAGCGTTGTAGATATATAAGGTTCTGCTGTGTTGGTATCTCTGAGTCATATTGTTTGAGTTGTATTGTATTAAGTTGTATTAACTAGACAGGTGTTTATAACTGTCTAGTATGTTATGTACAATCTGTATGACTCTGATTGATGTATTATATTATGTAAATACTTATGTGATTAATATAATTTATTCGTTCCGCTGTGAGATTCTGATGTCGTTGTTCTTTTCTTTTCTTTCTTTTCTACTTCTATCCCTTTCTTTTCTTACTAATGATACGTCTTTCTAATAGTAGAAGGGCGGGTCATTACAGTTGGTATCAGAGCATAGGTTGGTGATAACCTTGGCTCTGGTAGGAATTACTCATGGAACAGAGTCAGTAGTACTCTGAAATGAGTTTGAGTGTATTAATAGATATGAGCGCGTACTTGTTAGTGAATATCAAATTGTTTTTATATTGTGTTGATTTATCTGTTGAGTGTTTATGGATTCTGGTCGATGTGTGGGACGCCATTTCATCGATAGGGATTCCTAAACTCTTAAACAAGATTGACCGACACAGTATTGTTTTTAAGGTAGGGTAAATGAAATAATTTTACCCAAAATTATATTTTGATATAAAAAGAAATATTTTTTCCAAATAACTGTATATACTTGAATGTTTGACTGTTAATAGTACAATCAAATAAAAATTTAAATGTGAGTGGTGTATAACCAAATAAAATTGTCTAAGTATGATTTAAATAAAAAGGAATATAACTAAAATTTGATTAAACCAGAATTTAAGTCCCGGGAATTTGAAAAGTGCTTAAATGAATTCAAACAAAAGGATTTGGGAAATTTAAAAGCTTGGGAATGTTTGAAATATTTTTCCAAAGATTTGAAGGCAACGATGTAATATTGTTTTGGAAAATATTGTTGAATGAAAATTGTTTTGGAAAGGATTTGTGAAAATTAGGAAGCACTGAATTCACTTCAGTCGCTAGAAAATAGTCCTGATGATGATGGCCACATCATCAGTATTCATTTTCGAGTTTCTAAAGTGATGGATTGCTACCAGGATAATTGAACATGATATTTGGAGTTGTTGGGTATACAAGTTGTTTTAGAGATTTTCAAATAGAGAAATTTGTTTTGGTGAAAACAAGTGTTTAGAATTTGAAAATTTGATTTGCTATACCAAGTGAGTATGAGTAGTTATCCTTTCAAAATGGTTTTGGAAATAAGAACCGGGCAATTGAATTCTAAGAATTCTAATTAATAATGTATAAGTTTAGATGAATCAACTATTAAACCTATAAAGTAAAGTTGCTATTAATAAGAGGAAATCGGGTATTGTAATCCCGGAATTAAAATTTAACTTAAGAAAATGAAGATAAGAAAATATACTTGAGTTTAACCTGAGTTAAGTTAAATGGAATTGAAGTTCAAAATGAACTTAATTGGATATAAAACTGGAAGGTAAAATGATTGTAATGGTGAAATGAAAGTTTATACCTTATAATAATAAGTGCTATTTATAATCTGAAATTGTGATTATGAGATGAAATGACTCAAATGAGCAATATAAGCTTTTAAGTAAACGAATAAGTTTTGAGCTCATATATTGAGAAATAAAATTTAAGGAATGGTAAATAGCTAAATTTAACTGAAGCTGAGTTAAAATAAAATTGAATTTAAATGAACTCAGTCAAGTTATAGATAAAATTGAAGGAAATAAAATTCTTATGTAAATAAGTAAATGTAAACCAAAGTAAGTATTGAATTGAATTAGAATAGAATTGGTGTGAGTTGTGAACAAATCTAATTTAAGTATAAATTAAATGACTTTATTATAAATTCAATAATAAATTGTTCATGTAATTTTAAGAATGAATAAAAACTAATCAAGTAAATTAGTAAATAGTTGGTATTTGATTAAGGGAAAATCAAATCAAAGATTTGAATGGAAATTGGTGAAACAGAATAAACCTAAGTTGTTAGGTGGAATAGTTTGAAGGAAATAATAGCATGAGTAAATTGTGTAATAGTTGTTTAAAAATATTGGTGGTTGAGTTTGATAAAATAGTTTGAAATCAAACCTGTTGAAATAAAAGAAAATGCAATGTAGAGATTGTGAATAAATTAATTGGGATGGAATAAGTGTAAATTAAGTTGGAATCAATTTAAAATTTGTTATGAAGTTTAAGTAATCATTTATTCACAATGATATTGTTGAATTGCATAAGAAAATGGGATGTTTGAAGTAAATGAGATTGAATAAAATTCTAGGAATTATTGGAGGCAAAATAAGATGGTTTTGAATATGAGTTTGTATTGCTTAAATAGATTATATAAGCAAGTAAGTTGAAAATTCCTTTTAATTAAAAGGGAATGGTTTGAAAATTGATTGAAGTTAATTGTGTTGAGGATTGGAACCTTACATATGTGCTTATGAAAATATGTAATGCTAAACAAATGGAGACTCTGTCAAAACTTTTCAAAATTTGAAAACTATATAAAAAAAAATTAGTAACAAAACAATTTCAAATTTCAAATTTAAAGTAAACAAATGAATGAAACTAATTTAATAATAATAATAATAATAGGAATTAGTTATAAATGGAGATGATCAATAAAGGTTCAATATTCAGAGATTAAGAAAGTTGAATTCATATGGAATTGGTAATTCAGATTTAAATAAGAAGATATAAAGGCTAAAGTGGCAGAGTAATAATATAAGAGTATATATATAATGTTTATATTAAGCTTAAGAAATGAATGGTGGAACTCTTAAGTGAAATTTGATATTGGGAAAAATTATTCCAAGTGATAGAATCAGGATAAGATGAATAAAAGAAAATTGATATGGGTGATAACCAATGGATATAAATACATAGGATGTACGTATATTATTTTATTCGCATAACAATTTGATCCAGATTCGAGCTCAGAATTTCGAGATAGTTATATCGATCCGAATTAGGATTTTTCACTCGATTTTCGACGACGAACCATGAATTTGGATTTTGATTGATTCTGGAAATTCTCTATCATAGTTGTGACTGTGCAAGGAGAATGACAGGTCTGATCGAAAAACCAGATCTGAGTCCGTACTAGGAAGTCGGGTGGATGATACTAGTTCGGAAGTGAAATTGTGTGATCGAATGAGTGATCAGATTTGGTATTGCGTACGAATGATATATGTACATCGTACGGGCTTGATTGAATAGATATTGAAATTCTGTAAAAGAGTCAATTAAATTTGGAAAGAGTTAATACTATAACTTTTAGAATTGAATTGCTAGAATGGATGTCTGGAATTTATTATGTATTCCATATATCTCAGGAAATTTGTTCATGATTTATCATTAGTTGTTAAACCAGTAATTCAGGAAATTTGAAGTTGAGTCGAATTTAATTGTGGTCAGGAATCCAGTTTGGATTATTGATCATCGAGAGATAAACTCTTAATAGTTTTAGGGAAACTTATCCGAACTTGTGTTCGGATAACTAGGGTTGTTTGTTAGGATTGACTGTTTGATTATTTGCTAATCTATAAATGTGCTAAAATATAACAGATAAGTATGTTTGAATAGTTGATATACAAGCTTTTGAATTAACTGTTGTTTAAATTTCGGGGACGAAATTCTTTTAAGGGGGGAGGAATGTAACGACCCTGGATTTTGGCCCCGTTTATTTTGTTAAATACTTGATTTAATTAAATAAAATGTAATCTGATCATATTAAAATGAATATAATTTTAGGAATATTGCCATTTGTTTATAATATATATATGGTATTTTGAAGGAAAATAAAATTTAAACTTGGAATAAACATCTTAATAATATTTACAATAAAAATCTATCTTATATAATTTAATTAAATTACTTTATTTGTTTATATTTAGAATAAAATAATACACATAGATAATAATGTTTAAAATTCTAAAATAAGTTTCTCAACAATATTATTAATAAATTTAACTCATATAATTAATTTAAAATGCTATATATTGTTAATATTGTTAAATGAATACACATGCTTGATAATGTTTAAAGTTTAAAATCTAATCCTAGCAATATAAAATAATAAATGTAAAATGTAAGCTAAACATATGAATGCAATTTAAAAATTTATAGTTAGAATATAAGGTATAAATATAAGTAAGTAAACTTATGAAATATAATTTAAATGTTAAAGGCTAAAATACAAAATAAAAATAAAAATAACAGCCAAATGAATAAGTTTATTAATAAAATATGAAGGTAAGCAATGGAGTAAAAGAATAAAACACGTAGCAATGTAATATGAAATGAACAAAGTTATATATATATATACATATATAGTTGTACTCACCAAAAATTAAAGTCAGGCTGCATTAAAACAATAACTAAACTATATAAATATGAACAAGCTTCTGTGATAAGACAAGCTTACCTGCAGGTGTATATTTACACAACACATATATGTAAGAGTTCAAACTAGAGGATAATAAAACAAGTAATATAATAACAAGACAAAATGAGTAGCTTCATATGCAAGCTTTCTTGAAACATATCTCTGCATACAAATATCTATGTACAACCTACAATATCTTTACAGTGTAAACATGTAAATAATTATGTAAACATAAATGAAAGCAAAAACATTAATTAGCACAACATCTTGTTTATGTAAAGTACTATAGCCGAAATTTCTGAGACAATTTCCTTCTGCAATATATAACTCTTAGCCAATAAAAAGCATGGTAATACAGGTAAAAACTGGTCAGTAAATACCTATACTGTTCAAATGCCTTTATTTATACAAACTTCACATTATAATGTTCATTGATAAAACCTGAGACAACCACAGAAAAGAAAGAAAATGGGGCAAGTTCAAAAGTTTTAGTTCAACAGCAAAAACAGATTCAAAGGCTGCAGTTTCAAATTTTAGTTTCAAGCAATTAGGCTTCAAAAACATTCATGCTTACTGATTCACAAGCATATTTTGGTGAGTAAACTGATCATCTTCAATTTAAAACTTTATATTTAACTCACAAAGATTTGTGCTTGGATGACTGTTTAAATAAGTATCTTGAGTTCTTTCTGTTGTTTTGTAATATATGAAGTTGTACTTTAGGAGCTTTGAATAACTATACAAAGTAAAGCTAAGAAACATCAAATACTTCTTCATGTAGATGTTTTAAAAACCTGGATATTGATGAAAACTTAAGTTGTTATCCAATCATAGGCCTACAAATTTTGTTTTGAGGTTTAACAGTATTTATCAATACTGTTTATGCAAGTATCAGGAAACAGAGAATTAAGGTCATAACTTTGAATGTTTAAATTTATAAATTTAATAACATGATTTGATTTCATATACGTAATTTGGATTTTTAACATAACACTTTTGATTTTTAAGCAAAGATATTCAGAATAGATTTAAAGAGGAGCTGGAACGGATTTTCGTCAATTTTGAATGATGGAGTAAATTTTTAATTGTTGTAAATTGATAGAAAGCAAGATTATAACCTTTTTTACACAAGAAAAATGCCAAATTATTTTTCGAATACATAGATTATGAGATTGGGGTTAGAGAAGGGTTTTGGGCATGAGTTTCTGGGCTCTGTAAAAATTTCTGTTCGCAACTCATAGGATGGATCGAGTGCGGCGTGCGACAAGGGGAAGGTTAGGCATGGACTGGACGTGGTGTAGGCGGAGTGGTTTCGCCTCTGGTGGTCATGGATGGAGAGGCGGGCATTTTTCTCGATGACGTTCGAACATTGGGTTCAAGCATCAGGTCATTTTTTGATCTGAAAAACTTCGAAGGGTTTTGTGTTTAAATTTTGGTAGCTGAGTCGTTTTGGGATTCGCTGGTGGTAGAGCAAGTCGCCGGAGGCGAGGTGAGCCACTGTGCACGTGCACGGTGGCGTAGTGGTGTTCGTTGGTCTGTAGGTAGGCGCGTGCTCGTACTCGGGTCAATTGGGTGTTGCTTCGAGGTTGCCTTCGGGCCATTCGAGTGCGTGGCTACAGCAGTTTGTCTTTCATATTAAAAAAAAACAAATTAAAGAGAGAGAAGAAGAATAGAACAGGAAAAGGGAGAAGAAGGGGGTTAGGTAAGAGGGGACGCGGGGAAATCATGAGAGAAACTCGAGTTTTCTGGAGTAAAGAATGGTACGGTCTCGGGTGCTTTCCCAAAGGACGTGTATATTAATTTTTTTTGTATAATGTTTAACTAAGTTAATTAAACAATATGTTAGTTAGTTTAATTTAAAAGTCATTTGAGAAATGTCCGTAGAGATAGGTGACTAATAATAAGTAATTAGAATGTAATTTCTACTTGAAATTTTAAATTGATAATAAATCATATGTTAAATCAAGTTAAATCGTAAGAATGGTTAATTCATAAATAATAATTAATTTAAGTGGCTAATTGAAGATTATATAGTTAATAAAATTGATGATAGATGGTTAGTTTAAATAATTGTGGTATTTGAGTAACTAATCAGCTAATTAACTGAGTAATTAAGTAATAATAATGGAATAAATAGTTGGTTAATCAAGTAATTTAATTATGAATCGATAGTTAATTAATTAAGTAGCTTGATTAAGAATTAATTGTTGATTGATTAAGTAATTAGCAGTTTAAAAAAAAGGTAATTAAGTTTTATTTATAAATAGTTAAAGTTATTAATTAATAATCAGGTAATAGTTAATTATGCAATTAAAGTTAAATCATTTGATTGAGGAAGTAATTTATTAATAGTATAGAATAATTACGTAATTTAGATGTAATGATTAATTAAGAAACCATTAATTAGATGGTTTGAGCTGAAATAGATAATTAATCGTTAATTAATTAAACAGAGTTAAGTGTTTAACTCTCAAGTAATTAATTCTAAATTGAAAAAAAAAAGATTTAAGGTGACTGCTTATGGACTGATTGTGATTGAATATCTGATTGTGACATTTATGTGTTGATATTCTATGTTACTCTGTGATATGCTGTGTTATACCTATGATGCTTATATATGTTTATCTGTGATAAATGCTTTGTCAATTCAATTGTTGAATTTAAATTGTCTTAACTGTTAAGTTAATTAGACAACTTGGCCCTTAAAATGGCGTTTGGATTCGATGAGACCGGGATCGGAAGAATCAAATTTGATTCTCCGAAAACCACATCGATCCAATTTAAACGTTAGGTCGTAAATCCTGAAATGAAGATCGAGATGGTGCTTTCAGAATGCAAGGGTTATCGTCGTTAACTCTGAGGGTGATTCCAAAATGAGTGTAACGAGATAATGCCTTCGGTTTCGTTCGAACCCGGAACGAACTTGTATGGATTGAATGCTTTCAGCACATCGTCAGGCGGACGATGAGCATTCTAAGTGATATGTTCTATAAAGGTAATCGCAGCCTCAAGCCTCATCAACCGGGAATGGCTAAAACAGGGGAGGTGCAGCAAGGTTAGGTGGGTCATGCCCAAGCAGGACAAGATATTTCCCCTGTCTAGATGTCCCTTTTTTTATTTCGGCTTAGTGGGTGGTTGGTCGCGCCAACCACGGTGTTTATCTTGTTCGGGACTGTTCAGTAAGGAATGGTTCCGGCCTTGTGTTGCAGGGGATGAAGGGAGTAATCCTCGGTACGGTGATCTAGGCCCCGTACTGTGACGGGCGGTACCCCAGTAGCCCTGCCATTGTATGGGATCCAATTTCCAATAAGCGCCGTACGTTTTGATTGTGCCCAACTATGTTGGAATGTGAGATGTAAGCATTTCAGCTATTTCTGTATTTTACTTGAAAACCCTAGACACTATTATAATATCACTGGACTTCCTATAAAAATGTTTTGGTTAGCGTAAGGTAAAAACTTACCCGTATTTATTTGTGGGAAGTCTTACGTGATACCTTTATTTTCAAATGTTTTTTCAAAGTTAAACAACTTTAAACCGTTTACTCATACCAGACCCATGTCTGACCCGGAGTTTATTTTTGTTTTTCATAAACTCTCGGGTACCCAAATTTTTACGGGTAGTCAAGGGATTCAGGTTAGCTTTGACGAATTCTGGAGGAGCAATGGAGCAGGAGGCTTCAGCGTTGTAGATATATAAGGTTCTGCTGTGTTGGTATCTCTGAGTCATATTGTTTGAGTTGTATTGTATTGAGTTGTATTAACTAGACAGGTGTTTATAACTGTCTAGTATGTTATGTACAATCTGTATGACTCTGATTGATGTATTATATTATGTAAATACTTATGTGATTAATATAATTTATTCGTTCCGCTGTGAGATTCTGATGTCGTTGTTCTTTTCTTTTCTTTCTTTTCTACTTCTATCCCTTTCTTTTCTTACTAATGATACGTCTTTCTAATAGTAGAAGGGCGGGTCATTACAGGCTATAGGTTGTGGTGTCCAATCAACAGGAATATTATTATTAGCAGGCATATGACTTTTGATGAGAATGTTATATTGAAGGTGGAGCCTTCCTCATTCGATGAAAATGCGAGGATAGATTCAGAATACCAAAACACAAGACATCTTTATTCTTTCCATAAAGATATAGATGGTGTTTCTGATGGCACCGTGGTTGATAAGCATAGTACAAATATTAGTATAGAGGACCAGACTCAAGGTGGAGCTCATTCAAAGACTAGGACTATTAGATAGAGAAGGAAGCATAGATGGCTTGATGAGTTTGTTCGATTGAGCATCAGATAATTGACTTCTATGACATGGCAACATTTTCGTTGAACGTTGTCCATGATGAGCCCAAATTATAGAGAGGCTATTGCATCAGTTGACAGTTCCAGTTGGTTAGTTGCTATGGAGGAGGAGATTGAATCTTTGCAGAAAAATCATAGTTGAGATTTAGTGTCATTTCCCACCGACAAGAGAGCAATTGGATGTAAGTGGATCTATAGAGTGAAAGACGGCGGCAATGGTGATTTTGGATACAAAGCAAGGTTAGCAGCAAATGGTTATGTTCAGAAGAAAGAAGTGGAGATCATAACATCTTTGCTCCAGTTGTAAGGCATACATCCATTCGCATTCTTTTGGTAGTAGTTGCTAATTATGATATGGAACTTGAGCAATTAGATGTCAAACTGCATTCTTGCATGGTAATATGGATGAAGAGATCTATTTTTGACAGCCAGATGGGTTCATTGATAGTAGTAGATCAGATTATGTTCTTAAAATAAACAAATCTCTATATGGACTAAAGAAGTCTCTTAGATTATGGTATAAGAGATTTGGTCAGTTTATGCTTTCGCAGGGTTACTATAGAAGCTTCAAAGATTAGTGTATTTATTTCAGGAGGTGTGATGAAGATATAATATATCTATTGTTATATATTGATGACATATTGATTGTACCTCGAAGTATGGTCGGATTTATAGAGTTGAAAGTGGAGCTCAACAAGGATTTTGATATGAAGGATTTAGGAAAAGCACAAAGAATTTTGGGAATGGAGATAGTTAAGACTCACTCAGGCACAGTACATTGAGAAGGTCCTCGCTCGATTTTGCATGGAGAAAGCCAAACTGATTGGCACTCCATTAGGCTCTCATTTTAAGTTATGGAAAGACTTATCTCCTTTATCCGATGAAGACAAAAGGTATATGGCAAATATACCTTATTCTAGTTGTGGGTAGTCTCATATATGCTATGGTGTACACGAGACCATATTGGCTGATGTAGTGGGTATTATGAGTCGATATATGTCTAACCTAGGAAAAAAGCATTGAAAAGCAGTGGAGTGTATACTCAAATATCTTCATGGAAATTCATTGATTGGCTTGTTATATGGTAGAGTAGATGGAGATATCTCACTTAGATGTTACTACGATTCAGATTATGTTGTGATAGAGATGGATGGAAGCCGGTGTCTGGCTATGTTTTTATACTTGGCATAGGCTCGATTTCATGGAGATCAAAGCTATGGTCTATAGTAGCTTTGTCAACTACTGAGGTCGAATTGATATTGGTTGTGAAAGCGACTAAGGAGGGAGTGTATTTACTTCATGTAACAACCCATACCTTAATGAGCCTAAATTTTGACAAAAATCAAAACCCAGGTCCATCAAAGCACAGATTGTTAGATTTGGTACCTTCAAATAAGCATGAGCATTATTAGAGATTGATAGAAATCTATAATCATAGAGGAAATAATAATAGGATAAGAATACTGACTATGACTACTACCTTGGAACTAATGGTATTCCTTGGATAGCAGATTATCACATCAGCATCGAGTGTAACAGAAAGAAGACTCCCCAACAACAAAGCACATCCAGCTCCAGTGACTTGTTCCTCTAAATCTATCATGTGGAGTATAATGAGGAGAGTGTCAGAACAACATTCTAGCGATTGGAAAAAATATATAAACTGTCCATAACACAAACTTGTACCGATAGGTTTTCGACTAATTGTTATGTCCATTAAGGTTATCAGTTCTAATCTAACCTTGCATTGCACACACGATTTACTTACCCTTTCTCAAGATACGAAATACTAATGAAGCCATATCAACCACCTAATACTTCCAAACCCATTAACCATTTAATATTTCTAAGTATGAAGCGGGCTTCTATAATACTTTAAAAGAGAAATAGGTAGACTCTGTCATTTACGACCTTAATCGAGGTAGACCCATCATTTAAGACCTACTCCCAAGATGGTTTCCTAACATGTTGTCAATGGTCAATGAGTCCTAGCTACATGACCTCCAATCACTATTTAAGGCTTCTACCATTTAATATCCAACTATTACCGCACTAATCCGATAAAATCGTAGACATGTAATAAACAATACCCAAGCCACTTAATACCTTTTATTAGAAAATAGGCAGACTTTGGTCATTTAGGACCTTAACTAAGGTGGACCCAATCATTTAAGACATATTTCCATGACGTGCTCCTAAATGGTACTACTATTATTCAACTCTAGAAATGTAAGATACTGTACCCAAGGCACTGAATACTTCCCAATGGAAAATAGGTAGACCCAGTCATTTGGGACCTACTTCCGGTAGCGTACTCCTCAATGGTACTATCTTGCTATCATTACTTGGAAATCTCATTGGGCTGTTTAATACTTCTTTTATAGAAAAGAGGAGGACTTTATAGTCATTTAAGACCCCAAAGCTGAAGCGAACCCTTCCCAAGATATCTACTCTCACTCTTTAATTATAAATATGTCATCTCATTAGGTTCCCTCTTTCGGTAGGGAGGTGGACCATTCGGTCACTTAAGACCTCAACATTGAAGTAAACCCTTTTTAGAGGCATCCTTATTTATTTATTTATTTAGAATCTCACTAGGTTACTTAATACTTCCATTTAGGAGAGAAGTGGACCTTTTAACCACTTAAGACCTCAAACTAGAAGCGAGCCCTTATGGGGATATTCATCATCGCTCCTAATTCCAAATTTTGAACCATTTAATACTTTCCAACTAAGAAAGCAAGCCCAATCTCTCGCATCGTCATGGGTCGTTGGATTAGTGATATTTCACATAAGTAGTAAGTATACCCGACTGCTGGTAGGCTCAAAGTGAAGGGCAGTCTTCTGTCGAGTGACTCTATTGACCTCGGATCACTAACCCACTAAGTCCAATTAACCATCCTAAGTCTTTATTTATATTACCATAGGTAGACATTGGACTTAGCTTACCAATTCCCTTTTTATTTATTAAGGCAAATAAGATTTAACTTAAATATTTATCTACCCATAGATCCCCGTTTAATACTCATAAATGTCAATTTGTCCATAAAATCCTAAAGGACATTTCCTAAGACATTCATGTATGATTACTAATTTCAAAATAGTAACCTTTTATATCTATTCCATTTTTATCAATTCAACTTCTTAATTCATCAGTCCCATCATTTACCCTATCAAATTACTGCAACTACCATATTTATTACTGTTTATTGGAGTTACAATATTCTAAATTCTTTCCTCGTTAGTTAATTATCGTAAACGCGAATATTATGTGCAAATGTCGTTATTGGCTTTTTATTTAATTATTACAAGCGCAATGATTAAACATGTTCTAGTTATATACCTTTACTAGAATATACTTTTCCATGTTAAATTATTGGAATTGTATATAAAAAGATTATCTATTATAATTTTCATAAATTAGTCCAAAACAGAAGATTTAACTTTAAAATATAAAAGATTGCATTGAAATCACAATGAATAATCATTTCTTTTTATTATTGAAATAGATAGTGTAAACTACAATGATTCATACTTTACACAACTCTTTCTCTTTCTATTTGTATATATTCATTGTTAAATCAAACACTCTATTTTTCTAAAGGGAGAGAAATCAAACTAATTTACAAATATTAAAGGATCTAAATTCTAACATTTTCAAATATAGAAAAGTTTATACTCTAAAAAGATTAGGGTAATAATCCAAACTTATAACATTATTATACAATCTATTTCAGATATGAAGTAAATTTCATTTAAATTAATATTCTAAAATCATACTTTTAGGACTGATTTTAAGATCAGGTTGTACATAATGCTAAATCAATTCAAAAATATGTAGGTGATATTTATTATATTCGAATTATATTCAATTCATTGCGTACAACTCATATATAGTTATCCGATTAGGCATAAAAATCAAATAAACACCAACAGGATAATTTTCATATTATAATAATCTATAAAATTCCCACCTACCTTTTAAAGGCAATCCAAATCTCCGGATCTAAAATAGAACCTTTGATTCATCTCCAAATCCTTTTTAATCTAAGAGATACGTATAAAAGGTTATATACATACATTAGAATTATAGATCTGAGAATAGATTTGGGATTGGGAAAGAAAATAGATACACACACAAACACATAAATGTATGTATGTATGTATGTATATCAATTACCTCGAATACACACATGGTTGATTCTCTTCTTTTCTCCTTTTTATTAGATTTCCACTCTTCTCCGATTTGTATGAATATAGATATAAATATTTAATCTTTATAATTTAGAAAAAAAGTGGAGAAGAAGAAATGGCAGAGCTTTGGTTTTGCCTCCATAAAAATATGAGAAGAGAAGGAAGAGTTATGCCTCAATTTATAAGCGCTAGAATCAACCAGAATAGTTCGATCAAAATATGTTAAATCCAGGCTGTTGCGGTCTAGGTTCATTGGAGCCGCCAGGTCGCCATCGATCGACCGCTAGGGGTCGACCGTCCCTAATAAGGGGTCGACCGTCCAACACCCGGGTAATTAATATAAAAACGTTAATTATTTCTTATTTTATTATATTCGTTTCGAATTCGGTTTTCGTCCGTAACTTATTCATTTGGACACCGATCGCAAAACTCCAAATATAAAAGTTGCTCGGAATTTTGCTAAGAACGCAATGAAGCAAGTATCGTGGTCAAATTCCATCGTTTGCACGAATTCCATTTTTGAAGTCTAATTAATTAACTGACTAACTAATTAACTAATATCAAGTTATGAAGTGCTACAATCTTTACCCCTTAAAAAGAATTTCGTCCCTGAAATTTCACAAATGCCTAAGTCATAGTTTTGGCTCCTAATTATTCTAAACTACATAACGAATGAGTGTACAACCCGTTTTGCAACCTAATGTGCATAAGTGCGTAGTATATAACTGTATCACCACAAAGAAAATATATATGCATGATAATTCTAATTCAAATCCTCTTATATGAAAGCATTTCTTTTGAAAATATTTTTGAAAACATGATGCAAACAACCTATGTATATACAGGCAGTTCTACATGTATGCAAATTTTTGAAAAATCTTTTCAACCAAAACTCTCATACTTCTACAAATAGAAGTATGAAGCAACCAATTTTGCATCCACTTCTTATCATCCAATAATCTAATGCACCAAAAAATAACTTCCTAAACTTTACTCCAATGCAACAATGCTTTAAAAAAAATTAGGTGGAGAATTTAACATTCTTACCATATTATAATCCTTATATTCCCGTAGCACAATGTAAATTTTTCACTGCTCGGGATTTACTCTTAATTTTCCATGGACAAAACGCATAAGGAGGCTTATTATCAAGCTCTAAAACGAAATTAAGTCTAGAAATAGACTTGCGCATCATCGACAAGGTATGGAAATAGAAATTCTAAGGTTAAACAACTTTTTTCTTGTTATCGCTTGCATCCCTAACGCACTGTTAAATTCGCAATTTCTAACTCTATTTGTCTTATCTATGCCAAAACATGTGGCCTTCAAAATCAAAGTTTTCACAAAACTCTTTTTCACCATTGAAATTTGTAAGTCATTTGAAAAATAAAATCCCAAAATATTTAGATGCACGTTTTCTTTTGAAATAAAATTTTGAATAATTTAAGAGTCAAAAATAAGTAAAATAAAAAAAAATTCAAAAGGAAACATTTTCAAATCAAGGATTTTTTTTTAAAATACTTTCCTTCTCAAAATTTTTGATAAATTAAGCCATAATTCGAGCATAGGCGGAAGTCGGTTATGCACTGAACGCATAAACGAAATTATGAAATTCTACAACTAATCATTAACCAAAAATTCGACATTTTATTTAAAAATGTCAACACGTTTATTATTAAAAAAAATTAGCTTTTAAGGAACATGAGCAATAACCCGCGCATCAAAACAACTTTATCATGTCCTTTGCTAAAATTTTCAACTATTCTAAACTTTCAGGCTTACATTGCATTTATTGTTAGTTAAGTGTCTTTATGAGATTTTCATATTTATATTGTTTCCATATTATGCATATATATATATATATATATATTCATATATACATAAGCGGTTCTTTTATCTGAAAATAATAACACAAAAGATAAATAGAAATTTATAATATCGTACGTGCCTTTTATAAGAGACAACTAACATTTTTACAAGCTAACAACCAAAAAGAAAAGAACGAATGATAGAAATAAAAAATACAACAATCCAAAATAAAAATACCGCCTAAGAACCGTGAGAAAGTTTCGCTCTGTGGTTGGAGCTTGAGCTATTGTCGTGACTGCGAAATGGTTGTAGCATGGCGGCTATGCACCTAACCTCATGCCCTTAGTGCTGCTACTCCATCCTAATCTCTTGAACCTCTTCCTGAACCTGACGGATAGTAGCAAGCTCAGGGCTCATGTATCCTCCGGTGTGGTAAAGGAATATTCATCCTCTTAATGGTGTTCCGATCGATGGGTGAAGGGACTCTCCTCACTACTGGTTCTCTACTCAAATTTACCCCATAATGCCTAAACACTCGAGGGAGCTGGTGGCTATATGGAAAGTGTGTCCTTGGGGTAATTCTCCCTGATCGACCATATGGAGCATCAATTCATGAACCCGATTGATGGCTACGCCGCCTATTATAGCATAGGCGACATTCCGCACTAAAGTGTACATCTGGTCAAGACTCCCATCTTCGGAATGATGTTATGCCTAATGGTGTGCACGACGAGATGGGCCACTGGTCCCAAATTGTCGGTCCTCCAATCATCGACATTCCCAGAGAAGATCCGCTGTAGAATTTCAGGAACAGACATCCCTATATCGTCCAAATTTGCGGCTACTGCATATATCTCCATGATCCTAGCGATATCATCATCTGACATCTCAATCCGAGCGCCCTTCACCTTAGACTCAATGCTGTTATCGGCATTATCGAAATTCTACGCCATCTGTGCGTCGAAAAGACAAGCGCATCATGGTTCATATTCTCGCTCATAAGTCTCAAAGCAAAAAATCGGTGCATGTCCTATTGCGATGAAAAGCTCTTTAAGCCGAGAGCGGCGAAATGTCCGAATTTTACTGGTCGTCCATGAAGGAAATCAAAGTCCTCCATTTTGAGATAGGTGGCGATCTTTCACTCGCTCCGGGCAAGCCAAGAGGCTTCTTATGGAGAAAGGCTAAGATGATGAGAAAAAGAGCCGTCGAAATGTGGTAGTGCCATGCGCGGAGTGGTGGTTGGAAAAAAGAGAAAACGGTTTAGATCCGGAGTAGTGTTGGGGCAATATCTAACGTGCAAGGATTTTAGCATCGGTTGGTGGAGGAATGGAGGAGAGAGAGGCCTTGGTTAAGAGGAGGAAGAGGGAGGTGAAATTGGGCTCAACTAAGAAAAATTGAAGAGGAGGAAGATAGTGAGAAGGGTACGATGGCTTAAGGTTTGGATGGGCTTATAGTGGCATTCCAAGTTCAGATTCGGTCCGAATTCACTTAACGATCGACCATTACGGTCGGCTACTTGGTCGACCGCTAGCCTAGATTTGGATTCGGCTTGAACCTAGACACAATAGGGCCGGTTAAATTAATTAATATTGCAATGATCGTTTTGCACACCATCTTTAGCTTAACCCATCCAAAAATATTCTACTTCCACAAGACGGTATTCACCTTACCGTTAGACCCTCCCTTGGCACGATTGTAATAGCCTTAGCAAAACGGTTGCGACCAACAACACTTCCAAAAACCCAAAAATATTCCAGCTGCTATTTCATGCCTACTTCGTACGAAAATATTTCTTCCAATAGTTGGTGGGTTTACGTGACGACCCGAAATTTTTAACCAATTGAAATTGGAATATTCAACTTATTTTGAATATTTAAATGTTAATTTTTAACTTGAATTCAAATATCACCAATGACTTGATAATTAAATTATTGAATTATATAGTTTAAATATGGAATCATATAATTTGAAATTGGATAAAACGCTGAATCTGGAGTTTCAAGCCTGTTCAAAATAATTCAAAGGCTTATAAAATTTATATTGATAGCACCGAAGGTAGTGAAAGTGTTAAAAATTGAATTTGTAAGTGTTTTGATCGGTTCTGAAATTTATATCGTTTAAATTTGAATTTAAAAATAGCCTTCTGAGGCACAGTCTCGGATTTCGACGAAACCAGTTCCATTGGATCCGTAATATTGTGTTATTATCGGGTTTCAATTTTCGTAGCATTTGGAGTGGTTGTATGAGCGTACGATAAGTAAATGCGTTGCAAATTTAATTGAGAAAAAAAAATAAAAAAATAATAATAAATATAAGGGTAAAATCAGCAACCATCTTCTTTCTGAGCGAGCCGACTTTCTTTCATCTCCGTGTTCCCTCTTTTTATAACAGCACGCAAACATCCTCTGAATCAACTTTTTATCAGCCGAAACTTCGTTCTTTTAAATCGAAAAAAATCTTCTCCCTTTCTCTTCAATTAAAAATCAAGTTCATCTTTTTAAACGAAAATCAGTTCATTCAATAAGGAAAGCAAGAAACAAATATGGCCGAATGTTTTTCCTCTCCTCATCCCCATTTTCAAATCAGTTCATTTTCAGAAAAAATAAATGGCGTAATGAAATTAAGCTCGCAAGAGGGGATACACGGTTAAATCGCGAGCAAGGCCAAGCGTTGAGGCACGACATGGGAGTCGCGACCAGGCGAGGCGACTCAGGGTTTCTCACGACTTCGGCAACGAGATGTTGAGGTGGGTTGAATCTGGTTGGTGATTGGGAATTCACGATTTGGAAAGGCGCGACTTTGAGGGAGGCCGCGAGGTTGACATTGGAGTCGCGGTATCGTGTTGGGCTGTTGATCGATGCCGCGAGTTCGCGAAGGGGAGGTTAGGGTTTCCATGGCGTCGGAAGGGCGGCGGCGGCTTAGGGCTACAGCAGTAAGGTAGTTTATTTTGAGCATTTCCAATTTAAGTGTTTTCAAGCTATAACTGGTAAAAAAAAGAACCAAGGCAACTTTGAAGTTATTTATAAACTAAATTTCTATGAAAAATATATGAATTATTTTATATGCAGTTGAAGAAAATATAACAAATACAACTACTAATCTGCTTAAGTGATTAGTTTGTTTAATTTACTCATTTACATATTTAGTTATTAATAATATCTATTGCAGAGAATTTGTTTAGAATAAGTTATTAGTCCAAATTAAACTATTAGTTAATTAAATGTTAAAATGAAAAAAATTAAACTGGGATGAAATATATATATAATTTTAAAGTGTTGAAGAATTTATAAAAATAGATTTAAAACCTGTTTAGGCTATTTTATTTGAATTTATATAGTTTCAAGAAGAAATTAAGAGAATTGATAAAAATTAATTATTGGTTTGAATGAAATTTATAACGATAATTTATTAACGATTAGTACGAATATTAATAAAACTGTGTATTTATACAAGGTCGTAAACTAAAAAGAAGCAAGACGGTGTAGTTGTGGGTTGCAAAACAGGAGAAAAAGGTGAGTTAATCTCACTCAGTTAAATTTAAATTTAAATGATTAAATTTAAATACATGTTTGAAATGGTTGCATTGATTTATGTGCTATAGTGTGGAATATATTTGGAATTGGCATTTTATATTGTGCTAACATCTGTGGATGCAGGGAAAGCAGATTGGAGGGATCCAACTGGACCCCTCAACTTTATTTAATTATTTAATATTCTCTGTTCTGAATATTTGATATTCTGTAATGAATTATGTGGAAATATTGAATGCTATGGCTTGATTGTTATAATCGGGAAATAATGAATTACCAAATATATAATTTGAGTTTGGGAATGAAAATAAAAGAAGTAAAATTGTAAGTAAAATAATTATAGGAAAGTTGAATAAATTTATGAATGAACTGGAAAGGAAATAAAGTAACTTTAAAATTTTAATAAATAGATCTTGAGTATGGGAAGGAAAATTTAAATATACAGAGAGTTAATGAAACTTAAATTTCAATGTTATTGTTTAAAAGAACAAACATTTATTTTAAATTGAGGATTTAAATTATTTACGAAGCATAAAGGAGAAATTAGGAATAACCTGAAATTTGTATATTTCAGCTAAAGGATTTAAAAATCAAACTGAAAATAATAATAAAGTCCATAATTAATGAATTTTGAAATGAACTGATAAGTAAAGAAATTTATTTCAAATGGAATAAATTGGGAATCAATTTGGAAAATTGATTTAAGTGATTGAAGTTGGAATTCTCCCTGGATAACCAAGTATGTTTTCAAAGTAATTTTTTTAAATATAAGTTAAAAGATTAAAAGTGGTTTTAAAAAGCAAGTTTTGGGAAATTTCTCTTTTCTAATATTTAAATTCTAAAGTAAGTATTTTCTCTTAATCTGTTATAGTAGTAATTATTTAAAGAATGACTTCATGTTATGTCTTAAAAGTATAAATCTAGTTTTATATTTATTAAGTAACCTTATTTTCAAATGTTCATATAGTATGTATTTTTAACAAATTATTGAAGTAATTTAACTTAAATGTTTAAAGTATATTTCAAAGTAAAGTGTTTAAAAATTATTTTTCAAATCTAGTTTTGTGCTTGGTAATTTCAGTGGAGATAGAAAATATTTGGGAAAGTTTATTCTGAAAGGAAAGGTGGTTTTGAAACTGTTTTCAAGGGTTGAAAATAGAAATATACCTTGTGAAGATATTTTTGAGTTAATAAATAATTTGGGAAATTATTTATTGTTTGATGGATGTTTGTGAATGTTAATTGATAGTTAAATAACCGACTATCAATATTGGCCAACTGCGTTGATCGTTTCGAAGAGTCCGGGATCGAGATTAATTTCTCGAAAACCACTTCGATCCGGTTCGTACGTTTAGTGAAAACGATTTTTGGATTCGAAGATGGAGCAGTGAAGTGCAAGGACTAGTCGCTACTAATCCTGAGGATATTTCCAAAATGGATGTAGTAGGAATAGTGCCTTCGGTTCCGTTCGAACCTGGGACGGACTTGTATGGATGAATGCTTGCGAAACATCGTCAGGTGGACGATGGGCATTCTAAGGGATATTGTTCTAAAAAGGTAACGCTTAGCCTCAAGCCTCATTAAATGGGAATGACTGAAAATCAGGGGTTATGCAGCAAGGCTAGGTGGGTAGCACCCAAGCAGAGTGAGGTCATTCCAGTCTAGATGTCCCTTTTTATTTCGGCTTAGTGGGCGGTTGCTGATCCCAACCGCGGGGTGATCTCACTCGGGACTGTCCAGTAAGGGATGGTTCCGGCCTTGTGTTGCAGGGGAGCGGGCATACTCCTCGGTACGGTGATCTAGGCCCCGTACTGTGACAGGTGGTACCCCAGTGCCTAGTCATTGGTTGGAAATCCATTCTCCCTACGAGCCTTGTACGAGTTTTGTTTGTATTACCCACTCTGTGCCTAGTAGCTGGAATTTAATCATGTAACAATTTCGGCTATTTTATAAGTATTTGTATATAGAACCTATTATAATATCAGAGAATTTCTATAAAAATTGTTTTAGCTATCGTAAGGTAAAAATCCGACATGTTTATTTGTGGCGTGGTCTTACGAGATGCTTTTGTTTTCAAAGGATTTTTGAAACTTTAATAATCAATTGGATGTGATTTTCTCACGCTGGTATTCCAGACTGACTTGGGTGTTATTTAACTGTAATGCTCGGGTCAGCCGGAGTATTATAGAATACAGGATATGATGTTGTGGAGCTCAGGAGACGAGCTGGATGACGATACGTACTCCCGTACTTGTATATATATATTTTTCTGCTGTATTGAGATGCTATGTATTCAGTTGTATTGTATTGATGTGAGCGGTGACTGATGTACTCTAATGATGTAATGTATGTAAACAGATATATTTGATTTTGAGTAAAGATTATTTACCATCTATTATATTTTATTCTACTGCGATGGTTAGATTCTGATGTTGATTTTGTTTTCTCTTCTTCTACCTCTTCTTCTTTAACCCAAATGGTTCGTATTTCTATACAACTTGAGTTGATTTAGGTAGAATAGTGTTGACTCAAGGGGTACGGATTTGCGGGTCGTTACACTTGGTATCAGAGCTTAGGTTGGTGATAACCTTGACTCTGGTGGGAATTACTCATAGAATAGAGTCAGTAGTACTCTAAAATGAGTTTGAGCGTATTAATAGATATGAGCGCGTATTTGTTAGTGAATATAAATTGTTTTAATATTGTATTGATTGGTTTATTGAGTGGCATATGAACCTTCGTCGACACAGTCTGGACAACTGTATTGAAGGGGTTTGTAAACACTTGAATAGAACAATCGACACGGTATTGTTTTAAATGTGGGTGAATGAAATAATTTTACCCAAAATGTATTTTGATATAAATAAAAGTTTTGTAAACTATTTTAGCTAATCTATAGTTGTTTGGATGTTAGGATGAATAATATTTAAGTATTATCATTGTTAAGTGAAACTAGAAATTGAAATATAACTAAAACTTAAGGGAATAAATTTATTATGAAATGGAATTTATAAATATGAATTATAAATGTAATTTTTAAAATTTTTTTGGAATATAATCAAATGAGTATTTATATGAGCATAAGCCGTGCAAATAAAGTATAGTTAAAATTGATTTAAGCAGGATTTGGAAATTTAAATCCCGAAGATTTTGGAAGTGTTTTGAAGATAAATGATAGCATTATTGTTTTGGAGATATTTCTGAAAGGAAATTGTTATAAATGGATTTTGGAAGCAATATAGCATTGAAATCACTTGGATTATTGGAAAATAATTCTGATGATGACGGCCGCATCATCAGTATTCATTTTCGAATTTCTAAGTGAAGAATTGCTACCAAATTGATTTGTTTAGAAAAGCAAGTTGTTTTTGAAAATTTCAAAGGAAATTTGTTGGAAAATAAAAGCCAGGATTGGTTTAAATTTTTTGAGAAATGGGGTTTGAGATGTTGGAGATTTCAAAATGATTTGAAACCAAAGCCGGGAGTTTTAAAAAAAAAAATCCTGATAGGATGGGTTGTAAGCTTATACATTAAGATGATTTTTAAATCAGGAATGGAATATAAGCTTTGAGGGTTGGAATTTAAATTTAAAGAGAAAAGTTGAAAATGAAATTAACTTGGATTTGAAAATAAAAATTTGATTGGATTGAAATTAATTGAATAAGCTGAAAGAATATCCAGTTGTATTCGAATTGAGTTGAAATCGAATTGAGTTAAATAAATCCGAGTTAAAGTAAAATTGAGTTGGGATGAGAATTCAATTGAATTAATGAATGGAATTAAATTCTTTTTTTTTTTTGAACGGCAAGGAGGGTTGAATGGACCCTAACCATGTTTATTAAACACACAAACAGTAAACAAAACAGAGCAGGCCAAACTGCTCCAACAAACACAGAGATACAACTTAGAATTGAAAGAAAAACACAAGACAAACAAGCAAGAACACAAGTACATACACCAACCCCTTAATCCATAGTATCATACGCAGATTGATGTGAAGCCTTCTCCCTAACCTTAGCAGTAATAACACTGATTAAGGCAGTAGCAGACTTCCTACTGTTTTCAAATTCCCTTGCATTTCTCTCTGCCCAAATTGCATTCACGTACACCTTCAATATTAACAAATGCCACAAGGTTGTTGAAGTCATCCACCTAGTCTTCCTGAACAACCTATTCCACTCAGCATCACCATGCAGTATGGTATCATTGTAGCCAGCACTATTGAGACAAGCTTTCCAAATTTTTGATGTAAAACCACAGCCAAAAAACAGGTGGTCAGTATCTTCAGCAACAATATTGCAGAAAACACACCTCAAGTCCACAGTAAACCCTCTACTACATAATTTCACCTTTGTCATCAAAGCATTTCTGAGAGTCTTCCACAAGGAGAAATTGAGGCTATGAGACGTAAAGCTGTTCCACACTCTTGAATACCATCTAAATTCAGAGTTACCTGTTTCTCCAATAAGTGCTTTGTAAATGCAAGCAATTGAATGCCTTTCATGTTTTGCTGTCCATACATAACCACCACCAACAGATGGTAACTTGTAGGCTTTCACAGACTCCCATAGTTGATTGATGTTAGGGTTGGAGGTGTAAGGCAACATAATGACACCATCAACACAGTAATCATTAGCACTTGCATTAATAGGGATGCCAGTTTGAATTACCTGATCATAAGTAAGCATGTCATACAATATCACACCTCTTCTCACCCAAGGATCAAACCAGAACCTTGCAACACAGTCAGGGGAAATGATCAGCTGGACATGGGGAAGTAGAATGCTTCTTAGATTTAGGATGGCTCTCCACACCCAGCCACACAGAGGAGATGGATCCATAAGCCAAAAATGTCTATTTCCAAGGTGATGTTTCCTAGCCCACTTTACCCAAATGTTAGGCCTGTCATTAATCAGATTATCAAAGTGCTTAGAAAAGGCAGCTTGATTCCAAATAGGCAAACACTTAAACCCCAACCCACCAAGTTTAAGTGGTTTTTCCACTTTGGCAAAAGCAATAGGAATAAGTTTGGTTGAGTACATATTTCCAGTCCAAAGAAAGTGATTCATAGCTTTCCTAATTTTCTGCAGTAGAGAAGATGGCAGCAAAAAGCATCTGCTCCAATACACTGTCATTGCCTGTATAATTGATTTGATGATAGTTGTTCTACCAGCCTGAGATATCTTGTTGCTTGCCCACCTGTTCATGGCCTCAGTAATTCTTTCAAAGAGTGGTAAGCACGCACTGGTCCCAATTTTCCTCGATGACAATGGAATTCCCAGGTGTATGGTACCATCAGGAAGGTTGGGAAGCTGATAATCATGAAAAATGGTCCGCTTATCAATCTCATTTAGACCAGCCACCAGGAGGTAAGACTTACTGCTGTTGACCTGAAGACCAGTGCAATTCTCAAAGGAGGTTAGAATGTCTTTGAAACAGTTTATAGTGGAGACAGTTGGCTTCATGAAAAGAATCACATCATCAGCAAAGAGCAGCGAAGTAATGTTAGGATTCCTGCATTTGGGATGTAACTCAAATTTATTCAGTCTGACTTGCTTGTTTATAAGTTGAGTAAAAAATTCCATGACAATAATAAACAGATAGGAGGACATTGGATCCCCCTGCCTGATTCCCCTTTTACTTCTGAAATAACCAACATTGCCCCCATTATAACATAGGGAGTAAGATACAGTGGATATACACGTATATATCCAACTAACAAAATGGCAAGGAAACCCCATTAAACTCATAATACCAGTTAAAGCTTCCCAACACACAGTGTCATAAGCTCTTCTGATGTCAAGCTTCATCATAGCTCTAGGAGATACCTGGCTACGACCATACCCATTTAGAAGTTCGTGAGTGACCAACACATTGTCGAGGATACATCTATTGTTCAAAAAAGCAGATTGATTGTCAGATATAACAGATGGAAGCACAAGCCTGAGCCTTGAAGCAATGACTTTAGATATGCATTTGTATATTATGTTACAACAAGCAATTGGGCGAAAGGAATGTAAAGTTGCAGCATGTTTTACTTTGGGCACTAAACACAGATTGGTGGCATTGATAGGTAATGGCAATTTATTATGAGAAAAGAAATTATGCACTGCAGCTAACAGGTCATCAGCAACAATATCCCAACATTTTGTAAAAAAGACAGCATTAAAGCCATCAGGGCCACCACAAGAATCTCTCTTCATTCCAAACATAGCATTATATATCTCTTCATTTGTCACCGCTGAGGATAACAGCATCGTATCATCAGCAGTCAAAACTGGCATAGGGGTATTCAAGAGCTCATCTATAACTGGCGTCACTGTTTCATTGGGGGAAAAAAGGTCAGTGTAATGCTTGAGGAAAGCCTTGTCAATGTCATGGGGATTATTTAATATGGAACCATCATCACACTGAATTTGGTAGATGTTTCTTTTGGCATTTTTAATTTTAAGGGAGGTGTGAAACAACTCAGTGTTCCTATCCCCATGCAGATCCCACTCTTTCCTCAACTTTTGTTTCTTCATACTTAGCTCAGCAGTTAGGGCATCAGATAAACGCTTCGTTAACTCATGTTCCTGTTCTGAAAAGATAATATTACCTGGATCTTCAAGCATCCTCAGCTGGATTGTTGATAGCTCTCTCTGCAAGACAGAAGAGTACTTGTTACCATCACCATACTTGTTCTTGGCCCATTTCTTTAAAGCTTCCTTGGTGGCCTTCAGTTTGCACTGCAATATAGTCATTTTGTTACCACTTTGAGGACATTTCCAAACTTTAATAACTAATGGCATAAATTCTGGATCATTTATCCAGGTATTAAAAAATTTAAAACTTGAGTTTCTTTTAATGGCATCACACTGAGGAGCTAAGAAAACAGGAGAATGATCTGATAGAAGTGGGGGAAGAATATGATTTAGGGAGTTGGGGAATTGCGTTAAGGCTTTAGTGTTTTGAAAAGTCAAGTCCAATCTACTCATGGTCCTCACACCAGAGCGACTTTTGTTATTCCACGTATACTTTGGTCCAACAAACGCTGCTTCATGTAAATTTGAGGTAGTTATGGCAAGGTTGAGAGGGGCAATGTCAGAGATTGAAAGTGGTTTGCCACCACAGCGGTCGTCAGCAGACAGCATGCAGTTAAAGTCACCCATGACAAACCAAGGGTGAGTTTCCTGCCTAAGATGAGGTAAATACTCAAGCATTTCCTGCCTTGCAGTAGGGTGGTTATCTCCATAGATGAAGGTCAGGTAAAAGGATGTAGAGGTTGAATGGTGTAAAGCTTGAAAATGGATGAATTGCTTATGGGATAATATTGGGGTTAGGGAGTATAAGTTGGGATCAGACAGCACCAAAATTCTTCCATATGGTGCCTCATCTAAATTATGATGATAGCTCCATAGTGGGTTGATAAAGTTTGCTGCTTTGAGGGTAAGATCTTTGTTGAGTTTGGTCTCAAGAATGCCGAATATGCCTAAATTATTCTCAGAAATTAAGCGTTTTGCTTGCACAAGTTTGATTTCCAAATGTGCTCCTCGAATATTCCAGAATCCAAAATTTTGTAACATGGGATATTAAGGTAATGGATTTTGAAATCGCGTAGACCTACGAAGGCCTGAGTTAGGTGTTTTTTCTTTATCAGGTAAGGTTTCTCCATATTCAACATAGCAACCTTTATCAAAGTCAGTCAAAGATTTCTCCTTTTTTTTCCTGACATTGCAAAGGTTAATATTATATGGGATTGGAGTGTTGAGATGGTCTTGGTGAGGATGATCATGTTGTTTTAGATAACCAGGCGGTGGTATGATGTGTGAGTAAAGGGTTTTGGGTAGGTTGCTTGGGGGTGTGGATTCAACAGTAGCATGCATACAGATATTGTGTGCATGCGTAGCAGTATTTTGCTCATGAGGTAGAATCTGACTATGGGAACAAGAAGCATTTTCATGAGAGGTTTTATTTTCCTCGTTGCAGTATATTAATGAAGGCACAGATATACCATCCACTGTGACATTGTTATCAATAATGTTTGCATTTCCTATTGAATCAGGTACCTCCTTTTCTTTTTGTTTTCCTTTTCTCACTTCCTTTCGTTTTGTCCTTCCACTTACTACCAGCTCCTGAACAAGCTTGCCATACCTATCTGCTAGATGATAGTTTGCATCTAACTCAGCAACATCACAGTGTTTAACATTGTTCATGTTGTTCACAGCATGCATTCTCTCATTAGCCTCAATACCTTCCTTGCAGGCAATAACAGTTGTTCTAATTAACCGTTCATCTTCTTTATCACTTCCTCCTTCCTCACACTGATCTTCATTTACATCACTTACTTCTTGCAAAACTTGGAATTTATTTCCTAACTTCATTCCCATCACCTCAACAACCTCTCCTTCTTCAACTTGCTCCTCCATATTTCCTTCTGTATTCAGTGTTGCACTTCCTTCTTTCCTTGTTATATTGTCACTTCCATTCCTTGTATTACCTAACCCAGTATTCTCCTTTCTCTTAATTGACTCATTTTTCCTTTTGTTTCCATGTTCAACTTTCTTCCATATCCTGACAGAATTATTTTTGGCATTTTTAACATTTTGTTCTTTCTCTGCTGTGTCTTTTTCTGGTACTTGTTTTGGTATGGTATTCTTTTTACTATTCAGATTTTCATCTATCATAACACTATTCTTGCAACTTGAAATGTCGTGCCCAAATACCTTACAAGAAGTACAAGCAAGTGGTCTCCACTGATATTCCACAAATACAGTTTGCCTTGTTCCATCCTTGCACAGTACTTGGAAGTTGTCCACAAGGTCAGAGATAGGGGTCACTTCCACCAATGCTTTTGCGTAGGTTAGCCTTTCCATTTTCTCCGTACTTTCATCTAGACATTTTACACTTCCAATTCTTCCTGCAAGCCAGTTGATACCAAGAGGGGACCATGCTGCTAGTGGGATGTTGTAGATATGTATCCATACTGGCACCGAAGTGACCGATCCACACACGTTACTTACCGTGGGGTCCCATTGTTTAATAATAAACAATTTATTCTTCATTATTATCGGATCATCCTTGATGATCTTGCTCCGATCATCCTCATCAGAAAACAGGAATAGGAAGACAACACCATCAGACTTGACTTTTAAATTTCCTTTCAAACGCCACACACGCTTGAGATGTTGAACTACCGCAGTAAACGACAGGGGTTTATCAAGGAAGAACCCGACTAAATAATCACACCATATGCTTTGCCCTGCTTCCTGAACAACATCAGGTAGAACAAGCGCATCACCATCAAACTGATTAATAAAGTTAACAGGTATGTACTTCCCCGCATTACGTGGTTTATTCTTGAAAAGAGAAGTCCATGTCTGTTGACTAGAGGTAACGGGATGGGTGGAAGGCTGTGCTAACTTGGAAGTATCAGAGGAACGGGAGGGAGCATCAGTAGGCACAACCAAAGAGGTAGACTGATGCTTTGGAGGGGGTTCAGGTTCAGGTAAGGACGACACAAGGTTAGGGGTTGAATGGCCTGCAGCGGGTAGAGGAATGATGTGGGATGGGTGGCCTGGAATGGGACGAGGAGAAGGGTGCTCTGCCATTAAAAAAAGTGAAATTGAATAATTAATGGAATTAAATTCTTAGTTGAACGAATGGGAAATAAATTGAATAAGGATTTGAAATTTAAGTAAATAAATTAGAATAACTTATAAAAGAATTAAAATGCATGAATAAAATATGCTTGGGTTATAAAGAAGCATAAGGCTTGAGTTAAAATAAAAGAAGAATATATTCAAGCTTATGATGAATGGAATTGTATAAAACAATAAGTTGTGACTTATTAAATTGAAAATGGAATACAAAATCCAAAATAAATATTGTTTGATGTTTTGGATAAAGAAATGAAAATCCATACTTGAATTATAAACTAAATTGGACTAAGAAAGAATTAAATGGAGTGATATTTGGAATTAAAATTCAAGTGATGGATTATAAATAAGGGAAGATCTAACTGATAATAAATTAGTTAATAAAATGTGTAAATGGGAACGTAATATAGTTTAATAGAAACTGAATTGTGAGTTTATGATGAAGTTTGGAAATAAACTCAAGTTATTAATTAAAATTTAATGTGAAGTGTTAACAAATTAAATGTAATTGGGAATGTATCGAATAAAATGTAAATGGATTAAAATAGCAATGGTATGAATTGCAAATAAAAATCCGAATAGGTGAAAATAAATTGGAAATGGCATTGTAATAAATTGAACGAGTTAAATCTGGAAAGTTAAATTTTATAATAACTAATCGAATAAATTTGTAGTTTGAAATGAGATTGGATTGAGATAAAATCAAATTAAATTGAAAAGATAAATTTATTTGCAAAATGAAATGAGTTTAAGAATAGAAAAAAAAGGGGATTTACTTGAAAATAAAATGGATTGGATTTAAATCAAGTAAAAATGAATTTCAATTGAAGTAAAATTCGGTGAGTTGCCGATAATATTTAATGGAATGAAAATGCTTAAATAAATAATTGTAAACCATTTAAATTATTAAGGGATTGAAATAACTTGAGACAATAAGGAAAATGAATGTTTCAAGTTTATTAGAATGGTTTAAGTGAATGTGGATAAACTAATTAAATTGAATAAATAAATGATAGAATAAATAAGTATCAAATGAAATATGGTTTAAATAAGTTGAGAAATGGTTATAAAATGAAATAGCTTGGATTATCTTCGAGCTAAATAAAATAGTTTGGAATAAACAAATTTGGGAATGGAATGTAAATAAATGGATTGTAAATGAAATTTAAATGGAGTATGTCGAGCTAAATAAATGCTTGTGAATGGATTAAAATAAAAAGGAAATTTAATTGGTAATGGAGATGGAACCTAAGTTGTTAATGGTTGTGAATGGACTAGTTTGGTTAATAAAATTGAAATGCAATGAAACAGAAAATATATGGATTGTGAATAAATCCGAAATGGAATTGAATTCAGTGTAAGTTGAGTTGGAGTCAATTTAAATTGATTATAAAACTCAAGTGCTTATTTATTCACATAAATCTCGTCAAATTGCAAAGAATAAATTGTTATTGAATGTAAATAGAAGTTATTAAGATGCCTTGGATGGATAAGAATAAAATAAATTGGGTTTGAAAGAAATTGAATTAAATATGAGTTTAGTTTGCTTAAAAATAAATTAAATGTAAGCAATTGAGTTTTAAACCATTCAAATTAATGAAGTTATATACGAATGGATTTAAAAACATTCACATTGGATGGGAATGGTTTATAAATTAATTGAAACAGATGAATTGGTATGAAAACTATATAAATCGCTTACGGAAAAATGTTTGGAATGAGTTTCTTTTAGGATTCATATGTTTTAACTATTTCAACTAAGTGTAATGTAGTTAAACTTCATTTATATGACACTTACATGTTTAAATTGAGTAAGTACAGGTACCTGGAAGCCGTATGGCTGGATTTGGGTTGGGCTATTTGCTAAAAATAATTAGCTGCTTGCTTAAAATGCTAAATAAGGTACGCCTACGCAATAAAAATAGGAAATATTAACTGTTTTTGGTTTTTCCAACCGTGTGGGTCGATGTATATATATTTATCTCTTTTGTCAAATTGCAAAAGCTCATCCGTACAAAGGAGACTCTGCCAAAAATTTTCAGAAATTTTGAGAGTTAGAAATTTTTTTTGAAAATTTTGGAAAATTTATTACCAACAAAACAATTTCAAAACTAGAAATTGAAATAAGTTAGTTAATGAAATTAATTAAAATAATGGCATGAATTAGTTATAAATGAAAAATAAAATTTAACATTTGGAGTTGAAAATAAATTGAATTCGTATGAAAATGAAAGAATCAAATTGAATAGAAATAGATATAAACTAGAGTCGGAAATGAAAATAAATATAGGAAACATATAAAATGCTTATATTAACTTAAGAAGGGAATGGTGAATTCTTAATTGGAAATTGATGCTACAAATATATTCTAAGATAATATTAGAATGAATAGATATTGGTGTTTTGTGAGAAAATCGATAAAATGTTTTGGAATATTGTGATTGGATATTAGTGCTAAGCAGGATATGCAGGTGTTATAAAGGGAAAAGGAAAATTGATTTTGATTTCAGGAGATAAATTTGAAATGCTCGACAAAAGGTATGTATTTAAATTTGGTATGAAATTTGATTGGGATTTGGATTGAGCTACTTGGCCTTTTTGTTTTATTTTTGGATTTGGGAGGCCGTAGAGCCATTTTGTAGTTGTACCGAGTCAGCCGCGCAAAGGAGACGCTGGCGAAATTTTTCGGAAATTTAGGGAGTTAGAAAAATTTTGAGAAAATTTTAATAACTTTAAATTTGAATTTAAGTTTAAATTTGAATTGATAAGTAGGTGATATTGATTGGGACTTATGGATAAGTTGAAAAATTAGAAAGGAAGTTGGGGTGTCCTTGATTAAAAGATTGTTTTGGCAAGTTGTTAAAAACTATTTGGATTTGAAAGGAAAAAGTTAATGGGTATTGGATCATTCTTCCTAATTAGTAATTTCGGGGACGAAATTCTTTTAAGGGGGGAGGAATGTGGCGACCCGAAATTTTTAAGCAATTGAAATTGGAATATTCAATTGATTTTGAATATTTAAATGTTAATTTTTAACTTGAATTCAAATATCACCAATGACTTGATAATTAAATTATTGAATTATATAGTTTAAACATGGAATCATATAATTTGAAATTGGATAAAACGCTGAATCTGGAGTTTCAAGCCTATTTAAAATAATTCGAAGGCTTATAAAATTTATATTGATAGCACCGAAGGTAGTGAAAGTGTTAAAAATTGAATTTGTAAGTGTTTTGATCGGTTCTAAAATTTATATCGTTTAAATTTGAATTTAAAAATAGCCTTCTGAGGCACAGTCTTGGATTTCGACGGAACCAGTTCCATTGGATCCGTAATATTGTGTTATTCTCGAGTTTCAATTTTCATAGCATTTGAAGTGCTTGTACGAGCGTACGATAAGTAAATGCGCTGAAATTTAATTGAGAAAAAATAAAATAAAAGTAAAATAATAAATATAAGGGTAAAATCAGCAACCATCTTCTTTCTGAGCGAGCCGACTTTCTTTCATCTCCGTGTTCCCTCTTTTTATAACAGCACGCAAACATCCTCTGAATCAACTTTTTATCAGCCGAAACTTCGTTCTTTTAAATCGAAAAAAATCTTCTCCCTTTCTCTTCAATTAAAAATCAAGTTCATCTTTTTAAACGAAAATCAGTTCGTTCAATAAGGAAAGCAAGAAACAAATATGGCCAAATGTTTTTCCTCTCCTCATCCCCATTTTCAAATCAGTTCGTTTTCAGAAAATAAAAATAAAAAATGGCGTAATGAAATTAAGCTCGCAAGAGGGGATACACGGTTAAATCGCGAGCAAGGCCAAGCGTTGAGGCACGACATGGGAGTCGCGACCAGGCGAGGCGACTCAGGGTTTCTCACGACTTCGGCAACGAGATGTTGAGGTGGGTTGAATCTGGTTGGTGATTGGGAATTCACGATTTGGAAAGGCGCGACTTTGGGGGAGGCCGCGAGATTGACATTGGAGTCGCGGTATCGTATTGGGCTGTTGATCGATGCCGCGAGTTCGCGAAGGGGGGGTTAGGGTTTCCATGGCGTCGGAAGGCGGCGACAGCTTAGGGCTACAGCAGTAAGGTAGCTTATTTTGAGCATTTCCAATTTAAGTGTTTTCAAGCTATAACTGGTAAAAAAAAGAACCAAGGCAACTTTGAAGTTATTTATAAACTAAATTTCTATGAAAACTATATGAATTATTTTATATGCAGTTGAAGAAAATATAACAAATACAATCTACTAATCTGCTTAGGTGATTAGTTTGTTTAATTTACTCATTTACGTATTTAGTTATTAATAATATCTATTGCAGAGAATTTGTTTAGAATAAGTTATTAGTCCAAATTAAACTATTAGTTAATTAAATGTTAAAATGAAAAAAAATAAACTGGTATGAAATATATATATAATTTTAAAGTGTTGAAGAATTTATAAAAATAGATTTAAAACATGTTTAGGCTATTTTATTTGAATTTATATAGTTTCAAGAAGAAATTAAGAGAATTGATAAAATTTAATTATTGGTTTGGATGAAATTTATAACGATAATTTATTAACGATTAGTACGAATATTAATAAAACTGTGTATTTATACAAGGTCGTAAACTGAAAAGAAGCAAGATGGTGTAGTTGTGGGTTGCAAAACAGGAGAAAAAGGTGAGTTAATCTCACTCAGTTAAATTTAAATTTAAATGATTAAATTTAAATACATGTTTGAAATGGTTGCATTGATTTATGTGCTGTAGTGTGGAATATATTTGGAATTGGCATTTTATATTGTGCTAACAGCTGTGGATGCAGGGAAAACAGATTGGAGGGATCCAACTGGACCCCTCAACTTTATTTAATTATTTAATATTCTCTGTTCTGAATATTTGATATTCTGTAATGAATTATGTGGAAATATTGAATGCTATGGCTTGATTGTTATAATCGGGAAATAATGAATTACCAAATATATAATTTGAGTTTGGGAATGAAAATAAAAGAAGTAAAATTGTAAGTAAAATAATTATAGGAAAGTTGAATAAATTTATGAATGAACTGGAAAGGAAATAAAGTAACTTTAAAATTTTAATAAATAGATCTTGAGTATGGGAAGGAAAATTTAAATATATAGAGAGTTAATGAAACTTAAATTTCAATGTTATTGTTTAAAAGAACAAACATTTATTTTAAATTGAGGATTTAAATTATTTACGAAGCATAAAGAAGAAATTGGGAATAACCTGAAATTTGTATATTTCAGCTAAAGGATTTAAAAATCAAACTGAAAATAATAATAAAGTCCATAATTAATGAATTTTGAAATGAACTGATAAGTAAAGAAATTTATTTCAAATGGAATAAATTGGGAATCAATTTGGAAAATTGATTTAAGTGATTGAAGTTGGAATTCTCCCTGGATAACCAAGTATGTTTTCAAAGTAATTTTTTTAAATATAAGTTAAAAGATTAAAAGTGGTTTTAAAAAGCAAGTTTTGGGAAATTTCTCATTTCTAATATTTAAATTCTAAAGTAAGTATTTTCTCTTAATCTGTTATAGTAGTAATTATTTAAAGAATGACTTCATGTTATGTTTTAAAAGTATAAATCTAGTTTTATATTTATTAAGTAACCTTATTTTCAAATGTTCATATAGTATGTATTTTTAACAAATTATTGAAGTAATTTAACTTAAATGTTTAAAGTATATTTCAAAGTAAAGTGTTTAAAAATTATTTTTCGAATCTAGTTTTGTGCTTGGTAATTTCAGTGGAGATAGAAAATATTTGGGAAAGTTTATTCTGAAAGGAAAGGTGGTTTTGAAACTGTTTTCAAGGGTTGAAAATAGAAATATATATTGTGAAGATATTTTTGAGGTTAATAAATAATTTGGGAAATTATTTATTATTTGATGGATGTTTGTGAATGTTAATTGATAGTTAAATAACCGACTATCAATATTGGCCAACTGCGTTGATCGTTTCGAAGAGTCCGGGATCGAGATTAATTTCTCGAAAACCACTTCGATCCGGTTTGTACGTTTCGTGAAAACGATTTTTGGATTCGAAGATGGAGCAGTGAAGTGCAAGGACTAGTCGCTACTAATCCTGAGGATATTTCCAAAATGGATGTAGTAGGAATAGTGCCTTCGGTTCCGTTCGAACCCGGGACGGACTTATATGGATGAATGCTTACGAAACATCGTTAGGTGGACGATGGGCATTCTAAGGGATATTGTTCTAAAAAGGTAACGCTTAGCCTCAAGCCTCATCAAATGGGAATGACTGAAAATCAGGGGTTATGCAGCAAGGCTAGGTGGGTAGCACCCAAGCAGGGTGAGGTCATTCCAGTCTAGATGTCCCTTTTTATTTCGGCTTAGTGGTTGCTGATCCCAACCGCGGGGTGATCTCACTCGGGACTGTCCAATAAGGGATGGTTCCGGCCTTGTGTTATAGGGGAGCGGGCGTACTCCTCGGTACGGTGATCTAGGCCCCGTACTGTGACAGGTGGTACCCCAGTGCCTAGTCATTGTTTGGAAATCCATTCTCCCTACGAGCCTTGTACGAGTTTTGTTTGTATTACCCACTCTGTGGCTAGTAGCTGGAATTTAATCATGTAACAATTTCGGCTATTTTATAAGTATTTGTATATAGACCCTATTATAATATCAGAGAATTTCTATAAAAATTGTTTTAGCTATCGTAAGGTAAAAACCCGACATGTTTATTTGTGGAGTGGTCTTACGAGATGCTTTTGTTTTCAAAGGATTTTTGAAACTTTAATAATCAATTGGGTGTGATTTTCTCACGCTGGTATTCCAGAATGACTCGGGTGTTATTTAACTGTAATGCTCGGGTCAGACCGAGTATTATAGAATACAGGATATGATGTTGTGGAGCTCAGGAGACGAGCTGGATGACGATACGTACTCCCGTACTTGTATATATATATTTTTCCGCTGTATTGAGATGCTATGTATTCAGTTGTATTGTATTGATGTGAGCGGTGACTGATGTACTCTGATGATGTAATGTATGTAAACAGATATATTTGATTTTGAGTAAAGATTATTTACTATCTATTATATTTTATTCCGCTGCGATGGTTAGATTCTGATGTTGATTTTGTTTTCTCTTCTTCTACCTCTTCTTCTTTAACCCAAATGGTTCGTATTTCTGTACAACTTGAGTTGATTTAGGTAGAATAGTGTTGACTCAAGGGGTACGGATTTGTGGGTCGTTACAGTTTAACAACACTTCAAAGTACATGCCCCAATAAAGTTGGATGTCATTCCTATTTCGTCCATAACTTAAAGGGAGAAAATATAAAAACCATCAATTCTATAAATCGAAAAATCAGCGAGCTAAGTATATGCTCCTTTATACTTGTTTCTAAATAATAAAAACCATTTCATACCAAAACTTCCCTTAGAAGTCAGACTTGTACATATATATATATATATATATATATATAAATATATTTCATGGTTTTCAAAACCTTTTTAAAACACAAATTTCCCAAATTGAGAAAAACTATTTTCTTGGTAAAAATCATAATCAAGCTTTCACTGATATATACATACAATATTAAAGGATTTAAAGAATTAATCTTTTATAAACCAAAATTTCTTAACATGACCAATCTAGTGGTATACGTATTTCTTTAAAATTAAAATTTCAAAACTTTCCGAAAACACAAAGTTTCAAAAATAAATCTTTGGGAAAAGAAATTCTTTGAAACCCCTTTTTCCAAAAATCTAAGGCATTTTCAAAATGCACTTTGTTTAAAAAAATTCTCCCTCAAGTTTTAGACTAAGGAATTGACATTAGTTATTCAAATAAAAATATGCTTTGCCATCAAAGAGGTGATCAATGAATGCACCCTAGCGATAATTGCTTCTGGACAATTGTGACATACAGAGTCTACTTTCCCATCCATCTGAAATAATTGTGTGTCTCCTATTGAAAGTCAAAATACAAAATCACAAGGTAGCTAGAATCTCTATCATTAAGTCGAACACGTCCAGTCTTCGAGATTCAGCCATATGTCATACTCAGGCTCTTCATCAAAAACACTTTATGCATCGTCAACATTCCATGGAGTACTTTGAAGTCGGTGTGAAAATCTTAGCTTTAAGGTACTTCTAACTTATAGTTGCTTTGCTCATTCCTTAGGTGGAACTACAACTATTTCTATTGTCGGAACTTCTGGAATCTAGCATAAAAATATAATATTACTACATAGAAAAGTACGAATTCTCTTAATTTATCTTAATCCCTCTGGTCTACTAACCTAGTGCTTTGATACCAAATGTAACAACCCATACCTTAATGAGACTAAATTTCGATAAAAATCAAAACCCAAATTCAGCAAAGCACAGATCGCTGGATTTGGTAGCTGCATATTAGCATGAGCATTATCGGAAATTGATAGAAATCTAAACTCACAGCGGAAACAATAATAGGATAAGAATGCTGACCATGACTGCTACCTTGAAATTAATGGTATTCCTTGGATAGCATATTGTCGCATCAGCATTGAGCATGAGAGAAAAAGACTTTCCAACAACAAAGCATATCCAGATTTAGTGGCTTGTTTCTTTAAATCTCTCATGTGGGTTGTAATGAGAAGAAGGGTCTGAACAACGCTCTGGTGATTGGAAAAATATAAACTATCAATAACATAAACTTATATCGATAGGTTTCCATTTAATTGTTATATCCATTAAGGTTAGCAGATCTAACCTAACCTTGCATTGCACACACGATTACATACTCACCCCTTACCAAAGTGCGAAATACTAATGAACCCATATCAACCACCCAATACTTTCAAAACAATTAGCCACTTAATACTTCTAAATATGAAGTGGGCTTCTATAATAGTTTAAAAGATAAATAGGTAGACTCCGTAGTTTACGACCTTAGTTGAGATAGACCCCATCATTTAAGACCTATTCCCAAGGTGGCTTTCTAACAATGTTGTCAATGGGTCCTAGCCACAAGACCTCCAACCACTATTTAAGGCTTTTGACATTTAATGTCCAACCATTACCGCATTAGTCTGATAAAATCATAGTCAGTAATAATAAGTACCCAAGCCACTTAATACCTTTTTTTAGAAAATAGGCCGACTCTGGTCATTTAAGACCTTAACTAAGGTAGAAATCATTCTTTAAGACCTATCCCCACGACGTGCTCCTAAATGGTACTATTATTATTCGGCTTTAGAAATGTAAGAGACTGTACCCAAGGCACTTAATACTTCCCAGTGTAAAATAGATAGACCTCATCATTTAAGACCTACTTCTCGAAGCATGCTCCTCAATGGTACTATTTAGTTGTCATTGCTTGAAATTCCCATTGGGCTACTTAATACTTCTTTTATACGAAAGAAAGAGACTTTATAGTCACTTAAAACCCCAAACCTGAAGCGAACCCTTTCCGAGATTCCTCTCACTCTTTAATTATAAATATGGCATCTTATTAGGTTACCTCTTTCGGTAGGGAGGCGGAACCTTCATCCACTTTAGACCTCAACACTGAAGTAAACACTTTTTAGAGACATCCTCATTTATTTATTTATTTGAAATCCCACTAGGTTAGTTACTTAATACTTCCATTTAGGAGAGAGGCGGACCCTTCAGCCGCTTAAGACATCAAACCAGAAGCGAACCCCTATGGAGATATCCATCACTGCTCCTAATTCCAATTTTTAGACCATTTAATACTTTCCAATTAAGAATGTAGGCCAACCTCTCACGTCATTATGGATCTTTGGATTAGTGATATCTCATATCAGTAGTAAGTACACCCAAATGCTGATAGCCTTAAAAGTGAAGGGCAGTCTTTCGTTGAGTGACTTTACTGACCTCGCATCACTAACCTATTAAGTTTAATTAACCATCCTAAGTCTTTATTTATATTATCTTAGGTAGACATTGGACTTAGCTTACTAATTCCTTTTATTTTTTATTTAAGGCAATAAGATTTGCCTTAAATATTTATCTACCCATAAATCCCCGTTTAATTCTCATAAATATAAATTTGTCCATAAAATCCTAACTGACATTTTCTAAGACATTTACATATGATTATTAATTCCAAATTAGTAAACATTTATGTCTATTCCATTTTTATCAATTCAACTTCTTCATTTATCAGTTCCATTAATACTTTTATCCTATCAAATTATTGCAACTCCCATATTTATTACCATTTATTGGAGTTACAACCTTTTAAACTCTTTTCTCATTAATTAATTATCCTAAACACGAATATTAATGCAAGTGCCATTATTGGCTTTTTATTTAATTATTATAAGCACGATGACTACGTATAATATTTACTTTTATCAAACATGTTCTCGCTATGTACCTTTACTAGAATATACTTTTTCATGTTAAATTGTTTTGAATCGCACCTAAAAAGATTGTCCGTTATAATTTTCATGAATTAGTGCAAAACAAAAAAGTTAACTTTAAAATATAAAAGATTTCATCATTTGAAATTACAAGGGATAATCATTTCTTTTTATTATTGAAACAAACAGTGTAAACTACAATGATTCATACTTTACACATCTCTTTCTGTTTGTATCTATTTCTTATTAGATCAAATAATGTATCTTTCTAAAAGTGAAAGAAATCAAATTAATTTAAGAATATTAAATGGATCTAAATTCTAATAATTCTAAATACAAAAATGTGTACATTTATTAAGACTAAGCTAATAATCCAAATTTAACATTATTATACAACCAACTTCAGATCTGGAATAAATTTCATTTAAATTAATATTCTAAATTCATACTTTTGGGACTGATTTCCAGATCAAGTTGTATACAATGCTAAATCAATTCATAAAAATAATATGTAGGTGATATTTATTATATTTAGATCATATTGAATTCGTTGCATACAACTCATATATAATTATCCAATTAGGCATAAAAATTAAATGAACATTAACGGGATAATTTCATATTATAATAATCTATAAAATTCCTAGCCACCTTTTATCAAATATCCAGATCTAAAGTAGAATATTTTATTTGATTCATCTCTAAATCCTTTTTAATCTAAGATATATATATATATGTGTGTGTGTGTGTGTGTGTGTGTGTGTGTGTGTGTGTATGAAAGGGTATATACATACCTTAGAATTACATATCTGAGAAGAGATATGGGATTGAAAGAGAATATATATATATATATATATATATATATATATATATATATATATATATATATCAACTACCTCAAATATGCATATAATTGATTCTCTTCTCTTCTCCTTTTCATTAGATTTCTACTCTTCTCCGATTTGTATGAATATAGATACAAATATCTTATCTTTATAATTTAGAAAGAAGATGGAGAAGAAGAAATGGAAGAGCTTCCTACTACCTCCACAAAAATATGAGAAGAGAAGGGAGAGTTAGGCCTGAATTTGTAGGCACTAGAATCAACCAGAACCGCTCATCGAAGTGTATTACATTCGAGCTATTGCAGCCTAGGTTTATTGGAGCCGCCAGATCGCCACCAGTTGACCGTCCTTGGATGATCGATCGACCATTAGGGGTCAACCATCCTTAATGACGGGTTAGCCTATGGCCCCAGGTAATTCATATAAAAACATTGATTATTTCTTATCTAATTATGTTCATTTCGAATTCATTTTTCGTCCATAACTTCTTCGTTTTGACTCCGATCACAAAACTCCAAATATGAAAGTTGCTTAGAATTTCATCACTAATGCAATGGTGCAAGTTTCATGGTCAAATTCCTTTATTTCATAAATTCTATTTTAGGAGCCTAATTAATTAACTAATGTCAAATTATGGGGTGTACCAATTTACCAATTGGATGATCTTTCTATAGTGTAGCGTATAGTAGAGCTATTTTCAAATAGTTAGAGCGCGATTCATCTTGTAGAGAATCAAGTTTATAGTTCTCTTACAAATCACTTTGATATTAGAGAATACATTTTTATGCTCGAGGAAGAACGAAACAAGATCAAGTTGGTGAATGTGAGTACTATGGATAATCCTTCAAATATTATGACAAAGTCACTTCCTAATGACAAGTTTAAGCATTGCTCAAACTTGATCAATTTGATTTTAGTTGCTTGAGTGCCGTGGGTTGCAAGACCCAACAACTCCTTTAGTAACTTAGTTGATTGTTAAAGAGACCTGCATATTTAAATCGAGGTGGAGTGTTGTTGTTATGCGATTCAAATATGTGCCTATGGGTGCTTTAGATTGAGGATGTTGTATGGAGCTTCGTATTGGAAGAGTTGGGAAGTCGATTAGAGGAAAGGAGATAAAGATGATCAAGGAGAGAAGTTGATGAAGTTCCAGAAATAGGAAAATAGACGTTTGGATTCTTAAGCCAGATGTCTGAATGCCTGTGGAGTTTTAAGAGCATAAGAGTATCAAGCACTCAGACTTCTGACTTGATCACTTAAATGTTTGGATTCCTGTATTTGTCAAACCAAACACTTTTGCTAAACTTCTATGTTGATGGAAGTTCGATCCTAAGAGTTTGAACATATATCTGACACCCTTATTTAGACATTTGAGTTTCTACTATGAGATTTTTCAAGGATTTTGGCTGAGTCGAATTTTGGAGGGCAGTTTCGTCAATTCAGTGCTCGTTTCTTCCCTTTTTATTGTGTAGGTTCTTTTGAAGTGATTTGATGGTCTTGAGTGGTTGGAGCATCTATATATTAGGCTCTTAAACATCTTCCTAATAATGAGATTATATTCCAATAATTGAAATTAATAGAAACCCGAGCTAACTCAATTTAGGGGTTTTCATTTTTGAGTGCTCTAAATTGTAGTTCTTCAATTGAGAATTGATTAGAGAGAGCCCTCACATCTTATAACTCTTTAATCATTGGTTTGGCTTGTAATCTGTCCAAATTAGCAATAGCAATTAAATGGTTATTGGGTCTCCGTGGATGTAGGATACAAATCCGAACGACATTTGCAACATCCCATATCTAGAGGCCTAAAGCTAAGCGCTACAGATGCTGCAGTCATCTATAGTATTAATTTTTGTGACAAAATATGGTAATGATAATGGTATCAATAATATCAGAAGCATATGAATATGAACAAAATCACAAATTTAAAAAAAACAACATTTTGTTGATTACATCAAAATAATAATTCATATCCATGTTACATAATCCTTAAACGTTTCCCAGGCAATGATTAAATATATCATTTACAAAAACACCAAGAGCAACATATGACAATGCTCCCTTGATTGATCACAGAAATATTGTCATATCTGACTTAATACACAGTGGAACAAAACAATAAGCAATTCCTAAATTAGCTATCCGTCAGCCACCTGCTCATCTCCGGAAGCTTTGTTCACCAAAAGACTAAAACCTGAAAACCTCAACCCTCAGCCTACTTAAATCAATTTTGAGTACCCGAGAGTTAAAGGGGAAACAAAAACTTTGAGTCAAACATAAAGCCTACCGTGAGTAATTCTTTTACATCTCGGTTTACTTATATTAAGTGAGACCATGCCGCTTAGCGGAACAGGTTCTCATTCACTTATATCCTCTTTAAAATATATATTTTGCAAATCCTTTCGTGCAACCAAACTGGTTAATCAAACTGATTATATCGAAATAGCAATATCTGTTATGCTAAATAAATGGACTATCTATTCGTAAAAATAAGTAATATGTGAACTATCTGCCCACACATAATAGCAAGGTCCGTTGTGCTACTATTTGTTCATAAAACTGGGCTGACTGCCCGTGTACTGGACTAACAGTCTGAAATCTAGTCCGACTACCTGCAAGCTGGACTAACTGTCCGAATTAAAATGGACTAACTATTTGAATCATTTTCTTAGGGTTAACCACCCTTTAAATTTTTCTTGAAAACCTTTTAAAATGATTTAGTCCTTCAAATCATATACATACAAGGAAAATATATCTTTGGCTTTATTCTAAGCCACTTTTCCATGTTATATATATATATACTTCACTCAAAATAATGTTGATGACTTTTAATAAGGATTAGCTATCCTTTCTAAACAAGTTAAAGTTCTTTTTAACTTGAAAATTCTATGCTATCCTCCCTATTTAATATATTCGATGCCCTTTTTTAAGCTTTTAAACAACCCATTTGAAACCCTTAAAGGTAACCCCTTCAAAACGAAGTAAAACCTTTTACTTAATCTAGGCCGAAAGGCCAAATCTTACCTTTCGAAACCATTGAAGGACCCTTTCGAAACCATTAAATATAGCCTTTCGAAAACATTGGAAATGTTGAATATGCGCTTTGCGCTATATGATTTTTGTTTGATGATAATAAACATATATACATTGATATAAATGTATTTGGTAATGTACTATTTTGTTTTTCATAGTTTAAATAAATATTTGTTGAATAAAATTAAATTACACAGAATTCGAATTTGAATTCAAACAGAACAAGTTAAACAGATTTTGAATTCAAACAGAAATTTTATTCAAACAAATATTTTGAATAGTATGTATTTGGTTAGATAAATATCTGTTGAATAAAATTAAATTACACAGAATTCGAATTTGAATTCAAACAGAACAAGTTAAACAGATTTTGAATTCAAACAGAAATTTTTATTCAAACAAATATTTATTACAATTTTAAATAGTACAATTTCATGCTCTCACTATACATATACATTTTTGATTACAATTCACATTTCACATTTACAATTCACCTCACTACATATCACTCACACTCGTATTTATCTTCAACTTCATTCCAGTTTGAATCCAGCATCTGAGAAATCTGCAAAAATATTCACTAACGCAGTAAAATTGAAAAAGAAATATTTTTGCAATATAAAATAAAATACATTTTTGAAAATATGGTTTGCCTCAGTTATTTGGGTTGTTCGTCATCATTTTTGACTGTGCAATATCTGTGCATATCAGTATTTTTATCAGGGACATGTAACCATAAGTGGCTGCAATACACACGTGTACATTCATACACGTGTGCACTGCCTCGCCAACTCGTGTGCGCAGCCAAAAATAGCAAGCGTGCAAGCACAACATGAAAGGAATCGAGATAGTAAGGCAATGCGCAAAATCAAGACAGCATCAAACAGCAACAGTGAAGACTGCATAAGTGCTACAAGCCAAATCATCACAATGAACACCACTGACCAGTGAATACAACGTCAAGTTCAGATCAAACAACTCAAGACTCAAATTTCAAGGCTGCAGTGAAGCATGTACATGAGTGGACTGGACTACAACTCGAAAATGTACACAAGTGAAACCAGAAAAATCATGACAACAAGTATGGTGAAGCACTGAACTCAAATAAACAACTAGCACAAGAACCAGAAAAACCAAAACAGTGCACCAAAGCAAACTACAAGATGTAGAGCAACAATGCACAGTGACAATTTGGAGTATTATATGCAAAACAACTTGTAGATCAAACATAATGGACTACATGCACTGACCAAAGAGCCACAATAATGAAGATAGCGTAGTGAAGTGAAACCAGACCACAAAGTCATGCCATGCACAGGTCAGGGCAGTGGACAGTACAAGTCAGAAATGCAGCAAACTCAAATGTCCAGTTATAACCACAAAACCATCAACACTGCAACTCAAATGTACAGGCCAGTGAACATAGAAGAGAATGACTCGAAGCAGTTGTGAACAAATGTGCAAATGCTCAAGACCATCAGTACACAGTGATGACAATATACAGATGAAAAAAAAAATTGACCAACTGCAACAATGCAAACAATAGACACAAAAGAATATGGACTGCAACAAACATGAAAATGAACCAAAGTAGTACAGCAGCTCCATGACCAAGTGATACAACAGATACTACCAGTGAAACACAAATGAACGAATATCACTATGAATCAACAATACATGCAGGTGAACATAAGTCTTTGAATCAAAACATAATCAAGTCCAGTTACTAGTTGCAGACTCCAAGAATATATACATGAACAAGTGTAGCATCTGTTACAGTGAAAAGCCTAAGTCAAGATGGAGTTACAACAATGCATCAGTGAGGAACACAACAACAATGAATACTGCAACATGACAAAATGTCAAAACCGCATCAATTACAAATGCAATGCAAAATGGAGTGAATGCAACATGGTGAACAACTAAAGTGCAACAAGTATTGCAGTAATGAATGCATCACATATACAACATCAAAGTGCAACAGAATGGATGCAGCAGTACCAAGTGATAGTGAAGATGGCCAGAGATGAAGACAGGGGCAAACACAAGATGGGCCGAAGCAGTGAAGTCAGCATACCCAAAGTCAAACATTATTCAGCATCAAGCCAAAGCCGTGATCTAAATTTCAATGTGTGACAAAGTCAAATATCACAAATCACGAAATCAATTCAAAGCCGTGTGAATCAAGCTACTAGAAATACGAAATTGACAAAGTCAGATTAATCCTCAGCATCAAAGTGTAATCGAACGACAAAGCAAGAATTTTGAAGCAATCAGTCGAACGCAAAAATAGGAAATCAAATCCTATTAAAACCCTAATCATCATCGGCATTTTTCATCATCGAGTTCAAGTATCAATTTAGAAAAGCAAAAGGAGACAGTACATACCGAATTCACAAAGCAACGAACTCGATCGAGCAACTGCAAAACATCCAATAGTCAACCATCAGAGAAGCAGCGAGCTAGGGCAACGTATAACAGATTAATTGAAGAATTCGAAGCCCTAATTGGAACAAAGAGCTGAAGCCCTAACTGGAACAAAAGGGAACGAAGCAAGCCGCCATTATTCTCACGAACGAAACAAAAGGGGATCGGGCTGGAGATAATAAAGAAAGGAAGTGGGCCGGTCTTAAAAATAAAAAGGGGGTTTTGTTTAATTATAGGCTTTTATTAATATTGTTAATTAGTTTAGGGTTATTTTCTATTGTTCTTAGTTATTGTTTTTATTTTTACGAATCAAAGAATTTAGGTAAATCACCACCTAGGTTTAGGTAGTGTCAGATTGTCTATTCTGAATTAGTTCAGTGAGCAGGGTGTGCGAGTTTGCAAAGCTCTATAGGCGGGAGCAGTGTTTGCGAGTGAGCGAAACTCTATAGGCGGGAGCAGGGTGTGCGAGTCTAGTAGAGTGTTTGTGAGCGGGAGCAAAAGGGTCTGCGAGTCTAGTAGAGTTGTTGTAAGCGTGATACTGTTTAATTCTAATAGAAATCTGTGAATGCAGCAGTAGGCAGGGGTTGCCGAAGCTGGGTAAATTTTGTGTGTGATTTACTTTTCAGCATATTTATTTCTGCAATTTATTTCTGTGTTTAAATCGAGAAAATTTGCTATAACCCTATTCACCCCCCCTCTAGGGTTAATCTAGATCCTACAAGTGGTATCAGAGCCCGGTTTATTTTTTATTTAACTCTAGAGTCATGAGTCTACAAAATAATGCTTTTTCTGAGGGGCAATCTATTGCTAGGCCACCTATGTTTAACGGGAACGATTATGCTTATTGGAAAGTTAGGATGAGTATTTATCTTAGTTCCGTTGATTATGATGTTTGGGATATTATTGAAACTGGCTATAAACCTCCCACTATAATCGTTGGTGGTACTGAGATTCCTAAACCTAAGGATAGGTGGGATGCTAACGATAAGAAATTGAAAACGACAAATGCCAAAGCCATGAATGCTTTGATATGTGCTCTTGATAAAAATGAATTTAATAGAATTTCTCATTGTACAACAGCACAGGAAATATGGCATACTTTGGAGGTGACACACGAAGGAACTTCTCAAGTCAAGGAGTCTCGGCTAGCCCTATTCAGCAATGAATACGAAAACTTTGTGATGGACAAAGGCGAAAGCATAAAGGATATGTTTGGACGTTTTTCAACCTTGGTATACAATGCTAGAGCGCTTGGGAAGGTATTCACTGAGGTAGAGCTTGTGAGGAAGATACTACGAGTTTTACCAATGAACTTTGAGGCAAAAGTCACAGCAATCCAAGAATCGAAAGATCTGAGCAAACTAAGCATGGAGGAGTTGATTGGCAACTTAATGACATATGAGCTTGAGTTAAAAGCAAAGGAAGAACGCAACAACTCCGAACCAAAGAAGAAGACGATTGCCTTAAAAAGTAAAGAAGAAAGCGATGAAGAAGATCCAATTGAAGAGCTTGCAATGGCTGTCAATAATCTTAGAAGATGGTCTAGATTCAAGCCACGCAAGAAGAAAACAAAGGGCAATAGGTCAAAAGATTCCGAAAATTCCGATAATGAACTGACATGTTATAACTGCAACAAGCCTGGCCACATCAAACCAAAATGCCCACTTCTCAAAAACAACAAAGAAAAGAAAAAGGCGAAGAAGGTATTTGCAGCGACTTGGGATGATGAAGAAGGAGAGGAAGCTTCGGATAGCAGCCCAGAGGAGGCTAACTTGTGTTGCATGGCAAAATCAGAATCAGAAGCAACCTCCGACGAATCTAGTGAGGCAGGTGAGTTTTCTTATAAAGAACTTGTTTTTATGTGTTCTGATCTTACTAAGGTAGTGGATACTCTTGAATCTAAAATTGAAAAACTGAAATCTGATAGGAGAGAATTTGCTCGTGAAAATTTTAGGTTAAAAACTGAACTTGAAAATATTCAAAACCTAGAATGTAAAAAATGTAAGATTTTAGATTCAGAATTATCAAAACTGAGGAATAACTTTGAAAGTCTTGAAAATGAAAACTTGAATCTTAAGGAAACCATCGACACTAGGAGAAAGGATTTTATTAATCGATGCACCTCACTTGTCACTGAAAATTGAACATTAAAAACCAAAGTCCAAAATCTTGAGAAATCTTTGAATAACTTTTCAAGAGGCGAAAAATCTTTCAAAATATTATTTGGAAATCAAATTTTTGCTAACAATAGAAAAGGACTAGGTTATGGAAAATCACAAGATGATGGTAAAGGTAAAAGTGTTGCTCGATCTGAAATAATTGGAAATCATGTTGAAAATCATAGTCATAGAAACACAAAATTTAATCAAGTCAATTTGATGTGCACGTTTTGTAGAGAATTTGGACATAATCGAAATAATTGTTGGTATAGACCCAAACACGTGAAAACTATACCAATTTGGGTTCCAAAAGGCACAAATATAAAATCGTTGAAAGTCAAACAAATTTGGGTGCCAAAAGGAACATATATAAATAGTTTTGAGTCTCCAAAAACATATTTTTCATATTCTGCCACTAACAACAATGGACCTATAAAAACAAATAGGTCACACAAATCTTTTATCGTGTAGGTGTGGTGGCAGGCTAAGGAACAACAACAGTGTTCTCTGGATTTCGGCTGTTCCAGAAACACAACGGGCGAGAAAACAAAGTTCCTTAGCCTAGTATAAAGGTGACAGAATCACAATGGGCAATCACGAAAAATTATCGTAAAGGTAAAACAGGTAATTGTTTTTAAAATGTGATTATCTGCACCATACTCTAAATTAAAATCAGCCAATATTGAGATGAACAAAAGATGATGATTTTGATGCTATGATTTTTTTTAAAAAATATTGACTAACCATCTTTAAAGAGAATTACTTGGAGTAATTATGATGGTTGACTGATTCGGACTTAATTGATATGATTTTTTGACTTGTTCTTATTTATGACATTAATTTGTGCTTAATTGATGACCAATCAGATTTTCAATTTTGAACTAATTTATATAAATTTGTTCGGTCAAATGCTGGTTACTCATGCTACACGTAGATATATTGGTTCTGACATTTTGATCACTGCTTGTAAATTTGCACGATTTCAAATTCATGAGAAAAAGGATTTTAAGAAATTGTTTTTGAAATAATTATGATGTTGATTGACTATTGATTACTCATGAAAATAATTGTTTATCCTCTGGTTTCTGAAATTAACATCATGATATTTGTTTGAGTGTTAACACGGCTTAAATTCAAAATTCAAAAGAATGATGTTTTGAAATTTTTGATGCACATCTCATGGTTTGATTCAACAAGTGAATATTGAGTGAAATTTATATTCAGATGCGGATTACACTGGTAATATAGTTGATAGAAAAATTATTAGTGTAACGTGATTAATTTTTGAAACATTCATTTGCTGCATCGTTTTTTTTTCAAAGAAAATGTCTGCATATGTTTCACTTGAAATAATTTTCAAATAGCAGAAAATTTTCTTATAAAACTCCCCTCAAGAAAATCATGTTTGACCATATTTACAGCTTAATCATTTTTGAAAAATTGATTTTATAATTTTTAATTTGATATTAAATGACAAATTTGACTAATCTGACTCCCTTTGATTATCGAAAAGATAAATAGTGATTGAAAAAAAGAGAGATGAGTGTTGATATTTATCATATATTATAACTCGAGAAAGTATAATTAGAAAATTTCTTTAGAATTTCATAACAAGAGTTATAAAAACTTTTTGTTGGGTAATAATTCCATGACCATTTCTATTTCTATCATCTTTCTATCGAACATCACTCATCAAGATCATATTTAGTATGTAAATTTGTGGTAGTTTACAAAGGAAATCATTTGTTCTTCAATATCTTTAAATCGGTGAAGGAAATTATTTGTGCTTCAATTTATTATATTCAGCAATTAAAAATAAATATCCAAAGTATTCACTCTCATTTAAAAGTCCTCACGGTCATGCATGGGTGAATTACTTGGATTTTTTGATTATGTGCTTCCATGCTCATTTAAAAGTCCTCACGGTTATGCATGTATGGAACGCATATTAAAATAATTGATTTAATAGACAAGTTGATTCTAATCCCATTTAAAAGTCCTCACGGTCATGCGTGGTTAGAAGATACTTGATTTTATTTTTTTAAAATTAAATTGGAATACTACTAATCTCATTTAAAAGTCCTAACGGTTATGCATGGTTAGTAGATATTCAAATTTTCAGAAATAAATATACCACAAATAAACATATCTATATGAATTTTTGATGATTCTATCTCCATCACTTCTGAAAGTGGAATATGCGCTTGACAAGGGTAATTATGATTTTTTGTTTGAGCTTTATTGAAATTTGATATTTATATTTAATTGAGTTAAATGTTTGATTCATGTCTATCACTTCATCCCTATTTTTATAACACTGTTATTCTTTTGCTGATAACAAAAGGGGGAGAGAAAAGTTAAGATTTTGTCAAATAGAATCAAGCAAAGGTCAAATAACTTTCAATTTGCATATAGGCTCATTTACATATTTTTATTTGTATGCATATATGTAGGGGGAGCCATATATGTAGGGGGAGTATCACATAAAAAGGAAGCATTCAAATAGGGGGAGCAAATGAAATTATCAAATACATTTAATATATTCAAAATCTTAAATATATGTTTGTTATCATCAAAAGGGGGAGATTGTTGAATATGCGCTTTGCGCTATATGATTTTTGTTTGATGATAATAAACATATATACATTCATATAAATGTATTTGGTAATGTACTATTTTGTTTTTCATAGTTTAAATAAATATTTGTTGAATAAAATTAAATTACACAGAATTCGAATTTGAATTCAAACAGAACAAGTTAAACAGATTTTGAATTCAAACAGAAATTTTATTCAAACAAATATTTTGAATAGTATGTATTTGGTTAGATAAATATCTGTTGAATAAAATTAAATTACACAGAATTCGAATTTGAATTCAAACAGAACAAGTTAAACAGATTTTGAATTCAAACAGAAATTTTTATTCAAACAAATATTTATTACAATTTTAAATAGTACAATTTCATGCTCTCACTATACATATACATTTTTGATTACAATTCACATTTCACATTTACAATTCACCTCACTACATATCACTCACACTCGTATTTATCTTCAACTTCATTCCAGTTTGAATCCAGCATCTGAGAAATCTGCAAAAATATTCACTAACGCAGTAAAATTGAAAAAGAAATATTTTTGCAATATAAAATAAAATACATTTTTGAAAATATGGTTTGCCTCAGTTATTTGGGTTGTTCGTCATCATTTTTGACTGTGCAATATCTGTGCATATCAGTATTTTTATCAGGGACATGTAACCATAAGTGGCTGCAATACACACGTGTACATTCATACACGTGTGCACTGCCTCGCCAACTCGTGTGCGCAGCCAAAAATAGCAAGCGTGCAAGCACAACATGAAAGGAATCGAGATAGTAAGGCAATGCGCAAAATCAAGACAGCATCAAACAGCAACAGTGAAGACTGCATAAGTGCTACAAGCCAAATCATCACAATGAACACCACTGACCAGTGAATACAACGTCAAGTTCAGATCAAACAACTCAAGACTCAAATTTCAAGGCTGCAGTGAAGCATGTACATGAGTGGACTGGACTACAACTCGAAAATGTACACAAGTGAAACCAGAAAAATCATGACAACAAGTATGGTGAAGCACTGAACTCAAATAAACAACTAGCACAAGAACCAGAAAAACCAAAACAGTGCACCAAAGCAAACTACAAGATGTAGAGCAACAATGCACAGTGACAATTTGGAGTATTATATGCAAAACAACTTGTAGATCAAACATAATGGACTACATGCACTGACCAAAGAGCCACAATAATGAAGATAGCGTAGTGAAGTGAAACCAGACCACAAAGTCATGCCATGCACAGGTCAGGGCAGTGGACAGTACAAGTCAGAAATGCAGCAAACTCAAATGTCCAGTTATAACCACAAAACCATCAACACTGCAACTCAAATGTACAGGCCAGTGAACATAGAAGAGAATGACTCGAAGCAGTTGTGAACAAATGTGCAAATGCTCAAGACCATCAGTACACAGTGATGACAATATACAGATGAAAAAAAAAATTGACCAACTGCAACAATGCAAACAATAGACACAAAAGAATATGGACTGCAACAAACATGAAAATGAACCAAAGTAGTACAGCAGCTCCATGACCAAGTGATACAACAGATACTACCAGTGAAACACAAATGAACGAATATCACTATGAATCAACAATACATGCAGGTGAACAGAAGTCTTTGAATCAAAACATAATCAAGTCCAGTTACTAGTTGCAGACTCCAAGAATATATACATGAACAAGTGTAGCATCTGTTACAGTGAAAAGCCTAAGTCAAGATGGAGTTACAACAATGCATCAGTGAGGAACACAACAACAATGAATACTGCAACATGACAAAATGTCAAAACTGCATCAATTACAAATGCAATGCAAAATGGAGTGAATGCAACATGGTGAACAACTAAAGTGCAACAAGTATTGCAGTAATGAATGCATCACATATACAACATCAAAGTGCAACAGAATGGATGCAGCAGTACCAAGTGATAGTGAAGATGGCCAGAGATGAAGACAGGGGCAAACACAAGATGGGCCGAAGCAGTGAAGTCAGCATACCCAAAATCAAGTCGAAGTCAAACATTATTCAGCATCAAGCCAAAGCCGTGATCTAAATTTCAATGTGTGACAAAGTCAAATATCACAAATCACGAAATCAATTCAAAGCCGTGTGAATCAAGCTACTAGAAATACGAAATTGACAAAGTCAGATTAATCCTCAGCATCAAAGTGTAATCGAACGGCAAAGCAAGAATTTTGAAGCAATCAGTCGAACGCAAAAATAGGAAATCAAATCCTATTAAAACCCTAATCATCATCGGCATTTTTCATCATCGAGTTCAAGTATCAATTTAGAAAAGCAAAAGGAGACAGTACATACCGAATTCACAAAGCAACGAACTCGATCGAGCAACTGCAAAACATCCAATAGTCAACCATCAGAGAAGCAGCGAGCTAGGGCAACGTATAACAGATTAATTGAAGAATTCGAAGCCCTAATTGGAACAAAGAGCCGAAGCCCTAACTGGAACAAAAGGGAACGAAGCAAGCCGCCATTATTCTCACGAACGAAACAAAAGGGGATCGGGCTGGAGATAATAAAGAAAGGAAGTGGGCCGGTCTAAAAAATAAAAAGGGGGTTTTGTTTAATTATAGGCTTTTATTAATATTGTTAATTAGTTTAGGGTTATTTTCTATTGTTCTTAGTTATTGTTTTTATTTTTACGAATCAAAGAATTTAGGTAAATCACCACCTAGGTTTAGGTAGTGTCAGATTGTCTATTCTGAATTAGTTCAGTGAGCAGGGTGTGCGAGTTTGCAAAGCTCTATAGGCGGGAGCAGTGTTTGCGAGTGAGCGAAACTCTATAGGCGGGAGCAGGGTGTGCGAGTCTAGTAGAGTGTTTGTGAGCGGGAGCAAAAGGGTCTGCGAGTCTAGTAGAGTTGTTGTAAGCGTGATACTGTTTAATTCTAATAGAAATCTGTGAATGCAGCAGTAGGCAGGGGTTGCCGAAGCTGGGTAAATTTTGTGTGTGATTTACTTTTCAGCATATTTATTTATGCAATTTATTTCTGTGTTTAAATCGAGAAAATTTGCTATAACCCTATTCAACCCCCCTCTAGGGTTAATCTAGATCCTACAGGAAAAACCTTTCCTTTCTTTTCTCTGAAAGTTTCAAAATATCCGACATCCCCCTTCAAAACACTTTAAATATTTCCTTTCGAAAAAAATAAGGAAAAATCTTTTCCTACAACCTTTTGAAACCCTGGGGAACCACCGCTTTCGAAACCATTCATTGAAACCTTTTGAAATAGTCAAAACTCAATCCTTTTAAAAGCACTTTGGATTCAATTTAAAACATGTGGAAACCTTTCGAAACATTCAAAATTTCATTCCTTTGAAACCATTGAAAAAACGTCTCGTTCGAAAACATTTGGATTTTGCCTTCAAGTAGAGCAAAAGGATTAGAAACTCATTATAGTCGAAAGCATCGGTTTCGAAACCTTTTAAAACTATCTATTTGGAAACCATTTGGGTTTTACTTTTCTTATAGAAAAAAGGTCTTAAAACATTTAAGTCGAAAGCTACTGCTTCGAAACCATTTCCTAAGTAATGAAGTGATGGTGTTGAAACCATCCCTTCGATAGCATTGGATAGGTGGCCTAGTTTTAGAAAACAAAACAACCTTTTCGAAACCATCTAGGTTAATAGGTAAAAAGGCTGCAGTAAAAAGGTTTTGACTTAGTCAAAAGTAATTACTTAAAAATAGAGGCGCAACCCCCATCGAAACCATTTTCATTAAATCATTTGACCTGGTCGAAAGCTACTTTGTCGAAAGCAAGCATGCGCATTTTCAATTTAAAAACAAAGTACTGCCTCAACCCCTTCGAAACCCCTGGTTTCGACCCTATACCATTCGCGCACGCTCAATTCATTACGTACCAGTTGCCCGATACCATATGCATTGGTCTCTACTATGTCGGAGGCGATAGTATGGAGGTGGAACTTAGTGCCGAAGGAGATGAAACAGTGGAAATCATGTAGCACACAATTCTTTTCACCTAACCTACTTTACGTGTCTAATTATGATTGGTTGCCTCTTTCATTACCAATAAAAAGTACTGCACTTTGTCAAAGCTGCCGACTTTCCAGATTTAGTAATTTAATTTACTTTAAAAAACTCCCCTTCTCCTCTTTAAATTTTATAAACATTTATGTCCCATATCTTAAATAATTTTATATAACCATTAAAACACTTAGGAAAAATCTAAAAAAAACTCCAGAAAATCAAATTATATATGTTTTTTAACATATAAAAATTTCAAACCCAAACAATTAATTATTTACTCGTAATTAATTTATAACCCAAAATACCATTTTCATTACTAGAAAATTCATACTAATTCCACGAAAATTCAAAAAAATGTGAATATTGGAACCCATCTCCAAAATAATATTTATGATCTTCATAAAAATTAGCAAGGCATTTGGATGTCATTTTATTGGGTTTTCACCTTAAAACATATCGTAAAATCAATATGAATATACATGAATCATCAAAATGTATATATAATCATTCCATCGTTCAAAATCAAGGAAAATCATTGCAAATATTTGGAAGTCATCTAAAAACCAAAAATACAATCAAAAATGAGATTTAAACATTACTCACCTTAGCCTTTGTGATTAAAGAGACTGAGATATGAATAGATTTGATTTGCTTAAATGTTTTCCTAGCTTTTCTTCTTCTTTTCCTTGTTAATGGTGGCTGACCTTGAGTAAAAAATTCAATTTTTTTTTTCAATTGAAAATGAATGTGTATAGGAATATACGGCATAAGGGAAAGGATATAGGAACAACCCCTTTCCTATTTTACGCTTCTCCTATTTCATACTAAACTCTTCTTTTAGTTCATGATTAAATGGCATGGCTACACCTAGATTAAAATCAAATCTCAATCCTCTAATCAACACATTATTTTATTTTATTTTGCTAATTAAATATCCTAAATAATGTTATCAAAAATCTGGGGTGTTGTAACATTAAACCTTCTGTATCTGTTTGCTTTTTATTATTTGATTTTGTTTGATATCGAAGTTGATTTTTAGTTTGCATTGGTATTCAAATTGGCTATATTAGGTTCTAGTTAAATCATTTCTGTTCATTATTGTTTATAAATCCTTCCCAACATTTTTCACTACATATATTGTTGCCCATAATGAAAATTAATTCTAAAGACTTTAGAATAGAACTTTTTACTGTATTACCAGCTAATGGTTATATATATGTATGTATCTATGTATCTATGTATATACATACACACATACCAACACACACACACACATATGTTTAGCTATCCAAATATTATTTTACAAACAAAAGTATCACATGTGGACGTGGACATGCTTTATGAAATATGTGTATTCGTATATATTTTTGAGGAAGATATGTTTTATTGGAATATTAATAATATTGGAAATAGCTCAACTACAATAAAGAGGTTAAGCTTGATTGATAAAGTAAATATAATTTGATTGACCTATGAAAATACACAAACAATATAAAAGAAAAACTTAACATGTACAATTTGATTGATAAAGTAAATATAAAAGTAGTATATTATTTGTAGTATATAGCTAATTAATATGGAACATGTCTGATCTTCTATTTTCTTTTCTTTGTTCATGTTTCATTACTTGTTTCTCTAATTGTTATCCATTAAAGGAACCAGTTTTTCTGTCTAAAGTGCCTTCAGAAAACAAAAAAAATAATAATTACCAAAAGATCAACCAATAGATGGTAACTAGTAAGTAAATTGTTGAGTGTTATCAGTACAATATGCGATAATTATCTTATCATATTTGATCTATACTAGGTAGAGTACTTGAGTTGTGGTCTATATGTGAGATTCTTCATCTTATTTATTTAGAAGTGCAATTTACATGAACTATATACTCTGTCTTCGACTGCTATTAAAATTTCATATTACAACTAACGAGTATGAAATGCTAACTTATGGAGAATTTTGTATGAAAATGTTTTTTGTAAAAAGAGCATTCTTCCTTTTGGACAAAAAAATTATCACACTTCTGTAACTAATATACATGTAAAAATACGCATCCAATATACATGAAATGGTTATGAAGAATAGTTCGTCTGATTTTTTGATATCTCAAATGAATAAAATAATCGTAGCAATACAGAATGAACATGCTAAGTAAATCCGGTCTTAAAATTACTAGCTAAATATGTAAACTATGATGATCAATTGCTCAAGGAAATATCATAAGTGGTTTGAGGATATAAATTCTCGAATGAACAATGTAAACCGATCTGAAACATAAAGAATGTAGATAGTAAGAACACTATTTAAAAAGTTAACAAAATTATCATATAAATATGTAGCTATAACTTGAATATTAGAGCACATATCCGTTGGCTAAACCAAGTATAAATGTAATAGAAAAAATATCACGAAAATATAATAACCTAGGGGAAATCAAAACCATTTATAACTAAGATATATATGAGATGATAAACAAAGTATACAAAATTACGTTTGTATTCTTCATGTAATGAAATTTCAATAATAAACAAAAAAGTTTTGTATTTATTTTATGAAATTGATCTCACCAATTTAAATTTATGGGTATGAGCTTGTTGAAATTATCGAAGAAAGAAAAATAAAGTAGAAAGAAGAAGATAATGAAAGATAAGAAGAATTAACCATTACTAATGACTTTATTATGATATACAATTCATAGTTGTTAACATGTTTTTTATCAAAGCCAATTTCAATTGGACCTAGAAGATCCAAACGATGATGAAACAACTTGAGATCATGAAAGCATACCTAAATAGACTAATAAAATAACTCAGAAAAGTTTCAACACAAGTGGAGCAACTATGAGAGTCGATGCCGACTTGAAGAGGTCGGTGGAGACATCACACACTTCTATTTTTCTCCTTCAAACTTGAAGAGGCTCTACTTTACCTATTTCATGTGTGCCCAAGCAATATCAAAGGATTTAGAACACCTAAATACCAAGATTGAAGAGTTGGCAATTAGAACAACAGAATAAATCAAGTGACGAAGTCAACATCCACCAAATATCCAAACAAACTGCATAGAACATCTCAAAATCAAGTAGCAAGGCAAGTGCAAAAGGGCTCGACCTCTCTGGAGTTAACTATAGAGGTTGATATCAATATGAGATATCGGTATCGACATATCTGGTTAATCCAGATGAGTTCGCGATTTCGTACACTCTTTTGGGCCGACTTCTAGACTCTGCTACAACACTCCGTTTGGCCAACTACGACTGCTACCCCTATAAATTCAAATCATAGAGCAAACAAGAAAGGGGGATTTTGTTATCAATGTGCAGGAACTTTGTCTCTTCTTCAACTCTTTCCTCTACACCACAGTCACCAAGACAACAACTATATGTAATTCTAGGAATTAGAACTTGTTGTCTAACCCATGTATGCGTGACTCTTTCTCTCTCAAACACTTTGTAATCTTCTATAAACAAGATCAATCAACTATAAAGTGGATGTAGGATTAGTTAACAACTGAACCACTATAAAATCTTCTATGCGTTCTTATCTATTTGCTACATTTTCTTTTACTTTTATTTGAGCTGGTGCTTTCACATTTTACTTTTGGGTGTTGATCCATTTTTTGGTTAACATTTTGGTGCTTTCACTGAGAACCAAGAGTGAGATCTGAGGACTTGAAGCTTGAATTTGGGATTTGGAAAACATAAAGAGACCTAATACTAGATCTAAAACAGAGCAAGCCAACCAGATCCCAGGGGCAGCCAAGAGGTGTCCTCAAAATATTGTCAGTCTAACCACGTGATCAGAGAGAAGAGATGGATACGATGATGAAGGAAGTGCAAGACGAGATAATAGCTAGGCAGCAGGAGAAGTTAGAAGGATTCTTCCAAAGGATCAGACAATAAGAAATAACTAGAGTTGCTGAAATTCAGAACCAAGGACAAGGAGCTAATGCATGAGCTTTTGGAATTGGAGTGAAGCAAACTGAAACAATACCCTAACAACTTGGGCGCATGATCGATTTGGATCTAGGATAAGCTTTAATGCTTGGAACGGGTGATGCTGAAGCTAGAGAGGCAAATTGGAATATAAATACATGACAGTGGGAGCTGGAACCAGAAGCCTAGTGTTGGAACATAGGGCAGAATGAAGTTATGGATTAGAGACTTCCATTGGATGACAAACACATGACCGGGATGGACTGGGGTCGGGTTTGATTCTTTAATCTTGACTTTGAATAAATGATGCAATATGACCTCAGGCTGCTTACACGTGTATAGAATCCCGGACGGTCCCTAGGCACGCTCTGAGTTGGGTGCCTGAGATGACTATTTAGGACAGTAATAATCCTAGACCACTTAGACCTGCACAAAACCTAGATTGGTCCCTAGTCACACTCTAATTCGGATGTCTGGGGTGATTGCTTAGGATAATAATAACCCCGATCACTCAGACGTGCACAAAACCTAGATTCGTCCCTAGGCACGCTTTGAGTTGGATATTTAGGATGGATAATTAGAATTTCTGCTTATTTGCTTTGATTTGGATATTTGAATTTTGAAGTTCCACCGGAGAGTGATGACTTATTTTGATCATCTTAAAGTACTGACCAAAAATACAAGACAGGAGTGCAAGGTTAAAGTTCCCTTGCCGAAGTGCGAGCAAATGGTCTTATATGATATCAATCACCTTAGAGTCCCGACTGGAGAGACGAGACTGGAGTGCAAGAAGTAAGTCCCCTCATTACCAAAGAGTGAGCGGATGAGCTTACTTGGTTGTTGAGTTCCTTTGCTGAAGAGCAAACGGACTCAAAAAGGATCCAAAGAGATCGAAATCTTAACTTAAACAATAAATGATGCAGAGAGATTGTCTCCATAAATTAAACATTAAACGATCTATGAATTAAACATTAAACGATCCAGAGAGATCGTTCTCTCAACTCAAACAACGATCCGAAGAGATCTCGTACTAAACATAACAATAAAAGATCCAGAGAGATCACGCATTAACTTAAATATATAATGATCTAGAGAGATTGAGCCAAAGAATGAAAACAGATTTGAGCGCCTTATAATTAGAATAAAATGGATAAATCCCAGATGAACATGAGATGATTGTAGATATGTGTTGTAATAACTCTGAATGAAATCAGAACGATTGTGATGTATAGATTCCACTTATTCAGAGTATATAGTCTTAGGCTATAGCAAGTTTGGAACAACTTTTGATTTACAGGAGAATCCAAAGGAATTGGACAATTCACCAAGATTAAAGCGGCCGAAAAGCTCAACCATTAAAGACTGATTACTGGAACTTGTTCTTGAGAAAAGCACACCTTACATTCGAAAGGTGTACTTTAGGGGGCAAGTGTTAACCCACTTTTTGGCAAAGCAGATTTCAACTGGACTTAGAAGATTCAAACGAGGATGAAACAACTTGAGATCTTGGAAGCACGCCTAAATAGACAAATAAAAAAACTCAAAAAAGTTTAAGCACAAATGGACCAACTATGAGAAGCCAGTGCCGACTTGAAGAAGTCGGTTGAGACATCGCACACTTCCATATTTCTCCTTCAAACTTTATAGAGGCTCCGCTTTACCCGTTTCATGTTTGCCCAAGCAATATCAAAGGATTCTGAACACTTAAATACCAAGAGTTGAGAGTTGGCAGTCTTAACAATAGAATAAATCAAGCGATGAAGTCAACATCAACAAATATCCATACAAACTACATAAAACATCTCAAAATCAAGTAGCAAGGCGGGTGCAAAAGGTTCGACCTTCCTGGAGTTAGCCACAGAGGTCGGTACCGACACTCTGGTTAACCCAGATGAGGTCATGATTTCGTACACTCTTCTAGGCCAACTTTTAGACTCTACTACAACTCTCCATTTGGCCCAATACGACCGCCTCCCTTATAAATACAAATCATAGAGCAACCAAGAAAAATGGGATTCTGCTATCACTACATAGGAACTTTATCTCTTCTTTAATTCTTTCCTCCACACCAGAATCACCATGTGTAAAGGCCTGCACTTCGTACCCCTATGAATCGATAATATTTCTTCTCAGATCAACAGAAATTGGACGGAAATATAAATCTTTAAGGTAAGAAGAAGAAAGAGGTAGAAGAAAAGTAGAAACAACAACACAGAATCTCACAGTCGCCGCGAATCAAAATATAATATATAATAATAGATTTTATACAAAAGAATTTGCAACTCTATACACTTACAATCTTCAGAGTACCACCATCAATACACCAAACTAGACAGTTATATAATTTTTCCCTACATGGCGTAATATAAGTCAGGTATGAAAAGTACGTCTGGAACTCCACCAGCTAGTCTCCTGAGCTCCATAGCATTTATCCTGAATCTGTAATACTCGGTCTGACCTGAGTATTATAATAAAATAACACCCGAGTTAGTTTGGAAAACCAGCATGATAAAACACACTCAATTTCAATTATCAACTTTTCAAAATCCTTTAAAAAACAAGGGTATCTCGTATGACCACGTCACAAACAAACATGACGGGTTTACCTTACGATAACCAAAACATTTTTATCAAATCCGTCTGATATTAAAATAGTGCCTATAAAAAGTAAATAGAAAAAAGCTAAAATGCTTTCATCTCACGTTCCAGCAAAGTTAGGCACAATCAAAATTGTACGGCGCTTATTGGAGAATGGATTCTATTGAATGACCGGGCCACTGGAGTAACGCCCACCACAGTACACCTCTAGAACAATGTACCGAGGACCATGCCAGGATCCCCTGCTATACAAGACCGGACTACCCCTAACTTGGATAGTCCGAATAAGATTACCCCATGAATGGGATCAACAACCGCACAACACAGCCGAATAAAATGGACTCTAGATAGGGGTAACCTTACCCTACTTGGGTGCGACCCACTTAGCCTTGCTGCATCTCCCTTGTTTTAATCATTCCCCGGTTGATGAGGCTCGAGGCTAAGCATTACCTTTTATAACACAATTTTACTTAGAATGCTCATCATCCTTCGGTGATGATATTTGATAGCATTCGTCCATACAAGTTGCTCTAGGTCTGGACAAACTGAATCACCGTCTTCATCATCTTTATGGTGTTCATTCGTTACGTTCAAACCAGATCGAAGTGGTTTTCGGATAATTAAATCTGATCCCGGTCTCTTCAAAACGATTAACGAAATTGGCCAATATTGATAGTTCGTTATTTAACTACCAATTAAACATCCATAAACAATCATCTGGCCTTATTATAAATTTTCCAAAAACATTTATTTTCAAAATATCTTCAAAGACATATCAATTTATTTAAACATTTGAAAACAATTTTTCAAATACTTAGTCCATAACAGGATACTTCCAACATCTCGGTACTTAGAAATATCTCCAAATTCCTATTTTCTATGCTTAGGAAAAATTACAAGTCTTATTTTACAAAATCCATTCACTATTAACGTCCTAGAGAATTATTCCGTAACTTATTCCAAAAAACTCTGGAATCACAAATAACTTCCTCTCCTCAAAATCATATCCTTTCATATACCCCTTTTTCGAATCTTGAAAGAATCTATAAAATAAATTTTCAATTACTTTAAAACTCTATATATATATAAGTATTTAAAACATAAATAATAAATTTTTAAAACATGTTCGAGTAATTATTTAAAATATTGAAAACACTTTTATAACATTAATAACCCATCTTTAGTTAAACGAATAAATTTCCAGCGTTGATTTTAAAAGTTAGAATTTACTAAAACATACATTTCATGTTTAAAAGTCTACTTACCAAGTATTTAAATCTCAACTAGTTTAAAATTCCATAGTTTTAAAAGAATAAAATTTCTTTTAAAATAAACTCACTTCTTAAAAATTTAAAAATATATTTTTAAAATACTCGATAACCCATTTAATTCATAACTTCCTCTTGATTTCACGACATATCGATTTATCTTCGCTTTCCTAATCATTTCCATTTCAAAAATATACTCTATATTTTCCTCAACCCTGTTTCTATTTTCTAATATAAATTCACCTAATGAATTTATATCCCAATTATCATCTGATATCAAATTCCTTTATTTATAAATATCATTATCAATTTCATAAGTCGTTCATTCTATATCTTTCTTGTTCTCTCCCCTTATTATAAAACAAATCTTATTTATAAAATTTCACCTTATACATTCATTTCTTACAAATTTCGTTTACACTTCCAATCTACTTTCAATGATTTTGACTCCTTTTGATATTATTTTCAGAATATCATTTATAAATTCTCTTATATAACTCATTTCTAAAATTCTCCATTTAATATTCCACAGTAGTCAAATATATATATATATATATATATATATATGTTTCATTCAAGTTCTTTAAAATAATTCTAATTCCAATATATATATATATATATATATATTTATTATTAAATTCCCTTCAATTCCATAAAATTTTAAATTATATTTATAATGTTTAAAATATTAACATTCAGGCCAGTGCTGCAATAGCTTCCAATAGTATCAGTCACTGCAATAATCTATACTAGATTATTCTACACAATTCATATATCACTATATATGAAAAATAAACAATATTTTTGAGGAATCCAGTTGGATCCCTCCTACCTGTTTCCCTGCATCCATAGATGTTAATAAAACATAAAAAATACCAATCCCACTTCAAAGGGGATGTCGCGATATATAGGGTCATCCGCTTTTATGTGGGGCGTATAGGGTCTCATTCGATACAATGTACGAGAATATCACTCCAAATACTAATGTATATACTACTATATATATAGTCATTCAACAGATAATTATAGATTTATCAATCAAGCATTCAACAATTTAAAGTTAATATTTAAATTTAAATATGGTAATCCAGATGAGTGAGAAATTCTCATCTCGATTTTAATTTTTTTCCTGAACATCCATACTTTAATTCTTTTTAAATTCCAGCTGCCCTCGAAAATCCCAAACCAAATCTATTGCATAGATTTTCCAGATGCAGACCAATTTGAGTTGTTTAAATGTTTTTTGGACCTCGTATAAGTTTAATTTGGATTAATGAATGTTAATAAATAAATTGATAGTTAACTTAAATTAATAAATTAACTTTATATATATACATACATTTATTTATAATTAAACCAACCTAATTATACTCTTAAAAACCAGTACCTTCATCTAACCCCAGCATTGTGACAACATCAGCCTCCAACAAATTTATAGACTAAAGCTTCAGCATCTCTTATCCATCCCATCACTACCAGGCACGCTTCCCAATTTCTAGCGACACCACCATCTTGACCGTCCAACCCCCATCAACGAAGCCCTAAACACCATCGCTCCCTTTTCTGCCTTACTCGGGCTCACGAATCACCAAGAGAAATCCTAGCTCCTCCACGTCAATCACCATTGATATGACCACTGAGCCCAACCACCTTCGGCCTGCAGCTACCCTCCGACCTCACGAACAACGCACCATTTTCATTTCCCTTACTCCGCTACCAGCTTCTTAAAAAAATCGGACCCTAGTCCCTAAATCGTGGCACTCCTATCGAACATGAGCGCCGCCCTTCCCACTGCATGCCACCGTCACCCCTCATGCGAGAATCAAAGCTCACTATCTTAACCCCCATCGTGCATCTCCACTGCATCTCGACCGTGACTTTCTATTGACTTCGACTTCAATAGTTTTTTTCTTTTTCTATTTCATTTAAAATCGATCGATGATTTTGAATCAATGATTATAGAGAGGGGAGACTTTGATTTTTTTTCTTCATATGAAGGATGATTTTAAATTGACTAATTTATTCCCTTTGTTTTTCTAGTTGTTTGCATGCAATTTTTAACCAAAAGGAAGTGAGGTAATCCTTGCATGTTGAATTGGATGTACAATGTTTTAAGGTGAATAAAAGAACAGCTGATGTGAAAAAGGAAGTCAAGTCAAATAAATATATGCTTATTATTTAAATTCAAATTATCTCGGTTACAAAGCTCAAATGTTTTTGAACCCCTATCGAGGCATGCCGCTAGGCATTCATAATGTTATACCCCTATTCCGAATGCAACGGAAAATGTTTCGGGTCCTAACTCGATCGTATGGAGAAGGTAGTTTTTTAGATCCAATTATTATATTATATTTAATATATGTGTTTACATTCTGTACAATCCAACGATAACTCCAGATGCTACGAAATTTGAAATCCGATAATAATACGTTATTACAGATCCAATAGAACTGGTTCCGTTGAAATCTGGGACTGTCCCGGATGGTTATTTTTAAATGTCAATTTTCAACAACTATTTTTAAATTGAACAAATCACTTTTAAATTCAATTTTAAAACTTTTATTATCTTCATTATTATTAATATAATTTTTACAAGCCTTTAAATTATTTTTATCGAGCTTAAAACTTAAGATGTAACAATTTAACCAATATTCCATTATAAAATCAAATAATTTAATTATCCAATAATTTGCTATATTTAAATTCTGAATTTATTTCATAAATGAAAAACAAAATTTTTATGCTCAAAACCAATCTAAAATTTTAAATTCAATATTTAAAACCATTTAAATATTCCAAAACAAACGTCGAAAAATCTGGATCGTTACACCAAGGTAGAAACTATAGGTGATTCTAGGACTTAGAATGTGTCTAACCCCTGTAGTTATGACTCTTTCTCTCTCAACACTTTGTAATCTTCTATATACAAAATCAATTAACTATAAAGTGGACATAGGCTTAGTTAATAGCCGAATCACTATAAAAGCTTCTATGTGTTCTTATCTACTTATTGCGTTTTCTTTCTCTTTTATTCGAACTAGTGCTTACACATTGTACTTTTGGGTGTTGACACATTTTTTAGGTTAATAATAGCCAATTATTTATATCACATTGCTTACAGTCTAAGCAATTGTACAATAAGAAAACTACTGTAATAAGGGAAAGCTTGGATATGGCATTATCCCTGATTTAATTCTCAACATATAATGAATATCTCTTAACATCGCCGCACAAACTCACCATGTTGCGGCCATAAGCATCGAGATTTTGCAAATTAAAAATAGAAAACACAAAATTGAATATAACTTGGTAAAGAAGTCCGCAATCTGCATGCAAGAGGGAATAAAAGGCAGAGTAATAATGTCATTCTCAAGATGATGGTGTGTGACGTGATAATCAATTTTAGTATGTTTAGACCGCTCATGAAAAGCCGAGTTGCGAGAAATATGAACAACACTCTTATTATCATAGTACATAGAAGTAGGATCAGTAAGAGGCATCCCCATATCCACAAGTAACTTATGCAACCAGACAATCTCTTTAGTAGCAGATACCATAGCACGATACTTTGCTTCAGTGGAAGAATGAGAAATAATAGATTTCTTCTTACTCTTCCAAGATATAAGAATCACCAAGAAAGATACAAAAGCCAATAATCGACTAGCAATCTATGAGATCGCTACCACAATCAGTGTTAGAGTAGGCATATAATTCGAAGGATGAGGTGGATGAAAATAGTATGCTGTGGAAAATAGTACGTCGAAGATACCTTTAAATATGAAGGATGTGTAGATAATGAACAGTAGTAGAGGAAGTTACAAACTGACTAACAATTTTAACAACATATAATATATTTGGACTAGTGATAGCAAGATAAACTAAGCTTCCAACAATGGTAGATATAAAGTTGGATCTAGCTGTGGTATATCATTCGAAGGAGAGTATCTTGCATTAACTTCTACTGAGTAAGTCTAGCTTTCTCAAGAATATCTATGACATATTTTGACCGAGAAAGAAGATAAGACTTTAGTGAGTATGCCACCTCAATTCCTAAGAAGTATTCTAGTAGACCCAAATCTTTCATTTCAATTTTTTTGGCTAACTTCTTTTTAAGGAAGAAATGCCATGCATATCATCTCCTGTAATAATCATATCATCAACATATAACAATAATATGATACGTCCTTTATTAGTGTTATTAACAAAAAAGGCACTACCATGAAAGCTAGAGACGAAACCAAGAGATTTAATCACATTAGAAAATTTCTCCAACCGAGCACAAGGTGCTTACTTAAGTCCGTACAATGCTTTCTTAAGCTTGCAAACATATCCAGATTCATATGGAACACCAGGAGGAGGTTCCATATAAACTTCTTTTTAAAGATCACCATTTAAGATTGCATTTTTAACATCAAACTGTAAAATGGCCCATTTTCGAACGGAAGCTGCAACAATGAGAATACGAATGGTAGTCATTTTCGCCCTAAAGCAAAAGTCTCCTGATAATACATGCCATACCGTTGAGAGTAACTTTTTGCAACCAATCTAGCTTTATATCTTTCAATTGATCCATCAGATTTGATTTTGATTTTTTATACCCAATGAAAACCAACAATGCTTTTACCATAAGGTAGAGGAACCAAATCCCAAGTACCTGTCCTTTGTAAGGTAGAAAGTTCTTCATTCATAGCCTCTCGCCAAGTAGGATTAAGAACTGCCGCTTTATAAGAAATTGGCACAGAAAATTTATGAATGGAAGTTAAAATGAGAAAAAGTTGAAGAGTAACATGAATAAGCAAAATTAGGTACTTTTGTAGATTTACAAATGCAAGTGGAATGACGAAGAGGTGGATCTACATGCTTAGTTAAAGATTGAAGTGCTATGAAGGAGGAGGATGCAACTTTAAATGTTCCATTTTCTATGTGGCTGTTAGTATTATTATTATCTCAAAAAAGGGACCAATATGAATTAGATCAGATCTGATTAAACTATGAGTGTTGGATGGAATAGAGTGAAATTGTTTATGTTCAAGAAAAACAACATTTCGAGTCAAATAAAGTTTTTAAGTGGTTGAATCAAAACATCTATAACCATTTTTACCCTCACCATCGCTAAGGAAAACATAAATAGTAGATCGAGAAGATAATTTGTTATGCTCTACATGAGGAAGGAGAACAAAACAAGTACATACAAACACATTAAAAAGAGAATAATCAGGTGCATGTCCATACAATTTTTCAAAATGTGAAATACCTGGAATGTGAGAAGAAGGAATAGTTTTTCTTAACCTAATAGCCATGCGAACATCTTCACCTTAAAATTCCCTAGGAACAGAAGCAGAAAGTAACATAGATCGAGCAGTTTCAAGAATGCGTTTATGTTTTCATGCAACTCTAATTGTTGAGGAGTATCAATATATGAGGTTTTTTGAATGGTCCGTCCAAAGAAAGCAATTCACAAAATTTCTCAGAAGTGTATTCTCTACCTAAATCACACCTAAAACATTTTATAATAGACGAATATTGTGTCTTATTAAGAACTCTAAAGTTGTTTTATATTTCAAAAAAGTTAGAACGATGTTTCATTAAATAGACACAACAGTAGTGTACATAAGCATTAACAACGGACACATAACATCGAGACCCTCCTTTAGTGGGAACTAAAGATGGTCCCTACGCATTTGAATGAATCAAGTCAAATAGAGCAGAAGAAACGGAGATTCTACTATTAAAGGGTAGAGTGGAAAACTTTGCTAGTTTAAATATAGTACAATCATAAATACTATGTGTTTGCAAAAATGCACCCGTGGATGCTAAAAATCTCAAGCGAGAAGAAGAAACATGACCCAAACGAGAATGCCATAAATAAAAACTAATGGAAGGACACAAATGAAATTTTTTTAAATCAATACTAGTAGTAGCACCAACTGGAACTTTTAATTCATTCAAAACAATATAGTCCCCTTTCCCTATGGCCTACCTAATCAGTTTTTAAGATTGTAGATCCTGCACAAAACAAGAAATAGAAGTAAACGGTCCTATATTACCAGAGTTGCATAACTGACTAACAAATACAAGGTTATTGTAAGATTGGGAATATTATAGACATTGTAAAAGATAAGTTGCGATTAACAACTGAACCAACTCTCGCCAAAGGCAAAGGAGTGCCATCGACAGTCATAATGAAGACAAAGTAGAAAAAGACGAAGAATCTTGAGACATGGTGGGAAACACCGGAATCCAAGACCCATAAAGATGACTTATCTGAAAATTTATTATGTATTTGACCTGAAAATAAAGAGGCAGAAATAACCTATGGCTGTAGAGAATGAAAATTCCAAAGAGACTTATAGCCGATGAAACGAATAACTGCACTCAAGGAATTATGAGACAATTGAAATTCCTTTTTAAATATTAAATTATGACATGCCCGAAAACACTTTTCTATAGAAGGAGATCCAATAACAAACTTCTAGTTGTCAACTATTATGGACAATATTCTCTACTTGTTTCTTTGATTCTACGAGCGTATTCAGTGCAAGATGTAAATATTTACCAAAACCTGGTTCACATTTAAGAGTTTGTTTGTGTTTCAATTCGACATCTCAAAATTCCATTATTAATTTTTTTCCTTTTTCTTTCGTTTTTTTACTTTTCTTCTTCCTACTTTTTTACTCTTTTTTTCTTTCTTTTTCTTCGTTTTTTTTCAATAAAATAAAATACAATAATAATAATACCCAATCAGTACAGCGATTTTTCTCTCCCTATTTATTCTCAATGCAAACCAAAATAACTTAGGTTAGCAGATACTACCTGAAAAAAAAGATAGACCATGGAAATCACAGAGGCAGGCATCGATCGGTAGATGTAGAGGCAGTTTTTGAACGTCAGTTTTGATGAGTCACTGGAGATGATTTTTGGATCTGGTATCTAAGTCAGGTTGTAGGTTGTAGATCATGTATTTGGTCGACATTCTTTGGTGTAGATGTCTGATTTGATGGCAACGGATTTGAGTGGAGGTAGAATCGAAGTGATGATTTGATAATGTAATTTGAAAGTGGTCAAATTTGACTAGAATGGAGTTGTGATGTTTTTGAATTAATCAAATTGATGTTTGGTTCATAATGTTCGTGGAGTTTGGGGATGGTGAAGTAAAAAAGGAGAAGAGAGAAAGAAAAGGGAAGAAAATAAAATCTTTAACATAAAGGATGAGATTGCAGCTGAAAGTAGAACGCCACTCTGATACCATGTTGAAGTTATTGGAGGAAGAGAAATAAAGTAGGAAAGAATAAGATGATGAGAGATAAGAAGAAATAATCTTTATTAACGACTTGGTTATAATATACAATCCATAGCCAACAACTTAGCCACATTGCTTAGAGTCTAAGTAAATGTACAATAGGAAAACTTTTATAATAAGGGAAAGCTTGGATATTAAAAAATCCCTAATTTATTTCATACCGTATAATGAATATCTCTTAACAATCAAATAATGAGACATACAAATGAATCTACTTAAATTATTTGTTAAAATATTTCAGTTATCATGTAATGGTGTTAGGCAGATCAATATTAGAGGAAGAGAGTCAAACTTGTATTTCTAAAACCAAGTTAGTTTATTTTAAAAGGAGTTGAATCTTGGATCTGAAAGTGTCTACTATGAGGCTAGCTATCACTTAGAATCATGTAATATGGAATGTATTATAATCTAAATGCAGAAAATGATAATAGTAGTAAAGTAAATAAGAATAAGCACACTAGGAGTTTTTATACTAGTTCGAACTTCCCATTCTACGTCCAGACCCAGACTTTCCTTTGGAATTTCACTCAGTAACCCCTCACTTAACTTGGAGGAATAGGTAAACAACACCTGAGCAGCTGAACAGGATTTTTCCGCCTCAATAGCCGAAGAGGACTTTTCCGCCTGATATAAACTAACATGACTTTTACAATTTCAATAAAGTTGTTTATACTTCGTGTTCTTGATAACACTGATTTGTCTCTGATAGTACACCCTTCCTATAATCTTTTCCTCAAGTATATATTGTGTGTGTGAAGATTAAAAAAGAAGATATTGCTTAGAATCAAAGAATATGTTAATTAATTCAGATATTCAAGCACTATATAGATTGTGATTGCTTGTAGAATGAAGAGATAGATAATAGAGAATATAGCAGGAAATCAAAATAAAAATTGGTCATTTAAGAAGTGATTCTAACGTGTTTATATAGTGAAAAAATAGTTACAACTATTCACGAAGAGTTTCAATCAAAAGGTGCAACCATATCTCTTCAATTTGAATCGTAACTCTCCGTAGATAGATGTGTCTCTTTCGGAAAAATGACTGTTAGAGTCGGCCAGTCGACCGAGGAAAAACAATCAGTCTACTAAACATTCAAAAATAGTGAAAAACAGTGCATATCTGTGATATTCTGGAATTCTAGACATCTGTAATCGATAAATAATTGGGTTAATTAATAGGATATTGATTTATAGATTGAACAAATAAATATGATAATAAATATTTATGCTTGGATAAATATTTATTTGATACTCTTCTAGTATAATTATTTAAAATCTGCAAAATCATTATTTATCAATAAATGTGATGTTTGTTTGTTTAAAAATATATATGAGTAAATTTATATTTAATCTGAGTTTGAGATTGAAAATTCAATGATAAATATCTTAAACAAATTGGACATAAAAATATATGTATATGATTTTATTAGTATATAGTTTGCCATTTTCTTTTAAAAATTCATATTAGTATAAATAAAGGAAGGTAGTTACTAAATAGAAATTTAATATAAATGTTTTATGGAAAACATTTAAAGATATAAAAATGCATTTATTAAAAATAGAAAATATTCATAGCATAAGATTTTTATATATATATATATAACTAAATTGAAATTGATATAAAAGTGTATAAAACATATTAATATATTATTTAATTCTCATACAAAGGACAAGTGTTAAGAATTTTAATACCCAAATTAACAAATGTAACATTTGTAATATGAGACTTGAACAAGTGTCAATATTTTCTTTTAAAATAATGAATAATAGATAAAAGAAGAAATATACATCTTTACTCCTTTCCCATTTCCCTTTTATCTTCATTACTAAAGAAAATCTTTCAACTGAAACTTGTTACTCTAGAAACAAATCCTTAAATCAAATTAAATGTCTGTATTTTCCTCGAGTCAGGAATCATCAACCTGTAACCAAGTTGACAATATCAATCAAAAGCTGGTGCATTTCTTTTCAAACCTGAGAACAATTCAAAACATACAAGTTTAACTCTGTTTAAATCTGGAGCCTGTGCATTTTTTTTCATTTCAATCTAGAGCAAGCATTCAAGTCAAAAGTTTTAAAGAAGAAAAAAGAAAGAAAAAGATTCCAGCTTAAAGAGTTCAAAAGATTTTCAATAGATGTTTCCAAAATCTGGTGCTCTATCTTCTGTTAAAAGGTGAGTAATTCCACTTTTAAAAATTTAAATAGGTAAATTTGATTGCATGCTATATAATTTGAAATGAATATATATTATAAAATCTGCAGTGAATGTATATATATATGTATGCATGCTGTTGAATATTTGTGTTCTATGTTCTGTGATACCAAGTACCTGATTTTAATTCAAAAATCATCATGTCTTGGCCTATTTATTGTTTGGACTTGGGATTAAAACAAATCTTGTTTGTTTTAGCATAAATTAAAGTTTAAAAATTTATCTAAGAAAGAACAAATTTGGGATTGGTTCATATAACCATAAGTACAGGAATGCTTAAGCTAAGTCAAAAATTTAAATTTAGTAATGCATGGGTTCAGGGTTATAAATCAAATCCCTAAACAAAATTATGATTTTAAAAAGAAAAATTACAATTTTTAGTGTTAGAATTAAAGGGCAGTTCTATGTTGTCAGTATTTTGCTTTTTGGGTTAGCTCGGATGATCTATGTGTTCGGATGGATTGGGTTTCCTCTTGTAGGCGGAGGAATAATCAGTGAAGTTGGGAAAATTGGTAGGAAGATGATCAGGAAATTATGGGGTTGGTGGTTGGGGTTTAAAGGCTGGAACCCTAGTTTTAACTAGGTGAAGTAAATCGAACACCACGGCTCATAGGATCGATCGAGTTCAATAAGGCTGTGGGTGATGTTAGCATGGTCGTTGAAGAAGACATGGCCGGATTTGCTGATCTTCTGATGGTCGAGGTTGCGAAGGCAAGATAGTTTCAGGTTTTGGGGTTAAGGAGATTCTGTTTGTTCCAGGTTTTAGTTTTTTTTTATTGAACTCCAATTCGAATTCGAGTCGATTTTTGAGTAATCTGATGAGCGCGGTCAGATGGAAGTGTGATTGGCGTTTTGGGAGATCGTCAGAGGCGAGCAAAGGGGATGGCGTCGCCATGCATGTGCATGGTGGACATGGTGTTTTGTTGATGAAGTTTAGACTGTGGGCTTCGTTTTGTTTCGAGTTGTTCGTGGGTTTTTGGAGTGATTTTCTCGAAGGAGATTAGGTGGTGACTCGAAGTCATTTTAGTGAGGACTCGAAGTAATATTGAAGATGGCTCGCGTAACCTTTGATCTAGGTTTTAGTTAAAACAGAAACCTGTTTCTGTTATAAAACTTAAAAGTGAAGTTTAGAATGCAAACTGGAATTTTAAAATAGGTTTAAAAAAAAGAGAGACCTGTGTTTAAATCTGAATCCAGAGTTTGAAATAATTTAAGTTTTGAATCTAAACTGGGTTTTAAACAACATTTAAGTGTAAAAGTATTTTGGTTTTCAAATTTAACAGAAAGCTTAAATTGTAAAATAGGAAATTTAAGATAACTTTGAAACGGAATTATGAAATCTGGAACTGGGTTTAATCTTTAGTTTTTTCTTTAATAAAATGAGTTTAAATTTAAATTGTTTAATTACTTTAAAATGGTTAAATGATTTAAATTTAAAATGGAGTTTAAATGGAGTTTAAAGTAAATTTAGAAACAAATTGTTTTAAATGCTTAATTGAGTAAGAAATGTTTATCTTAAAGATAAATAAAATTTAATGATTTGGATTCATTAAATTATTAAGTTAATTTAAAAATAGATAATTAATTATTTAATTAATTAATAATATGGATGATAAATTAAGTGATTAGGAGTTTTTAAATTGATTAATTAAAGACTTAAGATTAATTAATTAAGGGTAATTAATCTGTAATTAGAGATTATTAATTGAATTTTAATTAATGACTAAGAATTTATTAATCAAGTAATTAAGGATTAACTAAGATTTCAGTTAACACGTAATTAATTAAATAATTAGAGATTAATTAATTGGTAGTTAGATGTTAATTAATTTGAAATTAATGATGGTTAATCTGAGTTAATTTCTTAAGAAAGAATTTAAGAATAGTTAATGAAGGTCATTAACTTAAGATTATTTAAAAATTTATTAATGTGATTAATTTTAATAATTAATTATATTAATTAATTGATAGCAATCAATTGAGAAATTTTTAAGTTTAATTACTTAATAAAAGTAATTAAGAAATTAGTTACTTAATTGGGTTTATTGTTGATTAGTTTAGATTAATTAATTAAGTTTAATTAATTTAAACACTTGATGGTTGATGAGTAATTACTTAATGTAATTAATGAAAGTGTAATTACTTAAGGAAGTAATTAATGGTAATTACTGGATAAAATTAAAGATGTTGAAGATGGAAGTAGTTTGGATTAAATTCCTATGTAATTAATCAGGGGATTAATTGAGATAATTAATTAAGGATTAATTTATTCAATAAAGTAATTAAGGGTAGTTAATTACTGGATGTTATTAATTAACGATGATTAATAATTGTGGTTAATAATTAATTAATGAAGTAATTAAAGGTTAATTACTGTATTTGGTTAAGGATAAATTAATTTGTGAAATTAATTAAGGGATAAATAGTATGATAGTGGAAGCCTTTGATTAAGTGTTATCCCTAATATGTGGTTCGTGATGCTATGTGATAAGATATGTTTGATTTAAACTGTGATGGTGTGGCTATCTATTGATGAGGAATTACTGTGACATCCTTTATTTAAAAATTGAATTGTACTTCACTTGAATAATTTAAGTTAAGATGATATTGGTTTTCGAAGAGACCGGAGTCGGGTATTAGTAATACCCGATACTACTTCGATTCTTTATAAATTGATAGGTGAAATCAATAAGTTGAAATGGGAGGATTTAAGTGTATTGGACCACTAAATCTAAGTTTGGTACTTAGAAAGTGATGTGTGAAATAAGTGGAGTTTAACAACTCGTGAAGTTGTAAATCTATATATGAGTTACCCCGAATTTTTAATATGTTGTATGTTTTGGTATTCCTTGTTAAATGATATACTCACGCTGGTTTCCAGCCTGACCCGGGTGATACTTTGATGTAATGCTCGGGTCAGACCGAGTATTACAGATTTTCAGGTAAGGACGTTCTGGAACTCAGGAGGCGAGTTGAAGAGCAGGAATGTTATTTAGAGTTTCTGCAGTGATATATTTTAGTATCCGAGACAAATTGATTTATCTCTCCTGTGTTTGTAAATATGTTGTAACTCTGAAATATAATAAAAGTGTAATTAGACAAGTACAGTTTTCCATTGTATAATTATTATTTATGTGATATTATATTTTATCCGCTGTAAATGTGAGATTGTGTGTTTCTTTTCTGTTCTTTTTCTTCTACCTCTTTCCTTCTTTTCTCTAACTATCTGGAATATTCGGGATCGAAAATTCAGGGTCGTTACATTTGGTATCAGAGCTGAAGGTTAAGCAAGAACCTTGGCTCTGGCGGGATTTCTCATTAAGGAAGTGGTCAATGGTACCCTAGAATGAGTTGAGTGTGAATGTGTCTATATACGAGTGCGTACTTGTTATTTTCTTATATAAAGATTTTAAATGATTTTATATAAGAATATATTTTGATATATAAAGCAATAATTCTTTCTAATAAATATTAAGGGAATTGGTTGTTAAATTTATTGAATTAAATTAGGTGGTATTAGAAATACAACCAAATTGAAATTAAATAAAGATAAGTTTGAAATGGACTCACACTAAATTTGAAATCTTGAATTGGAGAAGTATTTCAAAATAAGATAAATTAGAATTGGTTTCAAACCAGAGAAGTAGAATGGTTATTGTGTTTAATAATGGGATGATTGTTTTCCAATTAATAATAAAATGTTTTAAGGAAAGTAATCATTTAAAGAGAGTAACTTGTAAATTTGAAAGGATGTAAATTAAAGTGGGTTTTAAATTGTTAAGTTCTGAATTCTAAATTTAAACATTTGAATTGGTTTCAAAATTTTAAAGGAAATAATATTATTCGAACTATTTTGAATGTAATCTTATTCTAGAATAAGAAGTTGTTTGTAAACCTTAAAAAAATCCGTTTGAATTAAAACCAAGGGTGGTTTAAATTATAAAACATGGCTGGAAGGGCCAAGAAATAAATATGTATATATGTATGGATATACATGATATCAAGGATAATTTGAAATAAACTCTAAATATTGATTTTGAAATTTGGAATGAGATATGATACCCAAAGTGATAAGTTTTTGAACTTAATAAGTAGGAAGATTATTTATGAAAAGTTCAAAATTTGAAATGGAAGTTCAAACTGGGTAAGATTGAGTGGATTAAGTAAATTGAGTTTAACTTGGGAAAGGTTAAATAAATAGTAATGATCAACCTGATTTAGAAATTTCAAGATGAAATTAAGATTTAACTTAGGAAGTTAAATGGTTGATTTGAATCAAGAAGTTTGAGTGATCTCAAAATGGGTTTGAGATCTGGAAATTGAAATAATTGGCGTTGGATAAATTTGGATGTTTATTAACCCTCATATCACTCCATGGTTACAAATAATTTATGAAATGTAAATTGATTTGTTTAAATAAAATGAAGAAATGGGTTATGGTAATATATCCAATGTAGAGATAAATAAAACTTAAATTTAAAATTAAGGATATGGAATTCCTTTTACTTAAGATTTGAATGTTAAGAAATGTATTTGTAAATTAAAATTGTTTGAAATTCTTACTTGAACCTTGTAATGAGTTAAGTAAAGATGATTTAAAAATAAAGGTTAATTTGATTTAATGGGTTGAATCAACATTTGGAATTTTGACTCGAATTTATATAATTCGAGATAGGTTAGAGTTAAGATTTAGATTTCATTTGTTCAAATTTGAAATTGATTTGAATTAATAAGAATTGTGATTGAAAATGGATAAGTTTAAAAATTCAAATGAAAATTTTGAATTGGATTGTTTTGAAATGAAATTGAAGTTGAATAAGATCAAATTCAAATAGGAATTAGGATTTATTCAAACAGAAATTGAGAATTAATTCAACTTGAATTGGGAATAAATCAAGTCCAATGGAAATTGGAGTTATTTAAAATTTGAATTGGATCAATTTAAATGGAAGTGGAAATTTAAATTGAATTGATTGGAAATGGAGATTTGGAATTGAACAGTTTTGACTCTGGACTATTTTTAATATAAATTGTTTTAATATAAACCTATTTTTCCAAGCTATTCATTATATATATACAACCTTTCTTTTAAAATCCAAATTATCTTATATTTGTTTACAATTATTTTTGGAACTGTTTAACAATTTTCCAACTGTTTTATAAACTAATTACTATCTTACCACTATTTTGCAATTATTTAACATTTCTATAGTTATTTTAACTATTTTCTAACTATTTTACACCTATTTTACAAACTAGTAATTATTTTTCAACTACTTATCTATTTTTAAAATTTTCAAGCTATTTTCTAAATAAACTGGTCGGAGTTCAAACCGTTATTGGTTAAATACCCAATCGAGATAGGAATAGAGGTGATAATCCAATGGATTGAAGCAATTGTGAGTAAGTGAATAAAAATCAAAGTGAATGTGAATAGAAATGGAATTGATTTGGCTAATAACCAATAAGAATAAATACGTAGGGTGTACGTATGTTATTCTATTCGCATAGTGATTTGATCCAGATTCGAGCACAAGATTTCGAGATAATATGTCGATCCGAGTTGGGATTTTTTTCACTCGAATTTCAACGGCGAACCTGGATATGGATTGTTGATTGGTTCTGGATATTCTCTATCATAGTTATGACTATGCAAGGAGAATGACAGTTTCTGATCAAGAAACCAGATCTGAGTCAGCACTAGGAAGTCGGGTGGACGATACTAGTTCGAAAATGAAATTATGTGATCAAGTGAGCGATCAGATTGGTATAACGTACGAATGATATGTGTACATCGTACGGATTTGAATAAAATTGATACTGGGAATTTCTGGATTAGAAATGTGAATGGTTTTTGAAATGAAAATTATATTTTGTGAAGTATATGATGAAGTAAAGTGGAAAATTGGATATTTCTATGGTTGAAATTTTGTTTATGGAAGTAAGTGATATGATAAGTGGTTTTGTAAAGAGTAATCAAATTTGATTATTTGATTTTGAATAAACAAAGCTAAATATCTCTGTTTTATAAAATGAAACTCCCCTTGTTGAATCTTTTGCCATAAGAAAAGGATTTTGAAGGTGTTTTGAAGTATAAAAGGAGTTTTATACAAGTTTGAAATGATCCAAAGTTTTAAAGATTATATATATATATATCTGAATATATATATATATATATATATACATATATATATATAAAGGATCTTATGAGGATTTTGGAAAAAGGTTTTCGGAACCTTTGGATTTGGAAAGGCTTTTGATTTTTGGATAAAATCAATATTGAAATTTTGAAAGCCTAGTTTGAGAACTATCGATTTTGGGATAATTGATTTTGTGTAAAGGAGCTAGTAATGAGATCATACTAGGTGTATGATTTGAAAGATACTATATATATATATATATAGTATAAATTGTTTTGATGATGGATCTGGGGAAAAAGGCGCTCCCTTGAAATGAACTTCTCAGGAGTGCCACTGGGTGGTACTGCCTTGATCCCCATGGGGGGGGGGGGGGGGTTCTAAAGTTGATCCTGTGAGGAGTCCGGATGAAACTAGTTCATGAGGATTATGAGTAGAGTATAACACAGCGGAAGTCGTGTGTGCCGCTGAGAGCCAACAGTTTGCGTTTGATTTTATATCGGTAGACTGCGACCTATGTAGGAGTGGAGAAGTTTCATTTCGACAGCGAAAATCAGAGGCCGCTGAGAGCCTGCAGTTACATGGACTTTTGCTGCGATGGCAATGTAACCCTGGAATGTAACTGCGATCTGTTGTGGGTTCCATGGCGTAATCGAGAGGCCGCAGAGAGCCTGCTGTTACATGGACTTTTGCTGTGATAGCAAAGTAACCCTGGAATGTAACTGCGACCATGGATGGGGGTGATGATTTCTAGGGCATTCTCACCAAAAGATATTTCCTCTATTTTCAAAATTATTTCTATATTTTCAATAAAATTATTTTTCAAGTATTTTCACTGGGCATTGAAAACGGGTTTACCAAGTACTTATAGATTTTCAGTCGTACGCCTGATCAACGTATGACCGAATTTCTGTGAGAACAAGGATGGACATGTTGAAACATCGAGTTATAAAAGTATTTTTTTATAAAAACTATTTTAGTAATATTATATAGTTTTTTTAAAGTGTTTTAAAAATGATCAATGAAAATTTATCTGATTTTAAGCATTTTAATAAAATCTGGCTTCGTTCCTTTTCGAGGACGAAAAGATTCAAAGGGAGAAAGAATGTGATATTCCGGAATTCTAGTCATCTGTAATCGATAAATAATTGGGTTAATTAATAGGATATTGATTTATAGATTGAACAAATAAATATGATGATAAATATTTATACCTGGATAAATATTTATTTGATACTCTTCTAGTATAATTATTTAAAATTTGCAAAATCATTATTTATCAGTAAATGTGATGTCTGTTTGTTTAAAAATATATATACGAGTAAATTTATATTTAATCTGAATTCGAGATTGAAAATTCAAAGCTAAATATCTTAAACAAATTGGACATAAAAATATATGTATATGATTTATTAGTACATAGTTTGTTATTTTCTTTTAAAAATTCATATTAGTATAAATAAAGGAAGGTAGTTACTAAATAGAAATTTAAAATAAATGTTTATGGAAAACATTTAAAGATATAAAAATGCATTTATTAAAAATAGAAAATATTCATAACATAAGATATATATATATATATATGTATGTATGTATGTATGTATGTATATATGACTAAATTGAAATTGATATAAAAGTGTATAAAACATATTAATATATTATTTAATTCTCATACAAAGGACAAGTGTTAAGAATTTTAATACCCAAATTAACAAATGTAACATTTGTACTATGAGACTTGAACAAGTGTCAATATTTTCTTTTAAAATAATGGATAATAGATAAAAGAAGAAATATACATCTTTACTCCTTTCCCATTTCCCTTTTATCTTCATTACTAAAGAAATCTTTTAACTGAAACTTGTTACTCTAAATATAAATCCTTAAATCAAATTAAATGTCTGTGTTTTCCTCAAGTCAGGAATCATCAACCTGTAACCAAGTTGAAAATATCAATCAAAAGCTGGTGCATTTCTTTTCAAACCTGAGAACAATTCAAAACATACAAGTTTAACTTTGTTTAAATCTGGAGCCTATGCATTTTTTTTCATTTCAATCTGGAGCAAGCATTCAAGTCAAAAGTTTTAAAGAAGAAAAAAAAGAAAAAAGATTCCATCTTAAAGAGTTCAAAAGATATTCAAAGGATGTTTCCAAAATATGGTGCTCTGTCTTTTGTTAAAAGGTGAGTAATTCCACTTTTAAAAATTTAAATAGGTAAATTTGATTGCATGCTATATAATTTGAAATGAATATTTATTATAAAATCTGCAGTGAATGTATATATGAATATATATGTGTGCATGCTGTTGAATATTTGTGTTTTATGTTCTGTGATTCCAAGTACCTGATTTTAATTCAAAAATCATCATCCGTTGGCCTATTTATTGTTTGGACTTGGGATTAAAACAAAACTTGTTTATTTTAGCATAAATTAAAGTTTAAAAATTTATCTAAGAAAGAACAAATTTGGGATTGGTTCAGATAACCATAAGTACATGAATGCTTAAGCTAAGTCAAAATTTTAAATTTAGTAATGCATGGATTCAGGGTTATAAATCAAATCTCCAAACAAAATTATGATTTTAAAAAGAAAAATTACAAATTTTAGTGTTAGAATTAGAGGGCAGTTCTATGTTGTCAGTATTTTTCTTTTTGGGTTAGCCCGGATGATCTCTGTGATCGGATGGATTGGGTTTCCTCCTGGAGGTGGAGGAATGATCAGTGAAGTTGGGAAAATTGGTAGGAAAATGATCAGGAAATTGTGGGGTTGGTAGTTGGGGTTTAAAGGCTGGAACCCTATGTTTAACTAGGTGAAGTAAATCGAACACCACTGCTCATAGGATCGATCGAGTTCAATAAGGCTCTGGGTGATGTTAGCATGGTAGGTGAAGAAGACATGGCCAGATTTGCTGACCTTCTGATGGTCGAGGTTGCGAAGGCGAGACAGTTTCAGGTTTTGGGGTTAAGGAGGTTCTGTTTGTTCCAGGTTTTAGTTTTTTTTGAACTCAAATTTGAATTCGAGTCGATTTTTGAGTAATCTGATGAGCGCGGTCAGATGGAAGTGTGATTGGCGTTTTGAGGAGACCGTCAGAGGCGAGCAAATGGGACGGCGTCGCCGTGCATGTGCACGGTGGACATGGTGTTTTGTTGATGAAGTTTTGACTGTGGGCTTCGTTTTCTTTCGAGTTGTTCGCGGGTTTTTGGAGTGATTTTCTCGAAGGAGATTAGGTGGTGACTCGAAGTCATTTTAGTGAGGACTTGAAGTAATATTGAAGATGGCTCGTGTAACCTTTGATCCAGGTTTTAGTTAAAACAGAAACCTGTTTCTGTTATAAAACCTAAAAGTGAAGTTTAAAATGCAAACTGGAATTTTAAAATAGTTTTAAAAAAAAAGAGAGACCTGTGTTTAAATCTGAATCCAGAGTTTGAATTTTAGATTTTGAAATAATTTAAGTTTTGAATCTAAATTAGGTTTTAAACAACATTTAAGTGTAAAAGTATTTTGGTTTTAAAATTTAACAGAAAGTTTAAATTGTAAAATAGGAAATTTAAGATAAGTTTGAAACCGAATTATGAAATCTGGAATTGGGTTTAAACTTCAGTTTTTTTTTAATAAAATGAGTTTAGATTTAAATTGATTAATTACTTTAAAATGGTTAAATGATTAAAATTTAAAATGGAGTTTAAATGGAGTTTAAAGTAAATTTAGAAACAAATTGTTTTAAATGCTTAATTGATTAAGAAATGTATATCTTAAAGATAAATAAAATTTAATGATTTGGATTCATTAAATTATTAAGTTAAAATAGATAATTAACTATTTAATTGATTAATAATATGGAAGATAAATTAAGTAATTAGGAGTTTTTAAATTGATTAATTAAAGACTTAAGATTAATTAATTAAGGGTAATTAATCTGTAATTAGAGATTATTAATTGAATTTTAATTAATGATTAAGAATTGATTAATCAAGTAATTAAGGATTAATTAAGATTTCAGTTAACACTTAATTAATTAAATAATTAGAGATTAATTAATTAGTAATTAGATATTAATTAATTTGTAACTAATGATGGTTAATCTGAGTTAATTTCTTAAGAAAGAATTTAAGAATAGTTAATGAAGGTCATTAACTTAAGATTATTTAAAAATTTATTAATGTGGTTAATTTTAATAATTAATTATATTAATTGTTGATAGTAATCAATTGAGAAATTGTTAAGTTTGGTTACTTAATAAAAGTAATTAAGAAATTAGTTACTTAATTGGGTTTAATGTGATTAGTTTAGATTAATTAATTAAGTTTAATTAATTTAAACACTTGATGATTGATGAATAATTACTTAATGTAATCAATGAAAGTGTAATTACTTAAGGAAGTAATTAATGGTAATTACTGGATAAAATCAAAGATGTTGAAAATGGAAATAGTTTGGATTAAATTCCTATGTAATTAATCAGGGGATTAATTGAGATAATTAATTAAGGATTAATTTATTCAATAAAGTAATTAAGGGTAGTTAATTACTGGATGTTATTAATTAAGGGTGATTAATAATTGTGGTTAATAATTAATTAATGAAGTAATTAAAGGTTAATTACTGTATTTGGTTAAGGATAAATTAATTTGTGAAATTAATTTATCCTTAAATAGTATGATAGTGGAAGCCTTTGATTAAGTGTTATCCCTAATATGTGGTTCGTGATGCTATGTGATAAGATATGTTTGATTTAAACTGTGATGGTGTGGCTATCTATTGATGTGGAATCACTGTGACATCCTTTATTTAAAAATTGAATTGTACTTCACTTGAATAATTTAAGTTAAGATGGTATTGGTTTTCGAAGAGACCGTAGTCGGGTATTAGTAATTACCCGATACTACTTCGATTGTTTATAAAATGATAGGTGAAATCAATAAGTTGAAATGGGAGGATTTAAGTGTATTGGACCACTAAATCTAAGTTTGGTACTTAGAAAGTGATGTGTGAAATAAGTGGAGTCTAACAACTTGTGAAGTTGTAAATCTATATATGAGTTACTCCGGATTTTTAATATGTTGTATGTTTTGGTATTCCTTGTTAAATGATGTACTCACGCTGGTTTCCAGCCTGACCCGGGTGTTACTTTGATGTAATGCTCGGGTCAGACCGAGTATTACAGATTTTCAGGTAAGGACGTTCTGGAACTCAGGAGGCGAGTTGAAAAGCAGGAACGTATGGAGAGTTTCTGCAGTGATATATTTTAGTATCCGAGACAAATTGATTTATCTGTCCTGTGTTTGTAAATATGTTGTAACTCTGAAATATAATAAAAGTGTAATTGGACAAGTACAGTTTTCCATTGTATAATTATTATTTATGTGATATTATATTTTATCCGCTGTGAATGTGAGATTGTGTGTTTCTTTTCTGTTCTTTTTCTTCTACCTCTTTCCTTATTTTCTCTAACTATCTGGAATTTTCGGGATCAAAAATTCAGGGTCGTTACAATATCTATGAACTGAGTATGGTCAGTCGACTGGCTGTTTTCAGTCAGTCGGCTGAATTTGAAAATATAAACGTGTATACACATGTGCACAAGTTCAATAGGCTGTTTATAGATATTTAATCGACCGAATGACTTTTTTTAGTTGACTGAATTCTATTGATTATCAAAAATTACCACATCTTATTTGGTTAGAGCACTTGCCTTCTAAACTAGTGATCCAGGTTCGAGCCCCGCTCCATGCATTTTGATTTTGATTAAAATATGCATGCAAGTTTATTTGAATGTGAATGATAATTCTTGATGAAAGATTTAACAAAGCATTAAACTAGACTCTATATACATATTTGACGACTCTTGTTAAAATATATAACTGTATGAACCATACTTTGAGTTGTTGAGTCCGGATGTTGTCGTAGTCGTAGATTTGTGAATTGTTGTTTCATGTCAGTAATCAAAACCTATGATCCAACAGGATCAATAGATGACCATTTAAAGTCAATCAACCATTTTTCTTTGTGAAGATGAAACCTAATTTCATTTTGAATATGATTCATTAATGCTAACAAGTGTTAATCATAGGGATTGAACTTGTTACTTTTAATCTCATAGTTTAAACTACCAATCGACTGAACCAACCTATTAGTAGACGAAACCTAATTTTGATGAATCTAATCAAAAGAAATCACACAAATTGGCAAGTTCTTTCCGTCAACATCAACTAGCAGTGTGAAGGATACGAAATAAAAAAATAATTTTTCCATCCAAAAAGAAATTAACAAAGTCGGGAAAAACAATTAAACTAAAACAAAAGAATCTTACCTAGTACAAAACATTCAGTTGAGTAACTTAGTTACTTTATCAATCAAGCATCTAATAAGAGGGGATCAATAAAATGAATTGAAGAAGAAATGGATACTATTTTTTTAGTAGTTAGGAATAACGATAAAGTAGATACACTACAAGAAAAGAAAGGATTAAATACCTCATATATTAGTCTTTTATTAAGTTATGTAGTCTCTAATTTTTATTTAAGACCTAACAGATATCACCATATTTATCTTTAAGTTCATATTTCTAAAAAATAAAGACAATTGAAAGTGATCTCAAATAACTAACAAATTCCTTAATGGCTAATTATTTGGTCTATAATCTAATAACTAGAGGTTAAAACTACAATCACTAACGGGCCACTAAATATATTAACATTGGCATTGTTCATGACATTCCCATGCACACACACACACACACACACACATATATATAAACACATACTCAAATACGCACACACACACAAACATAAAAAGAATTATCTTTTCAACGTATAAATCCATCTTATATTCTCAACATAACCAAACCTTAGAAAAAGTAGAGTTTAAACAAGATTTCATTAACAAATAATTATAACTATCACCAACTAATAGTACATTTATAACAAATTCCAATATACAATCTAGTGATCCAAATTATAAAAATATTACAGCATCCAAATTACCTAGCAAGAACATCACATTCATACAATCAGAACAAACTAATAAACATATGCGTTCTCATTATTATTGTTAGTAACTTTACAATATATTTATGTTCAGTAAATTACATATTTATTTATTTACGTGTGTGTGTTTTCATGCGTGTGTTTATATGTAACAACCCGAAATTTTCACTTAGTAATTAATGTTTAATTAAAGATTAAGCGAACAAACGATTTAAAAGAAGAATTTTTAAAGATTGATGAATTAGGGCTCAAGACCTATTCCTTTGAGTTCATAATGTCATTTACATATGAAATACGTATAAATTTTGTTAAAATTGAATAAAACATGTAAAATAAGAAGAAAAGAGACGTTACGGGCAAAATGACATCTGGACATAATTGAATTATACAGTTCTGAAATGAGCCTCCTTCCTTTTGGTATCTTCGTTCTCTCTTCCTCTTTAATTTTTGATAAAAAGAAATAAAGGGTTTCAAATGTAAAATCCTTACGACTTTTGATTTTCTTGACCAAAAACTCCAGATAAAGTACATAAATTCAAGTTAGAAGATTCTCCACAAATCCATATCGTCATGATTATATTTTGGAGAAGATTGAAGATAGATTTTGGGAATTAAAGGAAAGCTTCAAATTAGGATTCACTAAAGCTTAGATTTTTGTTTGTATTCAGTGAATGGGATCCTCTAAGTTGTATGATCATTTGTTATGTTAAAACCATGATTTATTACTAATGTAGGTTAGGGCTTGGGTAATGACTTGATTAAGGATTTAGAGATGAGAGTCTTATTAAGCGAATGTTTTAAAATATAAACCGTATAATTTGATGTGTTAGGAATTGGTAGTGATTGGATGCTACTTGATATAAATGATTACTTTGGTTGTCAATTGAATAGTTAATAGAAATGTTAGGATTTTATCCAATGATTGTTGTAGCTATCATTAGAAAACTGAAGTTATATTTGTTGAGTGAGTAGCTAAATTCGAATGGTTGTTAAATCTGGCTGTTTCCTCAAAATCATTCATCAAGTGCAAAATTGTACTAGTTTGATTATCGGACAATTTATAACAAAGGCTAGAATTCGTATCAACAGTGTCAGTGCGGTGTTCTTGAACTCCATATACCAATGACACTTGGGGGAATAAACGTGTGAAACATGTATAGGCAAGAGATGTTTAGTCCCTAAATTGAAGAGAATGGCATCACGATCACAATGAAAGAAACCGTGAGTCATTCAAAGTTGTGGATTGAAAGTTACGAGTGCTAGAAGATGAACTTGGCCTTTAGCTAGCATTCAAACGTCTAAAATCTCTTTTTAGACATCTGAAATCCCTATTCAGACGTTTGAAATCCCTTATTCATATATCTTAAAAGTGATATAGATGACCGAATAGGAGATTTAGACAATTGAATAAATAAGAGATCTTCCTGTAACAGGTATTCAGATGCCTTCAAATATTTGAAAATGAGTTCAAATGCTTGAATAGATGATTCAAACGTTTGAACAAAGGATGATGAAAACAAAAAAGAATCAACGTATTTGGCCAGTTTCAAAAGCCCGAATTTTTTTAATTCAAATGTCTAGAAAAGTGGTTTAGACATCTAAAATTCCAAGTGAGACGCCTGAATTGGAATTTCAGGTGCTTAAAGTGCCGATGGTAGGTTATTGTCAATTGATTTTAACCGAAACTTTAAAACACGGTATCTTCTGAATATGAAGTTAGACTAGGTTTGGACCAATAGTCCTCATTTTTTAAGGAAAATGATTCGAGAAATTTTGGTTGGTTTTGAAGTACTTTGATTTCAGGATCGGTGCAGTACTTACTCCGATACGTATCCAAAACCATCGATTTCGAATATACCGGGAGGGAGTATCCAGGACGTTAAATGATGTAATGATCATATATGATATTGGAAAAAAAATTATTTGTATGATAACTTTGTAGGATTATTTGGTGACTTTTGAACACGATGACTAGGATATTATGATAGACAATTCCATACAATATTACATATTTAGAGTAAGTCTGTACCTCTAAATTTTGACCTTGGGGTTAGATATATGTAGGCATATGATATTAATCTTATAATGGTGATCATACTAAGTATTGGTCTTGTAGTAGTGATCGTGCTAAGAATTGGTCTTATATCAGTGACCTTACATAGTGTGGGTCTTACATTACTGATCATACATATTATTCGTCTTATATTAGTAATCATATGCATAAGAGCATTGTTAGTGTGTGTCTTATAGCAGTGACCATACTTGGTAGGTCTTGACCATACCGGAAGACCCACGGCCTATTGCCTATTATGTGATGTTGGGGTCAAGATTGGGTTCGTGATATCCTATACATGATAGTTTTATTGGATAACATAACATAGTAGAAATGTGCTAACTTGTTAGATGCAGATGAAGATGTAGGTCGGGGTACGGTCTTATTATCTCGAGTATTACCATTTAGTATTATTCATAATATATTAATGTATTTGCAATCATGTAGATTAATTATATTTCCTTTTCATTAGACTTTATGTTTGGCCCTCTTTGTTGTTTCTTTACTATATATTCTTTAAATAGGTTGACTTAGAGATGGAGATCTATGCTAGTTGGAGGTGATTTATAGTACCATAACTATATTACCATTATGATTATGTCCATCCAGGTTTTGGATGTATCGACATGTAATTACTTTGTGAGATATATCTATTCTTATGGGATTTAATGTGTACTATGCGCATTATGATGTTGGATCTTATGTCACTTCGTATGACATGTGTTCACATGTGAAACGAGAAAAACTCCCATTCGAATAAAAAACGAATTATAAAGCTAAGAAATTTAAAGAAAAAGAGCGAACACACAAATTTTAGAGTGGTTCGAAATAAATTAAGCGCCTATGTCCACTTTACCTTTAAATACTTATTGGATTTACAAGTACAACCGAATTTCAACACAATTTCAAGTCTCAAGTGGTTGGTTTTGAATTTGGCAGCAATTCCAAGTACAAATTAGTAAAAAGGCAAAAATTCCTTCTTTATGTGTTGTGGGATGCTTATTTATAAACGAATCTCGTTTCAAAATTGTTGAATTCTTAGTTGAATCGCTCAAAAAATTTGATTCGACTTCCTAGCATTAAGAACAAGTCAAAACGACACACTTTCCAACAATTAGATCAATCTACATTGAATGATTTTATTAACAAATTTTTTTTCTTTTCTTCTATGTTTCTTAAGCTTCAAGCTTTATTTTTTCAGGGGAATTTTTTCCAAAGACAATCAATTGACACCAAACTATGTCACTGATAAAGTTAGACGTACGCCTTGCGGCGGTGATGTAATTATTAATTCGATAGCCAATCTTATTCAAAATAAAAGGAATTTTCTTTCTACTATATACTTATTATATAGTGATATAATTAATTAATAAATAAATTAAATAAGTAATTTAAAGTGTATTAAACAGAAAATTCTTAAATGATATATTATGTGATAGTAATTACAATGTATTGTAAACGAGAGATTTATCACATTAAAAATAACATAATATTTTAGTTATACTATTCAAGATGTTTTGAGACGGGATGTTGGTACATCCGTTGAGACTAGAGAGCATAACACTGCCTAAATGTTGGGCTATCTATTACTAATGATTGCTGGGGTCGCAACCTTTCAAAGTCTAGGTTCAATTCGGTGGTGTAATTTATGAGAGATGTTTCGAAAATCATAGATAAAGATTTTTTTTACGCTTTGGTTTAGTGTATCAAAAACATACAAGTACATTGCCATTAAAGGTTATGTACTGATAGTTATTGAATAGCTATGGAATGACTCACTCGAGAGTGATCTGTTGGTTAGTATAACAAAAGTTCAGACAAAGAATCTCAAAATGACGATATAACATAGTTCTTTCGGTTTCAGAGTACTATTGAACTTCAACGTGGAAACCTTAGGTTGATTATAGTTAAATCATGACACGATGTCCATTAGACACTTATAATTAGGTCCGAGTTGAAGCACTAGAAGTGAAAAAATATTCATAAAGGATTCGTATCCTTAGTTATATGATGTTAGTATCACAGTAAGCTGCAATTAACTCATAGTCAAAACTTAAGCCAAAGCAGTACAGTTAATAATAATTTTTATTGTTGAACAAAGGATTTTGTTTTGACTAGTCAAGTTGAATGTGGATAATGTTGGTATTTTGACCAAATCCAAATTTGATAAGTCCTAAGTTGATATAGTGTTAACGAAGGAAATTGGTGTAAATAATATTTACTACAAGGTACCGCTTATTACAAGTAAAACTGGATTTTATCGAAAAACATATAAGTGATAAATTCAGCGAAAATGTCACACCACCAGCGAAGATAATGTGCAAACATTAAAATTTGAATTATTTGATATTAATTACCGACAGAATTTAAACCTTTGAGTCGCATAACCGTAGTGATGAATACTTTAGAAAACTACAAGACTTAATTAATTAATAAATATTGTAAATTAATTAAATTAGTTAATATTTATGAAATATTATTTATTAAATTTTATTTGATTTGTTTGAATATCGTTAGTATTTAATAAAGTAAATACATAAAATTTATTAATTAGCGTATCGATATAAGAAATCTATAGAATATTTAAATTGATTTTAAATAAATTAATTGCTAAGTGGTTTTATGAAAATTTTAAGATCCATATGCCACTTTTATGGGAGGCCACGCATGTTGGGGGAGATTTCAAATGTGATTTGAAAATCTAAAGAAGCATTAGAGAAAGGAAATGAATCTCCATCATTTACTCTTCTTTTTGACTCACTTAGATCTCATTATAAAATGATTTTTCCCTTTTCTCTTTATTTCCACTTTTTAGTTGAAAATATGAAGAGGAGGGCAAATAGGATTTGATAAGATTTAATAATGAATTATATAGGGAAGGTTTAAATGAGAGAATTGAAAGGTTTGAACGTTTCCCTTAAAACAAAAGATTCTTTCATTCATTTCATCATTATTCTTCCTGACAAAATTCGTTTACTTTCTCTTGATATCCACCACTTCTTTAGTGGTTGAATTCATAATGGCCTCCATGGCTTAAAATCTAAAAAAATCAAAATAAAATAAAAGTGGTTTTGTTATCCCATGATCCTTACAAGTTAAGAGATCAGTTCTATTGAATCTAGGAGATTGATTCATCATTCATGGTGTAACTTTTGATTACATACTAAGATTCTATTCTGATTTGATATGTATGTATTTTGCTTATTTACATATTCAAAACTCTATACAACCCTTCTTATCTATCTGATTATTCATCTCGTAATATGTAATTCAAAACCCTTTTGTCCATCTAATTAAAAGTAAGTTTATTATGTTAATTTGTTTTGGATACAGTTTTGTTCTTCATTTTCAGCTGTTATATGTTTACCATGATTGATATACATTGGATCCTTTGTCCCATTTGATAATTTGCTGTTGTTCTCTATATAATTTAAATTTGAATGTTCTTATCACGAATTTATATGTGCCTAAGTTATCCTACTCTCGTTTTCTTTTATTTTGGAAACTTCTGTCTAACAAAAAACTAATTTTGATTGAAAAACCATTTATGATTTTTAACGTCATCCAAAAATATAAATAAACTATAATTATGTTAATTATTTAAAGTTGCCTTGAAAATTGATTTCCTGTGTTATATAGTTGATGTTTTGAATATAATTATTTTAGGTATTGTTTACATAGGAATGAAAGTTTTCCAGTCTACAATTCATGAGTAGGCTTTTGTTTAAGATTTTAGATCTTTTATTTCCTTTATAAGTTAAAAGTTTGATTTAAATTGTTAACTTTAAATGTAAACATATTAATACGTATATTATAATTACAATATTTACATATTAAGTTGTTTTAAATCTAAAATATTACTTTCTATATTTATATGTATGGAAACATATATGTGTATATTGCTTTAACTCAAACTCATAAGACGGATTTTGCGTTAAACTGTAATATTTAGTTTCAAACTCTTCCTTAATTGAAATTAAATTCATTATTGTTAATTTTGGAGTTCAAAACATTGAGAGAGAGAAATGTAATTTCGGTATATTTATTCACATACTTTTACACATCTATTATTATGTATATAATTATAAATCAAGATCTTGGACAACTAATGCATATGTAAATGAAAAATGAGGTCTGTTAATACCAAACCTACACATAGTCACGTTATCTATGTACACTTCATATCGATAGCACGTGCACTTTACACAAATAGTGTATTTGTTATACCTACAAACTAAAACATAATAAGCAAAACCTTTTTAACAAATAAAATAGAATAAAGATTTTATTTGAAATATTTTAAATTGGATCTAAAATCCACTTTAGACTTCATAGGTACAATAGATCCAAGATAGAATTTTTTTTTTGAAATCTACCTATTTCACTCGCTTTCGACTCACCTAATTATTTCAAATGGTATAGAGACCAAATGGGTCTATGCAGTCTAAGTTAGTAATGTTAAGGCTAAGTGATTAAAGCCTATCCATTCAGTAGGCTATCTAGAAAGGTAGTGTCCGAGGCTAGGCTTGGATAACAAGTATTTTACTCTATCGGGTTACTAGTCTGGCCCAAATGATGAAGTAAGCCCAAATGTTGCCTCCAATATAAAGACCAAATTGATTTTGGGCACTAGGCTAATTTTCAAAATTTGTTTGACAATTTAAAAGATATTTCAAATTTAAATGTTAAATTTAAAATATAAAAGTAAAATTTTATAAAAGTTATAAAATGCATTCATTTTCCAAAATTATTTTATGAAATTAAATGATTAATTTCGAAAATTTAAAATTTAAATTAAATTATTTTAATTAATTAAATTAGATAAAATAATTAATTAATTAAAATTTAATTGATTAAAACATATATATTTATTGATTTATGTGTAAAACTATATTTGATGTTATTTAAATTATTTACGACAAATTAAACTAAAATTTCAAATTATTTAAAATATTTAATTAAATTGTTTGAATAAATAAAACTTATTAGAAGTTAATTAATTAAAATGTATACATATATTGATATGTACACATAAAAAACTTAAATATTTAAATATTAATTAATTATAGTTGATTAACCACCTTAAATATTTAGGATGAGTAATATAAAATTTTACTAATTTTATATAAAACAAATTAAATTAATTAAATACGATTTAAATGATAATATTAATTACATAAGATTTAATTAATAATATACATGAGAATATTTTATAAGTTAACTAAATTATATAAGGTTATAAATAAATTAAACTTGTACAATATAAATGTTTAACGTAAGTGGAATTACAAGAAACCTAATTCAAATTTAAGGAACAAGTATATGCATATTGTACTTATACGATGATTTCAGATGTGTTCGACAATTGAATCACGAGGGTATTTCATAAGAAATACGTTGTTCTTTATATCGATATCACCCAATACAAATATATATTCAAAAATATATATTCAAATTTAATGTTAGTTGTCCTATACCATTTACATATTGTTAACGCTGAAATTTGAACGCTAACACCCCGGTGTGTGAAGTGTAGTTGTGAAAGCACCACCCGATAACTCGGGAACAGATTATAAGCATATAATAGCAGAAAAGCAGTAAACAACAGCAATTTTATAGTGGTTCGGCCTGAGGGTATAGCCTACGTCCACTTTAAGTATTTTTACTGATGATCTCGTTACAAGCTGATACAATTCTTCCCAAGTACAATACACTTTGAATTACAAAACACTTTGAACGAGTAGCTCAAACTTCAATGGAGATGAGAGTCTTCAAATCCATGTTGGATGTATGTGATCTCTTCTTGAAGTTGTTTGTAGCGTTCTTCATGTCTTGAGAGCTTCGAGTGTTGGATTGGTTTGGAATGCAGCAGAGTATCGGCGCTTGAAGAGAATGAGCCCAAAGTCCCCTTTCTGTTGGAGTTATGGGCGTATTTATAGGCATCTTCGGAGTTAGGTCGTAACTCGTATACGACTCACGATGAGTCGTAACTCGTGTACGACTCATGATGAGTCGTAACTCGTGTACGACTCATGATGAGTCGTAACTCGTATACGACTCATGGTAGGTCGCGGCTGATTTACTGGGTTCATGGCTTGGCCCAGAGTTATGCACCCATCTGAATGAATGATACAAGTTCTAAGTCGTTCACGAGTTAACCAAATGCAGTTTCCTTTATGCTAGCATGAGTCATACACGACTCATCATAGGTCGTAAGTCGTCAGCGATTCTTCTTACTACAGCGTGGTGTTGAACTTGTCTCCAAGTCTTAGGTCGTGAACAACTTATCTTTTGAGCCGTAGACTTCCTATCGCGCCATCTTCTAACTCGTAAGATTGTTATCTCGTAGACTCTTTAACTCGTAGGTCGTTCAGCCCTTGAATTGTTAGGTCGTGAAGACCTTGAGTCGCACAGTTCTTGAGTCGTTGATCCACTGAGTCGGCCTGTCTCATGAACCGTTAACCCTCTTGAGTCGTTCCATTCCTCTAAGTCGCCTTGAACCTTAACTCGTTAAGTCGTGGCACTTCTTAGGTCGTCCAATCCTTGAGTCGTTAAGCTTATTGAGTCGTTAACCTTATTAAGTCGGCAACCTTGTTAAGTCGGAAACCTTATTAAGTCGGCAACCTTATTAAGTCGGTAAGTCGTGCCACTTGTTAGCTCGTTAACCCGCTTCATCAGTTAGGTCGTTGACTTCGAGTAGAAGATAGGTCGCTCCATTCTCTAAGTCGTATACCGTTTTGGACGGGGCGCTGCCCCGCACCCCGCCGGGGGCGCTGCCCCCTGGACCCCTGCGACCTGACCGGGCAGGTCGATCACCGTAGCGGTGGCGTTGCCCCCGCACCCCCACCTTGGGGGGTTGGCACCCCCCTGGACCCCCCCCTCCGTAGGGGATCTTATCTGAAAAGCCATTCAACAGAACTTGCTTTGTTGGGATGCTGAGTTGACTATTCTTCGAGACGAACTATCATTGGTTTCTCGGTCGATTTTTGATATCACGGCCATGCTGAAAAAGTGGAGTTAACACATATTAATAGATTACTTGCATACTCTTTAGTTGTTGAGCTTTCCTTAAGATAAAGATGTTTTCCATAGTACTATTAATATATTGACAAGTAAAGGTAAGATATATGCTTGTATTGTTGAGCTTTCCTCAAGGTATGTGCATTATACTTAACCCATCGCAAAATGGTGAGCATGAGTGAATAAGCTCCCTTAATTTGTTTAGCTTTCCCCAAGGTCAAGATAAGATTAGGACAAAGACCACGGATTAGGAGTTATATATGATAAAGTTAGGGTCATGCACTAGGGAAAATTATGTAATTTGTTATGTATATTAAACTCGATAACCAATCCTGTTTAAAATAAAAAGTGTTTTCTTTCTATCATATACTTGTTCTATTGTGATGTAACTAATTAAGTAACTGATTCAAAGTATATTAAATAAAAAATCCTTAAATGATATGTTATGTGATGATGATTACAATGTGTTGTAATCATGAGAAATTTATCGCATTAAAAAATAACATATTATATTTTAAATATTCATAGTCAAGATGTTTCGAAATGGGATATCGATACATCCATTGAGACTAGAGTGTGTAACGCTCTTTAAATTTTGAGCACCGTTATTTTCATAGCTGTTGGAGGCATCAAGGGGTTATGTACTAATAGTTATTAGATAACCATGACATGACTCACCCAAGAGATTTCTTTTAATTAATGTAATAAGGTCAAACAAAGAATCTTGAAGTGACAATATAACATAGTTCTCTCGACTTTAAAATACCGTCGAACACCAATGTGGACACTCTACTAGGATTATAGTTAAAATGTGGCATAACATTCAATGAATGACTGTAGTTGGGTCTGAACTAAAGCATTGGAAGTGAAACAATTATTCAATAGAGAATTCATCTCCTCAGTTATATTGGTTTAATATCGTGGTTAACTATAGTCAACTCAAACACAAAATCTCTTGCTAGAGCAATATGGTTGATAATAATTATTATTACTGACAAGGACTTTTTGTTTGGACTATTCAAGATGAATGTTTATGATGTTGGAATTTTGACCAAGACCAAATTCCATAAGTCCTAATGTGATATAGTGTTGACAAAGAGGATTAGTGTAAATAATCATTACTATCATGTACCACTTATAATAAGAAAATTTTGATTTTACCAAAAAATGTGTAAGCAATAAATTCAACCGTAATGTTACACCACTAGCTAAGGTGACATGTGAATGTTAATATTCGAATTGTCTAATATTGGTTGCTGACTGAATTTACCTCTTTGTGTTGCACAACCCTAATTATGAGTATTTCAGAGAACCACACAATTTAAGTAATTAAATTATTTAATATTTATGAAATATTAATTAATATTTTTATTTGATTTGTTTGTATACTATTACTATTTAATAAAGTGCATATTAAAGGCTATAAACGCCTGTATTGATGTTGGAAATTTTAAGCGCCATGTGGCATCTTTTATGGCCGATCATACATAATAAAGAGAGAGAGAGAGGATTTGATGAGAAATTAAATAGGGAATGATTAAAGGAGGGAATTGAAAGGTTTTATTATTTCCCTTAAAACATATTCTCTATTATTCATTTCTCTCTATACATACCATTGGCTTTTCTTTCTCTCCTCTCTTTTCCTTTTCATGGCCAAAACTTATGGCCTTCATGATATAGAAAAATTCCAAAATAAAATCAAATAATAAAGGTGGCTGTACCTCTTAATTTGTGCAAACTCTGGAGGTTGATTTAGGAATCTAGGAGTTTTTAATTCATCATTCTAGGTGCATTTTTTTTGGCTACATCTTAAGGTAAAATTTAGTTTTATTTATTCTTTTATTCATCTTGTTCGTATGATTTAGAAATTTTGCATATAATATCTAATTTTATGCTTATCTATTTAATTTGAGCTAGATCCCATGTTGATGTATCTCCTTTATTAAGATATGTTGATAATGTTAATTTTATTTAGATCCATTTTTTGTATGCCCTTTTTGATTAAATGTTTATCTTGTTAAGATTAGAGCTATCGCATATCACATCTTATTTAATTGGTTGTTCATATTATTTGGATCCGAAATTTTATAATGAATCTATATGTGCCTAAATCATCCTTTTATTCTTGCTTTAGAAATTATTTTTTAACCAAAAATGCTGCTTTGATTGAAACCTAATTTAAGATAATTGGTATGATTTTATTATACACACACACACACACACATTTGAATAAACTTCATGTGTTGTCTATTTGAAATCATTTGAAAATTGAATATAAGCTTCATATGATTATTGTTTGAATATAATTCTTTTGATTACTATATCTTTTGTTTAAAAGATGTTTAAAAAATGGTGGACTTTTGTGTAAAATATCATAAACTTTTGAATCATTCCTGATCAAATGTTAGCCTTTTTTGTTAATTTTTTTTGAAAATGGTATTTTATATACGACATGTCACTCAGACAACATAGCACATGTCAGTAAAAGTTCGAAACACACTATGCAAGTTTCGAACTTGTGACCTCTCACACCAAAGCCGAATCACTTAACCAGTTGGACAATGGTGCTTGTCTTTTTTGTTAACTTTGAATCTTAACACATACATTAATTACGAACTTTACGCATACATATATTATTTTAATTTTAAAAATTAGTTTGCAATTAATTATGTATGTGTATATATGTATGTATATTGTTTTAGTTTATAAAGTGGATTTTGTTGTAAAATCATAAATTTAACATTAAAATCATTTCTAAGTTGAAAATCAATTCATTCTTGTTAACTGTAGATTTCAAAATATAAAATGTATCAATATTAATTTTAATATGCATATATGATTATGAATCTAATTTTTGGTAAGAAATGGAATTAAATGAATGAGTAAAGGAAGGATGAAATTACTTTATCTTTTCTTCTTCGTAAATGCCAAATTTATTCATTAATTGTCTTGTTATAAAAATAAGTTATCTATTGTCTATTAATAAAATATTTTAACATATCATGTATTATTATAAGTGCACTACATATACGCATATGCTATTGTTATTTACATGTTTTCAAGATAAAAGTATGGACAACAAAGGCGGATATAGAGAGCAACTGTGTCCATTGCGGTGTGAATCCAATACTGTACATAGCTTATATGTTGTACTTACACTTCACACACATGAATGTATTTGATACATTCACTATTAAATATATTTGAATTTAAATTAAATTTAGACTTCATTTCAACCAAGTTAAATAAAATAAGATGTTATTTAAAACTTTATTATATTGGACCTAAAACCCATTTAGACTTCATATGCTAATTCTAATTGGCCATGTTCCTGTAGTATATAAGACAACTGATAAGGTCTTATCCATCGTATACTGGCCTATGATTATTGAGCTTTCCTCATGGTCGGAATCTCAAGGCAAGCAAATTCTAGTAGCCACTGGAAAAAACAAAAGATTTTTATTTTTTCTATTAGGGTTTTGAGAAACATGAAAATCTAATGGATGCCTTATAGGAATAATGAAATGGTAACATTTAACCTTTCTAATATTGTAAGAACATTTTCTATATAAAGTTAAAATAGTCTACATCGATGTATTTTTGCAAGTCATAAATTTGATAAAATGTTTGTTATTTAAGATATACAAATAAACTAAATTTAATATTGACAAATAAATATAAGATATACTTATCTTTAAACCCATTGGCATGTTATCGCTTCAAGGCCCGCACAAGATCCAGTTTGTACAACCCCTAAAACATCCATACCTCTACGGCATAATTGTTATTTGTATGAGACATGTTATGTCTTTTATGAGTGTCAAACTCTAATAATAGTAAAAGAATATGGATAATTGATCCATATTAAATCACATTTAAATTTAAATGATATATAGTGAAAGATTGCGGTTCGTAATGTATAAAATTTCAATGAAGTTATGTAACGACATGGAATTTCGACAACTTCGTATTTACATAACTGAATTATATAAATATTTAAATAATGGATTTAATGTGATTAAATTAATTTAATAATATTATTATTCCCCTTTTAAATAATAACTAATGATAAGAAAAATGTTTACAATAATAAATAGTTTGAAGAAATATCAATATTGGGACCGAAAATTGTTTTATCGACAAACGGTTTTAAAACATATGAAATTATCATCCTAGGGCACCATTTTAAATTTTGATGAAACTAATTTCGTCAGAACCAGAATAATGAGGTTATGTACGCCGACAAGTTTCATAGCGATTCGATGTCCTGTGTGGTCGCACGAGCTCGAAACATAAGGCAATTTCAATCGAGAATTTAAAAATAATATCTTTTTATTATATAAACACCTATACCTTTACTTTCTCTTTCTCACTTCTCTTTTATTCCTCTTATAAAGGAAAACAAAAAAATAAACATAGCCGTCACCCTTCAAGCAATAATTTTCAAAGCTATAGGCCATGAAAATCATCAACGTTGATCCGTTAGGACCGTGGTGAGGATATCCTCACATTGGTATAGGTGATGGTTGTTGTGGCGTTACTTAGGGATGGTCAACATTAGTAAGCCAATACTAGGGTTTGGGATCGGAGGAGATTAATGCGGAGTTAGGCTATAGCACTAAGTGCAAGGAGCTTCTCGTGTGAAAGGGAGTTAATGGTGAATGTTTGGGAGGTGCGGCTCCTCATGGAAAAACTCGACATTGTTCTTGTCATGACTTAAAGCTATAGGCCGCAATTCTCTAGAGGGCATCAAGCTTGACTTAGGTGGGTCCATCGTGAAGCATTTGCGAAGTAGAGTTCGTCAGAGTTGACGGTGGCCAATTTCGTGGACCAAAAAGGAAGCAATCGAGGAGAGAAGGTACATATGTAGATAGGGTTATGCATAAGAGATGTGTATGCACACATGCGATTTGAGATGGGAAAGATGAGTTAGTGGAGGTAATCGACATTAATCAATTATTTTAAGTTAATTAATTAAATTATAAAATCCAAATTCTTATGAAATTCATAAAGTTTGCATACAAGGTCCAATCGAGATGTCGTCTTCGCCATTACACTCATAGCGGGATTATCTACGTCTTGATTAGGTTTGAGCTTGGGTGAGTTTATTTGCCATTTACTTTGTATAATGTTGTGTATATAATGTTTGTTGTGTTAACATATGAATAAAATAGATAACAATGCAAGTTATAACTTTTGGAAGCAAGCAACAACATTACATGTTGTATAATCTCTCTTTCAAACCCTCTAAAATATGCAATGTGGCCAAGACTTGTTGTTTACATGTTTGATAGTGTGTTGTGAATGTTTGAAGTAAAATAGTCCCTATAAATGCATTTTGAAAATTCTTTGTATTTGGCATATGTTAAACTGTTTAAAATGTGATTATACCATGAGAATATATATTTGCTTATTCTCTACACACATTTTGGTGTGTTTGACATAAAGGAATTGATTTGGGAAGTTGTAGAAACTGTGGGACAACATTGTGATAGTTAGAAGAAAAATGTTGCTATGAATACACTTTGAAAATGCCTTATGTTCAGCGATTTTAAAGTTAATTTTGAAAAATATGGGCTTCTTTGCATTTTTAATAAATACTATTTGTGTATTTATTACTGGAAAAATGTCTCCAAGTTTAAATATATTCTAATAATTATTTTGAAATTTTAAAGTAAAGAGTTTTAAATTATAAAACAAGTTTTTATGGTTTTTAAATAAGTCATGAAATAAGTATTGTTAAGTAATATTTAAAATAATCAATCAAACCATAGTATAAGTATTTTAAATATTTTAAATTATATATAGTTTTTAGAAAATTAGTTAAAGATTTTTATTAAAGTATTAAAAAGCTTATGTAACATAATAGCTTTTGAATTGTCTTAGAATTTTATTAATTATAATGGCTTATAAATAAATTATTATACATATAAATATATATGTCATTTTTAAAAGGTTTTTAGTAAATATATATAAATTTTGAAAAGTAAGTTAAGTATTTATAAATATAGTAAAGGTAGTTTGGAATTTAACACTTACGTTAAAATAAATTATTTTGAGAAGTTCAATTAAAAGTGTATTACCTTAATTAATAAGTATGGATACACTTTGATCTTTAAAGTGAATGTCTTAAAGTTAATGAGAAGTATACAAATGGTTTTAGGTTGTAGTAAACAATGTTTGAGCAACATTTTTTTAGCATTACCAATTCTACTTAAAAATATAATTAGATTATTGATAATGAATATATTAAATAGAATTAGAAGTGATAGTTTTGGATTGTTGTTGTAACAACCCGGTATTTCGCATCAGTTTATAATTGACATTAAACGATTAATATTTTCTCTAATTACCAATTGAAGTTTTTAAATTGTGTTAATTTTTTTTTATAAATGGTTAAAATGATTTTCTGGGCTTTGAATTCTCAGCCCACGTTTCATTTGTTTGGATTGTGATAAATTTGCAAAGCAAAATAACCGGCCCCTTTATTATTTTCGTTCGAAACCTAAAACCATCGAAGAAAATTAATGGCGCTCTCTCTCTTTCTTCGTTCGTCCCCAAAATTAGGGCTTCTGGGAATCGAAGGCGTCAACGCTCTGATGATCGATGTCTCTTCACCGCGCCTTCTTCCACTTGGCTTGCAAGTTGGTCAAGATTCGAGTGGTTGAGAGAATTTCCGATCGATGATTCCTCTTTGCTCAGGGCCGCTTCAATTTGGCGACTAAGGTGAGTAATTTTTATTACACGCATCTACCTATAATTTGTTCGACCTATTCTGCTTATTTTATTTTCGGTTGTCTCGGCCTCGTCCTGATTTTATCAATGTTGATTTTGTAACTTGATATGCTCGGCATTGATTTCTGACTTTGATCACTTTGATTTGTTTGATTGTTTTGCTGTGATGTTGATTTCGTGACCACCACTGTCTCGAATTCTTTTGATGATATTGACTTTTGTGGACTTCGTATTTTCTGTCTTCGTTCAAACTGCTACTTAATTTTTAAGTTTAAACCTGGCACTGGTACACTTTGTAATTCCGACATGTCTTGTTTTCACTTGAACTTTGGTGAACTGTGCATATGTATTAAGTTGTTTTAGGATTCTAGTCTGGGATGTGGTACACTCGGGTACATTCTTGGATGAACTGGTCATTTATTGATCCCTGACCCGATGTGAAGAGTGAGCTACTAGCTTGCCTTTGAGTTGTAGTCTTGGGTTTATTTGCCTGTAGGGTTTCATTCTTGTGAGTTATGTATTCCTGCACTTGAACTACCCTCTGACTTTTGTCTAGTAACATTATGTTGAACTCGTGACGCATTCACCACTTGCTGTTGGTCTTCACGCATGTATATTCTCGAGCCCTGTAGCATTGCTTGCATCCCTGTTTGGTTGCATTTCGACTGCTAGTCTTGGCATTGTTGAGCCTTGTTCATTTGTGCAGTATACTTGTTATATACATATATACACTGCTGCATGATATCTGGTGCTTGCTGCCTATGTTCATTTGAACTTGGTTGATGTTTGGTTTTGTGATTTCTGGTTAATTGCAGTTTATTTGAACTGTATCTTTCTGTTGCATCATGATGTACCACTGCCTTGTGCATTTGGTCATTTGTGCCTTCGTGCTCTGCTGGTTTTGGAATGCATAATCCATTCTGCTGTGTTCGAAAGTGTATACCTGCTATTCCTTTTGTGATGCAGTTGTCTGGGGCTGGTGTAATACTTTGTCGAATTCATTTGCATTGTGTTGCCTGGCCTTTCAATCTGTGCAGCCTTCTCAGGTGCACTTGCTCAATTGAGTTGTACTGCTTCGGGTCGCACTTACTCTACCACCATTCACTTCGAGTATGTGTTGCTCTGTCCAGTTTCATGCATTCTGGCTGTTGCTCTATGGTCTCACTGATATATATGCGTTCGTGTGCTGTGGTGCCATACTTCTGGTGCCCTCACCCGCCTTCTATTTTTGTAGTTGTACCTCTACATTGTTCTTTGGTGTCGCAGATGTGTTGAGTCAGTGACTTGACCTCCTTGCATTTTATGGTAGTTTGTTACCTTTTTGAATTCTGAAGTGTTATTACATTCACTTGCTTATTGCATTTGTTTGCACTGCGAATTCTTGAGCTTTGGCCTTTGTGCCTTGTTGCTATTTCTTTATATGCTGTTGTGGCGAGGCAGTGCACGTGTGCGTGCACTACAGCCACACAGTATCGACATTTTGGATTGATATTTCAATTACTTGAATTGTTTTATGTGTTCAATTCAATATTCTGAAATTGGTGTTTTTATTTGCTTTCCAAATTTTAACCGATTTCATTGGATTCTATTCACGTCTTCGTATGTGAATTCTTGTGATTGATTGTTTCTACAATCATTTTTGTGATTTGTCAGTTTAAAAATATAAAGGTTTGAATACTAGTAGTAAATATCCAAACTCTTTCTTCTAAATGTTTTCAACACTATTTTATTACCAAACTCGTTTTCTCTAACCGTTTTCCAATCTACTAGTATATACAAATCTTTATTTCACTCGTATGAGAAATCTAATTAAACGGCTTAGTAAAACAAGTGGTATGAAACGCTTGCGTTTACTTCGTCGGTTAATTTTTGGACTTGTTCGATTGAACCTCTAGTGACAATTTTTAGTGAAGATCTACAGTTTGTTCGTAAATATTTAAGTTAAGCAAGTGGTTATGGGACATGAAGCTAAACTTTTATATTTACTAGCTTAGTGTAATTGACACTTCTCGTTGATCATGACGATCATTCTCATGATTTAGACTAGCAATTGTGCGATGTCTCTTGTTTGCTTGGTTAGACTAGACACCACTTGTGTGATTCCACTCACGCATACCTTTTTGCCCTCTTGGTTAGTCTAGACACCACTTGTGTGATTCCACTCACACATACCTTTTTTGTTTGCGATGTTAGACTAGACACCACTTGTGTGATTCCATTCACACATACCTTTTTGTTTTTTTGTTAGTCTAGACCTCATCTGGGTGATTCCGACTCACCCATATGGGGTAGCTCCCCATGGTCTTCGGACCGTCATGTGATAGGCCTTTTTCCTTTTCTGGATTTCTTATGTTGATTTCTGGAATTTATGTTATTGACTTGTTATGAGTACAAGTTTAGGGTACGATGCCCTCTTTGGATCTTTGAGAAGATTCTTGTGATATTGATTATCTCTTATTGATTGATCTTCTGTTGATCATCATGTGCATACTTATAGTAGTATGTCAGTATGGATATTTTCTGTTTATGCCATATTTCTTATTCTATGTCATGTTATCTGATATTTATAGCTAGACTGACCCGGGTATTATTTTCTTTGAATTTAATACCCGGGTCAAACCAAGTTATTTACAGGCCGTAGATATCTTGCCTTGGGTTGCTGCTAGAGCTATGAAGTCTTTTCATACTTTTGGAGTAGTCGTTGTCTTAGTATAGGATGTTGTGTATTCATGTATGTTAATCACGATAATTTACTTGTGTATATAACTCCCTGAGTCATCAGTTATAGTTGTATCATATGTTTTCTATCACATGTATTGTAATTGACATCATTTATTGTATATATGAGATTCATTGCTATTCTTTTGTGTTATGGTGGATCATTCTGACCACTACTCTGATAAACACTTTTAAGTGTTGTATATTCATATCTATTTCCGCCTTTGTGATATGAATTATCTGTGACTGATTTAAGTTATGCTTATTTCTATATTTGTTTCCGAAGATTATATATAGCCACCGTGTAGTAGCTTTGAGTTTGTATCGGTATGTCGGATTTCCTCTTGAGATGAAAAGTTAAATTTTTATCTAGCATATCGGTACTCGCACAAAGCAATTATATAGATGGTCGTTCCTCAACAGACTTATTCTCCGCGCTAGTCGACAGCATTACACCGTAGTGTTCTTGGCTAGCGTGGGTATAGAGGTGGGGCGTCACAGCTTGGTATCAGAGCAAAACTTCGAAACAATAGGGAATATTATAACAAGGATCATCGTCCTAAGTCCATCTTAGGAGTCGTGCCTTAGGATTTAATTCAGGTCTTCGTACCGTTCTATCCTATTCTCTTTATGATTCCTTGTTTTATCAAACAAGTTTGATTGAAATTCATTTTTTTTTGTGAATACCATTTTCTTCTTCTTTCTTAAAGAAGAAGAATTGGTTGGATCTGGCAGTCTTAGCGCTATTCAATCCAGTAGTCCTTCCCTGGATGGCGTATTCATGTCTGCCCAACAATTTCTGGATCTTGTATTGTATCAGTTCTCGGCCATACTATTGCCTTTGATATGCCTTGAACTTGGCTGTTGGATTGAGCTGAGTATTTTGATTTTATATTCAGTTTCATTTACATTAATCTGGAGTTGTTTGTTGCATGCAGTCTTCACTTCAATCTGGATCACCGACCTGATCTGGTGCATGTTACATCCTTGAACACTTCACTGCGTTCAATTGTGTTGGACATTGCTTTACACTTGTAGCTACCTAGTCAATACTTGCAGTTCACTGAACTGTTGTATCACTTATGCTTTCCATTATTCATGTAGGGGCTGCACTTGTTCTGTCCATTGGTTCATTGTAGTTTGGTTTGGGTTTCAGCATCACCGATCTGATCTACATTGGATTTCTTTTTCTAATTACACCTGTGTTGAATCCAGCTGAAACGCTCGGGTTTGACCTGGCGCTGGTGTTATGATTTTATTTGAATGGCATTTCAAAAGCCTTATCCCAATAAGAAAGCGATGCAAACTACTTTGGTAGCAAAGACTCCAATCCCTAAACGTGGAGGATGCTACCATTGTAATTCTACGGAACACTATGTAATTAAGTGTCTGAAACCCCTCACCTATCGCTATTGCTAAAATCTATGTCATCATTTATCTTCTTGCTCTAAACTTCAAAGCAAGAAGGAGAGGAACCTGAATAACTCTTCTCCTAGTTAAGGTATTTCTTACTCTATCCTTGATGACATTTGTTTTATGATTTTTATTATCGAGTTCTTTTTGATATGAGTTTCGTCTCACTATTTTATGTCAAAAGAACTTGTTGATCCCTTTCCTTTAAACATTTTTGGGCTTGCTAACTTCTTTGAGAATTGCGAATCCGGTTGGTGGATCCGCAACACTCAATTCGCTTTGATTTGATGTCGAAGTTATTTTATGTGATTTTTCTTTCCAAGCCGATTTGCATGTCGTGCGTTACCTAGGCTTTGGAATTGATTTTTTTTGTGAAAGGGATTGGCTTACTTATTATGAAGCCACATCCTATGTCCCGAGTGGACTATTCATCTTCGACCTTTCCAATATGTTAAGCGGATTTCTATTTTTCTTAAAAACATTTTTGATTCCGATTTGATGGCGTCATTTTATTCTTTAAGCCCTCATGACGAGGAAAGTGTTATTTATCTCATTCATATAGTTTGAGAATTTCCCGACATTTATGAATTTGTCTTAGGATTATCACCTAAGCAATCTCTTGAGGGGTGTTAAGGTCTTTTCAACTCGACCTTGCCACCGGTTTTCATTAGCTTCGGGTTGCGGAAGTTAGCCTTCCACTTACCGCATTCCGCACTCGTTATGATTCTTATGAATGACTTATTATGTCATTCAGTTTATCTGGTTTATTTCATCCATTTTATGAATCAAGTATTCTTCGAATATCTCGATGACTCCATTCCTGAAATTATTGATTTTTGGATGAAAATAGCAATTTAAAAATTTTGCAAATCTTTTTCATAAGATTTATTTATAAGTATAATTGGATTTTGATCTTAAACGTGCAAAGAATATTCTTAAAACTTTTAAGAGATATTTTCATCATATAGAAGATAATTTTGTGATTGTATTGCCCATTGAGTGCTTTAAGAATTCTGGTCGATGCGCTTGATCGACGTTATCGATAGGAATCTCCTAAATGCTTTGATGAGACAATCAGACACGATATATTGACTTGTAAAATGTGAATTTTTCTAAAAAGATGATTACATAAAGATAATTGTAATTTTGAAAGTTTTAGCTTTTCGGGAAAGAATATTATTTAAAAACAACTCTTTTCCGATACTTCTATCCTTGCGATTCCCGAAGGGAACCAAGACATTATCTTTTGTACCAATGCTAATCATATTGGTTTGGATGCCGTTCTCTTGCAAAAGAGAACGTGCTATCTCTTGTGCTTCTAAATCATTAATGCCTATTGAAACTAGATATGCCACTCATGATCTAGTGCTCGTGGCTATTGATTTTGCTTTTAAATTTGGCATCATTATTTTTGGGTGAGAAATTTGTTCTCTACCCCGATCATAAATTTTGGGAATATTTATTTTCTCATAAGGAACTTAATTTACGTCAACCACGTTGGCACGAGTTCCTAGCATCTTATGATCATGATATTCTTTACACTCCCGGAAAGGGGAAATCTTGTTGCCGATGCACTTAGTCGTAGGCAACAAGTGGTTGTTTCTTTGATGATGTCCGAATGGAATCATCTTTTTACCAAGTTCATCGGACGTTTTGATGTATTTCATTTTATTGAGTTTCGTCTCATTTCCTTTATGGACTAGCGTCTGATGTCCTTTTATGGTGATCGGTTCGTCGGATGTACCGTTATTGTACTACATTGATGTCCCGACTTTTCGGATCATTGGACGTACCATTTTTGTAGTACGTCGATGTTCCGAATTAATTTAGCTTTGGTTCATCTGGCGTACCGTTTTTGTACTACGCTGATGTTCCAAATTATTCGTGTTTCACCTATGAAGGGTGTTGTACGTTTCAATCGATCAGGAAAGTTAGTGCCTCGATATATTGGGCCATTTCCTATCACTGAACGTATTGGTTCCATGGCTTATCGCCTCTTATTACCGACTCAATTTTCTGTTATTTATGACATTATCACGCGTCTTCCTTCTACGGAAATGCCTTAGGAATTCCGATTCCATTCTTGGGCCCGGTGTTGTGAAGAAATTGAAGTTTCACCAGATTTGACTTAGGAGAAATATTCTATTCACATCAATGCTCCGGAGGTTGAGCACCTTCGAAATAAAGATGTTTTTCTTGTGGAAGTTCAATGGTTCTCAAATCTTAAGGATTGCTCCTAGGAATCCAGAGAATTCATCGAGCAAACACGTTCAGGCTTACTCTTTCATGCTCTTTATGGTGAACTTCCTATTTCGAATTTCTTCATCTTGTGATGATATGCTCTTATGGTTGTTACCTTTTGTCCATTTATTCCTTATGATTGCGAGGACACAATTTCTTTAAGGGGGGAGTCTGTAACAACCTGGTATTTCGCATCAGTTTATAATTGACATTAAACGATTAATATTTTCGCTAATTACCAATTGAAGTTTTTAAATTGTGTTAAAATTCTTTTATAAATGGTTAAAATGATTTTCTGGGCTTTGAATTCTCGGCCCACGTTTCATTTGTTTGGATTGTGATAAATTTGCAAAGCAAAATAACCGGCCCCTTTATTATTTTCGTTCGAAACCTAAAACCATCGAAGAAAATTAATGGCGCTCTCTCTCTCTCTTTCTTCGTTCGTCCCCAAAATTAGGGCTTCTGGGAATCGAAGGCGTCAACGCACTGATGATCGATGTCTCTTCACCGCGCCTTCTTCCACTTGGCTTGCAAGTTGGTCAAGATTCGAGTGGTTGAGATAATTGCCGATCGAAGATTCCTCTTTGCTCAGGGCCGCTTCAATTTGGCGATTAAGGTGAGTAATTTTTATTACTCGCATCTACCTATAATTTGTTCGACCTATTCTGCTTATTTTATTTTCGATTGTCTCGGCCTCGTCCTGATTTTATCAATATTGATTTTGTAACTTGATATGCTCGGCATTGATTTCTGACTTCGATCACTTTGATTTGTTTGATTGTTTTGCTGTGATGTTGATTTCGTGACCACCACTGTCTCGAATTCTTTTGATGATATTGACTTTTGTGGACTTCGTATTTTCTGTCTTCGTTCAAACTGCTACTTAATTTTTAAGTTTAAACCTGGCACCGGTACACTTTGTAATTCCGACATGTCTTGTTTTCACTTGAACTTTGGTGAACTGTGCATATGTATTAAGTTGTTTTAGGATTCTAGTCTGGGATGTGGTACACTCGGGTACATTCTTGGATGAACCGGTCATTTGTTGATTCCTGACCCGATGTGAAGAGTGAGCTACTAGCTTGCCTTTGAGTTGTAGTCTTGGGTTTATTTGCCTGTAGAGTTTCATTCCTGTGAGTTATGTGTTCCTGCACTTGAACTACCCTCTAACTTTTGTCTAGTTACATTATGTTGAACTCGTGATGCATTCACCACTTGCTATTGGTCTTCATGCATGTATATTCTCGAGCCCTGTAGCATTGCTTGCATCCCAGTTTGGTTGCATTTCGACTGCTAGTCTTGGCATTGTTGAGCCTTGTTCATTTGTGCAGTATACTTGTTATATACATATATACACTATTGCATGATATCTGGTGCTTGCTGCCTATGTTCATTTGAACTAGGTTGATGTTTGATTTTGTGATTTCTGGTTAATTGCAGTTTATTTGAACTATATCTTTCTGTTGCACCATGATGTACCACTGCCTTGTGCATTTAGTCATTTGTGCCTTCGTGCTCTGCTGGTTTTGGAATGCATAATCCATTCTACTGTGTTCGAAAGTGTATACCTGCTATTCCTTTTGTGATGCAGTTGTCTGGGGCTGGTGTAATACTTTGTCGAATTCATTTGCATTGTGTTGCCTGGCCTTTCAATCTGTGCAGCCTTCTCAGGTGCACTTGCTCAATTGAGTTGTACTGCTTCGGGTTGCACTTACTCTACCACCATTCACTTCGAGTATGTGTTGCTCTGTCCAGTTTCATGCATTCTGGCTGTTGCTCTATGGTCTCACCGATATATATGCATTTGTGGGCTGTGGTGCCATACTTCTGGTGCCCTCACCCGCCTTCTATTTTTGTAGTTGTACCTTTGCATTATGCTTTGGTGTCGCAGATGTGTTGAGTCAGTGACTTGACCTCCTTGCATTTTGTGGTAGTTTGTTACCTTTTTGAATTCTGCAGTGTTATTACATTCACTTGCTTATTGCATTTGTTTGCACTGCGAATTCTTGAGCTTTGGCCTTTGTGCCTTGTTGCTATTTCTTTATATGCTGTTGTGGCGAGGCAGTGCACGCGTGCGTGCACTGCAGCCACACAGTATCGACATTTTGGATTGATATTTCAATTACTTGAATTGTTTTATGTGTTCAATTCAATATTCTGAAATTGGTGTTTTTATTTGGTTTCCAAATTTTAAACGATTTCATTGGATTCTATTCACGTCTTCGTATGTGAATTCTTGTGATTGTTTGTTTCTACAATCATTTTTGTGATTTGTCACTTTAAAAATATAAAGGTTTTAATACTAGTAGTAAATATCCAAACTCTTTCTTCTAAATGTTTTCAACACTATTTTATTACCAAACTCGTTTTCTCTAACCGTTTTCCAATCTACTAGTATATACAAATCTTTATTTCACTCGTATGAGAAATCTAATTAAACGGCTTAGTAAAACAAGTGGTATGAAACGCTTGCGTTTACTTCGTCGGTTAATTTTTGGACTTGTTCGATTGAACCTCTAGTGATAATTTTTAGTGAAGATCTACAGTTTGTTCGTAAATATTTAAGTTAAGCAAGTGGTTATGGGACATGAAGCTAAACTTTTATATTTACTAGCTTAGTGTAATTGACACTTCTCGTTGATCATGACGATCATTCTTATGATTTAGACTAGCAATTGTGCGATGTCTCTTGTTTGCTTGGTTAGACTAGACACCACTTGTGTGATTCCACTCACGCATACCTTTTTTCCCTCTTGGTTAGTCTAAACACCACTTGTGTGATTCCACTCACACATACCTTTTTTGTTTGCGAGGTTAGACTAGACACCACTTGTGTGATTCCATTCACACATACCTTTTTGATTTTTGGTTAGTCTAGACCTCATCTGGGTGATTCCGACTCACCCATATGGGGTAGCTCCCCATGGTCTTCGGACCGTCATGTGATAGGCCTCTTTCCTTTTTTGGATTTCTTATGTTGATTTCTGGAATTTATGTTATTGACTTGTTATGAGTACAAGTTTAGGGTATGATGCCCTCTTTGGATCTTTGAGAAGATTCTTGTGATATTGATTATCTCTTATTGATGGATCTTCTGTTGATCATCATTTGCAAACTTATAGTAGTATGTCAGTATGGATATTTTCTTTTTATGCCATATTTCTTATTCTATATCATGTTATCTGATATTTATAGCTAGACTGACCCGGGTATTATTTTCTTTGAATTTAATACTCGGGTCAGACCGAGTTATTTACAGGCCGTAGATATCTTGCCTTGGGCTGCTGCTAGAGCTATGAAGTCTTTTCATACTTTTAGAGTTTTCTTAGTATAGGATGTTGTGTATTCATGTATGTTAATCACGATAATGTACTTGTGTATATAACTCCCTGAGTTGTCAGTTATAGTTGTATCATATGTTTTCTATCACATGTATTGTAACTGACATCAGTTATTGTATATACGAGATTCATTGCTATTTTTTTGTGTTATGGTGGATCTTTCTGACCACTACTCTGATAAACACTTTTAAGTGTTGTATATTCATATCTATTTCCGCCTTTGTGATATGAATTATCTGTGACTGATTTAAGTTATGCTTATTTCTATATTTGTTTCCGAAGATTATATATAGCCACTGTGTAGTAGCTTTGAGTTTGTATCGGTATGTCGGATTTCCTCTTGAGATGAAAAGTTAAATTTTTATCTGGCATATCGGTACTCGCACAAAGCAATTATACAGATGGTCGCTCCTCAACAGCCTTATTCTCCGCGCTAGTCGACAGCATTACACTGTAGTGTTCTTGGCTAGCGTGGGTATAGAGGTGGGGCGTCACAGTTGTGACTAAGTAACATTTGTCTTAAAACCTTATAAAGATAATTAGATCTTTAAAAAACAAGTTTTAAAGATAATGTTTAAAGTATGAAATGTTTTGGATTTGTGGTAAACAATGTTTTAGTATTGTAACGATCTACCATTTTTACACCTAAAAACAACACTTAATACATCTCGGTATTCGTGTGTCGATCATTTAAGTATTCAAAAGATAGATCTTTTGGAGAGAAGAATGAAAAAGGTAAAACAAAATCTCATATCGTGACGTGAAAACATATAATATACACAAGTCTTTACAAAAGAAAAGCATCTTTATTATATACACAACATCTAAGTAAACTTATTATCAACTGGACAACTATAATAGCCCGTTCTTACAATTTAATAAACACAACAAACGAAAATCAAGAACAACTATACAGTGGAAGAATATAAGGTACGTGAATATGTCTTGGAGAATCCAGCTCGTCTCCTGAAAGCTTTAAAGTGCCCAATTAACTCTAAAAAATATGCTCGAGCTGACCCGAGCATTATAGGAAAACAATGCCCGGGTTAGTCTGGTAAAACCAGTATGAGAAACTCAAATCATAAGGAACTTTATTATAACTTACAAAACCTTTTTAAGATCAAAAATATCTCGGATGACCAAGCCGCACGAAAATACGGACGGGTTTTTACCTTACGATAACTATAGCATTATGTATTATAAAAATGCAGTGATATTATAATAATGTCTAGGGTTAAAGTATTTAATAACAAAGTAGCTGTGATGTGTGTACATGATAGCAATAATAGATGTACAATCAAAAACCGTAGGCTCGTATTGGAGAATGGATTTCCAACAAATGGCAAGGTAAAGGACTGCCTTTCGAAAATCTGTACACCTCTAGATAAAATGTACAGTGGGATTGAAAACTTTTCGACCCCTGCCAACACAGGACTGACCTACCTCTCAACTGGGTAGTACCAAATATGATCACCCCTTAGTTGCGATCAATAACAAATGATGGTCCTGAAGCATATGTAGAGATACCGATACTAGATCTTGGGATGATCATACACTAATGGATGCAACCCACATGGCCCTACTGCATCTATCCTGTTTTACTATCATATTTTAATCATTACCAGGGTATGAGGCTTGGGAGACTACGCTCTTAACATTTAGCAATCCATCTTGGGATGCTAACACCTCCTTTAAGGCAGAAATGCAATGCTAACATTCATCCATACAAGTTCGTTCTGGGTTTAAATGAAACCAAAGGCTCTTCACGAAGCATCGTCTTCAATCGTCTTCAAAATGTCTAAAACACCCCACATCCTTTAGTATACCCAAAAAGGGCACACTAAAAGATGTGGTGTGATATAGTATAGCTAAAGCATCACAGAGACTAAGATTCACAAGATAGATAAATAAAAACAGCAGAAACATTTGAATAATAACTAGACGTTAAAATTAAGCTTCACTTTAAAATAGAATGTCTTAAAAACCGACTAAACATTTCTCATGAAAAATACAATCTCAATGACATCATCAGAGTACACAAACAATAAAATCATCCCTCTTATAAAGTACCAGTACATCAAAAGTCAAATGAAATGAAAACTACAAAGGAGAAGAAGAATACATGAAGAACTCCGGGAATGTATCTCCAAGCGGTCTTAATCTACTGTCCTTGATTCTGCTAGCCTATGGGGGAAAAGGGAGAAAACAAGGAGTGAGTCAGACAATAAGTCTGGCGTGTGAAAGTAATACTAGCATTTCTAAGAAAGATAAAGATAATAGACTAAGCACTAGTCTAGTACGGAAAGAAATACTGAAAAGATAAATCTAGGGTTAAATACTATTTCTGGTTCTGTTTGACTATTTGCTTTAATTGTTTCGATTGTTTGCAATTGTCTTTAACCGCTGTAGTTAGGCTGAAACCTTAATCCTATTTTAGTTGCTAATTTGATTAGCATGAAATCCTAATTCTACCCATTGATCGAATTTCTATCTCTATTATGCCATTGTGAACCAATCCCGTTGGTCATAGAAAAAGACACCTGTTTAGCGCTTGGAACACATGATCGAATTATGTAACCTAATCGATGCCGCATGCTCGGTCATTGTCGGTACACACTAACTGTCGCCCTCTATTTTGACCTCTTATTTACCCAAATCAGCATAAGCGTGCTTAACTTCACCTAACTATTGTGAGACCATCAGTCCTAGTCTGAAAGGGAATGCTGCCTAGCCGCACTTAAGTTTTGTGGGACCGTTAGTCCTAGTTTGAAAGAGAATGCTGTCGGTACTGGTCCAAACAAATAAATTCTAGTTTGCGCCTCTTGCTTAAATCTCCAGATTTGAGCCTCTGTCTTTTGCCCACTTATTTACCATAATTAGCATAAGCATGTCCTGGCCTCACCTAACTATTGTGGGACCATCGGTGCCTGAATGAAAGAGAATGTTGTTGGTACGGACCCTTCTTCTATGTTTGCTAATTAACTTAGTGTTAGTTTTAAAATAAGCCTCTTCTATTATTTCTTCTATATTTGCTTATTAACTTAATTTAAGTTTTAAAATAAGACTTTTATGTTCTTTTTGCTTAATTATAACATATGTTATAATTGTTGCTCTTCTATTCCATCTTTTTAGTTATAACCACTAGTTATAAACATGCTTGCAAATGTCTCAAATTTTCCTGTTTTGGTTTATCTTCTTTTTATTACATTTCTTTCATATTTTACATCTAATTTCTGTAAATTCAGTGTTTATTTCTATTTAATCCATAGTAGCGAATTCTTTTCTTTTTATTCGCGTAAAAAGGAATAAAAATAAACTGACATTTACAGGCTAAATTTTAACGTAAAACAGATTTAAATAAATACAAGTAACTGTAAATAACTGTAGATAACTGAATAAAAATAGCTAATAAAATAGACTGAAAAGAACTTTCAAAACTATCTGTAAATAAATTATATAAAACTATCTCAAAATTGCAGAAAAACTACAACTATTAAGAACCTTATTTTTTAAATTACTTAAAAATATAAAATAATCACAAAACACTCACATGTGGTCCTTAGCTCTATTCCTTGGCCTTCCCAGATCCACTTCTAGGGCGTAGAACATTTTTATTAAAAATATCCTCCTCCTAAGAAATTTTTATTTTTAGGGTCCAACCTCATGCAATGAACCCAATTGAGAGAAAATCTGAATGAGAAAAATAGTTAGGTCTAGGGTCTTATTTATAGTATAGCTTAAGGATTTAGGTCGTTTGATTTGAAGATTAAATCTGGTGCAACCACGTCATAGGGTCGCTAGGAACCGTCGAATGGATGCATGAACGCACAGGATTGAAGAAAAATCAAAATATGACGTGTATGAATGAAACAACGTTCAAGAATTAAGCGGGTCGAACAAACTCCCATAGGGGTCGACCTACAGGTTGACCTATAGCCTTTGGGGGTCAACCCTAAGGTTGACTTGGCCTATGTTTGGGTCGACGTGACCCCTTTTTATTATTATTTTTTTCCTTTTATTTTTGATTTCTTATTTCTCTCATATCTTCTCCACACTGACTCGGACTTTGACAAGTTATTTATGGACTCTGATCAGAAAATTAACACGGATACAATGTGCCACTTCCGTACTCGATTCTGATAATTTCACAAACTTATTTTATTATATAATTAATTCGTTAATTAGTTATTATAGCTTAAATTTTAGGTTATTACATTCTCCCTTCTTTAAAAGATTTCGTCCCTGAAATCTCCAAGGACAGAAGAATGAAATAAATATTTCATCAAAATTCTACAACCATATATTCAACCATCATTCTTTACATCCATTGTCCTTAGGCTTTCTAATGCAATGTATGTTAAATGCAATAGAATAGTTTCAATATCCCTGTGACGGCCCGCCTTTCATTCCATATAAAGACGTATCGTAAATTAGAAAGAAATAGGTAGAAAATAAAATAGATAGAAAGAACTAAACAATCTCAGAAACTCATAGTGGAACGAAATATATATATATATATATTACATCACATAGATGTTACAAAGTAGTCACTAATACCATAGATCAGAGTAATTCAGTTTACAATATCATATTAGACAGTCGTGATGACCTGCCTATTCGTTACAACCCAAAATGCAAACAGAGATACTAATACAGCGGAATAGATATATCTAAATACACAGAAGCTTCCTGCTCCAAGTCCTCCTCCAAAGTACATCAAAGCCATCTTGGATCACTTAGCTACTCATAAGAATTTGAGTTCCCAAGAGTTTAAGAAAACAAAAAATAAACTCCAGGTCAGACATAGGTCTAGTGTGAGTAAACGGTTTAAGTTGTTTAACTTGAAAACCATTTGAAATCAAAGGTATCTCGTAAGACTCACCGCAAATAAACACGGACGAGTTTTTCCCTTACGATAACCAAAACATTTGATAGGAAATCCAGTCATATTATAATAGCGTCTAGGGTTTTCAATATAAAAAGGAAATAGCTGGAATGCTTACATCTCATGTTCCAACATAGTTGGACACAATCAAAACCGTACGGGGGCTTATTGGAGATTGGATTCCATGCAATGGAAGGGATACTGGAGTACCACCCATCATAGTACCTGGTCTAGATCAGCGTACCGAGGATTCTCTACCGATCCCTTGAAACATAAGATCAGAGCTACCCCTTACTGAATATTTCGAATAAGACAAACCCGTGGTTGTGGCCAACAACCGCCCACACAGCCGAATAAAAGGGACATCTAGACAATGGAAAATATTATCCTAATTGGGTGCAACCCATTTATCCTTGCTGCACCTCCCTTGTTTTAGCCATTCCTGGTTGATGAGGCTTGAGGCTACGATTACCTTTATAGCACGCATATCTTGGAATTCTTATCATCCTCCATTCACGATGGTCTGATAGCAGTCGTCCATACAAGTCCGTTCCAGGTCCGAACGGAACCGAAGACACTATCTCCGTTACACTCGTTTTGGAATCACCCTTAGAGTTAACGACAAATAGCCCTTGCATTCTGGATCTTCTTTCCTGATCTTCACTTGAGATTTCACGACCTATCGCTTAATTTGGATCGTTCTGGATCTTCACTTGGATCGCTTAATTTCACCATTCAAATTTTATTTAAAATATTTGGAACTAATTTATTATTAACATATAAAATAACTAAGATCTTTAAATTAATAAATTGTTAAAAACATTTTATTTCCCTTAACCATTTACTTAATTACACTATTTAATTTATTTTATTAAACTTAGAAATTAATGAATAATTAACCTATATAAAATTATCCTAAACCAAATTAATTTAAGTTCAAAACATTTACTTACATTGGTCACTTACTATCCTAAGGTTTGGTTAATTTAAATCTTTAAATTACTTTTCTTACGTCAGAAGATTCTAAGTTTTTCAAAAGCATTTAGCTTCCATAACACTTGGCTTGAATTTATTTTGAAATTTTGTTTTATATTTTTGTTTTAAATTTTCAGGCCTAAAGCCCAACCCGAAAACCCACAAAAACTCCTCTCTCCCTCTTCTTTATTTCTATTCTAACCATACCAACAACTCAACCCAGACACGCCGAGACACGCATGCACGTGCACGAATGATCAACGCCGTTCCGACCAACATCACCACCGTCTCCCGATCGCCAACGACCCTCACCATCAGTTCGACCACTCAGACACCACGACAACCCTCCAAATCAAAATCGTGCACGAAAAGCACCACTGGAACGAAAACCCAATCACCAAAACTATCTCGCACCGCCAAACTACAACCATAGGAAAACGCGTCGCCATACTTGGAGCTGCGCCAGACCTTCACCTTCCTTTCCCCACTTTCGAGCCAACTCGACGCCTCCCTGACGTCGCACTGGCCTCAAAATCATCGCGACCCCAACAAAGCCCTAAACCCTAAATCTTCCTCTCCGCACCACCATGCCGATCGGAAAAATTGATGACCATTTTTCGCAAGCTCCTCGACCCTCGAGCTACCTCTAGCAACAATTCCGGCTCACCCCTATGCTCCGATCGCCGAAAATCAAACAAAAACTCGATTATGTTCAACTCACAATATCTTCCCAAATACTAATTTAAAAATTATGAAGTTTCCATCAAAAAGCATAGTTTTCAAAAATGAATCTGATAATGTATGTGAAACATGTAATTAAAACAATCGATTTTCTGACGTGTTTTGTTCTTCACTGTAAATTCTTCTTCTTAGTTAAATTACTTACTAATTCCAGATAAACATTTAAAAAAATAGAATTTAGTTAATACAAACCTATTTCCCTTAATGATCATAACCTAAAAGAGATTAGGTGAAGCGAATTGAATTTCTGAATGATTTCGAATCTATTAGAACAAACAGAGGCATGCACGTAGTACTTTCAACTTGTACACCCAGGAAAACATACAATTTCATGCATGTAATTAATTTTCAAGTCATTACCACTATCAAATCTTACATGCATACAAAAATAAAGTAGGTTTGGCTTTAAAAAGCGAAGTTTACTCACACAAATTTTTTGAACAGTGAATAGTTTTGAAATCTGGAAACAGCTAACTTGATTTTGATCTGATCTTCTTTTGATTAAGTTGGATTTGAATTCTACTTTGCTTTTATTTGAACTTGAACTCGAATCTTTTGCTTGTATAGTTGAAAACTTGAAGCAATTTGATTCAGATGTTTGATTTTCTCTGGTTTTAGTTTTGGTTTGGGTTTGAAAGAAGATGAAAGAAAGAAGAAGTGAGAAATGTGTATATGTTAAAGAGTGTAAACTGTATATAGCCTTTAGTTTCCTTAAATCATTTTCTTTTTTCCTTTCATTAGTGAAGAAAACAATTAAACTTGACACTTGTATTAGTATGTCATCCCCTAGCTTACAAATGTCTTATGCAAATATTATATATATATATATATATATATATATATATTATGTCTTATATTTTTACTCTTATATTTTCTTTTTATTTATTTTATGTAACTCAAAAGAAATGATATAAAACCTTTTTATTTATTCTTATTTTAAGATTAAGCTATTTATAATTATTTAATAATCATGTGTATATATATACTAGTGTTTAAAATGTAGAGTTTTAAATCTAATTTATTTTTAAGATATTTACTTTGAATTTCAAATCATAGTTTTCTATTCACAATTTACAAATGTATATATGAATAATAGAACAATAGCTAGCATGTTTGTTTTGAAAAGATAAGTTTGCAAATTAAATAATTATATTAGAAGATTATCAAATTAAATTTTGCCAAAAATTCCGGGTTGTCGCATTCCTCCCCCTTAAAAGAATTTCTTCCTCGAAATTTTAGAAGCAAGAGATAATTTAATTATCCATCAATTTTTTATATTCAAACAGTAAAGCATACACATCAGCCATATATTAACAACCAAAGCAAATAATTCATTCAAACAAACAATCCTAACTATCATGACAAAATTCTGGATAGGCCTTCCTAATACTATCTAGAGTTTCCCAGGAACAATCTCTAGGATCCTCACTCCATTGAATCTTAACTAGCTTCATCACTTTGTTCCCGAGCTCCTTCTCATCTCATTCTACAATCTGAAATATGTGCCTGACCGCAGTTAAGCCCGGTTCAACCTCCAAATCCTCTTGAAATGCTGGTTCTACAACCAGTGATGGGTCATACACGTACTTCTTCAAATGAGATACGTGAAATACATTGTGAATCTCAACCATTCGGTCCGGTAATTCAATCATGTACGCCAAAGCACCTATTCTTTCGAGAACACAGAAAGGTCCAATATATCTCGGAGCTTGCTTTCCCATCTTACCAAATCTGATTACTCCTTTGATCGGGGAAACTTTGACAAATACCAAATCTCCAACTTCGAATTCCAAATTCCTTCGTCTCTTATCTACATAGCTTTTCTGACGATCCTGGGCTGCCTTCATCCTTTTCTTGATCAGCTCAACCTTCGTAGATGCCCCCTGAATCAAGTCCGGACCAAGAATAAGGCAATCTCCCGATTCTACCCAATAAGATGGTGATCTACAGGGCCTTCCATACAAAGCTTTGTATAGTGCCATCTTAATGCTTGCTTGATAATTTTTGTTGTACGAGAATTCCACCAGGTGTAGATGGTCCTCCCAAAATCCGTCGAAATACAGGATACAAGCTCTCAACATGTCTTCAAGAATGCGATTCTGCCTTTCTGTCTGACCGTCGATTTGAGGATGATAAGCGGTACTTTGATTCACCCTCGTTCCAGGGCTGTTTGTAGAGCTTCCTAAAATTTGCTGGTAAAAATTGGGTCACGATCACTCACCATGCTGATGGGAACTCCGTGCAACCTGACAATCTCTTTCAAGTAAATCTCTACTAATGAAGCTGCAGTTCTGGTTGCCTTAACTGGAATAAAGTGGGTGCTCTTGGTCGGCCTGTCTATGATTACCCACACTCCTTCATTCCCTTTTCTGGTTCTTGTCAACCCATCGATGAAGTCCATCGATATCATTTCCTATTTCCACTTCGGAATCTCTAGAGGTTGCAATAATCCCATAGTCTTCTACTGATCACCCTTCATTTGCTGATAGTTCATACATCCTTTACGAAGGTAGCAATATCCTTCTTCATTCTCGGCCATCAGAAAACTCTTTTCATATCCTTATACATCTTCGAGATCCCCGGATGGATACTTAATCTAGATTTATGGCCTTCCAACAAAACTTCCTACCTTAATCCGTCCACATTTGGCACACATAATCGTCCATTAATTCTTAAAACTCCTTGACCGTCTACCTTGAAATCTGAATATCAACCTTCCTTAGCTCCATGAATTAATTCCTCTAGGGTTCTATCCTACGTTTGATTTCTTATGATCTTTTCCTGTAGAGATGGGGTAACTTCCAAAACAGCCAAAATTGCATTTCAAATCAAAGCATTCACCACCACATTTTCTTTTCTCGGAGTATAGAGAATGTCCAGATAATAGGATGCCAAGAATTCTACCCATCTTTGCTACCTTAAGTTGAGGTCTTTCTGGGAGAAAAGACACTTTAAGGTTTTATGATTGGTGAAGAGCTCAAACTTTTCACCCAACAGATAATGCCTCCATATCTTAAGCGCAAAGACTATAGCCAGCAATTCCAAGTCATGCGTAGCATAGTTCTTCTCATGCGGCTTCAATTGCCTACTAGTGTACGCAATCACCCTTCCATTCTGCATCAAAACAGCACCCAGCCCTACTCCACATGCATCAGTGTATACTTCGAACTTACTACTCCCATATGGAATAGCCAGAACAGGTGCACTAGTTAACCTTGCCTTCAGATCCAGAAATGATTCTTCACACTCTGGAGTCCATTTAAATTTTGCTCCCTTCCTAGTCAATTTGGTCAAGTGAGAGGAGATCTTAGAGTAATCCCGGATGAATTTCCTGTAGTAACCCGCCAAGCCAAGAAAACTACGAACTTACATAGGAGTCTGCGATTGCTTCCACTCTTGAACAGCTGCCACCTTGACCGGATCCATAGAGATGCCTTCTCTAGATACGACGTGTCCCAAAAAATCTTACTTTTGACTTCTAGAAAAGGCAATTCGAAAACTTAGCTTTTAGGACATGTCTCCTTAATGTTTCCAATACTATCTCCAAATGATGCTTATGCTCCTCCTTTAATTTAGAGTAGATGAGAATGTCGTCCATGAATATGAGCACAAACTTGTTCAACACATCTCGGAAGACACCGTTCATCAAATCCACAAAATACGCTAGAGCGTTGGTTAGCCTAAAAGGCATAACCTGCCACTTATAAAAACAGTTGGGTCCTCTGAATGGAATCAAGGGTATAATGTCTTCAGCTACCCTTAGTTGGTGAAAACCCGAAGCTAGATCCAATTGAGAGAACACAGTAGCCCCCTGAAGTTTGTCGAAAAGATCGTTAATACGAGGCAAGTGGTACTTATTCCTAATGGTTACCTTATTCAATTCCCGATAGTCTACACAAAATCTTAGTGACCCATCTGACTTGGTTACAAATATTATAGAAGAACCCCAGCTAGAACAACTAGGTCTGATCAATCCTCCCTCCAAGAAATCCTGAGTCTGCTTCACCAATTCCTCTCTCTCTAGGAGCCATCCTACTATTTGGTTGGACCACCAGTATCGCTCCTGGAACTAAGTCGATTCGGATGCATGGGAAAACCTTTGACTTCTTCAAAGATGTCTGAAAAGTCTCTGACAACTTCGATGATTCCTACTTCTTGTTGAGATGCCTCGAGCCCGGCAAAAGACTACCCAGGTGAATTTCTGAACTATCGCAAGTCACCTTTGCAATCCTTCCCAGTTCGGTTTCCAATGACATGGTTCTCTCTTTGCAAATCAGAACAGCTTTATGCTTGTTTAACCAATCCATTCCCAAAATAAGGTTAAATCCTTTAAAATCCAATACATAAGGGTCGCGCAAGAAACTATGGGATAGATAAGAAATCTTAGACCTTTACAGATCATGTCTAGCTTGGTCACTCCCCCCATGGGATTAGATACAAAAATAGGGCGGCCCATGACACTAGGGGTAAGGTGAAATTTCTATACCATTTCCAAAGAAATAAAACTAAGGGAAGCACCAGAATCAAACAAAAATCTAACATAAATGCCATCTAAAAGACAAGTACCTTCGAGGATTCCTTTTCCTTTCCCATCAATAGAAGTTGATGGTCCACCATGAATAGCAAAAACTTTGTTCGGTTGAGCTCACTGGAGAAGTGGGCAAGCTTTTACCATATGCCCGGGCTACTGACAACTGAAACATAAGGTCTTCCAAACCGTCGGGGAAATGGGTCCACTCTGCTGCTGCTTCGGAGCTCCACCTCTAGGAAAATGTTTAGCCAGATGACCTTCCTGCTGGCACACATAACATTTCCGAGCTGCATTGTTGCCTCCAGGTTTTCCATTACCCTGCTTCTTCCAGTTCGGGTTGAATTTCCTTTTTTTCTGATTGGTAGCATTTCCACTAGGTGCTACCACTGATGCCAAGGGTTTCTTTTCCATAAGCCTCTTCGTATCTCAAAGCCATATCTACTAGTTCCACAAATGATTCTTTGAGATTTGCAGTCAACTTCTCATGAAATTCGGGTCTCATTCCAAGCACAAACATCTTGTTCTTCTTAAGCGGTGTATCAATAAGGCTAGATCCATAGCGGGACAACTCGTTGAACTTTGTTTCATACTATGATGCTAATAAATTTCCTTGCTTAAGGTCCAGAAAATTCCTATACAGTCGAGTCTTCCCTGCGGTAGGCATAAACTGTTCTTCGAACACTTCCTTGAACTTCCTCTAAGAGAAATCATCTTTAGAAACATTCACGTTGACTGCGTCCCACCATGCAGCTGCTCCTTCCTGAAGTTGCCATGATGCCATAAATCGCTTCTGCTCATCCGAAAGAACTGAACTCTTGAAAATCCGCTCACACGAGCGCAAAGAGGCTTGCACTTAAATTATAGACTCCGTACCATTAGAAGGCTTTCCTCCGAGATTGGTAAAGTCTTTGCACAATACTGAAAAGTTCAGTCGAGGCGGTATTGGGGTTACAACCTCGCCAGTTACCCTTCCCTCTTCAGCATTCGGACCTCTTCCATTTGTGGTCGTCGTGCTACTCACTCCTCTGCCTCTTCTTCCCCCGAAACTCGGGTTGGCAACCTGGACAAGGTAACCTAACAATCAAGTAGGTGTATAAAGATATATAAAAATTACAAGTACTCTCTCTCATGATGGGTATTATTCCCAAAATCCTAGGTATTATCTCAACTTAGCTCTTTGATACCAACCGTGACGATCCGCCTTTCATTCCATAGAGAGACGTATCGTAAATTAGTAAGAAATAGGTAGAAAAGAAAATAGATAGAAAGAAAGAACAAAACAATCTCAGAAACTCACAACAGAATGAAATAAATATATTACATCACATAGATACTACACAGTTGTTACTAATACCGTACATCAGAGTCATTCAGTTTACAACATCATATTAGACAGTCAGATGACCTGCCTATCCATTACAACCAAAAATGCAAATAGAGATACTAATACGACGAAATAGAAATATCTAGATACGCAGAAGTCTCCTGCTCCAAGTCCTCCTCTAAAATACGTCAAAGCCAACCTGGATTACTTGGCTACTCATAAAAATTTGAGTACCCAGGAGTTTAAAAAAACATATATAAACTCCAGTTCAGACATGGGTTTGGTGTGAGTAAACGGTTTAAGTTGTTTAACTTGAAAATCATTTGAAATCAAAGGTATCTCATAAGACTCACCGCAAATAAACACGGACGAGTTTTTCCCTTATGATAACCAAAACCTTTGATAGGAAATCCAGTTATATTATAATAGTGTCTAGGGTTTTCAATATAAAATAAGAAATAGCTGGAAAGCTTACATCTCACGTTCCAACATAGTTGGGCATAATCAAAACCGTACGGGCGCTTATTGGAGATTGGATTCCATACAATGGCAAGGCTACTTGGGTACCGCCCGTCATAGTACCTGGTCTAGATCAACTACCGTCGATCCCCTCCTGATCCCCTGCAACACAAGACCGGAGCTACCCCTTACTGGATAGTCTGAATAAGACAACCCCACGGTTGTGGCCAACAACCGCCCACACAGCGTAATAAAAAGGACATCTAGACAGGGGAAAATCTTATCCTAATTGGGTTCTACCCACTTAGCCTTGGCGCACCTTCTTTGTTTTAGCCATTCTCGGTTGATGAGGCTTGAGGCTATGATTTCCTTTATAGCACACATATCTTGGAATGCTCATCGTACTCCATTGATGATGTCTGATAGCATTCGTCCATACAAGTCAGTTTCGGATCTGAACGGAACCAAAGGCACTATCTCCGTTACACTAGTTTTGGAATCACCCTCAGAGTTAATGACAAATAGCCCTTGCATTCTAGATCTTCCTTCCCGATCTTCACTTGAGATTTCACGACCTATCGCTTAATTTAGATCGATGTGTTTTTCGGATAAAAAATTTTGATATCTGATCCCAGTCTCATCGAAATCCAAATGCCGTTTTTAAGGCCAAGTTGTTGAAGCAAAATAATTTAATTGAACTTCAGCATGTCATATTCACATAGAAATTCATCACAGATATCTATTTAATAAACATCTCACATTAATCAACAGTTCAATTTAGGCATTTCATATCACAGAATATCACAGATTAACATACTGGAGATATTAAACAATCCAAAGCATTCAATACAATTTAACCGTTCATAGGCAAGATTAAGTGGTCACACCATTTCTAATTTATTTAATTTAACACAAATAGATTAGTTACTTATAAATCCTGCTTAATTAACATTAATAATTATAAGCCATTTATATTTTATTTAATTTTAATAAAAATATTTGGAATTAATTTATTATTAACATATAAAATAAACTTAAGACCTTTGATTAATTTAAAAGTTTAAAACATTTTATCTTAACCATTACTTAATTACACCATTTAAATTTTATCTAAAATATTTGGAATTAATTTATTATTAACATATAAAAATAACTAAAATCTTTGAATTAATTAATAGTTTAAAACAATTTATTTTCCTTAACCATCTACTTAATTATACTGTTTAATTTATTTTATTAGACTTAGAAATTAATGAATAATTAACCTATATAAAATAATTCTAAACCAAATTAATTTAAGTTCAAAACATTTACTTATATTGGTCACTTACTATCCTAAGGTTTGGTTAATTTAAATCTTTAAATTACTTTGTTTATATCAGAAGATTCTAAGTTTTTCAAAAGCATTTAGCTTCCATAACACTTGGCGTGAATTTACCTTGAAACTTTGTTTTATATTTTTTTTTAAATTTTCAGGCCCAAAGCCCAACCCGAAAACCCACAAAAACTCCACCCACCCTCTTCTTTATTTCTATTCTAACCACCGCAACAATTCAACCCAGACACATCGAGATACGCATGCACGCGCACGAACGATTAATGCTATTCCGACCAACGTCGACGCCGTCTCCCGTTCGCCGACGACCCTCAGCATCAGTTCGACCACCCAGAAACCACGAAAATCCTCCAAATCGAAATCGAGCATAATGAGCGCCACTGGAAGAAAACCCAATCACCAAAACTATCTCGCATTGCCAAACTCCGACCACCGAAAACCTCATCGCCATGCCTAAAGCTACGCCAGACCTTCACCTTCCTTATCCCCCACTTCTGAGCCAACTCGACGCCTCCCCGATGTCGCACTAGCCTCAAAGTCATCGATGACCCGAACAAAGCCCTAAACCCTAAATCTTCCTCGCCATGCCACCACGATGATCGAAAAAATTGGCGACCAGTTTTCCTAAGCTCCTCGACTCTCGAGCTACCTCCAGCAACGATCCCGCCCCCCCGCGCTTCGATCACCGAAAAGCAAACAAAATTTCATTTTTGCTCAACTAACAATATCTCCTCAAATAGTAATTTAAAAATTATGAAATTTCCATCAAAACCGTAGTTTTCAAAAACAAATCTGATAATGTATGTGAAACATGTAATTAAAACAATTGATTTTCTGACATGTTTTGTTCTTCGCTGTAAATTCTTCTTCTTAGTTAACTAATTCCACATAAAAATATTTTTAAAATAGAATTTAGTTAATACAAACCTATTTCCTTAATGATCATAACCTGAAAGAGATTGAGTGAAGATAATTGAATTTTTGAATGATTTCGAGTCTGTTAGAACAAACAGAGACATGCACACTGTACTTTCAACTTGTACACCCAGGCGAACATACAATTTCATGCATGCAATTAATATTCAAGTCATTACCACTATCAAATCTCACATGCATACAAAAATAAAGTAGGTTTGGCTTTAAAAAGTGAAGTTTACTCACCTAAAATTTGTGAATAGAGAATAGTTTTGAAATCTGGAAACAACTAACTTGATTTTGATCTGATCTTCTTTTCATTAAGTTGGATTTGAATTCTACTTTGCTTTTAGTTGAACTTGAACTTGAATCTTTTGTTTGTATAGTTGAAAAATTGAAGTAGTTTGATTTAGATGTTTGGTTTTCTCTGATTTTAGTTTTGGTTTGGGTTTGAAAGAAAATGAAAGAAATAAAAAGTGTGAAATGTGTATAGGTAAAAGAGTGCAAACTGTATACAGCCTTTAGTTTCCTTAAATCATTTTCTTTTTTCCTTTCTTTAAATGAAGAAAACAATTAATCTTGACACTTGTATTAGTATGCCATCCCCTAGCTTACAAATGTCTTATGTAAATATTATATATATATTTATATTTTATATTTTTACTCTTATATTTTCTTTTATTTATTTTATGTAATTCAAAAGAAATAGTATAAAACCTTTTTTTATTTATTCTTATTGTAATCTTAAGTTATTTATACTATAATAATATACTAGTGTTTAAAATGTAGAGTTTTAAATCTAATTTATTTTTAAGATATTTATTTTGAATTTCAAATCATAGTTTTCTATTCACAATTTACAAATGTATATATGAATAATAGTACAATAGCTAGCATATTTGTTTTGAAAGATAAGTTTGCAAATTAAATAATTATATTAGAAGATTATCAAATTAAATTTTGCCAAAAATCCTGCGTTGTCACAGTCCCTAACTAATGCAAAAGATTAGGCAGTCTACTAATACAGTCAACCTCCTTTAATGCAGTCATGTTCATGCCATGTATCCAAATGAATGCAAATTCCCTAATGATAACTGATTGTTCTATATGCATGCTACAATCATCATATAAATGCAACAATCATATGATAATCATCCATTTATGGAAACCATGGAAATAAATTAAAATGCAAATGCACACATCCATATGCATATGTTTTAATGACCTAGTTAGGCCGATCCCTAAGAGATAATAGTGTCTAGTGTATATATATGCATTCATTAGCTTCCACTAGCAAACAATTGCAACCACTTGCTTCCAATCGTACATCACATGTTCTAGTAATATGTTTACATTAGTCCTACCATCCATATGTCAAATCGTAAGATCTACCCTCCTAATGGATACAAAGGAAAGAACTTATTCCAAACTAAAGATGGGAACAGGAAATTCAAGATGTACCATTGAAAAGATGCAGATAAGAGGTATGTATTTTCTCCTCAACCTCTTACGTAGTGTCCGCAATACTTTTTCCCCACTGCACCTTAACTAAAGGTACTTCCTTATTCCTATTCTTCTTGATATCACGTCCAATGATCTTGGCAGGAAAACGATGAACCGATGTTTCTCTCTCCACTTCAACTTCTTTAAGTTGGCTAGGCTCCACTACCTCTGCTGTATCATGTAAGCGCTTTCTCAAGTACGAAACATGAAAAATATCATGAACTCTCATGAGACTCTTAGGTAGCTTTAGCCAATACATCATCTTACCTACCCTTTCCACAATGGGGAACGGTTCTACAAATCTGAGAGCAAGTTTCCCATTTGATCTAAACCTCACTACTTTTCTTAGCGGAGACACCTTAATGAAAACCAAATCTCCTATCTCAAACTCAATATCCCTTCTCCATTTATCTGCATCGGATTTCTACCTATCTTGGGCCATCTTCGTTCTCCTTCCAATCAAATCAATCTTTTCCGACGTCTCTCAAATCATGTCGGGACCATGCAGCAATCTCTTTGTAGATTCCAACCAACATGAAGGCGACTTGCATGGTCTTCCATAAAGAGATTCAAAAGGTGTAACGACCCAGAATTTTGAGGCATTTGAAATTGGAATATTTAATTGATTTAAATATTTAAAAGTTATTATTTAACTTGAATTTCAAATATCACTGATTACGAGACAATTAAATTGTTGAATTTAATTACTGAAAATTGGGTATACGCTAAATCGGGAGTTATAAGCTCGTTAAAAATAATTTGAAGGGTGATAAAATTTATATGAATAATATTGAAGGTGATACAACTTTTAAAATTGAATTTAAAAGTGGTTTGTTCAGTTTGAAAATATATCGTTTAAATTGACGTCTAAAATAGCTTTCTGAGGCACAGTCCTGGATTTCGACTAAACCAGTTCCATTAGATCCGTAATAATGTATTATTATTGGATTTCAAATTTCGTAACGTTTGAAGTTATCGTATGATCATACAATACATTAAAGCGCTGAAATATATATCGAAAATTCAATCAAATAACTAGGTCCAAAAAGCTATCTTCTACATACGATCGAAATAGGACTCGAAAATTTTACTACTGCGTTCAGGATTAGGGTATAACATTATAAATTTTTGGCAGCACGCCTCGGTAGGAGTTCATGATTTTAAGCAACGTAAATCGAGAGGTTTGAATTCAATTTAAAATATATTTATATACCCTAGTCCCTTCAGCTGTATTTCTTTCACATCGCAACTTTTGCCTTCAAATCACTATCCCCACTCGTACATGTAATCGATCAAATCGTGTCTCATTTTCCCTTTTTCACCTTTAAGAACACTGCAGCCGAATCATTTTAATCAAATTCATAAAGAAAAAAAATCTCAACCTAACTGCTCGACCGATAACATTTCTAAAAATAATAATAATAATAAGTGAACCGAAGGGTAATGGCAACAGCCCCTTCCTCGTCTACCTTTAGATTTTCCCAAAGAGGAACCGAACGAGATTTATTCACTTTTGTTTGTCGCGATGTCGTAGTTGAGTGGGAGAGCTTCGATCGCGTTGCTAGAGGATGTCGTCGCTGGGTGGCTTGGGGATGAGCCGCATGGCTAGGATTTTCTGGAAGGAGGAGGAGGCCGAGGTGTCAGGGTTGTTGAGGATCTAGGTATTTCGATTTCTTAAGGGCAGTGTCATTGAAGGTCGGGCGAGGTGATGCTGCAGGCGGCGACGACTCGATGTTGGCTCGTCGTGTCGATTAGGGGGAAATGGTGACGAATGCAGGCGATCTGGAGGAGCAGAGATAGTGGATGGCGACGGTTCGTTTTCGAAAGCAAGATACCTGAAAGGTATAAAATTCTATTTTAATTCAAACATAATAAATATGTTTTAAATAGAGAATATATATATGTATATGTATATATATAGGTCAGAGGAAAAATTTGCAGTAAAATGCAAAGCAATTTTGTTTAAAAAATTCAATAACACACACACACACACATATATATATAAATAACATGTATATATTTTAGAGTGGAAGTGATTTGCTATTTTGTTGTACAGATTGAAAAATTATATATAAAGTTTAAAAATAGAAAAAGCTATGTTGTTTTAGTCAGAAGAAATATATAGGCATTTTAAGAATGTTGTAGAATTCATATAAAAATTAGATCTTTAAGTGTGTATAGATTATTTTATGAAATCATATGTGGTTTCAAAAAAAAGGAAAATAAATAAATATACATGTTTAAACTTACTATTATAAAATAATATATTTTGGTGATTAATTTGACTTATTAACCTATTTAATTATTTTAAGTTACTAAAGGGTTTTTAATGGAAAATTAGTTTAAAATTAAATTAATCAATTTATACTTTGACTGTTTGATTATTTAAAATATTAATAACTGTATGTTGTTTATACAAGGTCTAAAATCATGAAGAAAACACGCCGGTTTGGGTTGGATTGCAAAACAAAGGTCAAAGGTAAGTAAACCTCACACAAATTAGATTATTAATCAATTTAACCAGTTAAATTAAACTTTTGGATTGATCGCTTGAATTGATAATTTATTTTTAGTATGCATGTGATATTATATATAGTAATGTGTGTGTGTATATATATGTATTGGAGTGATTAATATTCCCACATTATATAGCAGATGAGAGCCTATGCACCCCCATAATAGCGGATGACCCTTTATACCGCGATACCCCACCTCGAAGTGGGATTGGTATTTTTTTTATTGTGCTAACGTCTATGGATGCAGAAAACAGGTTGGAGGGATCCAACTGGATTCCTCGAAAATATTGAAATTTATTTTCATAATCTATGATTGTGATATATTTGATAATCTGTGATAGATTATAGTGAAAATTTAAAGCTATTGAATGCTATGGTTTGACCGAATGTATTTTGGACATTTTGAGATATCAAAAGTAAAAGTATTGTATTTTGGAAAGAAAGGAAATGGGAAGAAAGTGAAAAGAAAACGGTTTCAAAGTAATTAATTATGGTTATTTATATTAAGTAATTTAAAAACTTTAAGTTAACTTTAACCTTAGAATTGGTAATGGCCAGGATAAATAAAATAATTTGAATTTAGAATTAATTAAGTAACGTAATTGTATATATGTTAATTATTTATTTATTACTAAGGTTTATTAAGGTAAATAAATAGTTGTAATTAGTTAATAGTTAATGATAAATTAAAATGATCTAAACCTTTAATTATTTAATAGTCTTAAGATAATTATACTTGTTAATTATTAGTTAATTCCAGATATTAAATTAGAATAAAATAAAATGGTTTGTAATTAGTTTAATGATAATTAAACATGATTTAAAAATGATTAATTAATTATGTTTAAAGGTAAATTAATGATTGGTGTGACTAGTTAATCTAGTCTACGAATAGTTTAAATTGGATTAAGTACATTGGATTGCTTTGTTTCTCTAGTATGATGTTTCCAGTTATTCCGTGATATGGAATAACCTGAAATGAATAGTTAAATATAAAATACGAGACGTTTGTTTGAATAGATATTATGATGGGATTTTTATGTGAAGGTTGACATCCTGAAATTGAATTGTTTTGCTAAAAACAACATAGCTTAACAATTGGCGTTTGGATTCGAAGAAATCAGGACCAGATATCAGCGATATCCAAAACCATTTCGATTCAATAAGCACTATATTTTTACGGATTTGAGTGTGAAATCTTATAGGTTGGAATGGAAATAAATTAAGTAAATCCGACTATTTTGAATAAGTAACTACACTTATATATTATTTTAAATAATGGATTTGGCAACAAGTGTGGGTCATAACAAGACAAGAACTCGCAATGTTGGACGACTTACCTTGATTATAAAAGTCATTTTTACAACTCTAGTATTTCAATTTAAATGGGTGTATTCACGTTGGTTTCCAGCCTGACTCAGGTGTTACTTTATTGTAATGCTCGGGTCAGACCGAGTATTACAGATTTTCAGGTTAGGACGTTCTAAAGCTCAGGAGATGAGCTGGATGGCAGAGACGTATTGATTATTTTCCGATGTGTATTTAGAGACTATATAGATAGTATTTAGGGACAAGTTGTTACAACTGTCTAGATTCATTGTACTGTGATATATTGTATGCATATTGATAGTTACAGCTTTTCATTGTATAAAATGCTGTTATTTGTATATTATATTTGTTTTCTGCTTCGTTTGTGAGATTTTGATGTTGTTTGTATTTCTTTTTCTACCTCATTCTTCTTTTTCCTTACGATCTGGTATTTCCGTCGTTTGATTGTTTGGCATGTAATACAACAGACGTATTGATGTCAACTTTCGGAGGTTGAAAAATCGGGTCGTGACATTTTGGTATCAGAGTAGAAAGGTTAAGCGAGAACCTTGGCTCTGGTGGGAATTACTCATTAGAGATAGGGTCAATAGTACCCTAGAATGAGTTGAGTGTATTATATGAGTGCGTACTTGTTATTTTCCTAAATAGTGAATTTAAAAATGGTTTTAGAAAAATGATTTTTATATAAGCTTAAATTTTGATATATGAAGAAGTAGTTTTACTAATTATTATATATATTAAAGTAATTGGTTGTTGCTATTAAAATTAAATAAGACCATGATATTTAAGTGCTAAAGCACATATAACCGAATAAAAATTTGGGTAAGGATTAACTTTGCAAATAATCTAAGTAAAAATGGATTCAAACTTGAATTTAAATCCTGAAAATTCAAGAGAATTTTCAAAGTGTTTGAAAATAAGTTACCCTGAATTATATTTTTCTAGAAAATTATTATAGAATATATGGGTTCTAGCTATGATATTGGTTATTGGGTCTTTCTAAAGGGATGTTTATTTTAGAATAAACAAGAATAGAAGAAAGTAAAATTCTATAAGCTGAATTTATAAGTGTGACTTATAAAATTAAAATAGAATTAAAAATGGATCTTATGTGGGAAGTTTTAAAATTTATGTCCCAAAAAAACAAAAAAAACACAAAAAAAAACAATGAATTTGTCAACTGGAATTGGATAAGGAATTGGGTTTAGAATTTTGAAAGTATGATTGGGAAATAATTGAATTCCAAAAATTTATTTGTTTAAAAAGGATTGAACTCTCACTCGAACCTTGAAATAAGTTTAAGTAAGAGTAATTTAAAATGAATATTTAAATTCGGACTCGGAATTGAATTATTAAGGACTTGGGTTGTTAAATTAAATATTAAAGGTTAATTTGATTTAAGGGATTGAATCGGTATTTGAAAATCGAACTCGAATCTAGATAAATCGAGATGGTTTAAATTGGAAAATGGAATTGGAATAAATTCAAAGGTGGAAATTGAAATGAATTAATTGGAATTGTAATCGAATTTGAATAAGTTAAATTCAAATGGGAGTTGATTTGAATTAAAATGGGAATCGAAGTTGATTGAAATAGGAGATTGAGAAATTGAACCAGTTTGGCTCTGAAACTATTTTCAAACAAATTATTTTAATATAAACTATCTTCAAATTTATTTTTCCAAGCTATTTACTTTACAAACCTTTCTTTTAATACACAAACTATCTTATATTAGCTATTTAACCATTTTACAACTATTTAACTATTTTACCACTACTTAAGTATTTTAAACTATTCAAAGTGTTTTCTAAATTTCAAATTAGTCAGAGTGGAAACTGTTTATAAAAAAATTGTGAACTGAAAGTTGGATAGCACTATAATTGAAAACTCACTTTATAAAGAGTAAGTAATGTGGCAAATAACTTTATAATGGGAAATCGAACTTGAATGCAGATTTGGCATAAATAAAGTTAAATATGTATGTATGTATGTATATATGTATATATATATATATATATATATATATATATATGATAAACTCCCCTTGTTGAATCTATAACCAAAGGAAAATATCTTTGAAGACATTTGAAAAATAAGTTTAATCTATATAAGCATGAAGAGACCTAGAAATTATTTGAGTTGAAAGGGTAAACTTATATATGTACGTATAAGAATGATTTATGAGAATGAACTGAAAGGGGTTTTTGAAACTCATTGATTTTTAAAGGCTTTTGATTTTGGGAAAAATCATTGGAAACTTGGAAAGCCAAGAGAATTATCGATTTTGTGATATTGATTTTGAAGTTTATATGTTATACATGTAAAGAGTATGTTTTGAAAGATACTGTATGTGTATAGTATAAAAATATTTAGAGAATGCTATGGGAAAAAAGGCGCTTCCATTTAGAGTTGAAACTTATGGCAGGAGATCCAAGGGGTGGTTCTGCCTTGAGCCCTAAGGGAGGTTCTATATTTTGATTCCAGAGGACATTTGGACTAAACTGTAGTTTCTATGGATTGTGATTGGGGTAATGAAAGTCCAGGGTGCTCATGCCTACAGGGACATTGGGGTATGCTGTGACGGCACTGTAACTCTGGTGTAACCGCGATCTACTACGTTTCCATAGCATAACTCAAGGGGCAGAGATTGCCTAAAGTCTACATTTTATTTCGCTGGGAGTGCGACGTAACATTGGTAGATTGCGATCTATGTGGACATGGAAAAAGTCGTGTGGCAGTGAGTGCCTACAGGCTACATTAGGACTCGACTGATGTAGTCTGCGATCTATATGCTGAAGTTTCATTCGGCAGCGAAATTCGAGAACGCCGATTCCTACAGTTACATGGTTTTTTCCGTGATGGCAGCGTAACCCTGAGTGTAGCGGCGATCTGTGGTGGCTCCATAGTGTAATCGAAGGGTGTAGATGCCTACAGTTTTCTATGGATTTTGCCAGGATGGTGACGTAATCATCGAGATAATTGTGATCTATGGAGGAGGTGATGATTTCTAGAGCATTCTCACAAAAGTTTTTCCAAGTATTTTTGCTAGGTGTTGAAAACGGGTCTACTAAGTACTTATAGATTTTCAGTCCTGCGCCTGATTAACGTTTGACTAAATTTCTATGAGAACAAGGATGAAATTGTTGAGACATCGAGTATAAAAAGTATTTTTATATAAAACTATTTTGGTAATATTATGTAGATTTTAAAGTGTTTTAAAATTTTGAAACAAAAGAGTTATAAAAATTATTTTCATGAAGATAGTTTTGGTGACGAACAAAAATGAAAGGTAAATCGAATTCAAATAAAATTGGAAACTTAAGTTAAATGAAAATAGATATAAAAGCTTTAGTAGTAAAGTGAAAATAAATATAAGAAGTATACAAAATATTTATACTGGACCTAAGAAATGGATGGTGAAATTCTTAAGTAAATTTAGGTTGAGAAATATACTAAGTTAATATTTGAATGAAGGTTTAATAAAAGGGGTGAAAAGGAAAATTATGAATAAGTGGATAGAAATCTAAATAAATGAATAAAATAGAGAATTGATATAAAAATTAACTGGAAATTAATACGTAGAATGTACGTATATTATTTTATCCGCATAGCGATTTGATCCAGATTCGGGCATAGAATTTCGAGATATTTACGTCGATCCGAGTTGGGATTTTTCACTCGATTTTCGATGGCAAACCCTGGATATGGATTTTTGATTGGTCCTGAAATTCTCTATCATAGTATATGGCTATGCAAGGAGGATAACGGTTTCTGATCAAGAAATCAAATCTGAGTCCGCACTAGAGAGTCAGGTGAACGATACTAGTTCGGAAGTGAAATTGTGTGATCGAGCGAGCTATCGAATGTGTATTGCGTACGGATGATATATGCACATCGTACGGGCTGGAATGGAATAGATATTGAAAATTTTAAAAGGAAATGAATAAAATGATTTTTGAACTTTGTGATTGGATATTATTGCTAAGTCAGGTACAGGTAATTAAAAACAAAGGAAAATTAGTTTTGACTTCAGAAGATAAATTTGAATTGCCCGACAAAAAGGTATGTATTTAAATTAACGTATGAAATTTGATAATTTTCTGATCTAGCCACTTGCCTTTTGTTTTCTTTTGAAAATTTGGGGTCCGCAGAGGCGTTTTGTAGTTTTTCCAAGCTAGCCGCGCAAAGGAGATGCTGGTGAAATTTTTCGAACATTTAAGGAGTTAAAATTTTTTTGAGAAAATTTTGATAATTTAAAATTTGGGTTTAAATTTAAAATATGAATGTGTGAGAAATTAGTATTGATTGGGAACTATGGATGCGTTCAGGAAGTTAGTAAGAATGATAGACTGTCTTTAATAAAAAGACTGTTTTGGAAAGTTGTTAAAAACTGTTTGGTTTTGGGAAATAGTTAACGGGTGGTGACCATTCCTCTTAACTAGTAATTTTGGGGACGAAATTCATTTAAGGAGGGGAATATAACGACTCGAAATTTTGAGGCATTTGAAATTGGAATATTTAATTGATTTAATATTTGGAAGTTAATTTTTAACTTGAATTTCAAATATCATTAATTACGGGATAATTAAATTATTGTATTTAATTACTGAAAATTGGGTAGAATGTTAAATCGAGAGTTTTAATCTCGTTAAAAATAATTTGAAGGGATGTAAAAATTATATGAATAATATTGAAGGTGATAGAACTTTTAAAATTGAATTTGAAAGTGGTTTGTTCAGTTTGAAAATATTTCGTTTAAATTGACGTTTAAAAATAGCTTTCTGAGGCACAGTCTCGAATTTCAACTAAACCGTTCCATTGGATCCATAATAATGTATTATTATTGGATTTCAAATTTCATAACATTTGGAGTTATTGTGTGATCGTACGGTACATAAACACGCCGAAATCTATATTGAACATTCAATAAAATAACTGGGTCCAAAAGGCTATCTTCTTCATATGATCGAATTAGGACTCGAAACCTTTTCTATTGCATTCGGAATGGGGGTACAACATTATAAACGCCTGGCGGTATGCCTCGATAGGAGTTCGCGATTTTAAGCTACGTAAATCGAGACGGTTTGAATTCAATTTAAAATATATTTATATACCCTTAATCCCTTTAGCTGCATTTCTTTCACATCACAACTTTTTGCCTTCAAATCACTGTCCCCACTCGTACATGCAACTGATCAAATCATGTCTCATTTATCCCTTTTTCACCTTTTAAGAACATTGCAGCCGAATCATTTTAGTCAAATTCATAAAGAAAAAAAATCTCAACCTAGCTGCTCGAAAATATTTATGGCCAAAAACATTTCCAAAATAAAAATAATAATATTAAGCGAATCGAAGGGTAATGACAACAACCCCCTTCCTCGTCTACCTTCATATTTTCCCAAAGAGGAACCAAACGAGATTCGTTCGCTTTTGTTTGTCGCGATGTCAAAGTTAAGTTGGAGAGCTTCAATCGCGTTGCCAAAGGATGTCGCCGCAGGGTGGCTTGGGGATTAGTCGCATGGCCAGAATTTTCTAGAGGGAAAAGGAGGCCGAGGCGTCGGGGTTGTTGAGGATCGAGATGTTGCCATTTTTTAAGGGCTTTGTCGTTGAAGGTCGGGCAAGGTGATGCTGCAGGCGGCGACGACTCGAAGTTGGCTCGTCGTGTCGATTTGGGGGAAATGGTGATGAATGCAGGCGATCTGAAAGAGCAGAGATAGTGGAGGGTGATGGTTCATTTTCGAAAGCAAGATGCCTAAAAGGTATAAAATTCTGTTTTAATTCAAATGTAATAAATATGTTTTAAACGGAGAAAATATATACATATAAGTCAGAGAAAAATTTACAGTAAGATGCAAAGCAATTTTGTTTAAAAAATTCAATAAAATATATATTTTGTAGAGGATGTAATTTGCTGTTTTGTTGTACAGATTGAAAAATTATATATAAAGTTTAAAAACAGAAAAAGCTCTTTTCTTTTAATCAGAAGAAATATATAGGGATTTTAAGAATATTGTAGAACTCGTATAAAAATTATATCTTTAAGTTTATATAGATTATTTTATGAGATCATATGTGGTTTCAAAAAAAGGAAAATAAATAAATATACATACATGTTTTAACTTACTACTTTAAAATAATACATTTTGGTGATTAATTTGATTTATTAACCTATTTAATTATTTTAAGTTACTAAAGGGTTTTTAAAGTAAAATTAGTCTAAAATTAAATTAATAAATTTGTAATTTGATTGTTCGATTATTTAAAATGTTAACAACCATATGATATGATGTTATATAAGGTCTGAAATCGTGATGAAAACAAGCCGGTTTGGATTAGATTGCAAAACAAAGGTCAAAGGTGAGAAAAACTCACACAAATTGGATTATTGATTAATTTAACCAGTTAAATTAATTTATTGTATTGATTGCTTGAATTGATAATTTATTTTCGGTCTGGATATGATATTATATATAGTACTATGTATATATATTGGAGTGATTGATATTCCTGCATTATATAGCAGATGTGACCCTATGCGCCCCGCATAATCGCGGATGACCCTTTATACCGCGATATCCCACCTCGAAGTGGGATTGGTATTTTTTATATTGTGCTAACATCTGTGTATGCAGGAAACAGGTTGGAGGGATCCAACTGGATTCCTTGAAAATATTGAAATTTATTTTCATAATCTGTGATTGTGATATATTTGATAATCTGTGATAGATTATATTTAAAATTATAGCTATGAATGCTATGGTTTGACTGAATGTATTTTTGATATTTTAAGATATCAAAAGTAAAAGTATTGGATTTTGGAAAGAAAGGAAATGGGAAGAAAAAGGAAAGAAATTGGTTTCAAAGTAATTAGTTATGGTTATTTAAATTAAGTAATTTAAAAACCTTAAGTTAACTTTAACCGTAGAATTGGTAATGACCAGGATAAATAAAATAATTTGAATTTAGAATTAATTAAGTAAGGAAATTGTATATATGTTAATTATTTATTTAGTACTAAGGTTTATTAAGGTAAATAAATAGTTATAATTAGCTAATAGTTAATGATAAATTAAAATGATCTAAACCTTTAATTATTTAATAGTCTTAAGATAATTATACTTGTTAATAATTAGTTAATTCCAGATATTAAATTAGAATAAAATAAAATGGTTTGTAATTATTTTAATGATGATTAAACATGATTTGAAAATGATTAATTAATTCTGTTTAATGGTAAATTAATGATAGGTGTGACTAGTAAATCTAGTATACGAATTGTTTAAATTGGATTAAGTACATTGGATAGCTTTGTTTCTCTAGTTTGATGTTTCCAGTTATTATGTGATATGGAATAACCTGAAATGAATAGTTAAATATAAAATGTGAGACGTTTGTTTAAATAGATATTATAATGGGATTTTTATATGAAGGTTGACATCCTGAAATTGAATTGTTTTGCTAAAAACAAACTGGCTTAACAGTTGGCGTTTGGATTCGTAGAAACCGAGACCGGATATCAGCGATATCCGGAACCACTTCAATTCAATAAGCACTATATTTTTACGGATTTGAGTGTAAAATCTTATAGGCTAGAATGGAAATAAATTAAGTAAATCCGACTATTTTGAATAAGTAACTGTACTTATATATTATTTTAAATAATGGATTTGGCAACAAGTATGGGTCATAACAAGATAAGAACTCGTAATGTTGGACGAGTTACCTTGATTATCAAAGTCATTTTTACAACTCTAGGATTTCAATTTAAATGGGTTTACTCACGCTGGTTTCCAGCCTGACTCGAGTGTTACTTTATTGTAATGATCAGGTCAGACCGATTATTACAGATTTTCAGGTTTAGACGTTCTGGAGCTCAGGAGACGAGCTGGATGGCAGAGGTGTATTGATTATTTTCCGCTGTGTATTAGAGACTGTATAGATAGTATTCAGGGGAAAGTTGTTACAACTGTCCAGATTCATTGTAATTTGATATATTGTATGCATATGGACAGTTACAGCTTTTCGTTATATAAAATGCTGTTATTTGTTTATTATGTTAGTTTCTGCTGCGTTTGTGAGATTCTGATGTTGTCTTATATTTCTTCTTCTACCTCCTTCTTCTTTTCCTCTTGTGGTCTGGTAATTTCGGGGTTCGATTGTTCGGCATGTAATACAAAGGACGTATTGATGTCAACTTTTGAAGGTCGAAAAACCGGGTTGTGACAAAAGGTGTCATCCTAATGCCATCCTGAAAACTATTATTATATGCGAACTCCACTAAAAGAAGAGGCTCCTCCCAAGTTCCTCCAAAATAAAGAATGCTCATCCTTAAGAAATCCTCATGAACTTTATTAACTCCCTTCATTTGGCCATCCATTTAGGGGTGATAGGCTGTACTCGGTCTAAGCCACATCCCTAAAGCCTCTAGAAAGCTTCTTCAAAACTCGCTAGTAAAGATAGGGTCTCTATCGCTCAATATGCTGGAGGGAACTCCATGCATTCAGACTATCTCACGAACACATGAGTATGCCAAATAAGGTGCCGTCATCTTACTCTTGACCAAAATGAAGTGAGCGCCCTTAGTCAAACAATTTACAATCACCCAAATACTGATATTCTCCTTCTAGATCGGGGTAAACCATCTATGAAGTCCATCGAAACACTATCCCACTTCCATTCGGGTACATCCAATGGTTGAAGCAATCTGTCGGGATTCTATTGCGCTGCCTTGGCTCTTTGGCATACAAGACACCTAGCTACAAACTCTGCCACATCCTTCTTCATGCCGCTACAATAAAACACTCTCTTCATTTCCCTATACATCTTGTCACCACCCGGATGAATAGTCATTCGAGAATGGTGCGCTTCTTCTAGAACTGCTCTCGTCAAATCACTAGTGTGGGGGACACAAAGTCTTTCATCTCTCCTTAGCCACCCTTTAGTATCAATGGAATAGTGCTGGAGATGTCTAGAGACCTCTCCTTTTCTAATCCTATCTAGAATATCCATAAGCTCTGAATCCTCTCGCCGCCTTGAGACAATCTGTTTTATGAGGGTAGGATTAACCTCAAGTGCTGCCAATAATCCAGGGGTAATGTCCGTAGAGGGATTAAAATCAAAGGTGGAAATAAACTCTATGTAGGATCGATTTCACACTAGAGGAGGGGGTGAATAGGGTGATACTAGCAATTATAAAAAATTTAATGCAGAAGTATAGAAAATAATTTCAACATAGATATTGCAGAATAATAGCAGCACGGATAAATAGCAGAATAATAAAAGCAGAAAATAGAACACACAGATTTACCCAGCTTCGGCAAAACCCTGCCTACGTGCTGCCTCCAAGGTTTCTACTAGAAATTAAGTAGTCAGACGCTTACACACGTAAACTCCCAACACATGCTATCGACTAACCTAACTCTACGCTCAAAACCCCGCCACAACTCAGCCACTGATCACGAAATTTCAAACTACACCACCATAGTTCGTTCCCTAGTCACACGACTAGACGATTACAAAAGTTAAAAAAAATATAATTTAAAAAACAACTAAAAATAAAAACCCTAATTGGAATAAACTAAACCCAATTTGATAAAGGAACTAGTCCAAACTAAAAACATAGAAATAAAAAATAATTCCCCTCTTTCTTATATGCTATCGGCCATATTCCTTCTTCTCTTTTTGTTTGCGATTATGGCTGCTTCGTACTTCTATGAGGAAATTAGGACTTTGGAATTTCAAAGAAGCCGACTTTAGTTTTTTGATCGAACGAATGATTTATCACGTCACTTGCTTTGTCGATCGTCTGTTTCTCTGATTTGCACACGACTCCTTGAAATTCATCGAGTTCGATATGAATTTGGCATGTGATTTTCTGAATTATTTTGTTGATATGCTTGAAATCGATTGATTTCCAAACCGATGATGATTATGGGTTTAAGTAGGGTTTATTTCCTTAAATTTCTTTCGTATATTTTATACGAATTCATCCGATAATTTTAAGCTCAGCCACTTGATTTTGCATGGATGTTTGTGATGTTTCTGACTTGTGCAAATTCTAATATTTTGTGTTTACTTGATTATCACGACTTTAATTTTGAACTTGACGACTCCTTGGTCATCACAGCGTTGAATTCTCTGATGATGTTGACTTATTTTGACTTCGGCCAGTGACAATATTTTAATTTCGGCACTGCCTTGATTTGAAACTACCATTCCATGAGTTTTTGAACTCTTCTGCATTTTTGGCTTGTTCGAATCATTGCTTGCTGTTAGTTACCGAGTTGCTCTGTTACTTGCTGACCATTTCAATTCTTTCTTCCTTGACTTTGTTAAAACTGTTAAATGTTCTGTTGCATTTTCAACCTAAGGCTTGATCACTGACACTGCTCAGTTGCTAGTATCGATTTGTTCGATAATTTATTGCTGCACTTGATTTTTTGACTTGCTTGCATCTGTAGTTGTATTGAGTACATTTGTGTTGTATTGATTTGGTATTTGCTTCTTCAAGTGTATTGCTGTGTGCCTCGAGCATTATCTCGAACTGTTCTGGTTTTGAAGCTTGTGCACAATCGAGTTTGTATCATGTCTTTTCAGTATCATCTTGAAGTCTGAATGTTTCATCTTGTGTATTTACTGTGTACTTTTGTTTCATTGGCTCGAGTTTGTGTTGCTGCAGCCACGAGCTAGTTTGCATATATATATATATATATATATATATATATATTGTTTATGGATGATCTAATTCACATCAGTCCTGAGCTCGTTAATTTTCATTTTGACCTAAGCATGTTGAATTGTGCAATGAATTGCTTGTACATGCCTCGTTTATGTCCTGTTCACCACTGTTGCACTGATTTTGTTCATTTTGTACTTAAGTCTGAGTACATTTTTATTTCGATCCATTGATGATGATGTCTGGTTTTAGATTCTTTGTTTCTTGTGCGTCGAGTCACCTGTACTTGACAGTTTTGTATTGCACCTGAGTTGAATCCAGCTTAAAGCTTGGGTTTGACCTTGTGATCATGTCGTGACTTTATTTGTATTTCACTTGAGTTGAACCCGACTTTTGATTGGGTTTGGCCTTGTGCTCACCTGTCCTTATAATTTTGTCAAGTGTACATTGGTGTGCATGGCCTTGTGGCATGTACAGTGATACACTATGCATGTCACAAGTTGTTCATGTTTGATGAATTCAAAATTAAGTGATGATAACAACCCAAATAACTAAGGCAGATAATATTTTCGAAATATACACTTTATTTTTCAATGCAAAATAGGTTATTTTCAATTTTACTGCGTTGGTGTTTATTTTGCAGATTGCTCAGATGCTGGATTCAATCTGGAATAGAGTTGAATATTAAATACGAATGAATGAGTGATATATAGTGCGGTGCTGATGTATGTATAGTGAAACATGTGACGTGATTGAAATTGTAATGTAACTGGAATTTGTGTGTATATATATAGTGAGAGCTCAAATTTGTACTATTCAAAATTGTAATAAATATTTGTTTGAATAAAATATATGTTTGAATTTAAATTCTATGTTATTTATTTTATCCAGCAAATATTTATTTAATTATGTAAAAATAAATAGCACATTAACAAATCCATATAAATGAATATATATATATATATATATATATATATGTTTATTATCATAAAAAAAATCGTACACTAGCATATTCAACAATCTCTCCCCTTTTGATGATAACAAACATATATTTAAGATTTTGAATTTGTTAAATGTATTTGATCATTCAATTTTCTCCCCCTATTTGAATGCTCCCACTCTATAACAAAGCTCCCCCTTTATATATGCATGAGAATAAATAAAAATATGCAAATGAACCTAGATGCAAATAAAAAATACAAAATAAAACATTTGACCTTTATTTGCCAGAATCTTAACTTTTCTCTCCCCATTTTGTAATCAGCATAAGAGTAATAGTGTTAGAAAAATAGAGATAAAGTGATAGATGTTAATACAACATTAATACTCAATTGGGTATAAATATTAAATTTCAATAAAAAATCAAACAAAAATCATAAATACTCTGTTAGGTGCATATTCCACTTTAGAATGATAGCGATGATGCATAACCATATAGTTATGTCTATTTGTGGTATATTTATGTCAGGAATTTGAATATCCACTAACCATGCATACCCGCTAGGACTTTTAAATGAGATTAGTAGTATTCCAAATTTTTAAAAGAAAAATAAATGAATTCAAGCATCTTCTAACCACGCATAACCGTGAGGACTTTTAAATAAGATTAGAATCAACTTGTCTATTTAATCAATCAATTTTGATATGCGTTCCATACATGCATAACCGTGAGGAATTTTAACTGAGCATGGAAGCACATAATAAAAAATTCCAAGAAATTCACCCATGCATAACCGTGAGGACTTTTAAACGAGAGTGAATACTTTGGATGTTTTTATTGCTTAAAAATATAATAAATTGAAAAATGAATGATTTCCCATTTAAAATACCACATATTGGCATACTATATTCGATTTTGATGAGTGATGGTCGATAGAAATATGATAGAAATAGAAAATGGTCATGGAATTTTTACCAACAAAAGGTTTTTATAACTCTTGTTTAAACTTCTAAAGAAATTTACCAAATATACCGTCCCAAGTTATAATATATGATTAATATCAACACACATCACTTTTTCAATCACTATTTATCTTTTCGATAATTTGTAGGGAGTTAGACTAGTTAATGTAGTCATTTAAAATCAAATCCAAAGATAATTATAAAATCATATTTTCCAAAAATGACTAATCTCAAATTACGTCAACAAAAATGATTTTTTGGAAGGGGTTTTAGAAAAATGTCTGCTATTTGAAAATTATTTCAAATGAAAAATATGCAGAGATTTTCTTTGAAAAACGATGTAGCTACTGAATGTCTCACCATAAATCACGTTCCACTAGTAATTTTTCTATCAACTAGATTACCAATGTAATATGCATCTGAATTTCCTTTTGACTCTAAGATTATCATAAGTTGGATGTTATAGACCAGACCTTGATGTTGCAACAAATACCTTGAAATCATTTTTACAGTTTTTAAATGAAATTATTTTGAATTTGAATTGAAATCATGCAAATAAACAAGTAGTGAATATAGTTTCAGATAAGATAAACAAATGTGTCCACTTGTATCATGAGTAATCGTCAATAAATAAAACACCATCATTAATTCAAACAAATCTATATGAAGAGTTCAAAAATGAAACGATGACCAGTCAACATTTTTGCACAAATAAAAAATAAGAATAAGTCAAATAAGAACATATCAAATAAGTATAAGTTAGAATCAAAATCAATATTTATTTATTCATAACATAACTGGCTGATTTAACTCAAATTATGGTGCATATTATCACATTTAACAAATCGTTTAAGACATGTATACCGTTATCTATATTACCTTTGCCGATAATTTTTCGTTGATGCCCATTGTGATTCTGCCACCTTTATACCAGGCTAAGGAACTTTGATTTGTCGTCCGTTGTGTGTGTGGAATAGCCAGAATCTATATAACACTAGTGTTGTTCCTTAGCCTGCCACCATACCTATACGAGAAAAGATTTTTGTGACCTATTTGTTTTTATAGGTCCATGGTTGTTAGTGGCAAAAGTTGAAAAATATATTTGTGGAGATCCAAAACTATTTATATATGTTCCTTTCGGCACCAGATTTGTTTGACTTTGAGAAATTTTATATTGGTGCCTTTCGGAACCCAAATTGGAATTGTTTTCACATACTTGAGCCCATTCCAACAATTGTTTTGATTGTGTCCTATTTTTCTACAAATTGTGCACTCGGATTTGACTTGATTAAATTTTCTATGAACACGTTCAGATTGATTATACCCAAGTCCTTTCTAAAATGATTAACAGTCTGTTTTCCTAATAGCATACTTAATGATTTTTCACTTTTGGAAAATTTTCCTAAAGTTGCAGACAATTGTTGGACTTGTGTTTTGCGAGATTCATTTTCATTCAAAAATTGAGTGCACTTTTTAATAGAATTTTCTCTCCTAGTGTTTTCACTTTCTTTCAAAATTAGAATTACATTTTGAAGTGATTTAATTCTAATTTTGATTTTTTAATTTCTTCTTCGAATGTTGGACACTTATTATACTTAGGGCTTTTGGTTTGATAGTTTTTGACCAATTAATCTAGCTATTTATCTAAATCTATCAAAGTGTCTCTTTATCATTCATTTTCAGCGTATTTACCCCTAAGTCGTTCAAAATAGCCATTTACTTCGTGGAATATATAAGTAATTCTGAGTGAGTGAGTTTTGATACCTCGCTTGGCTCATCATCATCATCACTATACATTATATCACCTTGAAGGCATAGATCTGCTTTTTCATTCTTATTGCTAGTAATTTTATTATCATTATCACTTGTATTCCACGTGGCTGCAAAACTTCTTCTTTTTGATTTCTTTTCTTGGCCGTGTCGATTTTGAGGACAATTGGGCTTGATGTAGCCATGTTTATTGCACTTGTGACAAATGATCTCTTGCTCGTCTGAGTTGTCTAGTGCTTTGGCTATTTTGATTTTCAATTGTTGATTTAGAGCTAGATTTCCATATCTGTGTTTCCACTTTTGAATTTCTTCATTAACAGGGCCATTTCTGCTGCACCATCATCATCATCATCTTCACTCTCGGTTGTTCCTTTGAGAGCTATTGATTTCTTTCGAGTATTACCTCCTTCACGCTCTTCCTTGAATTTCATTTCAAGCTCATAAGTGGTGAGATTTCTGATGAGTCCTTCAACTTTGATTTGTTTCAAATCTTTTGATTCTTGAATGGTAGTGGCTTTGGCTTCAAAATTCCATGGAAGGACTTCGAGGATTTTTCGGACTATTTCCAACTCTGTGTATGATTTTCCAAGAGCTTTCGATTTGTATATGATATTGGAAAGTCTTCCATACACCTCTTTGACATTTTCTTCCTTGGCCATTGTGAAATTCTTGTATTCACTACTCATCATGGAAAGGCAAGATTTTTTGACTTGAGATGTTCCTTCGTGAGTCACTTCGAGTATGTGCCATATTTCGTGCGCAGTTAGACAATGCAAGACACGATTAAATTCAATTTGATCCAATGAAAAAATAATGGAATTCATGGCTTTAGCATTAGCATTAGCATTCTATAGTCTATTTTCAAGATCTATCCATTGATCCATCGGTTTATCAATTTCCTGATTATTTACCACTATAGTTGGTGCTCTATAACATGTCACAACAATATTCCAAGCATCAACGGTTTTCAGAAAAATTTTCATTCTATTTTTCCAGTAAGCGTATTCACCATTGAGCATTGGTGGTCTAGTTATGGACTGACCTCGGCAAAAGCATTATTAAGAGAAGCCATTTTAAAAATTCAAATTTTTAAAACAAAAATCGGTTTTTGAAAAATCAAGTTTTTAAAACAAAAATCGACTTCTGTTCCTAGCTCTGATACCACTTGTAGGATCGATTTCACCCTAAAGGGGGGTGAATAGGGTGATACTATCAATTATAAAAAATTTAATGCGGAAGTATACAAAATAATTTCAACATAGATATAGCAGAACAATAGCAGCACAGATAATAGCAGAATAATAAAAGCAGAAAATAGAACACATAGATTTACCCAGCTTCGGCAAAACTCTGCCTACGTGCTGCAACCAATGTTTCTAATAGAAATTAAGTATTCAGGCGCTTACACACATAAACTCGTGATACCTGTTATCGACTAACCTAACTCAGAGCTCAAAACCCTACCACAACTCAGCCACTAAGCTGCAAACTCTCGAACTACACCACCTTAGCTCGTCCCCTAGTCACACGACTAGAAAATTACTAAAGTTTAAAAGAAAAATTACAATTTAAAAAACAATTAAAAGTAAAAACCCTAACTAGAATAAACTAAAGCCCAATTTGATAAAGGAACCGGTCCAAACTAAAAATATAGAAATAAAAAATAATTCCCCTCTTTCTTTTATACTATCAGTCGTATTCCTTCTTCTCTTTTAGTTTGCGATTATGGCTGATTCGTTCCTCTGTGTGAAAATTAGGGCTTTTGGAATTTCGAAGAAGCCAACTTCAGTTGTTTGATCGAATGAATGATTTATCACTTCACTTGCTTTGTTGATCGTATGTTTCTCTGATTTGCACACGGCTTCTTGAAATACCTCGAGTTTGATATGAATTTGGTATGTGATTTTCTGTATTATTTCGTTGATATGCTTGAACTCGATTGATTTCCAAGACGATGATGATTATGGGCTTAAATAGGGTTTATTTCCCTAAATTTCGTTCATATATTTTATACAAATTCGCTTGATAATTTTAAGCTCGGCCACTCGATTTTGCATGGATGTTTGTGATGTTTCTGACTTGTTCAAATTCGTATATTTTGCGTTTACTTGATTATCACAGCTTTGATTTTGAACTTGCTTGATTCCTTGGTCATCACGACTTTGAATTCCCAGACGATGCTGATTTATTTTGACTTCGGCCAGTGATAATATTTTGATTTCGGCACCGTCTTGATTTGAAACTGCTGTTCCACGATTTTTTGAACTTGTCTGCATTTTTGACTTGTTCGAATTATTGCTTGCTGTTAGTTACCGAGTTGCTCTGTTACTTGCTGACCATTTCAATTCTATCTTCCTTGACTTTGTTAAAACTGCTAAACGTTCTATAGCATTTTCAACCTAAGGCTTGATCACTGACACTGCTCAGTTGCTTGTATCGACTGGTTCGATAATTTATTGCTGCACTTGATTTCTTGACTTGCTTGCATCTGTAGTTGTATCGAGTACATTTGTGTTATATTGATTTGGTATTTGCTTCTTCAAGTGTACTGCTATGTTCTTTGAGCGTTGCCTTAAACTATTTTGGTTTTGAAGCTTGTGCACACTCGAGTTTGTATCTTGTCTTTTCTGTGTCATCTTGAAGTCTGAATGTTTCATCCTGTGTATTTACTGTGTACTTTTGTTTCACTGCTCGAGTTAGTGTTGCTGTAGCCACAAGCTAGTTTCCATATATATATATATATACACATGTCTGAACTTTTTAAGTCCATTTTCTATGTTTGGTCTTGGATGATCTGATTCACTTCAGTCTTGAACTCGTTCATTTTCATTTTGACCTAAGCATGTTGCATTGTGTAGTGAGTTGCTTGTACATGCCTCATTTATGTCCTGTTCACCACTGTTGCATTGATTTTGTACATTTTGTACTTGAGTCCGAGTACAATTTTATTTTGATCCATTGATGATGATGTATGGTTTTGGATTCTTTCTTTCTTGTGCATCGAGTCACTTGTACTTGACAGTTTAGAATTGCGCCTGAGTTGAATCCAGCTTAAAGCTAGGGTTTGATCTTATGCTCGTGTCGTGACTTTATGGGTATTTCACTTGAGTTGAACCGAGCTTTTAATTAGGTTTGACCTTGTGCTCACTTGTCCCTGTAATTTTATCAAGTGCACACAGGTGTGCATGGCCTTGTGGCATATACAGTGATACACTATGCATGCCACAAGTTGTTCGTTTTTGATGAATTCAAAATTAAGTGATGCCGAACAACCTAAATAACGAGGCATATAATATTTTCAAAATATACACTTTATTTTTCACTGCAAAATATGTTCTTTTCAATTTTACTACGTTGGTGTTTATTTTGTAGATTGCTCAGATGCTGGATTCAATCTGGAATAGAGTTGAAGATTAAATACGAGTGAATGAATGATATGTAATGAGGTGCTGACGTATGTATAGTGAAAAATGTAATGTGATTGAAATTGTAATGTAATTGAAATTTTTATATATATAGTGAGAGATCAAATTTGTACTATTCAAATTTGTAGTAAATATTCATTTGAATAAAATATCTGTTTGAATTTAAATTATGTAGTATTTATTTTATCTAGCAAATATTTATTTAATTATGCGAAAAATAAAATAGTACATTAACAAATACATTTAAATGAATATATATATATATACACACACGTTCATTATCATCAAAAAAAATCACATACTAGTGTTAACACCAAAATTGGGCAACACCCTTCGGAAGTTTCTGAAGAGATAATAAATGAAGAAATTAAATTGAAAATGAAGATTATCTAACAAAAACTCCAAGACACAGAAAAGTAAATTGCACAGAAGACAACGATTTAGAGTGGTTCGGCGATTTGCCTACGTCCACTATGAAGTTATATCACTTTATTGATTGATACTTGAAGATTACAAGTGTTCTAAAGAGAAGTACACCAGATAATAAGCTTAAATTCGAAATCAGCAGCAATCATAATGGTATGGAGTGATTCTGGCAGCGTCCGGGCGTGCTTTTATCTCCAAGAATTCTCCGTCCCCTTTTCTGGATGACCAAGGGCTCTATTTATAGGCGTAGGAGGCTGATATTTGGCCTAAAATCCGAGAAGACCGCTTCTGGCACGTGAGGGGGGCCCACACGCCTGTCCTTAGGAAATTGAGCCCACATTGGGATCGATTCGAAGTAGGGTTCGAATCGATCAAGAAAGCATTCAATCGTGGTGAAATTTGGTGTGGGCATTCTTCAACATGTATATAAGCTCCTGTGAAAATTTCAGAGCATTTGGACTTGTAGATCTCGAGTTATGATCGATTCAAGATTGCGCTTCCGGTCAACAAGCTTTGTTCGAATCGATTCCTTAGGGTCGAATCGATAGGGTTGAATCCATAGGGTCGAATCCATAGGGTTGAATCAATAGGGTCGAATCCATAGGGTGGACTCGATAGGGTCGAATCCATAGGGTCGACTTGCTAGGGTCGAATCCATAGGGTTGAATCGGTAGGGTCGAATCCATAGGGTCGAATCCATAGGGTCGAATCCATCATAACTTGAGCGTACGAACTCGGATTGACTTGAAATTTGAAACGTTGGCTCTCGTGGCTTTGCTAGTCATGTCCCATCAATTGCAGCTCAATCTGGACTCGGACAAAATTCAGTGATATTCACAGTGAAGCTAAGTATGATCAATCTCTAAGACGAACTGTCCTTTGTTTTCGATCGATCTTTTGGTATCACGGCTTTGCCAAAAAGCGGGATAACATTTGCCCCCCAAAGTACGTCTTGTGTAAACATGACGTGCTTTGAAAAGCTGCAGTCTCGTGTTGGTCAACTATGACATGCTTTACTGAAAGTTGTATTCCATATAGCTGTAACGTTGCGTTGATATGATTGATTGCTGTAGAATATTGCTTTAGTGGTTGGCTGTTGTAATCGTAACAAGTTGAGTATTCGATTCCTGTGAATGCTGAAAATCAAATACTAGTCCGACGTACATGCATATATGTTAACTTGACTTAGTTAACGTCGAGTGTTCATGAGTCGTTGTCGGTTTAGTTCGTTGTCGAATTTCGTATTGATTCTCTCCTGAATCGGTTTGAAATTTGAGTTGAAACAACGCTCGATGGTTGTTTTGGACTATCCTCTTGTATCAATCCTCTCCTGAATTGATGTAAGATTTGAGTTGTAGTAACGTTTGCCAGTTGTTTTAGGAAGTTCCTTCGTATCGATCTTCTCCTGAACCGATGTAGAAGGTTGAAGGATTGACTCTGCATTGGAAAATGGAGAATTCGGTGGATGCAAAATGTTCATTCGCATCGATGAGCTTTGTATAAGTGACGATGATTATAGCCAGACTTTGAAGCTTTGTCATTTGCGTGTTTTCTTTCAATCCGGTGTACTTGTGGTGTTTTTACCGTTAAGTAGAATTTGTTTTATTTGTCAAGCCTGTAGATCTCGATTATACGTCGTAACCGATGAATGATTTGAACTCTGGACTTTGTATCGCTTTGGTTAGTGATTAACACTTTTCTGCCCCCCAGTTCTGGGGAACAACATTTATATTTCGGTCGTCGATCGCACCTTTTGCAAACCTTGTGCACATGTCCACACTCCGGGGACTTAGGATAATCTGTGATCGATAATCTTGTTCGCACTCTGGGAATTTGAGAGTCATCGACGTTCGTAGCACTGTTCGCGTTCTGGGAACTTTGACTTGGCATTTGTACTCTAGTTCACACTTTGGGATTTTGGAGTTGATATTTATACTTAGGTCCGCGCTCCGGGAACCTGGACTGGATGTTTATACTCCGTTTCACGTTCTGGGAATATGGAGTTATGAGGTATATTTTGGTTCGCGCTCCGGGAACGTGGAATTGATGTTCGCAGTCCAATTCATGCTCTAGGAACTTGGAGTTCGCGTTGATGTGTTGGTTCGCACTCCAGGAACCGGGAATTGATGTTTATCCTCCAGTTCTCGCTCTGGGAATTTGGAGCTAGCATGGATGTTTCGGTTCGCGCTCCGGGAACCTGTAATTGATGTGTATGCTCCAATTCACGCTCTGGGAAGTTGGAGTCCGTTCGCGCTGTGGGAATGAGTTGTTGGATGTTTATACTCCAATTCACGCTCTGGGAAGTTGGAGTCCGTTCGCGCTCTAGGAACGAGTTGTTGGATGTTTATACTCCAATTCACGCTCTGGGAAGTTGGAGTCCGTTCGCGCTCTAGGAACGAGTTGTTGGATGTTTATACTCCAATTCGCGCTCTGGGAAGTTGGAGTCCGTTCGCGCTGTGGGAACGAGTTGTTGGATGTCTATACTCCAATTCGCGCTCTGGGAAGTTGGAGTCCGTTCGCGCTGTGCGAACGAGTTGTTGGATGTTTATACTCCAATTCGCGCTCTGGGAATTTGGAGTCCGTTCGCGCTCTGGGAACGAGTTATTGGATGTTTATACTCTAATTCACGCTCTGGGAAGTTGGAGTTAGTTATAGGACCGTCGTGTGTTGGTCTAGTTCATCCTTTGATGTGATGGCTTGCCCTTGAGCTGGGGTTTCACTTAGTGAGTGGCCGGTCGTATCACAGTCACTCGCTATTTGAATAAATTCCAATGTTTGATGGAACTTAACTCTTCGTGTTTCGTGATTGTTGAATGTCGCATTCGGTGAATCACAGTTCTAGCTTGAAGAGATAGTAATTTATTACTGAAATAAGAAAATATGGCAAAGTCAGTTCCTTATTACAAGTTCAAACTTCAGAATGTAAAGGAAATTGTAAAGTATTCATAGATTGAATAGAGCCTGTCATGCGTAGCAATGGCGAAGGTTCTCGCTTCTCCAGGTTCTTGGTAAAATAGGACCGCCCAATGTCGACAGCAAGAACAGGTCATTCCCGAGTTTTTGTTCAATCACACATGGCTCTTCCCACGTTGGTTTCTCGTGCAATGGTGTTGAGTGTACTCTTCCGTAGACGAAATCACCAATTTTGAAGGTTTGGGGCTGAACATTGACATCGTGCGACCGAGAAACTCGCTTTCGGAGTATGAATGTTCTCAAGTCGGCCTGGTCTCCCATAACAACACCAATTCCTTTGTCAGTGGGGAATTTTTAGGTTAGGCACCATGGGGCGATAACAGCCATGAATTTAGCAAGGGTCGGGCGGCCTAAGAAAGCATTGTACGGGGAATCTATGTCCATCACTACGAATTGCAACGTCCGGACTCTACAACACTGTCCAGTTCCCAACTCCATCGGTATTTCTAGCTCTCCAACGGGTATGGTCGCGCTCCCGTCGAAGCCGTGAATACTGGATCGGTATGGTTTCAAGTCTTTGGCATTTAGATTCATTTGGTCGTAGGCTCGCTTAAATATTATATTCACGGAACTTCCGCTATCAACCAGAATCCTTTTCATCCACACGTGGCCTACCTGTGCTGATATGACTAGTGGATCGGTAGTCGAGACTATGATTCTGTCATCATTATTACACTGAAATACAATGTCGTCAGTCATTGCTTTCTGTCGTTTGATCGGGACTCTATCTTTCAAATTTCTACAGCATGCAAAATCCGCATGCCTAGCGGGGCTGGCATATGACTTCATCTCATCCCAGCTTCGCTTTGTTGGATGAGGGATACCTCCAACAGCATTTACTACTAACCTCCAGCCGGTGGGGGTGGAGTTTTCCTGCATCAGTTGATTTCATTCATTAGTTTGATTTGATGGGCCCGCTTCTCCCCGGCTGCGGCGTCCAAACAAACTGTTCCAGCTTCTTTTCTCTGATCAATTTCTCAATGAGATCTTGTAAGCGACGACACTCGTTCGTATTATGCCCGTAGCTTTCATGGAACCTACAAAATTTTCCCGTCTGGATTTGCTTCTCTGATGACGGTCTTGGAGCAGGTTTTTATATTGAATTGTACTACAGGTTTGTAAATACAAGTCCTCTAGTGAAGTATTCAAAGGAGTATAACAGTCGAACATAGGATTCCTTCGCGGTGGGCCACGGTTCTGATCTCGCTTTCTAGTTTGGTTCACGTTCAACTGAACTTTTCCGGAGCTCTCACCGGACTGTTTGATTGCAATATTGCTCTGGATCCCTTCGGTGTTTGGTCCTGCATCAGTTTGCTTCCTAGTCTGTTTCGCGTCTTCCCTTCTTAGGAATGGAGCCGCCTTGACGTGGAAACGGTCCAACGATGCAGGGGGTTTTCCAGCCAACCAGTTGCCAAATTCAGAATCGGGGTCAACCCCCTTAGTCAGTGCCATAAGGATGAAGTTATCGTTCAGATTGCTGATCTCCGCACATGCGGTATGGAATCTCTCTAAGTAGTGTCTGAGCGTCTCTCCGGGAGCTTAAGTGACGCTAGATAGAGTGTTGACATCTTTTGGCCTTGCAACGTGCATGCGGAATTGTTCAACAAATTTTGTGGCCAACTGGTCGAAGGAAGAGATGGATCGAGGTGGCAGTCGAGTGAACCACATGGTAGCGATGCCCCCCAAGGATATGGGGAAACTACGACACTTTACTGCATCGTTGGCTCTGGAAGCGGTCATCGACCATTCATATTTCAGAATATGTTGGTTGGGGTTGGAGTTTCCCTCGTACATAGGTAGAGTTGGCATTCTGAATCGCCGTGGGGGTTCAGCAGTAAGAATGTCCTTCGTGAATGGATTGTGACTTCTGGAGATTCCCCAGTCTTCGTTCGTGACATCCTGGCTTTCACGAATCATTTGTCGTATCATAGTCGGAATATCCGGAGTTTGCACGTTTTTTGTGGCTTGTGCCGGAGTGTGATTGCGTTCCATACTTTGGAGTTGGACTGGATGCTGTCGACGGTCCAAACCTCGCATTCTTGGTTCATAGTCCTTGGGAACGTATGGTTCAGGAGTATGTCCATGATGATGATGGTCCAGGTTCGACTGGTCTTGAGCATCGACTCCTGGTTCAACGGTCATTGCTGGTTGATTTGCAGCAGCTGGCATGTGACTCCCATCTAGCCGGGGTCGTGGAGATCGATTATGGTAATCGGAAGAGGAAGAGCTTTCGCTGGATGAGTAAGAAGCATGGCCTCTCTTGAATCTCTTTCGCGCCTACGATCCAGTTGGTTGATCAGCTCGTCGTTAGCGCCTAGCTGTTCTGTAAGTTGTTGCCGACTCTGGGTTAGCTCTTGGAGTAGCGACTGCAACTCCTATCGGGTGACCGGACCTGACGGTTTCGAGTGTCCAGTAGCATCTTGATTAGATGGAGGTAGTGAAGCAGGATTTTGTCTATCCTGTTCTTCTTGATTGACAGCATTTGAGGTGGTCCTTGTGCTAACCATCTTGAAAGTTGAATTCCTTTCCTAGACTTTGTGCAAATCTGAATAGAAGGGAAAGAAGTTGGATTTGATGATCTGGATCTCTCTCTTAGGTTTATTCAATCCGGTATCGATGATAGATCCAAAGAGCAGGAGAAAAGCTGGGTTTTCTCGGTGAAAGCACCAAAGTGTTAACACCAAAATTGGGCAACACCCTTTGGAAGTTTTTGAAGAGATAATAAATGAAGAAATTAAATTGAAAATGAAGATTATCAAACAAAAACTCCAAGACACAGAAAAGTAAATTGCACAGAAGACAACGATTTAGAGTGGTTCGGCGATTTACCTACGTCCACTATGAAGTTATTCACTTTATTGATTGATACTTGAAGATTACAAGTGTTCTAAAGCGAAGTACAACAGATAATAAGCTTAAATTCGAAATTAGCAGTAATCATAATGGTATGGAGTGATTCTGGCAGCGTCCGGGCGTGCTTTTATCTCCAAGAATTCTCCGTCCCCTTTTCTGAATGACCAGGGGCTCTATTTATAGGCGTAGGAGGCTGATATTTCGCCTAAAATCTGGGAAGACCGCTTCTGGCACGTGAGGGGGGCCTACACGCCCGTCCTTAGGAAATTGGGCCCACATTGGGATCGATTCCAAGTAGGGTTCGAATTGATCAAGAAAGCATTCAATCGTGGTGAAATTTGGTGTGGGCATTCTTCAACATGTATATAAGCTCTTGTGAAACTTTCATAGCATTTGGACTTGTAGATCTCGAGTTATGATCGATTCAAGATTGCGCTTCCGGTCAACAAGCTTTGTTCGAATCGATTCCTTAGGGTCGAATCGATAGGGTCGAATCCATAGGGTCGAATCCATAGGGTTGAATCGATAGGGTCGAATCCATAGGGTCGACTCGATAGGGTCGAATCCACAGGGTCGACTCGCTAGGGTCGAATCCATAGGGTTGAATCGCTAGGGTCGAATCCATAGGGTCGAATCCATAGGGTTGAATCCATCATAACTTGAGCATACGAACTCGGATTGACTTGAAATTTGAAACATTGGCTCTCGTGGCTTTGCTAGTTATGTCCCATCAATTGCAGCTCAATCTGGACTCAGACAAAATTCAGTGATATTCACAGTGAAGCTAAGTATGATCAATCTCTGAGACGAACTGTCCTTTGTTTTCGATCGATCTTTTGGTATCACGGCTTTGCCAAAAAGTGGGATAACAACTAGCATATTCAACACTCTAGGATTTTCCACTCCACGAGCATTGGATTAAGGATTGCTTTCTTCCTTCTTAACACATCCGCAACCACGTTCCCTTTACCGAAGGGTGTAAGCTATCTCAAAGTCATGTGATGCTAGAAACTCCATCCAAAGATGCTGCATCAAGTTTAAATCCTTTTGTGAGAATAAGTACTTCAATGATTTATGGTCCGGGAAAAGCTCGAACCTCTCTCTTAGTAAGTAATGTCTCCAAGACTTGAGTTTGAAAACAATAGCAGCCAACTCCAAATCATGGGTATGGTAATTCTTCTCACGAGTTCTCAACTGTCTACTTCCATAACATACTACCCTCCCTTCTTGCATTAATACTGCTCCAAGACCCATCCCACAAGCATCAGTATATACTATAAAAGGCCTAACTCCCTTGGGTAAAACTAACACTGGTGCACTAGTAAGGGCCCTCTTCAGCATTATGAAGGAATCCTCACAATTTATGTCCCATATGAAGTCGTATTCTTCTTAATGAGGCGAGTAAGCGGTGCTGAAATCTTAGCAAAATCTCTGGTAAACTTCCTATAATAGCCAGCCAAACCTAGGAAGCTTCTAGCTTCGATAGAGTTCTTAGGGGACTTCCAATTCTGTACTACAACTATCTTAGCGGGATCCATAAGTAAACCCTCTCTTGAGACTACATGCCCTAAGAAACGCACCTTCTCATGCCAAAAGTGACACTTCGAGAATTTTCTTTCAACTGATGAACATGAAGTGTACGAAGAACCTCGTCAAGATGAATATCATGCTCTTCCATACTCTTGGAAAACACCAGAATGTCATCCACAAACACTACAAAAAACTTATTTAGGACATCTCGAAAAACACGGCTCATCAGATCTACAAAATAGGCTGGGGCATTGATTAGCCCAAACAGCATAACCAACTACTCAAAGAATCCATCGGGTGTTCTAAATGCTGTCTTATCAATGATATCCTCAGTGACCCTAAGCTGATGAAATCCAGTAGCTAAATCAAGCTGAAAAACACTAAAGAGCCAACCAATTGATCGAAAAGATCGTCTATCCTAGGAAGTGGTTTACGGTTATTCTTTGTGAGCTTATTCAACTCTCTATAGTCTACGCAAAGTCGAAGGGAACCATCCGCCTTTGTAGCGAAGATGACTGGCACTCCCACTCAGATATGATCCTTCTGATGAAACACTTCTCCAATAGCTCCCCCATCTGCTTACTTAACTCCTTCCTCTCCCTAGGAACCATATGTCTCACCAGCAATGCCACTTGCTTAGCACTGTCATTCAGATAGATCCTAAAATCGATTTCTCTCTTAGAGGGCGGTCCCCTAACCTCCTTAAAAATGTCTAGGAAATCTTTAACAACTAGAACTAAATCTAACTCTCCTAGTGATGAATCAATGGAATAAAAGAATCTCAACATGACTAACCCCTATAGGTCGTAAGAAACCTCGAGAGTCCTCCCGCTCCATGTCTCCAGTCTGACGACTCTCCTCTCACGGTCTAATATTGCACCATAAGTGGATAACCAGTCCATTCCCAAAATCATCCCATATCCTGAAAATCCCAATATATAGGCGCATAGTCAAATTCTACTCTTACTATAAAAAATTTCAAACCCCTACGAATCTTGGATAAATGTGCCAATCCTTCTATAGGGTTTGAAGCAACTATAGGGTCTACTACTAGATAAATATCTAAGTGCAAACAATCAACCAAGGAACTAAAAATGAAAGAATGTGATGCTCTGGAGTCAAAAATATTCCGAATAGAAAAATTTGAAATAGAGATCAAACCTTCTGCAGAGACTTTCCTACCTCGATTCGGTCCACTAGAAGGTGTTGCATCCAAAGCCTGTACTTGCGCTGTAGGTGCGCCTGCTCCCTGCCCTATCTTCTGAGGACAAGCTCTACTAAGGTGACTAGGCTGCCCATAGTTTTAACACCTTCCCTTCATTGTTTCTTTCTTACAGTCCTTTGTAAAATGACCAAGCAATCCACAACTATGACATTTCTTGCCTTTCTTGACCTGTCCCTTCTGAGGTCCTCCTCCTTTCTTCTTGTCCTTCTTATTCTTCCACTACTACTTCTTAGAGTTTTCTGATTTAGGAACCTCCTTAAGCTCCGCTTCCTTAAAAGCATCTGACCTGAGAGCCATTTCCACAAGTGACTCATAGTCGCTCCCATAGATACATATGTCAATAACAATCCTTGGAGGGGCTGGTTCAAACCCTTAGCAAATTTGATGGCCTTCTTATGCATTTTATTAACAAGCTCCATTACGAACCGTGATAGCTCATTAAACTGATTTATATACTCCTTCATTGAAAGACTCGCTTGCTTCAGACTAATGAACTTCTCTAACTACATGCTTTCCTCGGCTTGCAACAAGAATATCCTCTCAAACCTTTCCAGAAATTGAAACCAACCAATGTCTCTACCTTCCATCTCTACAATCTCCAACTAGTAAGAAGCCTCTCCCTTCAGCTTCCAAGATGCAAGCTGAACTCTCTATCGGTCCTCCAATCCCAACAGCCCAAATATCCGCTCTATACTCCTCAACCAAGCTCATGCCTTCATGAAATCCTCTATGCCAAAAAATGTCTTGCCACCTAGATTAGCAAAGTCCTTGCATAGTTTAGAAAAAATGGCTACTGTAGGTGGATTAATGGGAGCTCCACCCGCTGGTGCTGCATTGGGTGCTTGCCCTTGCACCTCTGGTGTCATAGCTTGAAGGTATCTACTAAACCAACTAAGGAATTGGACACCCTCTGGAAGGTTTGGGGAGTTTGCAATTTTATGCAAAGAAAAGAGAATTTAGGCTCGAAAGAATCGAAAGAAGTTTGAACTGGACTTTGAGGAGACTTTTATAAAAACCCTCTTATACTCTATAATAAAAGCTTCTTTATAAAAACATTTTTAGTTTAAAGATATGTAACTTTTGAAAAATACTTTCCTTTTAAAACAAGTTTTTAGGAATCCTATAATCTTAGGATCTGATACCAAGTGAAACACCCCACACCCCTTAGTATACCCAAAAAGGGCACACTAAAAGATGTGGTGCGTTATAGGTATAGCTAAAGCATCACAGAGACTAAGATTCACAAGACAAATAAATAAAAATAGCAGAAACATTTAAATAATAACTAGACATTTAAATTAAACTTCATTTCAAAACAGAATATGTCTTAAAAACCAAATACACATGTCTTGTGAAAAATATAATCTCAGCCACATCATCAGAGTACATAAACAATAAAAGTCATCCTTCTTATAAAGTACAGGTACATCCAAAGTCAAATAAAAGAAAACTGAAAAGAAGAAGACTAATACAGGAAGAACTCCGGGCATGTATCTCCAAGCAGTCTGAATCTACTATCCTTTATTCTACTGGCCTATGGAGGGGAAAGGGGGAAATAGAGTAGTAGGTCAGACAATAAATCTGGAGAGTGAAAGTAATCACTAGCATTTCTAAGAAAGATAAAGATAATAGACTAAGCAATAGTTCTAATATAGAAAGAAATACTGAAAAGATAAAGCTGGGGTAAAATACTATTTTTGAATCTGTTTGACCGTTTTCTTTGATTGTTTCGATTGTTTTCACTTATCTTTAACTGCTGCAATTAGGCTGAAACCCTAACCTATTTCAGTTGCTAATTTGATTAGGCTGAAATTTTAATTCTACCTATTGATTGGCCTTCTATCTCTATTGTGCCACCGTGAACTAATCCTGTTGGTCGTAGCAAAAGACACCTATTTAGCGCTTGGAATGCAGTAGCGAATTATTTACCGTGGTCGATGTCACACGCTTGGTCATCACTGCTACACACTCATTATCGCCCCTATTTTGACCTTTTATTTACTCTAATCAGCATAAGCATGTCCAGCCTCACCTAACTATTGTGAGACCATCAGTCCTAGTCTGAAAGGAAATGCTGCCCAGCCTCACCTAACTATTTGAGATTATCAGTCGTAGTCTGAAAGGGAATGCTGCCGGTAATGGTTCTAACGAAAAAATTCTAGTTTGCATCCCTTGCCCAAATCCTCGATTTGAGCCTCTGTCTAGTGGCCACTTATTTACCCTAATTAGCATAAGCATTTCCCAGCCTTACTTAACTATTATGAGACTATCAGTTCCTGACTGAAAGGGAATGCTGTTGGTACGGGACATTCTTCTATGTTTGCTTATTAACTTAATGTAAGTTTTAAAATAAGCCACTTGTGTTATTTCAGCTAAATTTGTTTATTAACTTAATCTAAGTTTAAAAAAAGCCTTTTTGTTCTTTCTACTTAATTATAACCTATGCTATAATTGTTATTCTTCTATTCTATCTTTTTACTTATAACCACTAGTTATAAACATGCTTGCAAATGTCTCAAATTTGCCTATTACAGTCTATCTTCTTTTTATTACAGTTCTTTCTTATTTTACATCTAATTTCTATAAATTCACTGTTTATTTCTATTTAGTCCATATCAGCGAATTCTTATCTTTTTAATATTCTATATTTTATTCACGTAAAAATGAATAAAAAGAAACTAATGTTGACATGCTAAATTTTAACGTAAAACAGATGTAAATAAATACAAATAACTGTAAATAACTGTATATAACTGAATAAAATAGCTGAATAAAAATAACCGAATAAAATAGACTAAAAAGAACTTTAAAAGCTAATTGTAAATAACTTATATAAAAACTGTCTTAAAATTACAGAAAAACTACAACTATTGAGAACTTTATTATTTTAAATTACTTAAAAATCTAAAATAATCAAAAAACACTCACCTGTGGTGTTTAGCTCTATTCCTTGGCCTTCTCGGATCCATCCTAGGGCATAGAATATTTTTATTAAAAAGATCTCCTCCCAAGAGAAATTTTCTTTTTAGGGTCCAGCTTCAGGCAATGAACCCGATTGGGAGAAAATCCGAATGAGAAAAATAGCTAGGTCTAGGGTCTTATTTGTAGTGTAGCTTAAGGATCTCACGCCATTGGATTTGAAGATTAAATCTGGTGCAAGCACGTCATAGGTTCGCTAGGAACCGTCGGATGAAAGCACGAATGCACATGATTGAAGAAAAATCAAAATATGATGTGTAAGAACGAAACCGCATTCAAGAATTAAGTGGGTCAACCAAACTCCTATGGGGGTCGACCTGTGGCCTTTGGGGCCCGACCTCGCCTAGGTTTGGGTCGACCTGACCCCTTGTTATTATTATTTTTTTGTTTTATTTTCGATTTCTTATTTCACTCATATCTTCTCCATACTGACTCGGATTTTGACAAGTTATATGTGGAAACTGATCAAAAATCGCCACGCACACAATGGTGCGACTCCTGTAACTCGATTCTGAAAATTTCATAAACTTATTTTATTATTTAATCAATTCGTTAATTAATTTTTATAGCTTAAATTTTAGGTTGTTATAATGTCTTCCACTCGAACGTATATGTTGGTTCGGAGTGGTTTTTAGATAATATGTCCGATCACGGTCTCTCCAAACCAACAATGATAATTTTCGGTCGACTAATTCTTAATTCTTTTAGAAGCATACACCAAGTATTCAAGTCCTCACTAGGGAACTCAAATATACAATACTTCCTGAGTTAAAATAGGTTAAGATTTGATAGTTGGTTATCAAATAATCAAACAACAACAATTCAAAATTTTAATTACCCATAGCAACCACTAAGCCTCAAAATAATCTATCATTTACTAAATCTCTTTTTAAAACGTTTATCAAAACATTCATATACATATCTCACTGACATAAGTATATTCATAAAACATTTGTGAAAGATTTCTAATTTCAAAATCATATTAAAAGGATCAAAACAAATGTTATTTAAATTGGAGATAAAGATAACCTTAAATAATATTTCTTCAGTGTTAAGTAGGGAGCGAATGTCCATACCACCAAAATTAAGGAGGTCGGTTAAAGGAAATCCAATCTCGAATTCTTTTATATTGTACTTTGACAAATCCTTTTAATAAATCTCTTTTATTTTTGAAATCTACTTTACTTAAATTCTAAACCCATTTATAGAAATCTTTTATAGTTATCAAAAATCATTTATATAGCTTTTATAAATCTCTAAAGTTATTTATAGTACTCTTGTATAAACATCTAAAATCATTTATAAAATTTCATTTACAAACTTTCTTTATTTAAGACAAATCTTCCTTAATAAACTTTAAACAATAAAGTTCCTTCATTAAACAATCACTTGTTAAAACCACTTTTAAATAAACAAATTATTATTGAAACATTCTTCGTTAGATTTTCTTCAAATCACATTAATAAAATATGATTTTAAACAATCATTTAGCAAAGTATTAGATTATTCCAAAAAATCTTTAATAAATTAATTGCTTAATTATCCTTTAAATATATTATTTAAAAATGATAATAAATCTTAAACATTATAAATAAGTAATAACTTTAATTTAAAATCTTTATTAAAAATATATTTAAAATGATTGATTTCATAAAAATCAGCTTAATGACTATAATGGTTCATTTAATTGAGTTTAACTTATCCAAGTTATAGCATGGGTATTTACATAACAAGCAAATATGTAAAAGAGATCAACAACCAACAATTAATCAATATATATGTAAATTTCCAAGTTATTATAATAGCAAATGGCGTTCTACTAAACACATGTCCAAGTTAATATAATAGCAAAATGGGTTTTTATTCTGCCTAATAGATGCCAACACAAACTATTTGGTGAATTATAGCAGAATGGTGGTTTATGTTGAATATGCTAGTATGTGATTTTTGTTTAATGATAATATATATATATATATATATATATTCATTTAAATGTATATGTTATTGTACTATTTTATTTTTAAATAATTAAATAAATATTTGCTGAATAAAATAAATAACGCAGAATTTAAATTTAAACAGATATTTTATTCAAACAAATATTTTACTATAATTTTTGAATAGTACAAATTTGAGCCCTCACTATATACAAAATTTCAATTACAATACAATTTCAAATTACAACATAATCTTTCACTATACATTGTCATTTACATTTGCATCTCACTACATATCACTCGTTCACTCGTATTTGTTCTTTAACTTTATTCCAGATTGAATCTAGCGTCTGAATTACCTGTAAAATGAACACCGATGCGGTAAAATTGAAAAATAAATATTTTTGCAGTGTAAAATAAAATATGTGTTTTTGAAAATATTATTTTCTTCAGTTATTTCGGTTGTTCGTCATCATTTATTTTGAATTCATCTAACACGAACAGCTTGCGACATGCATAGTGTATCACTGTACATGCCACAAGGCCGTGCACGCCGATATACACTTGATAAAATTGCAGGGACATGTGAGCACAAGGTTAAACCCGAGCCATAAGATAGATTCAACTCAGGTGCAATACAAAAGCATCACAAAATTGTCGAGTACAAGTTCTCATGCAACAAGAATCCAAAACTAGATCATGCTATCAAGTGCAAAAATGTGTACACACGAGTACAGACTCGACAGTGGAGTCATGAAGCAACCAACCCAGACTTGTACAGACTAGTGTGTACAACAAGACACCAACATTCAAAATGACAACAAGACTACTACTCATACAACCAGACAAACTCAACTATGAACATGGAAAATGGTGAGCTTAATGGAACCAGAGCAAGCATAACAATGAGAAGCAATACAACCAGACTTAGAGTGATGACAGAGAACAGAGACATGGTTTGAGAACCATGTACAAAGAAAATGACAAAGCATATGACTTAAGTGAATATGCAATGGAACCAACAACAAAGAAACAGATTAACTTGACCACATAAACATCTACATAGTTTTCTAAAGCAATCAAGTGACTATGATCAAGCAACAATCGAACAAGTGCAATCGACTTAATCACACACAAATATAGATACATACACATATATATGTATGTATGTATGGAGACAATCAACCAAAGCAGTATAACATGAATGAAACAAATCAATGTACACATGAAAAATTGACCCAGACCCAATAGGCCATGTACATTAAAGTGCAGACTCAAATGAACACAAATGTTAATGGCACCAAGGCAGTGCACATGAAATAAGACTACATTAAGCTTCAGACCAGAATCAAGCGGAACCACCAGCGAAACAAAAGGTCCAAACAAATGAACACAACATCAATGTAACCTAAGAAAACAAGTGTAGGTATACAACAACCAAGTGAAGACTCTAAGAGGAACAAGTGAAGGCATCACAACGTACATATATACGTGTGCAAACACACATGTATACATGTATATGTATGTAGTGACAATATGGGATGCCGTGAAGCAGTAAACAAAATGACATATGTATACATATGCATATGGACATGACTTAAGGCATCATCAATGAATCAAACCTCAATACAGTGAATTAATGAAGCAACAAAACAACAATAATGAAGACATATACAAGTGCATCTAGCCAGCCACTCTACGATCATGGAGATCAATATCAAGTGCATACCACATACTAAATTAGTTCCAAAAATAACCAAGCTCGTATGCAAGTTAAGTTTTAAACATATAGTACGAATATACAGTGGAGCATGCATCAGTTCAAGTATGAAGGCAATAAGGTAACCTAGATAACACAAAAGAGTAGTGTTAGCACACAAGTGAAGTGCCACACAAGAATGAAATGCTACACCACTCAATAACAAAGTGTACCAAATCAGTACGACATGGCCATAACAACCAGAGGAAATAACAAATCAATAGTCGAACTACAGAACAAGTGAACATGTACTAGTAATCAAGCAATAAAGCAATTCACGAAAATTCGTCACTATTGGTTACAGTTTTAACAATGTCAAAGCCGTGGTGACCACGGTAGAATCGAACAAGTTCAGATTATCATAATTTCAAACGGCCGAAATCAAAGGAACCAATAATGGAACCGACTCAAAGAAAATGCAACCAACATACAAATTGAAATAGTCAGAACATATCATAAGTAACCAATTAAAACGTATAGCCGAGCATAGCAACGTGATGAAATCAAATCAATTATACGAACGAAAACTTAAGGACTTTATTCCCTATTTACACCCATAAATCATCATGGATAAAATATAGATTCGAGTTTAAGAAAAATCACAGAGTCAAGTTTTAAATTAATAACTCGAATCAAGTTCGAACCAAAGCAATCAACCGAGGAATTAAAAACAGAAAAAAATCACATATCAATTTCAAAGGTTCGAACTCGATAATTGAAGCAACTGCACATGTGCTTAAGCTAGAAGACGATTGAGAAAACATATCTTTAATTCAAATAATTCATTATAGAGCAGCGGCTTCATTCATAAAACCCAAATTCCTACTCGAAGGAAAAGAGGCGGCGACGAATAAAAAAGGGAGAACGCATATCTTTTGTTGAGTTATATTTTTAGTGGGCCGGTCTAGTACTATTTTTATTTGGGCTTCAAATTAGTTAGGGTTTTTTGTTATAATTTCATTTGTAATTTCTTTTAAAACCGTTTAGCTTTCTAGTCGTGTGACTAGGGTACAAACTACGGGGCGTAGTTTGAGAATTCGCAACTCAGTGGCTGAGTTGTGGTAGGGTTTTGAGCATAGAGTTAGGTTAGTCGATTGCGGGTGTTGCAAGTTTACGTGTGTACGAGTCTGACTACTTAATTTCTAGCAGAAAGCTTTGGGGCAGCACGTAGGCAGGGTTTTGCCGAAGCTAGGTAAATCCGTGTTGTTTTATTTCTTCTTTTATTATTCTGCTATTATCTATGCTATAATTATTTTATATATTTCCGTATTAAATTTTATTATTAATATCACCCTATTCACCCCCCTCTTGGGTGAAATTGATCCTACAGTTTATTCTGCTAAACAGATGTCAATATGGTTTAATTAGCAGAATAATGATTTAAAATGCTAAATAGACATCATTGGGTTTCATATTCAATTGGAGTTACTTAAGAGTAGTCAACAAAGAAATTCCTTTGATTTAAAATCTTCTTTTTAAAGAGAGTTGCTTTTAAAACAAACCAATCATTAGAAATAAAGTAGTCTAAAACTTCTAAAAACTTTTATTAAAAATTAAATAACCTTTAAGTTCTTTAAATAATAATAATTAACCTTTAATTAATAATTAAACAATAATTAACTATTAAATAACAATTATTCTTTGAAAATAAATAATTAAACCATAATTAATCTTTAATTAATAATTAAACAATAATTTAATTCTTTAATTAATAGTTAAATATTAATTAATCTCAATTAATTAATTAAACACTTTTAATTAAAACTTAACTAATAAATTAAACCTTCATTTAATAATAATTAAATCTTAGCTAACTCTTAATTACATCTTAACTTAAATTCAACTTGATTTGTAATTAATTAATTAACCTTTTTATAAATAAATAAATAAATAATACCTATAAAATAATAATTAATTCTTAAATAATTAACTAAATAAATTAACCTTTTATTAATTAACAAATTATTATCAATTTACTTAAAATCGATTATTTACTAATTACCCTAACTTAATTATTGATTAAATACTAATTACCTTACTTAATTTATTAATTAAATAATCGTAAAATAAGTAAATAATTAATAAGTTTAGTAATTACTTTTATTACTTCAAATTTGTTTTGAAAACATTTTCAAAAAGATACTGAAGTGAAAACATTTCAGATTTCAAATGGAGTTCATTTTCACGAACTTCATTTATAGCGACTATCGCTAAACGACATGTAATTTTAAAAACTTGTTAAAAAATGACTTTAAACTTCTTAGCTTTCACAAAATTAGCACTTTTTATAACCTAATACAAGATTTTGAAAAGTAAAGACATGATTTAAAATTTTATAAAACATTTCTAAAAAGTAAAGTTGTCAAAAGATTTCGAAGTCGTGGCTAACCACTTTAAACACTAACTTCCTAAGCTTAGCGCATCCTAAGCAAGATCACAAGCTTATATACATGTTATCACAACATCGAATAAGTAAGGTTCCAGCTTTCACCTTACTAAAATTTAACTTATATTTTCAAATTAAAATTACGTCACATCCATAATGTAGTTCCATACTTAACCAAGTCATAACCAAGATATATCCAAGCATATATAAACACATACAATCCAACATCATAATCAACCCATATAGCTATGATTTGGCAAAAAAATGTACAACATGATTTAAAGGCAGAAAATTTAAATGAAAGAAGTTAATTTCTTACCAAAAGCTATCCATACAAAATCTAAATTCACCATCTTTAGAGTATGACCTATGTTCTAGCTCCTACTTTGTAAATACTTGATCTTTGGGCCTAAGAAGGTAGTTTGGGTTCGGCCATGAAGGATTTAAGCTTGGCTAAGGGCATGTAGGGTTCATCCATGCTTGGTTCGAGGAGAAATGAGCTTGCTTTTGGAAGAAGGAGGGAGGCAAGAAGGAAGTAAAGTGATTAAACATGGTTTTGGAGTTTTAAAATTAAGAAAAGCTTTAAGTTTCAATTTAAAATTTCTTATGGAAGCCATGGAAACATTTTATGAAGTTTGAAGAAGGTTTTACAAAGTGAAAATGTATGAGAAAAAATGATAATAAATTAGGAATTTGGCATATATATTAATAAAAAGTTAAATTACTATAACACCCCTATGTTACTTACCCTACACTACATGAATGCCACATCACAAATCATGTTTACCTCTCCCTTTTATTTCGAACATTACATGTCCCCCCTTCTTTTTCCAATGCTCCAACATGTTTTTGTGCTTAATCGTACTTGTGTTTGCCTGTGATGTGACACATTCTTTTTACTAAACTTTAGTTTTAAACCTTATATACCTAAGTATAAATACATATGTATATGTATACTAATACATATACATATATGTCCTAACTTATTTATAAATGTGTATATTCACACTAAAGAGTTCATAACATTTCCTATAACTTTTAACGGACTTGAAAATTTGGAAATCAAATTCCGGTCATATTTTCAATTTTTCTTCAAACTAATTATTCTTGTAAACAAATTTGGAAAACTATTTCACCATCACTATTTATTATTTAAAAGATATTTTATTTTTATTTTAAAATCTATTATTGTAACATTTAAAATTAATTAAATATTCGCAAATCAAAACAGCGGGTCGTTACAAATAACATCTGTTTTTAAATCCTTGAATTATATTTTTGTTATCCCGCTTTTTGGCAAAGGCGCGATACCAAAAGATCGATCAGAAACGGAGGACAGTTCGTCTTAGAGACTGGTCATACTTCGTTTCACCATGGATATCACTGAATTTTATCCGAGTCCAGATTGAGCTACAATTGATAGGACACGACAAGAAAGTCCATAGGAGTCAGCATCTCAAGTTTCAAGTCAATCCGAGTTCATACGCTCGAGTTATGATCGATTCAATTTGAAGGGGAAATCTTGGGTCTCGAAGCCATCGTAAACCAACATTTCGAAACCATCACATTCGAATCCATAAGCTTTGAATCCACCAAACCACCTCGGGTTCGCCTGCGTCATCCTCGAATCCATCGTGTTCGAACCCATCGTGTTCGAACCGATGAGCCTCGTGTCCATGGAGAAGTGACATAGTTCGTACCCATCACAAAAGTCACGCTTCGAACCCATCACGAAGTCCAGTTCGAACCCATCGCAGAGGTCAAGTTCGAACCCATCCACAAAGTCATGCTCGAACCCATCCATGATGCCAAGTTCGAATCCACCTGTGTAGCCTCATTCGAATCCACTGGGTCAACCAACCATGATGACGTGTCTTCCTTCGATTTGAATTCGTCGAGATCCATGGAATCGAAGCGGTCAATTTGGAGTGGAGACCGGGTTGGTTCGAAGTTTGCGCTCCACGTCGCCACGAAGTCATGTGCCATGATGGGTTCGAAACCATCGGTTCGAAAGCATGGTTTTGAACCAAACAGCCAGGCAATGAACCCCATTTCGAATCCATCATGTCTCCCGATCTACTGATCCAAATGCCATGAAATTTTCACAGAAGCTTGCATACATGTTGAAGAATGTCTACGCCAAATTTCACCTCGATTGGATGAATTCTTGATCGTTTCGAATGGATTTCGAACCGATGCCAAAGTGGGCCCAAACTTCCTGAGACCGTGCGTGTGGGCCCCCTCACGTGCCAGGAGTGGTCTCCCGAGTTTTCAGCGAGATACCAGCAGCCTACACCTATAAATAGAGCCCCAGGGTCAGCAGAAAAGGGACTTTTTGGGACTTTGAAGCGCCCAGACTCTGCCGGATCGAGATCTCTATCATCCTACATCATAATTTGATTGTTGATTTCGAATTTCCAGTTGTAACTTGCTGTTGATCGCTGTAACAATTTGTAAGCATTCAAAGAAAAGCAATAAAACATCAAAACACTTCACAGTGGACGTAGGCAACACGCCGAACCACTATAAATCGATTGTTTACGCATTTCTTTTACTGTTGATTGGAGTTTTTGTTAGATAATATCTGTTTTGAATTTGCATTCTTGACTATTATCTCTTCAACGACTCCCGAAGAGTGTTGTGCCCAATTTTGACGCAAACACTTTGGTGCTTTCACTGAGAAAACCCAGATTTTCTCCTGCTCGTTGGATCTGTCATCGATACCGGATTGAATAAATCTAAGAGAGAGATCCAGATCGTTAAATCCAACTTCCTTCCCGTCTATTCAGATTTGCATAAAGTCTAGGAAAGGAACTCAACTCTAAAGATGGTTAACACAAGAACCACCTCAAACGCCGTCAATCAAGAAGAACAGGATAGACAGAATCCTGCCCCTCTACCTCCATCTAATCAAGATGCCGCTGGGCACTTAGAGCCGTCGGGTCCGGTTACCCGACAAGAATTGCAGTTGTTACTCCAAGAGCTGACCCAGAGTCGGCGACAGCTAGAAGAACAGCTACGCGCTAACGCTGAGCTAATCAACAAGCTGCATCGCCAGAAACGAAAGAGATCCATGAGAGATTGTGCTTCTCGCTCTTCCAGCGAAAGTTCTTCATCTTCTGATTATCATAATCGACCTCCACGACTCCGGTTAGATGGGAGTCGTATGCCACCCGCTGGAAACCAACCGACATTGACCGTTGGACAAATAAGAGTCGGTCCATCAGCCAGTTTCCAAACCGGACCCTCCTCCCGAGGGGGTGCCGCTCCTCACCACGCCGCTGAATACCGTACCGCTAGTGTTGCGACTGAACCAGGGGTCGACGCTCAAGATCAGTCGGACCTGGACAGTCGTCATAGCGGTCGTACTCCTGAACCGTACGTCCCAGAGGACTATGAGCCAAGAAGGCGAGACTTGGACCGTCGACGATATCCGGTTCAAGCCCGAAATACGGAACGTGATCGTACTCCGGCACAAATGCCGGATCTTTCAACTATGATACGTTAGATGATCCGTGAGAGTCAGGGATTTACAAACGACGATTGGGGAGTTTCCCGAAGTCACACTCCCTTTATGGACGATATTCTTAATGCTGAACCCCCACGACGATTCCGAATGCCCACTCTACCCATGTATGAGGGAAACTCCGACCCCAACCAACATATTCTAAAATATGAATGGTCGATGACTGCTGCCAGGGCTGACGACGCTGTGAAGTGTCGTAGTTTCCCCATATCCTTGGGGGGCATCGCCACCATGTGGTTCACCCGATTGCCTCCTTGATCCATCTCCTCATTCGATCAGCTGGCCACAAAATTCGTTGAGCAATTCCGCATGCACGTCGCAAGGCCGAAAGATGTCAACACTCTATCTAGTGTCACACAAGCTCCCGGAGAGACACTCAGACACTACTTAGAAAGATTCCATACTGCATGTGCAGAGATTAGTAATCCAAACGATAACTCCATCCTTATGGCATTAACTAAGGGGATCGACCCCGATTCTGAATTTGGCAATTGGCTAGCTGGGAAACCACCTGCGTCATTGGACCGTTTCCATGCCAAAGCAGCTCAATTCCTGAGACGGGAAGACGCGAAACAGTCTAGGAAGCAAACTGACGCAGGGCCAAATGCGGGAGGAACCCAAAGCAATGTTGCAATAAAACAGTCCGGTGAGAGCTCCGGAAAAATTCAGTTGAACATTAAAATAAACAAGCTCGGCGAAGAGAGAGCGTGAATCAACTTAAAAAACAAGATCAAAATCGTGGCCCACAACGCAAAAATCCGATGTTCGACAGTTATACTCCTTTGAATACTTCACTGGAGGACTTGTATTTGCAGACCCGTAATACAATTCAGTATGAAAAACCTGCTCCAAGACCGTCGTCGGAGAGACAAATCCAGACGGGAAAATTTTGCAGGTTCCATGAAGGCTACGGGCACAATACGAACGAGTGTCGTCACTTACAAGATCTTGTTGAAAAACTAGTCAGAGAAAGGAAGCTGGAGCAGTTTGTGCGAACACCACAGCCCAGAGAAGCGGGCCCATCCAATCCAATCAATGAACCCAATCGACCAAGGCAGGGGGACTCGACTTGTCCTCGTGGGAGATTGGTGATAAACGCCATCAGTGGCGGGCCTATTTGCTCAGGAGCCTGGAACGACGAAGAACCTCGTCACTGTCACACATGACAGGCTCCTTCAGTCTATGAATGCTTTGTAGCTTCCTTTGCATTCTGAATTTTGAATTTGTAATAAGGCACTGACTTTGCCAATTTCAGCAAATAAAATGCTATCTCTTCAAGCTAAAGCTGTGATTCACCGAATACAACGTTCAACAATCACGACACACGAAGAGCTAAGTTCCATCGAACAATGGAATTTATTCAAATAGCGAGTGACTGCATTACAACCGGCCACTCACTAAGTGAAACCCCAGCTCGGGGACAAGCCAACACATCGAAGGCTGAACTGGACCAACACACGATAGTCCATTCAACAATTCGTTCCCTCCGCGCGAACGGACTCCAACTTCCCAGAGCGTGAATTGGAGTATAAACATTCAACAATTCGTTCCCTCCGCGCGAACGGACTCCAACTTCCCACAGCGTGAATTGGAGTATAAACATTCCATAATTCGTTCCCACTGCGCGAACGGACTCCAACTTCCCAGAGCGTGAATTGGAGTATAAACATTCAATAATTCGTTCCCACTGCACGAACGGACTCCAACTTCCCAGAGCGTGAATTGGAGTATAAACATTCAACAATTTGTTCCCTCCGCGTGAACGGACTCCAACTTCCCAAAGCGTGAATTGGAGTATAAACATTCCATAATTCGTTCCCTCTGCGCGAATGGACTCCAACTTGCCAAAGCGTGAATTGGAGTATAAACATTCAACAATTCGTTCCCTCCGCGCGAACGGACTCCAACTTCCCACAGTGTGAATTGGAGTATAAACATTCCATAATTCGTTCCCACTGCGCGAACGGAATCCAACTTTCCAGAGTGTGAATTGGAGTATAAACATTCAACAATTCGTTCCCGGAGTGCGGACGGACTCCAACTTCCCAGAGTGTGAATTGGAGTATAAACATTCAATAACTCGTTCCCGGAGTGCGAACGGACTCCAACTTCCCAGAGCGTGAATTGGAGTATGAACGTCAAATCCATCGTTCCCAGAGTGTGAACGGACTCCTAAAAAGCCCAAATAGATGTGACTGACCATCCAGCGGCTAACTCCAGATTCCCAGAGCGCGAGTCGGAATACAAACATCAATTCCAGGTTCCCGGAGTGCGAACCCAAACATTCATATTATCTCCAAGTTCCCAGAGTGTGATTTGGAGCACAAATACCAAGTCAAAGTTCCCGTAGTGCGAACCGAAATATCTATACTAACTCCAAGTTCGCAGAGTATGAAGTGGAGTATAAACATCAATTTCAAGTTCCCGGAGCGCGAACCGTGTTACAAACATCGATAACTCTCAAATTCCTGGAGTGCAAACCAGGTTATCGATCTCAAATTATCCTAAGTCCCCAGAATGCGGACGTGTACTTAAGATTTGCAACAAGTGCGATCAACCACCAAAAATAAAAATGTTATTCCCCGAGACTAGGGGGCAAAAAAGCTAAGTGTTAATCGCTGACCAAAGTGATACAATGTCCGAAGTTCGGTTATTCATCGATCACAACTTGCGACCAAGATTCTCAGACTTGACGAATAAAAACGAACTCCACTTGACGGTAAAAACACCACAAGTACACCAGACCAAAAACAAGACACTACAAGTACTTAAGCACAAGTAGAACAAGAGTTGAAACAAAGGAACTAAATTTTATTTCAACTAACTTGAAACAAGAACTTACATGCAAATAAGTTCTTCCGAAAAAGAATGCCTACTAGCAGGGGCCGAACCTGCATCTATACACGACCTACTGACAAAAAGCGAAGACAAGTACCTATCCACCAAAACATCTACTTGAGAAGCTGATTTATTTCTTCTTTTTCGTCCTTCTTACTAGTGGTACGTCATCAAGATCACTAGAGACAGAAATTCTTCGTTTTGAGTGTCTCCTCTCCGGCGGTGGCTCTTCGGCTGGAGGCATGATGTCAATATTCTCCTCGGAGCTTGAGTCTGCATGAAGGCTTCCCACCGAAGGAGTAGGGGGGACTGGATCCATGGCGGAAGACGGGATAGTGCCACCCGATGACACTACCCTAGCAGGTGCCGGGCTCTGCGCCGCCGTACTACCACTAACATTACCACTATGCTCCGCAGCCTCTATTTCGGCGCTGATTTCGGCCAAAATTTCCTCATCACGAGTCGCATGGGCTTGGCTGGGGGCATCCACGGCCTGCATCGAAGAACTTGAGGACGGCGGGAGGCTACTAACGATGATAAATGGCAAGTCAGAGAAAGAACCACCCTGCTCACCGAGCAGCTCGCTCACCATTTGTTCGTCAGCAGACAAGGATCCCCCCTGCGCCACCTCAGCAGATACCGCAGTTACAACAGTAGTCTCGGTGGCGATGGCCTTATCTCCTCTGCTTGGTTCTTGAGCCGCGACAGTCGGCGCAACTCCAGTCCCTAGGCGAAAAATAAGAAGTTATTAGTAACTGCTGCAGAACAAACGCTCAATTCAGAAAACGCTTGAGATAACTTCGGAATACCTCCCCCAGTTTGGCTCGCAGACGGCTGAACGGCCTCGGAAGTATACTCATGAATAGGAGATAGGCGCGGCTGTTCCGGGTCGTAAGTAGGAACAGGTTGCAAACCAACCGCAGATACGGGCATTGACGAAGATGGTGTGGTGACTTCAGTAACAGCAAAATGGTGCTCAACGCCTGATCCCTCTACGACTTCCAGGGAACGACCACCGATCATCTCCTTCTCATGAGCAATGATAGCGTCATGAAGGACCTTCTTCTCATCGTCTGTGAGCAGCCGGTTTTCAAGTTCGAATCGATCGACCGCTTCACCTGGATGCGCTTCCCCTTCCTCCTCAACCCATCGGTCCCAAGCGCTACGAAGGTGAACCGGATAATATTGAAGCCAGGCCAAGTTTTTGTGTTTTAACACATTGGCGTTGTAAGTTATGAGCAAATCTTCGATATCGGCCTCTAGCCTGGCCTCTGCCTGTTGCACCTTCTCCTCCGCCTCTGCTTCGACCGCCTGAACTTTGGCCACGGCCACATCTCTTTCAGTGCGAAGCACTACGGCTTGCTCGCAGGCTTCTTGCGCCGTGTTAAGCGCGTCATCTCTATCTTTAGTAATTTCGGCAAATTTAGCCTTGAGCTCATTAAGTTCTTTTAACGCCGCATCCCGCTCAGCAGTGACGACAGTGTTCCGGTGGCCCATGTCTTCCACCGTAACGTAGTGCTCCTTTTTCATTCTATCCATGGCTGCTTGAGCTTCATCGGCCTTTGTAAGAGCCTCCATCTCTGATTTTCGAGACGATTCAGCCTCGGTATTCAGCGCTTGTATGATACGGTCTTTTTGAGCCAGCTCGGTTTGAAGCTTTTCAATGGTAGCCGCTCGTTCGAAGGCCAACGCCGATGCCTTATCGGCCGCCCTATACCACGCCTTGTATTGGGTATAAAAGTCATGCACATAGTCGAGCGCTACCCGCTCGGCCTCCGGCGGGACTCTTTTCAGGTTCGGGGGAAAGACGTAGTTATCGAAGCAAATATTCGGGAACTCCCTCTTTAATTGCGCAAGTCTAATTGCCCCTTCCCCCGAGATTTCAGTAGGAGGCTGCTCTGCGACTATCGGGGTCATCGCCTCAGATCGGGAAGATTGAGAAACTGACGTATATCGAGAAGACTCGGAAGGATGAGGGACATGAGAAGGAGGTTGTACGGGATCTCTGGAAGGAGGAGGGGTAAGCGATCACGACCGACGCTTATAGCCTCTGTCCGTGTCATATCTCTCGTGACTAGAATACCCAGAGCGTCCCTGGTCATAATGCCCAGAGCGCCCCTGATCATAACCTCTATCCCCTTCTCGTCTGCGCAAATCGTAATTTGAAGGCTTGCGGGCATGTCGAAGACTCCCAAGCATTGAACCTCGCTTAGACATGATATCTGCGAAGCAAAATAAAATAGAATTAATCACCTTTCAAAACAGGTAGTTTGCAGTCAAAGGTTATGCAGTGTCGTGAAATGTGTATGAATATGCATTCCCCCCCGACCAACCAGAAGTGTCGGCCTCGCTAGTAATAAGAGGCTCGTTCAACTCTAGAGTACGATGGAATTCCTCCAACCCGGCATCATGTTGAAAAGACACATCGTCCGGGATTGGAAGATCGGCAAGCCCTTCAAAAAGATTTTCGGTTCTCGGAGGAGACATCTCCGAGATTCTAACTCCGGGAGCGGAACGGGCCGTGACCACCGATTTCCATCTCCCCTTCTTACTTGACTTAACCATGGCAGCCTTGCCTTTTCTCTGCTCCGCGACATCCGGAACTGCGTCCGTAGGCCCGGTCAGCGGCTCATCATCGGTGTGGATCCTTTCAGAGTCGGCTTCCTCAGCTGTAGTAACTCCGGGCTTCTTGTGCTTGACTCGTTTTTTCGAGACGACCCTTAGTGCCGCCTCAAAACTTATGCTCTGCCCTTGTTCGATCAAACCACAGACCCGGAGATTCCTATCCGTCAATAGCACGTCGATATCCCTATCTCCACTCGGGACTTCTCGAAGCACTCGCACCATCTCCCTAAAGTGCTCGTCCTCAGGTCGCTGAATCACCGCTGTAAAAAAGGATAAAATATAAGTTCCACTTCGGCTGCAATTGCCGTAGTAATTATTTGCGAACTCAGCTATATTCACGTCTGAATAGCCATCGTCGGGCAAATCCAGGAGGACATCTGACATAAAACCATTCTGTCCTATAATAGCTCAACCTGGTCCAAGACCCGGTAACCACTTGGCAATTTCTCACCGCTTCCAGGAATGTGAAGGAGGGATAATCACCCCGAGTTTTGAAATTGAACAAGTATCTGATCTCAATTGGGAGCGGTGGTCGATGGAGATATTCCATAAATGCGATGAGCAAGCTATTGATCGACGCATATCCGTTCGGGTGCAGCTAAGATGGGGCGATCCTAAAAAACGACAATACTTCCCTTATATACTCGTTGAACGGAGGAAGTGTCCCGGCCGCGCACGCGTGGCGGTTAAATGCTGTATATCCCTCCGGCGGATTATGCGGTCTATCATTCGGCCCCGGCAGTAGCACATCGTCCAGTGACAGGCCATGCCTCAAACATATTCTCCCCAACATGTCTTCAGAGATATTGGATGGAACGGAATCTGATGGATTGGCAATGAACGATGCATCGAGAAGTTCATCCGGGGCTGGACCAATAATCTCAGGATCAATATCCAGAATCTCTAGCCTCGGAGAGATTGTACCTTGAGTCTCCTGCTGCTGTGAACTTGACGGTTCCATAACTAGCTAATTCACGAGAAACCATCGTTAGACGACAAAAACCCGTGCGTTCCCCAGTGTAGTGTGTATGAGTGTATGTTGTGCAGTGACATGCATTACTTGAATAAATGTCGCAGAGTTAAAGAAATATGCAAACGACAAAGCTGCGGAGTCCAGCTATAATGACCGTCATCGCTGACCGTCATCACTAATCCGTTTCCATGATGGAAATTGATCCGGATAAAAATTGTTATGGTTCCATCGACGAGCTTCGAAAGGCGGTCAAGTATGCAGTTTAATATTCAAGTCCAAATGTGCAAGAGTGAAGCTCGTCGGAGTTATGCCTAGAAAATATCAAACTTTGGTATCCATCATAGAGGGTTCGAAACCATCACAAGGACTTCGTTCGAACCCAACCGAACATCTCTTCGTTCGAACCCATCCTGACGTCGCTTCGAACCCATGCAGTTAGACGCGCTTCGAATCGATAACCAGATGCCAAATTCGAACCGATCGATAAGGGACGACTTCGAATCGACCATTGCTCGACAAGTTCGAAACGACAAGGGAACCCTCAACTTAACGTCATCCACGTTCGCATCGATACTCTTCGTATCGATGCGAAGTTGTGGACTTCGAAACCACAGCCGATGGGTTCGAATCCATCGATTCGAATGAACCCATCGAATCCATCAATATGTACAAACTGCGTCACCCCCATAGGGTCGTCCAAGAAATCGATTCGAGCACGAGTCCCCATATGGCTTCGAAGCCCTCTGCCAGACCGGATCTGACTTTACCAATCGATAGAAAGGCGCGGGTTCGAAGTAACTTTGCCGTTCGCCATTTGAATTCGAGGCTAATTACCTAGTTTGAACAATGAATTCGAGAGATTGAAGATTTGAATCTTGGTCGATTCGATGACGCGACACAGTGTTTTCTCTTTTGGAGCTTCGAAACAATGCACTACACAGTAAAAGCAAGCAAGAGTAAAAGTAAAAAATGAAAAAAGTGAAAACCACTGCTATTTATATGGAGCCTGGGATGTGACCGAGGCGATTGCTCTCCCAGTCAACCCAACCGGCCACAACCGGTCAAGTACCAGATTGTTTCGAAGTTAGCTTTCGAAACCATCTGCTTAAAGCCCTATCGATTCGAAGTTCAACTCATGCTTCAACGATACGAAACGCACTACAGAAGAACAGGCTGCATCGATGCGAAACGAACTGTGGGCACATCGGTTCGAAGACCTTGTTCACATCAATCACTTCGAATCCATCCATGGCCTATCGATACGACAGATGACTTCGTATCCATCTGCTTCCAATTCGAATCGACTCGAACAATTATTTCGTATCCATCCCCTCAAACCGGTTCGAATGTTAACTTCGAACCCATCATGACACAAGCATACCGCGTCTATACAAACGTGAATTTCGAACCCATCGATGCTCGAATGCATCGGTTCGAAACATTACACTCACACGATACAGAATTCAATTCCTTCAACCTTCAATATCAATTCTGGAGAGGATTGATACGAAGGGACTTTTCTAAACAACCGTCAAGCGTTGTCTCAACTCAAGTTTCCAAATCGGTTCAGGAGAGAATCGATACGAAATTCAATAGCCAACCAAGCTGGCAACGACTCGTGAACGCACAACGTTTGCAAGAGTCAAACTAACATATATGCATAAAAGTCGAACTAACAATCGATTTTGAACATTTACAGGGATCAAACACTCATCCTGTTATAAATGCAACAACCAATGGCTAAGCGCTACTATACAGCAATGCAGCGTACGAGTTTAAACTAAAAAGAGAGAAATAATTGTTCAGAAAGAAATTGCAGCTATTCAAAGCACGTCATGTTCCCACAAGACGTACTTTGGGGGGCAAAATGTTATCCCGCTTTTTGGCAAAGGCGCGATACCAAAAGATCGATCTGAAACGGAGGACAGTTCGTCTCAGAGACTGGTCATACTTCGTTTCGCCATGGATATCACTGAATTTTATCCGAGTCCAGATTGAGCTACAATTGATAGGACACGGCAAGAAAGTCCATAGGAGTCAGCATCTCAAGTTTCAAGTCAATCCGAGTTCATACGCTCGAGTTATGATCGATTCAATTTGAAGGGGAAATCTTGGGTTTCGAAGCCATCGTAAACCAACGTTTCGAAACCATCACGTTCGAATGCATAAGCTTCGAATCCACCAAACCACCTCGGGTTCGCCTGCGTCATCCTCGAATCCATCGTGTTCGAACCCATCGTGTTCGAACCGATGAGCCTCGTGTCCATGGAGAAGTGACATAGTTCGTACCCATCACAAAAGTCACGCTTCGAACCCATCACGAAGTCCAGTTCGAACCCATTGCAGAGGTCTAGTTCGAACCCATCCAAAAAGTCATGCTCGAACCCATCCATGATGCCAAGTTCGAATACACCTGTGTAGCCTCATTCGAATCCACTGGGTCAACCAACCATGATGACGTGTCTTCCTTCGATTCGAATTCGCCGAGATCCATGGAGTCGAAGCGGTCAATTTGGAGCGGAGGCCGGGTTGGTTCGAAGTTTGCGCTCCACGTCGCCACGAAGTCACGTGCCATGATGGGTTCGAAACCATCGGTTCGAAAGCATGGTTTCGAACCAAACAGCCAGGCAATGAACCCCATTTCGAATCCATCATGTCTCCCGATCTACTGATCCAAATGCCATGAAATTTTCAAAGAAGCTTGCATACATGTTGAAGAATGTCTACGCCAAATTTCACCCCGATTGGATGAATTCTTGATCGTTTCGAATGGATTTCGAACCGATGCCAAAGTGGGCCCAAACTTCCTGAGACCGTGCGTGTGGGCCCCCTCACGTGCCAGGAGTGGTCTCCCGAGTTTTCAGCGAGATACCAGCAGCCTACACCTATAAATAGAGCCCCAGGGTCAGCAGAAAAGGGACTTTTTGGGACTCTGAAGCGCCCAGACTCTGCCGGATCGAGATCTCTATCATCCTACATCATAATTTGATTGTTGATTTCGAATTTCCAGTTGTAACTTGTTGTTGATCGTTGTGACAACTTGTAAGCATTCAAAGAAAAGTAATAAAACATCAAAACACTTCACAGTGGACGTAGACAACACGCCGAACCACTATAAATCGATTGTTTACGCATTTCTTTTACTGTTGATTGGAGTTTTTGTTAGATAATATCTGTTTTGAATTTGCATTCTTGACTATTATCTCTTCAACGACTCCCGTAGAGTGTTGTGCCCAATTTTGACGCAAACAATTTTAAAGTGAAAAAATATTGTTATTTTATTATAAATATACTTAGATCTTTAATAATGAAATTTTAAAGATAATAACAAGTATGTAATCTTTTGAAATAAAATAGAAAGTTTTGTGTTTAATTTATTAAAGAGAAGGGGTTTATAGTAATAATGATCTAGTAACATTTGTTTGTAACCTCTTCGAATATATTTTAAAGTAAGTAAATTTTGTTAAGTGATTTGTGAATACCATTGGAAATAAGTATATGAATACTTTTGAAGTACAGTAAATATGTGAATAGTAAAAGACGCGCATAGTAAAATATGTGTATTTATCTTTTATAAAAGGGAAATTTAAATCTATATAAAAGTTTAACGAGTTAGGTTTTAATTAATAAGAAGTTTAATTACATAAGTCAAGTTATAGTTAATAAAGAAAGTTTTAATTGATAAAGGAAGTTTTAATTGATAAGGAAGTTTTAATTAATAAATGAGTTCAAGTAATAAAGATGTTTAATTAAAAGAAGTTTTAATTAATGGTAGAAGTTTTAAACAAAAGGAAGAAGTTTTAATTAAATGATGAAATTTTAATTATCAAGAAATTTAATTAGATAAAGAAGTTTTACTAATGAAAGAGGTTTTAATTAATAAATGATTAATTAATAAAAATGGGACTTAAAGTCGTCTATGTGACTCTATCATGCTTTGTTTGTGTTTATCATGCTTTTGTGTTTACTTATCTGTGGAAAGTATATAGTCATGTTCTTAGCATGAAAGCCAATAAAATAGACTTGTTGCTATCATTAAGAGTTAAGAATGATGATTTGAATAGGGTGTAGAAGCAATACCATATAACCTGTCGGGCTTCACTCATGACCAAGGGATAACGGAACTCGAGAAGGATGGAAACATGATAAGTATGAGACTTAGTTTCCATATGCGGTCGTCTTTATTGTTCTTGAATTTGATCAAATTAGCTTGGGCAGTATCTAGAAGAAACACAACACCAAACAGTTCAGTTTGTAACACTTTTCCGCTTTTAATTTGTAACGGCAATAACTGTTATAAATTTCTAACGGTTATTTCTGTTACGACCATTTATCACGATTATAACCGTTACTAAATCTGGTAAGTTGGTAAATAATTAAAAACAGCATGGATAGGATTGTAAATTTATATTCTATTACTACTTTATCCCATTTCTCACGAAGAACGTTTCATCCTCTCACGTTTTTTTTCTTTCGTTCCTTCTAGGGTTATCGCCCCTTTTTGTACCTCCGCCGGCTGCCACTGTCTTCTTCCATCGCCTTTGCCCTTTTTTCTACCAGCCTGACGAAGATGAAGAAAGATTTGGGCTGCGTTCTACTTCGGCAATCAACTAAAAACTAATTTTCAAATTTTAATCAGGTAATTACTTCAACCTTAATTTATTTTCAATGATGTTATGATATTTTCTTCTTTTTGTTATGTTTGATTTTGGATAATTTGGTTATGTTCTTTAATAGGATTTTCAATGAATTTTTTGCTTGATTTTTTTACTTAAACTTTCCCTCTTGCCTTTCACGGTTCATGCTTCATCTTTAAGTCTATCCGTAGGGATATTTAGCTAGTCTGTGGTGGTGGATATATATGTGCTGGGTCTGAAAAGACTAACTCATGCCATAAGCCAAAGGAGAAGGCTTCCCAATTTTTTTTCTTCTATAGGTGATGAGAGCTGTAACTTAAAGGACACACCCGTCTTTGAAATCCCTACTAGCTTTTGGTCTTTTATTTCTTATATAACATATCTAGAGTACTGCTATAATTGTCAAAACTATTCTTTAGTTCAATGGGCATTGTGTATGATGATGAAGCCTCAAGTAAAGAATCATTCTCAACTTAAACAACCGAAGGTTGGTTCTATTCACAGTGCGTTTTTTTAAAATTATGTTTAGTTATCCTTTATGATTTTCTGTTTAAACACACATTTTCAATATTTAGAAATCTTTTTATCCATAGGGATGGTAGACAATGCTACTGCCTACAATGAGATGAACTAAATATTTATTGACTCATGGTGCAAAAGCAATGATGGTTACCCAAAACAAGCTCACCCTAGTTGTTGGATTTAATTAAATCTGATTAACAGCACGAAATAAAATAATTATATTCACATGATCGTTAGGAACTAAGGATCTGTACACAGTCTTTTTTTGCCCCGTTGGAGTTTGTGTTGTGTTCAGTATCACCACTTCATTTATAATGTGATACCATATATCAGTATCAAAGATCATAGACTTTCCGCTCGTAGTGGTAATAACTGAAATTTCATGTTTATAGCCAAAAAGTTGAGACTTGACATTACAAGCAACTATAAATTTTTGAACTCTTTTGGTAGCAAACATCATGATTCGTGTGTGTTTCGAAATTGAATCCAAGTCTTTAGTTAGGTCTGTCTTTCAATTTAAATATTGATGATTGTTAGAGGAGATGATATCATATTACAGTAAAGACTTCAAGGCATGACATGCTAAAAATGTAGAAGTTGCATCTTATAGGTTATTATAGTCTTAAACATTCCAAACTAGCTCACTTTTTTAATACCACAAAAATTTGGTTATTTTATCATCATCAAACTACGACAATAAAAGCACATTGATACTTTCCACAGACAACCACAAAGGACCAGAATGGGTGGTAAATGCAAATTCATGCTAAAAAATGCAAGCATTCTAAGCATTTACATCAAGTTATTTATTTAAGAACTCCTAACAATTTTAAATCTAAATTTGGCAACCAAAGTAATATTTTCATCAACTCTATGGCTCATGGTTATTCATTAATTTTTGGGTTCATATTAAACTAGTATAACAGGTAGGGCTGTCAAAAATAGATGTATTTACAAATCAATCGTTTCCTCATAAATTATTTAAGACAACTGTAACTCAACCAGGGCAGATAGCTAAATGCTACAGAGGTACCACCAATTATAAATATTGAATAATCATGTATAACCCATCTTAATATGCTGTAGATTATACCTCGTCGTAATCTACCTAAATTATATGCAGAATAGTGTTAGCATACATTAGATAACATGTTAGTAAAAGTAAGACAACAGATTGGAGAGAAGCAGAAAGAAAGAAACGATGGTGGTGGTCCACCAATGCCCTATTATCTCAGTATCTTTCAAATTTTTTGAGGTTGTAACCATAAACTATTGAAGATATAAAATACCGCACTCCTGAACCATATAAGGCACAACAGGAGCAAGCCTTCAATAGCCATTGACATTCTCTTTTTTTTCCCTTCTCTTGTTTCTCTTACATGGCTATGAGTTATATATTGGTTGAGTATGGGGATTTATTGTAGAGTTGGAACTTAAAATAGTACCTTACGATTGTTAATAAAGTCAAACCTCCATGAGACTTGCTTCTTTAAAATTGCAATCGCTTGCTAGAATGACTACTTTACCTTCTTATATTTTAAAAGCGTCAATGTCCTTTCTTTGTTTTGATAACCTTTAGTTATTTATGGATGCTTGAGTAGTTGGTTAATTTAGTTCTAGATTAATAAGTCTTTGTATTTATTGCCGTATTTTGGTGGTTATACGTATACCAACGATCTTCAATTGGGTTCACATGAATCACATAAAATTAAATGTAAACATTCATCTAGAGCAAGTACCTTTTGTGTTGCTTCCTTTTCTTTTTAGGTAATTGCGTCAGCCATATACCTTTCCTTACCATATTGATGTGGAATTTGAGCATGATCCTTTTAACCGTCACTCCACAATTTACTATCACACAATGGACAAATCATCCATGAGAACATTTTGCTCACAAATACATGAAAACTGTGCATGGCAATTATACTAAGTGTTGAGGCATTATGGGTTCATCAAAGTTCATCCTTTTTTTCGATATCATAAATATGACATAAGTTTAGTCTAATTTTTGCAAGCAACCAAGGGTCAATAAAGAGACATCCTTCAGATTATATAGAATAAACAAGATCGGAGTCTTAGTATATGTAACTTGTAACAGTTCCTTCAAATGGAACTATTCCATGCTAACATGATACAACACACACGTGCGGTATTTTTACTTATATCGATTTTATACATCTAAAAAAATAGTAAAATTTAATATAAAATGGATCCACATTCATGCAAGCACAAACATCACTTTCATATCAAATAATGCTCCAGTACCTTTTATAGACTCGCTATGCTTCTCTTTAAATGCTTTGAACATTGCCATTGAGAAATTTGCCATAGCATCACTGGCCAGAGAGTTCATAAGTTTGTTCAGAGAAATAGAATCCAAGGAAGCCATTTTTGAGAAATGTCACCATTTTTAACTATGCTGACAGCTGTAAGAATGTTACTTGTATGATATCTATTGATGTTGTGTTAAAAAAATTTAATTATGTGTTTAGAATGTCAACATAATAGATGATATGATGTTCATCGTCTTTTGATTGTTATTACAAGTTTAATGGAAGAGCTCCTGCAGGCTGGAGTAGGCTGGGTATAAACATATTTAGTTTGACCGTACATAGAGATTTTATGGGTATAAAATGGTTACGGTAACTCCTGTCTTCCCTTGTGTTATACAATTACATAGTTCCTTTTTTGCAATTATTCATTAATGATAAATTTTAACATGAAAAATAAAACGAGTTAACTTGACGGTTGTAAATGAAATATTTTTTGCATATATAACCTATTTCTCTACATGGTTTTCTTAGCTACTGTTTATTCCATTGTTCTACATGGTTTTCATTTAAATAAATATTTCATTTACAACCGTCATTTACAACCTATTGCTCTACATGGTTTTCAGGCAACTTATTAAATTAGATGAAATATCAGGTAATATGTTGAGGATTTCTTTCATAAGGGTATGGATTGAGGTAGAAGTTTCTTGTAATTTCCCTACATCGGTTTCTACATCTGAATGGTAAAATAAATTAGCAAGAAGTAAGTTACAAAAGGAAGCCACAAGCATGTGTTACATGCCAATGCTTCAGCACTCAGGAAAGATGTGCAAAACCACTGAACAATGGGTCCCTAAACAAACAGTAAATACTAACTGCAAGAACAATAAGACATAGGTTGATAATGATAGTAATTTGCAAACACAAAACATAAAATAAAATAGGCAACATGAAGACTTATGTATAAAACAAAATTATATAGTACGGCTAATCCCTCAGTGATGATATAACTTATGTATAAACTTGTTTTTCTCTTCTAGGACAAATGATAAGGAAATCCATCTGAATAGGAGATGACCTTCACCCTTATGTATTGTCTGTTTATTTCTCAAAGAATCGGGGTTAAGTTGACCAGAAATCTATCGATTGGTTTTGGGCACCCAATAAGTGGGGAAGTGTACTTATATGATATGACTCGAAACCGTAACTAATTCAAAACTATTTATGTGTTCTATGTTTTGGAAGAGGTTTGTGATTTGTTCGAGATGCTAGCATCTATGTAGAGATTCGTGATCTGCTGGAGATGATCGAATCCACATAGAGATTCATGATCTATTCAAGATGCTAGAATCCATTTAGGGATTTGGGTTATGCTTGAGCGATGAAGACTCGTGTGTTGAGATGCTGAATGTTACTTCACCATTGTTATTATAGAACCCAGGGATAAAACGCATAGACATTGGGGTTTAACTAACTTAGAAGGGTGCAGTCGACTCCATTCTAGAGTTACTTACAAATATGCATATGGGAGTGATGTACTCGACCTTACCTTGTAGGGGCCAGCTATGTATTTCCTATGGTACATTTACTAGAGATATACGCCACTTCTTAGGATATCTCTGATTTTAGTGCAGAGGGGCCATTCTCGGGGTATCAAGGGCTCCTCCGTGAAATCCAACACAATTATGAGAATGCGCCTTAGCGGTTCTAATTGTATAACTATTATTTTTGTGATGTATATGCAGCAGTACTACTTCTGGTTTATATTCTTCATCATAGTCATTACCTATTATTACTTACCATTATTGATTTCAAATGATGGAAATGGCATATCATCGATGCCTCTCTCCATAAATAAAGCTAAATAAATGATGCTGTTTATTGCCAATGCCACCTGTTCTAGATGCTGCGGCTTAAGGATATTGCATATCATCAATGCAGCACATATTATCGCATATCATCAACATGAGCAAGAAAGTTGTATGGAGATTGATGTCATAGGTTAACTACAAGGCAGAATGCCGCCCGTCATTAGTATGAAAATCAATATTGAAGGCATACAGTAATGCTACATACCATTAATGCCAACTAACATCAACAAAGGCTAATGGACAATGCCGCTTCACCTTTATGCCCCATCTAGTCAATATTGAATCCCATTAATACCGTGTTCCATCGGTGTCACACTTCAACCATGAAGATATAAGGACTAATATCACCTTAGATTAATACTGCATACTTCGATGATCATTTCAATGCCACCTTCCTTTGAACTTTTTCCTACAAATGACTTCGTTACCAAACCTCATGTAATGTCGCTTATCACCAATACCAATCCTTACCGATGTCGCACTTCATCAACCAAGGCACTTCATCAACCAAGGAGATACAAAGGGCCGCATGCCATAAGCCATCAATATTATTGTGGCATGATATATTGTTAATGTCGTATCATATAGATGCCACATCTCTTCAATGTCGCATCAAAGAATATCGCAAGGCAACAATAATATTAAGGATCATCAACCTAGTATGATGCTGCCCATTAATGTTATAATTCATCGATACACCAGAAATGCCGTGAATCATTGAAATAACGCATGAGACCAGGCATCGCCGAGATGAACCTTGATGTTAAAGACCAAGCATGTCGTATGGCATCCATGTCGCACCATACCACCCCTATAAATATGGATCTAGGGACATGGAGGAGAGGGGAATCAATCTTTTCTCACTTCTAAGATTTTAAAATTTGTAACCCTAAATCGATTTGGGGATTTGTTGTGGCAATTGTATTCTTGTGACATTTTCACGTAAGACTATGTACATTCAACTATTTCATAGCATATGAATACAAATATTATGACTGATGGCTTGTTTCGCGTTTCAAAGCACTTGTGATTTTTGATCATAACTTTCTTCGAATTCTTAAACATTCATAGTCTTGATTCTACTTGCATGAGATTTTTCTACATTGATTGATAGCTTTAACATTGGTCAGAGCATAGCTTCGACATAAAAAAATTAACGACTTCATTATGGACTTGAATGTACTAAACCTATTCACCTATGTTCTTTCTCAACCAATCACTTTTGCCAACATTTGTTGAGGTGTATAAGGGTTAATCAAGCCTTCTCTCAACCAAATTCCTTTTTTTTTAATATGTTTTGGGTGTTAGCGAAGGAATCCGTTAACATTCTGGCGCCCGAAGGAGGGTGTAACGACCCAGTTTTTCGACTTTCGAAAGTCGATATCAATACGTCCACTATCAAATGCCGCACAATCAAATGCTGGAAAACCGAACTGTTAGGTTAAAGAAGAAGAAGAAGAAGAAATAGAAACAATAACAGAATCTCACATTTCGCAGCAGAACAATATATGATAGATAAATGAATAATCTTTAAAACAAAGAACCATATCTGTTATTACAATACAACATCAGAGTTTACAACGACACCATTCAACACTAGGCATTTACAACAACCACCCCATATTAAAATTGAACTTGCAGCAATCCCAATGCAGCGAATAATACATAGTATAAGTGGTACGTCTCGCCTCCAGCTTGAACTCCAGATCTCCACAGCAACTTTTTTGACTTCGCTCCAAAATAATGATAACCTAACTCTAGGCTGCCCGTGTGGAAAATTATGGGACCCAGAGTTTAGAAAGAGAACAATAAACTCCAAGTCAGTCATGAGACTGGTGTGAGATCTTAAAAACAGTTATATTCACAAAGAAAATAAAAAGAAATCCGCTATGCTTTTGAAAAATGAAACTACAATAAGGCCTCCCCGAACACACACAATGCAAGCGCATAATTGGAGGAGATTTCTCCTTATGATAGTCAAACATGCTTGATACGCAAAATCCTTTTTCATAATATTATTATTAGTGCCTATTGCAGAAAACCTTTCGAAAGTATAACATTAACCTTAGCCAGCATAGGTACCATTATATTATGCCTGCTATAGCTACCATTTAATAATGGCAGGTTATACAATTGCAATCGTAAAGGGCGCGTATTGGTGATTGGATTTCCAACAAACGGTTAGGCTAAGGAACTTCCTATGCCACATGGGTATGCCTCTTGAGGGACGCCTCGAAAACTTAACCAGCTCTCTGCCAAAACAAGACCGGGTTATCTCTGTAACTAGGTAACTACTACACGAGTATGCCATCCCCAGGTCGTAAGCGACCTTTATCCGAGATCCTCAACACCAACAACCACAAAGTAATAAATTTGCAGCATTCACATAGGTTAAATATATGGGCTCCATACCATGACACTACCCCTTTTCAGAAGGAAATTACATACCCTCAAGGGGTGCTACCCCCAATTAACCTTGCCGCATCTTTCCTGTTTTGACCATTCCAGGTTGTGAGGTCCGACGAGGTCTTGTCCACAAAGCTATGCTTTTCACAAAATCCATGCTTCGATCAACAAATGATCAGCAGCAATTCGTATGCCACATTACCAATTTGGGAATATATCACTAGTAATCATCAACTACATAACCTCTGAGCTCATACGTCTCAGAGAAAGGGGTTAAGCTAAGGGAATAAATTCTCTGCCACCAACAAAATTGTATTTGATAGAAACCAGCTTTATATCTCAAAGTGTAACGTCAGATATGCATTCATACAAGTCCGTTTCGGGATCCAACAGAACCGAAGGCACTTCAAAGAACCCTTGCAAATCCGAAAATTCACTAGTCACGTCCGGAATTCCCATCACAAAGGGTGATAAAATCTCTATACCGAAGCAACCCAGTGCATAGACATTCGACATGTAATCCTTTCGCTTTCGAAAATACCCAGTCTTCAATACCATCTTCGAATGCAATCCCATTTCATCGTATCATTATTCGGAATGGGTTTTATGACACAAAGTCCTCTCCCGGCTAATCCGAATAACGAGCGCTTATTTTAAAAATAAGTGTTACATTCGTATTTACTACAATTTCCACTTTGATCTTTAAACAAAAGATCCGTCACAAAGATTCGATATGGTTTCCGAATATCCATTTGGAATTCGACCCCTAGTCGCATTGAAATTCAAATGCCATTAAAAGGCCAATACTGATAGTCGATTATTTAACTATCAATCAACATTCACAACAATCACCAAGATTTAAATAATTTCCCCCCTCAGGTATTTATTTTCAAAATATCTTCGCAAGGTATAATTTTAACACTTCAACACATTGAAAACAAATTTTTGATCACTTTTCACATTTCAATCCTTTGAAACAATTTTCAAATTACTTTCCTCATGTGGAATAAATTTCCAAATATTTATTTAATTCCACTAAAAATTTGCCGAGTTCAAATACTTTTAAAAATAATTTAAAATACTTATCCAAATATACTTGGAAGCATTTAAAATAACTATTTTAAAACACTTGCTTAAATATTAGTTATGAAAATATTATACTAATATCTCATATAAAAATTCAAGTCCAAACTAATTTTAAAATATAATTAGTAGACAGGATATAACTATTTAAATATCCTTTTTCTAAAACAAATATCAATTAAAACTTTAAAAAATCACTTCTATAATAAATTAAAATAAATCTTTACTTTAAAGATTTTCGAAATAACCTAAATAAATAATTTCACTAACATATTCTTTAATTAAAACCATCTTTACAATTTCAATTTATATTTATAAACTATATTGAAAACATACTCGGTTTTCCAAGGAAAGTACACCTTCCATTCTAAAATGGTACGTTCAAATCAATTTATAAATCTTCTGGATTTATTTAAAATTTACGTTCCAAATCCGTAAATTCCTTTCAACACTTTTAAAAATAAAACAATATTTATTTTTAAAACATATTTCCCTTTCTTTTATAAAATTTCCATTATGAATTTAAATTTTCAAATATCCACTGATATACGACTTTCAAAATGATTCCCAAACATTCACTTTCAACACCAAATCAACTTTCATATTGATTTTCCAAAGATTTATTTTTCCAACCGAATCAATTTTCATATTGATTTTCCAATTTATTTCAAACTCCAATTTGATTTCCAAATTTATTTTCAAATTTATTTTTAAGACACCAAATCAAATTCCCAAATTGATTTTCAAAATCATTTCAAACACAAAATTAAATCTCAAATTTAATTTCTAAATTTATTTCCTTTTAAAATAAATTCCTTTATCTTTTCCAAACTATTTAAAATCCAAATTTTAAATAAATTCGTCAGCTATTAAGCAATATTACTCAAAACCCATTTATTAAAATCATATTCCATATTTTTGGGATTTATTCGATAAGATTTCAAAAATAAAAATTTTTATATTTAAATTTTCTTCTTTTAGATTCACCCAATTCTTTAAATTAATTTATTGTAAATTTTCCACTTAAATTTCAAAAATCCAATTTTTATTTATTTCTGGTATTCTACGATACCAAAAATATATTGGCTAAATTATAGCCTTCAATGGTTTTAATCACAAATATACACAGATTATAAATAATCAACATGCAATATTGAAACAAATTCAAATATTTGAGGAATCCAGTTGGATCCCTCCAACCCGTTTCCCTGCATCCACAGGCGTTAGCACAACAATTAAATACCAATTCCACTTCGAGGTGGAATATCGCGGTATATGGGATTTTATAAAATATCATCTGCTATTATGTGGCGCTAAGGTCTCATCCGCCATATAATGTGGGAAATCAATCACTCCAAATACATATATAATACCAATTCCACTTCGAGGTGGAATATCGTGGTATATAGGTTTAATATAATATCATCCGCTATTATGCGGTGTATAGGGTCTAATCCAATACAACTGATAATAATTTATTATCCAAGCACACAATCAACCACTTTAAATTTAATTATTAAAATTAAATCGGAAAATCCAATTGAGTGAGAAGATCTCACCTTAGCTTTCATTTTGCAATCCATCCAATTCCGACTTGTTTCTTCACAGTTTTAGACCTTGTATAAATAATTTATACAATTTATGAATATTCAAATAAATCGAACAATTAAATTCCTATTGGATAATTTAATTAACCCGTGATTTTATTTTAAACTGATACTTTTAATTTTAAACGGATTCCTTTTAATAAATTTATTTAATTTAAAAATTAAATTTAAAACTAAATTTACTTTAATAAATAATTTTCAAAATAAACTAGTAAATTTTAAAATGTATAGATGTATATTTATTTTTCCCGTTGAAACTACATATGTATAAATATACTTACAAAACAACCTATATAGATTCAAGATCTAATCTTTATATATAAACCTTCAACATTCAAAATTATTTTCAAAATCTTAAACATACATTTTCTGTCTACTATTTAAAATAAGCATGTGAACATATTTATATATTTTCTTACAACAAAACTTAGCTTACTATAAATAATATTTTTTTCCGGCATATACATATTCATATATATAAATTAAGTTACAGGAAATACGTCGATTACGCGAATGCCTCGATCATCTCACCACGAAATTGAATTGGCTGCTCGCAACTCCTTCCAGATGATGCTACTATGTACATTGCAGCGACTCGCAATGAGCTCGAGATCATCGCCGCCGATGATTTTCGAACATCTTCAGGGTCCTGCTATCGCCGCCCCAACGCTCGAACGACGACCCTTCGCAGCCTCGCGTTTGCGAGCGCGCGCGGCCGCCCCTTGCCGCTGTGAATCAAGTTGTTCGATTCGACTCTGGCTCTGATGCGCGACGACGACCCTCCTCGATCGAGAAGTCGAACACGATCGCACTTCTTTTTTTTCTTTTATAGTAGCAACGATTTTGAGAAGAGGAATTCGGAGCCGATGATTTTGATTTTGATTTTTTTCTGTGTTCCGCCATTTTTTTTGTTTTGATTCAAAGGGGATCGATTGTTTTCTATTTGAATTTTTATTTCAAGTTTCGAGAAGAATACAACCATTTTGTTCTCTCTTAAAAAACGAACGCGTGTTAAATGGGTGAACACGTGTTTTCAGAGTATCGACAAGTGTTGAAGAGATCAACAGTAAATTTGAAGGGAAAATATGTATATATTATATTTAATTTTAAATTTAGATTTAAATTTAAATCATTTTCAATTCGAAGCTCAAAATTTTGAACTCCTATCGAGGCATACCGCTAGGTGTTTATAAGGTTAAACCCCTATTCCGAACGCAATGGAAAAGGTTTCGAGTCCAAATATGATCGTATGGAGAAGGTAGCTTTTTGGACCAGTTAAAATATTGAATTTTTAATTTAAATTTCAGCACGTTTGCTTATCGTATGGCCAAATGATCACTCTAAACATTACAAAAAAGTGAAATCTGATAGTACAATTTACGGATCCAACGGAATCGGTGTCGTCGAATTCTAAGACTGTACCTCGGAAGGCTTTTTAAATATCGATTTAAACAATATTAATTTCAATACCGAACAAAACAGTTTCAAATTCAATTTTGAAGCTTCTATTATCTTCAGTATTATCAATATAGATTTTTCAAGACTTCAAATTATTTTTAACACTCAAAACTGAAGATTAAATATTTTACCCATCTTCAGTAAATAAAACTCAATAACTAAAATGCCAAATCACTGTTATGATTGGAATTCAAGTTAAAAAATAACTTCCAAACATTTAAAATCAATTAAATGTTTCAATTTCAAATGTTCAAAATTCTGGGTCATCACATTCTTCCCCCTTAAAAGAACTTCGTCCCGAAATTACTAGTTAAGAAGAACGATCCTTAATCCATTCATTATTTTTCCAATCCAAATAGTTTTAACTTTCTAAAACAATCTTTTTCTTAAAGACCCATCATCGGTTCAACTAACTTTCCAACCTTACATAGTTTCTAAACAACTTTATTTACTTCCCAATTCAAATTTAAATTTAAACTCAAATTTTTAAATTTAAATTCAAATTTTTAGATTTTCAAAATTTTTCGAACTCTCGAAATTTTTCAAAAAATTTCGCCAGCGCCTCCTTTGCGCGGCTAGCTCGGTACGACTACAAAATGCCACGACAGTCCCCTAGATTTCAAAAGAAAACAAAAGGCCAAGTGGCTAGACAAAAAAAATCATCAAATTTCATACTGGAATTTAAATACCTACCTTTTTTAAGCAATTTCAATTATCTTCAAAATCAAATCCCAATTTCCTTTTCCTTTAATACACATGTATATCCTGCTCATCATTTCTTTATGAAATTTCAATATTCGTTTCATTCAAACCCGTACGATACACATATATCATTCGTGCGCAATAATCAAATTCGATCGCTCACTCGATCACACAATTTCACTTCCGAACTAGTATCATCCACCCGACTTCCTAGTGCGGACTCGGATCTGATTTCTCGATCAAAAACCGTTATTCTCCTTGCATAGTTAGAGAATTTCCAGAATCAACCAAAATCCATATCCATGTTCATCGTCGAAAATCGAGTGAAAAATTCCAATTCGGATCGATATAACTATCTCGAAATTCTATGCTCGAATTTCTGGATCAAATTATTATGCGAATAAAATAATTTATGTACATCCTATGTATACATTTCTAATTGATTATCGGTTAAATCAATTCTCTTTTCTTTCATTCACATTTATTTTCATTCCCTTATTCACAATTTCATTTCACAACTTCCTGTTAAATCTTTATTCAATCTTTAATTTAGAATATTTTCTCAACTCAAAAATTACTTAAGAATTTTACTATTCGTTTCTTAAGCTCCATATAAGTATTTCATATACTTCTTGCTTAAACCGGATTTCCAATTCCATATGAATTTTTTTCTAAGTCTCCAACTTATTTATTATTCCATAACCAATTTTAATAAAATTCCATAGTCTTTCCAACATTCAAAAATCATTTTTGAAATTAATTCAAATTATCTTTTGAAAAACCCAACCCAGTTTGCAAACAATTTCAATTTTTAAACCAATTTGGCAGCAATTCTTCTCCTGGAAACTCGAAAACGAACACCGATGATGTCGCGATCATCATCGGAATTATTTTCCAATGATGGAAAAGAGTTTAATGCTCTTATTCCTTCAAAATCATTTTTTTTCCCAAAACCCTTGAAAATCATTTCCAAACTCAAAAGGGATTTAATTTCCAAATTTCAAATTTTTTCAAAAGCATTTCCAAATTTTCCTCTGGAATTCTATTGCAAATTATAAATCATTTCTTATTCAATAATCAATGATAATAATTTAGATATTATCACTTCCTAACATCCAAGCAACCATATACTACTATAATAATTTACGGAAAAATTATTCCTTTTATATACAAAAATAATTTGGGTAAAATTATTTCATTTACTTGATTTTAAAACAATACTGTGTTGATTTATCTTGTTTAAGAGTTTAGAAGCCCCTATCGATACAGTTGGCCAAACTGCACCGACCAGAATCTATAAACAATCAACTGATAAGTCAACACAATACAAAATAATTTTATATTCACTAACAAATACATGCTCATATCTATTATTACACTCAAACTCATTCTAGAGTACTACCGACTCTATCTCTAGTGAGTAATCCCCACAAGAGCCAAGGTTGTCGCTTAACCAAATGCTCTGATACCACTCTGTAATGGTCCAGGCTTTTCAACCATCGACAGCGGCCACTCTCGGATGGTAGGCTTTTCAACCGTCCCAGCCCCGTCGTGGCATACAATGGTACCCTGCCCTTACTTTTACGGCCATCCTTTCGACTTCTTCACCTACCTGGTTAACCAACCCCTCCCCAGTGACATGTAGGGGTAAGAGTCTCACGTTTGCCACCAAACGCGAAGAGAGAACCCCCTATCACGTTGTATTAAGCAAGGTCAGTCATGGGACTGGTGTGAGATCTTAAAAACAATTATTTTCACAAAGAAAATAAAAAGAAATCCGCTATGCTTTTGGAAAATGAAACTACCATAAGGCCTCCCCGCATACACATAATGCAAGCGCACAATTGGAGGAGATTTCTCCTTATGATAGCCTACACAAAATCCTTTTTAATAATATCATTATTAGTGCATAGTGCAGAAACCTTTCGAAAGTATAATTTAATCTTAGCTAGCATAGGTACCATTATAGTATGCCTGTTATAGCTGCCATTTAAGAATGGCAGGTTATACAATTGTAATCGTAAAGGGCGCATATTGGTGATTGGATTTCCGACAAATGGTCGGGTTAAGGAACTTCCTATGCCATATGGGTACGCCTCTGAAGGGACACCCTGAGAACTTAACCAGCTCTCATCCAACACAAGGCCGGGTTACCTCTGTAACTAGGTAACTACTACACGAGTATGTCATCCCCCGGTCGTAACCGACCTTTATCCGAGGATCCTCAACACCAACAACCAGAAAATAATAAATTTGCAGCATTCACATAGGTTAAATATCTGGGCTCCACAGAGGGAAATGACATACCCTCAGAGGGCGCTACGCCCAAATAACCTTGCCGCATCTTTCCTGTTTTGACCATTCCGGGTTGTGAGGTCCGACAAGGTCTCGTCCATAAAGCTACGCTTTTCACAAAAGCCATTCTTCGATCAACAAATGATCAGCAGCACTTCGTATGCCACATTATCAATTTGGGAATATATCACTAGTAACCATCAACTACAAAACCTCTGAGCTCGTACGTCTCAGAGAAGGGTGTTAAGCTAAGAGAATAAATTCTCCGCCACCAATAGAAATGTATTTGATAGAAACCAGCTTTACATCTCAAAGTGTAACGTCACACATATATCCATACAAGTTCGTTCCGGGATCGAACAGAACCGAAGGCACTTTAAAGAAGCCCTTGCAAATCTGGATATTCACTAATCGTGTCCGGAATTTCCATCATAAAAGGTGATAAAATCTCTATACCAGAGCAACCCGGTGTAGAGACATGCGGCAGGTAAACCTTTAACTTTCTAAAATGCCCGATCTTCAACACCATCTTCAAATGCAATCCCATTTCGTCGTATCATTATTTGGAATGAGTTTTATGACATAAAGTACTCTCCCGGCTAATACGAATAACGAGCGCTTACTTTAAAAACAAGTGTTACATTCGTATTTACAACAATTTCCACTTTGATATTTTAAACAAAAGATTCATCACAAAGATTCGATGTGGTTTCCGAATATCCATTTGGAATTCGACCCTCGGTCGCATCGAAATTCAAATGCCATTAAAAGGCCAATATTGTAATCTGTTATTTAATTATCAATCAACATTCACAACAATCACCAAGATTTAGATAATTTCCGCCCTCAATTATTTATTTTCAAACACAAGATATAATTTTAACACTTCAACACTTTGAAAACAAATTTCAAATCACTTTTCACATTTCAATCCTTTGAAAATAAATTTCAAATTACTTCCCTCACGTGGAATAAATTTCCAAATATTTATTTAATTCCACTGAAAATTTGCCGAGTTCAAATACTTTTAAAAATAATTTAAAATACTCATCCAAAATATACTTGGAAACATTTAAAATAACTATTTTAAAACACTTGCTTAAATATTAGTTATGAAAATATCATACTGATATCTCATATAAAAATTCACGTCCAAACTAATTTTAAAATATAATTAGTAGATAGGATATAATTATTTACATATCCTTTTCTAAAACAAATATCAATTAAAACTTTAAATAATCACCTCTATAATAAATTAAAATAAATATTTACTTTAAATATTTTCGAAATAACCAAAACAAATAATTTCTCCAAAATATTCTTTCCTAAAAAACCATCTTTACAACTTCAATTTATATTTATAAATTATACTGAAAACATACTCGATTTTCCAGGGAAAGTACACCTTCCATTCTAAAATGGTTCATTCAAATCAATTTATAAATATTTTTGGTTTTATTTAAAATTTACATTCCAAATCCATAAATTCCTTTCCACACTTTTAAAAATAAAATAATATTTATTTTTAAAACAAATTTCCCTTTCTTTTATAAAATTCCCATTATGAATTTAAATTTTCAAATATCCACCGATATACGATTTTCAAATTGATTCTAAATATCCACTTTCAACACCAAATCAATTTTCATATTGATTTTCCAAATATATTTTTTTAGCAAATGCTAGCGGGGTTAACAGGGCCCCTACCTGATTTTATTGCAAATAACAATAAAATACAATACTTGCCCAAAGGAAAACAAGCATGAAAAAAGGAAGAAAGAAAACACACCGGGATAAACAAGAGAAAAAACAAACACACAAGGCAATACATCACAAGATACCACCCCAAAAACACCAACTATCTCCAAGCATCCTTGAAAAACGAAGGAAAAGTGGGTTGCATCTTCAAAGCTTTATAAATTTCATTCTTCAAAACCTTCCATAACACCTGCCCATCTCTCCTCTTCTTTTAAAAAAAATCATGTTTCTTTCACACCACACTACTGACATATACTTCTTCAAGCAGATGGTTAGGCATCTCGCTTTCAATGTTCGCCACCTTGTTGCTTTGTATATCATGTCAAAATCCAAAGTTGTAAGACCAACCAACATTCTACTTCCAGCAACAAGCATCATGTTGTCATATAACATCATTGTGAAGGGACATTGCAAAAACAAATGGTGCACAGTCTCTGGTTCATTTGCATAGAAGACACAAGACAACCCAGCATCATATCCCATCTCCATCAACTTGCTTCTAGTTAGCAAAGCATTTTGAAGAACCTTCCAAAACATCAGATTATCCCCTGGAGTTGAATCAGAGGTCCAAATTACCTTGCTCCACTTGAAGGCTTGATCACCGGGGTTGTGCAGATGCTTATACACAAGCTTGACTGAGTGAGGCTTATCATTCCAAAGCACAACATCAACATCAACAAGAGGGTAGCTATTACTTTGTATATCATTCCAAACAGACCTTATGTATTGATTATACGAAAATGGCAGCTGCAGATAACCATGGGTAATTAAATCCACAGCTTTGGCATCAATAGGAATACCAGATTGTTGCAGCTGTTGATAGGTGAGCAAAGTATGCAAAACCACCCCTTTGGCAACCCATGGATCATACCAAAATTTAACAGCAGATGAGTTTGCCAACCTGTGAACAATTATGGGAAGCAAGCAAGTACGCAAACCCAGGAGCTTTCTCCATGACCAGCTGCAAATTTGAGGTATGGGAACTGTCCAGAAACTTGCCCTACCAATTCTATTTGCCCAGACCCACTTAACCCACCCAGAATTTTCCTTGACAAGAATGGAATTAAGATGTGTACTGAACGCTGCTATATTCCAGTTGACAATGTTAATAACCCCCAGCCCTCCAGCATTCAAATTCTTCTCAAAAAGACTGAAAGAACAAGGAAGTGGCTTCCTGTTGTTGATGGAACCAGTCCAAAAAAATCTGAGCATTGCATTTCTGACCTGATGCAAAAGTTTAGCAGGCAAGACAAAAGCTTTAGACCAATAAACTGTCATTGAAAAGGCAACTGATTTGATGAGTACAAGCCTTCCTTCCTGGGTTAAGTATCTGTTAGACCACCTGTCAAGAATGGCAACCATCTTGGTGTATAGGGGGAGGCAATCAGCATATCTCAGTCTAGAGGTCAAGAGGGGGAGGCCGAGATATGTCATATTTGTAACCATACTTTATAGACCAGTGAGATGAATTAGGCCATTGGAAATACTGGTGGAGACCCCCGCAATTGCTATACTTGATTTTGAACAGTTTAGTTGCAAACCAGGCATCTTATAAAAATCAGTCAACGTACTAATAACACACTGTAACGAGGGGAGGTGAGGCTTAGTAAAAATCATTATGTCGTCAGCAAACATGAGAGTATTAACATTAGTTAGTTTTCACTTGGGATGGTACTTGATTTGCCCAGCAACATACTTGGATAACATATTTCTAGCGAGCACTTCCATCACAAGAAGGAATAAGTAAGAAGAGATCGGATCTCCCTGCCTTATACCCTGCCTACTCTTGAAATAACCAGCAGGTCGTCCATTAATAACAATGGAGAACGTAGCAGTTGAAATACATTCGTAAACCCATCCAACAAAAGGCTTTGGGAAGTTCATTAAGGCCATTATGCTCACAATGGTGGACCAGTGTATGGAATCATACGCTTTCGTGATGTCAAGCTTTAGCATAGCAGATGGTGGAGTATTAGTTCTCGAGTACCCACAAAGAAGTTCTTGCGCCAGCAGTATGTTGTCAAAAATACTTCTGTTGGGAAGGAAAGCAACCTGATTTGTGAAATGATTTGAGGGAGGACTTTCATTAGCCTTGAGGCAATAAGCTTCGATATACACTTATACACAACATTACAGCATGAGATTGGTCTAAAGGAAGTGACAGTGCTAGGATCAAAACATTTAGGGATCAGAATAATATTAGTTGAGTTGACTTCAGCTAGCAGTGTGCATTTATTAAAAAAATTGTGCACCGCCCTGCAGAAATCCAACTGAACTATGTCCCAGCAATTAACGAAGAAGAGAACATTGAATCCATTAGGCCCACCACACGAATTTCTATTCATAGCAAAGAGAGTATGTTTTATTTCCTCATCGGTAACTTGATTAACAAGCATGGCAGCTTGCATACTGGACAAAGATGGAAGGGGGATGTTGTTCAACATGTCAAGTTCAGGACTAAACTCAGAGGTGTTACCAAGCAAGTCTTCAAAAAAGTGAACAAAAGCGGCATCAATTAGGTCAGGAGAAGATACAGCAGTACCATCATGGGTAATAATTGTGTGAATGTTTTCTTTAGCTTGTTTGATTTTGATCGAGGAATGAAAAAACTCAGTGTTACGATCACCAAATTTATACCACTTACTATGAAACTGCTGTTGTTTCATTCCACTTTCAATATCAAGGGCTCTGTTGAGAAGATCACATAGCCTTCCTTCCTCTTCATCTGCCATTTGATCATGAGGGTTGTTCATCATAAATTCCTACGCTTCTGCATACTTTTTCTTCAAAATAGTTGTTTGCTTTGAACCATCACCATACTTCTCAGCAGCCCAAGCCCTCAAATGCTTTTTAACTTGTTTAAGCTTCCTGCAAAGAATAAACATAGGGTTACCATAACAATGCGAGGACCACGCTAAATCCACAATTGGTTTGAATTCAGAAGCACTAGTCCAATCATTAAAAAATTTGAAACTTCTTTTTTCGTTTTTCATTTTGGGACCATTAGCAAGAATCAATGGGGAGTGATCAGAGAGAATGGGGTGGGTAAGATTGACAGTGAGATTAGGCCAGACAGAATGCACTTTGAAGTTGCAGAAGGCATGATCAATAGTAGAGAATGTTCTGACTCCACTCCTACTTTTATCATTCCATGAGAATCTTGCTCCGTAAGAGTGTATCTTGATGAGGTCAGAGTCATTAATGGCAGTGTTAAATGGTAGGATATGCTTTGGAAACAATGGTTGGCCACCAAACTTGTCATCCAACTGAAGGCAGCTATTAAAGTCTCCTACAACCAGCCATGGATGTGATTCTTGCCTTAGATTTGGTAAGAAGTCAAAAAACTTTTGCCTAGAATAGCAGAGTTATCTGCATAAACAAACGTAAAGTAAAAAGAAGAATTGGATTGCTGGCAGATGATTTTGGAGTGAATGAATTGCCTAGAAGAAAGAACAGAGGAGATGGAATATACAGATGGATCAAAAAGGATGAATATCCTACCATAATCAGCATCAGCAAGGTTATGGAGAAAATTCCAAGAAGGATTGATGTAATTGGCAGCCCTAGTAGTTAAAGCTAGATTGAGTTTTGTTTCTAGGATAGCAAAAATTTTAAGATTATGATAATGGATAAGATTTTTGACTTGATCGAGTTTCAATTGCCTATGAGCACCCCTAATGTTCCAAACACCTATATTTTGTATCATCATTAAATAAAGTGATTGATGGATTATGTTCTTTCTGCTCCTGGTTGCAGGAGATTGGGAATCAGTGGATCCAGTCTTTGTTTTTGATAATTTCTTAGCTGCCACTCTTAAATTGCTATCTAAATTACCATGGCAATTATCTTCACACATTTGTTTTCCTTTATCATACCATCCTGGAATAATTGCATTGTTAACATAAGGAAAATGAGTTGATGTAGAAAAAATTGCAGAAGACGAATTTTTATTGAGTGGAATAGAAGAAGATGAAGAAGGAACAGATGAATGTGGCATAGATAGATTAGGAGCAGGAACTGATGAAATATCATGCATTGAACAGGCAAGTTCAAAAATGTTGTTTGCATAGTTATTGATGAAACTGATTTCAGAGGAAGGCATGATTTGATTGTTTATGTCTTTAATTTTCTCCATTTGAGCCTCACCAGAAATTGTTTTAAGGGAAGCTTCATGTTGGATGGTCTCAGCACTGGTGTGCACATGCACAGATGGGTCAGCATGTACAGGGAAGTTTACTTGTAATTCATCACTATCAGGAACTTGGATGCAACTACCAGTAAAAACCCTACTTTCTTCGAGTATTTCTCCCTCCTCAACACCTATAACTTAATCTATTGCATTTACCTCCCCTACCTGCACAACATAATTTGTTGCTCCTGCAATTTGTTCTTCAAGCACTTGGAAATAGTTGACCATACTTATATCACTATCACAAATAGGCAGAGATTTATGCTTATCATTTAATTCACTATCATTAGTACTACCCTCCCCATTTGGAGCAGTACACTTCATTATCTTTGCACTAACAATATCACTTTGCTTTTCACCAACTTCCACTTGACTGTTTTCCTTGTTCTTGTTTTTTTATAACTAACCTTTTTCCAAACCTGCTTTTGAAATCTATTTGTGCTCAGCGGCCCTTTCTTGCCTTTCACTGCCTCGCTTACATCATGAGTTTCATTTACTTCGTTATTAGTGACTTTAGCTTCAGACGCAGCAAATGAACAGTTACTGTCAGAATGACCAAATTCTTTACAATTAACACACAATTCTGGTTTCCATAAGTATTCAACTGAAACTTTATGATCAGTGCCATCCATCAACTTAACTAAAAAATTATCCACTAGCTCCTTGTCAGGTGTAACTTCAACTAAGCATTTAGCATACGTTATCCTTTCCAATCTCTCTGTTGACTGGTCCATGCACAGGAATTTCCCCACCCTCATTGCTAACCAATTAATACCATAATGTGACCAAGCATAAAGTGGAATATTAAATAACTTTATCCAAACAGGAACAGAGCAAATTGTCCCACAACTATTACCCACCGATACATCCCAAGGCTTAATTATAAACAATTTGTTTCTCATGATAATAGGATCTGATTCAGAAATCCTTAGCTTATCCTCAGCAGAAGAAAAACTGAAAAGGAAGATAAATCCATCAGACTTAACTTTGACTTCTCCCCTGAGCTTCCAAACTTTCTTCAGGTGATACACAACATTCACATAAGGAAGTGGTTTATCCAGGAAAAACCCAACAAGGTAGTCTTTCCACACAGCAGTACCAGCCTGAATTATATCACTTGTAGGCACAAGAACATCACCAGTGAACTGAAGAGGGATTTCCTGGGGAACATACGTTCCTGCATTACGAGGCTTCGATTTGAAAAGCGAGGACCAAGGCACCAAGTCAAGGGATGAAGATGGGGTTGATAGTGGAAAGGGACAGAGGGGAACAGGAGGAGACAAGCTAGATGGGCTATGAAAAGAGTTAACAAGAGGAGGAGGATCAGGCGACGGAGGAGGAAGAATGGAAGAGCGAGATGAGTCAGGGACTGATGCATGATGAGACAATGGTGAAGAGGGACTGATAGACGGCGGTACGGTTGAGGGAATAGGGAGGACAGGGGATGGAACAGTAGAAAGGACGGGAAGTATGGGGGAAGAAATGGTCCCCATGAATATTTCAACTCAACAAAATGTTTTAAACTTTGGGGCCAAGGAAACTATGTTTGCCCTGGCCTTCGGTTAGCCGGTTTTATAAGTGGCCGTGCACTATGTCTCATTATTGTGGCCGCTGGGATTCGAACCGGTGCCACTACAACTACATGTAGCAACTCCACTATGTCTTAACCACTGGACCACTAGAACTTGACCAAATCAATTTTCATATTGATTTTCCAATTTATTTCAAACTCCAAATTGATTTCCAAATTTATTTTTAAGGCACTAAATCAAATTCCCAAATTGATTTCCAAAATCATTTCAGACACCAAATTAAATCTCAAATATAATTTCTAAATTTATTTCCTTTTAAAATAAATTCCTTTATCTTTTCCAAACTATTTAAAATCCAAATTTTAAATAAATTCTTCAACTATTAAGCAATATTACTCAAAACCCATTTATTAAAATCCTTCCCCATATTTTTCGGATTTATTCAATAAGATTTCAAAAACAAAACTTTTTTTATTTAAATTTTCTTCTTTTAAATTCACCCAATTCTTTAAATAAATTTATTATAAATTTTCCACTTAAATTTCAAAAATCCAATTTTATTTATTTCTGGTATTCTACTATACCAAAAAATATTCGACTAAATTATAGCCTTCAACGGTTTCAATCATAAATATACACAGATTATAAATAATCAACACGCAATATTGTAACAAATTCAAATATTTAAAAAATCCAGTTGGATCCCTCCAACCTGTTTCCCTGCATCCACAGACGTTAGCACAGTAATTAAATACAAATTCCACTACGAGGTGGAATATCGTGGTATACGGGATTTTATATAATATCATCTGCTATTATGTGGCGCATAGGGTCTCATCCGCTATATAATGCGGGAAATCAATTACTCTAAATACATATATAATACCAATTCCACTTCGAGGTGGAATATCGCGGTATATGGGTTTAATATAATATCATCCGCTATTATACGGCGCATAGGGTCTAATCCAATACAACTGATAATAATTTATCATCCAAGCACACAATCAACCTCTTTAATTTAACTATTAAAATTAAATCGGAAAATTCGATTGAGTGAGAAGATCTCACCTTAGCTTTCGTTTTGCAATCCATCCAATTCCGACTTGTTTCTTCACAGTTTAGACCTTGTATAAATAATTTATACAATTTATTAATATTCGAATAAATCGAACAATTAAATTCCTATTGGATAATTTAATTAACCTATGATTTTATTTTAAACTATTACTTTTAATTTTAAACAGATTCCTTTTAACAATTTTATTTAATTTAAAAATTAAATTTAAGACTAAATTTACTTTAATAAAATTTTTTGGCAAGGCCAGCCGGTTTTATAGTGGACCGTCCACTTTTTATTATGAACGTAATAAAAACATGTAGTACAGGAGTAAGGTAGAGGCGCCTTAACTACTAAGAAAGAAGAAAATACAGCACAAGAGTGTGACAGACATGTCACAGCTACAATAAATAACTAACAAGACTTGGACTCCTCCAGAGAGGTAGTATCACCAACGTCATCATCCACCTAGGAAGAAACCAAAGAGACATTCCCAAGAAGACCAAAATAGGGGCGAAATAGGAGAGCAAGTGAAGGATCATAAATCGCAGCATCAGAAGAGTAAATAAAAGATCGATCCCAGGTAGTATCAGCGAGCATGACATAATTTAACTCAGTAGAGAACCATCCAAGTCAAGAACCAAGGAATCACCAGATGGTCTATAATAAAGGCAACGAAGGTCCAATAGATCATCGAAAACAAATCTAAAATTGGAATCATCCACGGGGTTGAATCGCAAATCAGAACGGGGATCAGCCCAATATCTCTCAGACTCAACCCAAAATACAGGCAATTGAGGCGGAGCAAGATCAGGTACAGCAATGGAGACCGCAGAAACATCACCAGGGACAATGGATACAGAAGGAGATGCAGGCTGTGCAATAGAAGACCGCAGACCTGGGACATATAAAGGAACTTCAGGAGGAGGAACAACCTGAGACACTTTGGGAACCCATTTCCTGAGCGGAGGCCGAGGCAGAGAGATCTTAGGCGCAGCAGCGGAAACGTCAGAATGCATACTGGCGAAAACTAAATGGCCAAAGGAGTGACAGGAGGAACAAATGTCCAGGACCCAACCGTAACGAACATGGACTTCCACCACATGGCTAACAGCTAGCTGAATAGGAATAATGGAAGGTAGATGCTTAAAAGGGGTAATCTCAATCAGAGCCTTTGCGTACACTGGCTTTTCACACGCAACTGTATTAGCATCAAAACATTTCAATTTACCAACGTTGCAAGAAAGCTAATTCAAACCAAGCAACGGTTAAAGAGAAGAAGGAATTTGAGAAAAATAAACCCAAACGGGGATTGATAAAAACTTGTTCACGTGCACTTGCTACCATTGGAGACCAGGGAGTAATAATAAATGGTTTCCCATCAAAAAAGGAAGGCTCAACCTCAAGAACACGACTGCGATCCACAGAGGATGAGAACAACAGGCAATACATGGAGTCAACTAGCTTAACACGAAGATCAACGCAAAGCCTCCAAGCCCTACGACAAACTGAAGACGCATCATGAAGGCAATGATTTAGGTCCAAAAAGAAACCGACCAAATATTCTGACCAATAGTCCATACCGGCTTGCATAACATTTGGAGGAGGGATCATCACTTCATTTTCCATAACGATATCAAATTCAACTGGTTCATAAACGCCCACGTTACGGGGCAGAGATGTAAAAAGTGAAGACCATGATTTGGGACCAGCTGGGGAAGGAGCAGCGGGACGATGGACGGGAAGCTCCTACACAAAGGGAACACCAACTGAGGCCGCAAGCATTGGATTGGGACCAGCTGGGGTTGATACCGCAAGAAATGAAACAACAGAACTCAAAACACTGAAATTGCAAACATCATTCTCAACAGCATTTGGACGAACATTAGATGTGCATCGAGCTAGATTCGAAATATCAGCAGCGGCAGAACGCAACTCACATCAAGACACACTAAAATCCACACCATTAGCACCAGAGTCAACGACATCATTCACAAGCGAAGGCGCAGGACCACCATCAGAACGACATTCATCACCAACCATAGAAATCAACAACTCAGGATGCGAGCAAGTGCACTCAACACCAGCTAGGACAGAATTCTTAACAGTGGGCAGAGGAGGAAACTCGGTGTCAGATAGCATGGGAGGCATTGTACACGAGGTCGCTGCTTGGAGAACCTTAAAAATCCTACCAGATCTAATTGATGAGGGCGAAAGGCTTGGAGCAACGAGGAGGAGGGAAAGAAGAGGAGAGCTAGGCATAGGATTATTTTCAAAATAAACTAGTAAATTTTAAAATTTATAGATGTATATTTATTTTTCCCTTTGAAACTACATATGTATAAATATACTTATAAAACAACCTATATAGATTCAAGATCTAATCTTTATATATAAACCTTCAACATTCAAAATTATTTTCAAAATCTTAAACATACATTTTCAGTCTATTATTTAAAATAAGCATGTGAATATATTTATATATTTTCTTACAACAAAACTTAGCTTACTGTAAATATTTTTTTTGCTACATATACATATTCATATATATAAATTAAGTTACGGGAAATACCTCAATTACGCAACGCCTCGATCGTCTGACCACAAAGTTGAATTGGCTGCTCGCAACACCTTCCAAATGACGCAACTGTGCACGAGACAAACGCACGTCGTTGCAGTGACTCGCACCGAGCTCGAGATCGTCGCCGTCGATGATTGCCTTCAGGGTCATGCTATCGCCGCCCCAACGCCCGAACGACGATCCTTCGCAACCCCTCCTCTACGAGCACGCGCGGCAGCCCCTTGCCACCGTGAATCGAGCTGTTCGATTCGACTCTGGCTCCGATGCGCGACAATGACCCTCCTCGATTCAAAGCTCAAAATTTTGAACTCCTATCGAGGCATGCCGCTAGGCATTTGTAATGTTAAACTCCTATTCCGAGCGCAATGGAAAAGGTTTTGAGTAAAAATTTAATCGTATGGAGAAGATAGCTTTTTGGACCAGTTAAATTATTGAATTTTCAATTTAAATTTCAGCACGTTTGCTTGTCGTACGGCCAAATGATCACTCCAAACAATACGAAAATTGAAATCCGATAATAACACAATATTACAGATCCAATGGAACTGGTTTCGTCAAATTCCGAGACTCTTCCTCAGAAGGCTATTTTTAAAAATCGATTTAAACAATATAAATTTCAATACTGAACAAAACAGTTTCAAATTCAATTCTGAAGCTTCTATTATCTTCTGTATTATCAATATAGATTTTTCAAGACTTCAAATTATTTTTAACAAGCTCAAAACTAAAGATTAAATATTTTACCCATCTTCAATAAATAAAATTCAATAATTAAATTTCCAAATTCACTGTTATAATTGGAATTCAAGTTAAAAAATAACTTCCAAATATTTAAAGTCAATTAAATATTTCAATTTCAAATGTTTAAATTTCTGGATCATCACAGAGGTCACTGCCTCCACCCTGCTTAAACCATTAGTGGAACCATCTTAACCTACATATATAGGGCTTAAAGGATTTAGCCCTACCAAACATATCCCGTTCCAAATTCTATCCAATCTCATTTGGATAATGGCTGTTTTTGAACAAGGATCCTCTAAAGTTCGAATGAATAGGCCACCCTACCAAATTATGAGTGATCCTCGGCTTCATGAAGAACCAGTATTAAGATTTGTAGCACTACACAAAGGATAAGAAGAAACAAGTAGCTCCTTATAATCCAAAGCAATAGAATTTGGATACATTCCATATAGGCTCGACCCTAATCTTTGCCCTAGGAAAGAAATACAAATGGGATAGCACCTTTATAAAAATGAGAGGAAATCCAACTCAAAGCTAAGGGAACTATCTTCAAAAAGAAGATAGAAAGAGATTTTGATTGGTTACTAGAAAGTTGAGGAGTGTGCTTAATTGATCTCACGAGACGAATGAAGCAAAAAAGCTCACTAAAAAGAAAAATGGTCACTAAAGATGAGGAGACCATTACAAGCAATAAAAGATTTTAACGACAATTAAGGGGATCATTCTCTAAAATATCATAGCTTTCTAAGAATTACTCTCTTACCACTTCCTATAAAAATATCTACCTCTTAACCAAAGACAAGCTCAATTATTGGCCTTCACAAGAAAAGCAACCAAAGAATGAGAGACATCTTGGAGGAATATATTGTCATTATCATCATTCTAATGAATCAATGTAGAAGTTTGGAAGGGATGATTAATAATCTCCTAATACATGGAAAGCGTGAAGAGATTGTAAAGAGACATTGAAATTGATAATAAAGAAAAATTTCCTAAGGATGTCTGCCGAATCAATCATAAGAAGGGCTAAGGCTCCCTAAAATAAAGAAGTAAGCCTTTGGTACCACCAGAAATGGCCCGACCAAAGAAGTTGCAAGCCTTCAGTACCGCCTATAAGGACTGACTGAAGCGCCTCATAGAGGAAGAATGGAGTAAGCCTTTGGTACCTAGTCAAAGCACCAAAAAAACCTTCTATACCGCCTATAAGGCCTGACTGAAGCGCCTCCTAAAGGGAGGATGGAATAAGCCTTTAGTACCTAGCCAAAGTGCAGAACCAGCCTTTAGTACTGTCTAACTCAATCCAAAAGAAAGATCGAGGCTAACTTCTAGAGGAAGATCAATCACATTCAAATCTAATTTAATTCGAAAGAAGGATTGATGTTGTCTTCTAAAGGAAGGTCTGTCAACAATGAACCATTTGGTGCTCTAAAGGAAAAGCAATCTTCTATAGGAAGATCGGTAAAATAAAAGCTATTATGCTTCAAAGTAAAGATAGGGCAATTTTCAGTTGCTATATTGATTTTATAGTCTTCTATTCCTATTATTGTCAGATAATTTTCAGGTCCTCTATGTAAGTGATATTATTACCATATGGTATTCTGGTTCTCTATTCAGATTATTACTACCAGATGGTTTCTTGGTCTTCTATTATTGCCAGATAATTCTTTGGTCTTCTATTCAGTTTATTGCCAGATGGTTTTCTGGTCTTCTGCCTAGATTATTGCCAGATGACTTTCTGGTCTTCCATTTAGATTATTACCGGATGGTTTTCTAGTCTTCTACTCAGATTTTTATTGGACGGTTTTCTGATCTTGTATTATTTCCAGATGGACTGATCTTCTATTATTGTCAAATGGATATTTTGGTCTTCTATTTATATTATTGTCAGAATGATTTTTTGGTCTTCTATTTAAGGGACATTATTTTGCTAGATAGTTCTCTAGTCTTCCATTCATCATTCTGTAATGGACCATGTCAAAGTTGAAGAGTATCTGTGCCTGAAAGTAGGATATGAATGGTCAAACAATTTCAAAGACAAACAAGTGTTCAGATCAAGGCTACATATCATGTTATTGGAAAGCAAGTTATATGCCTAGTTCAGCAAACTCAATTGAAAAAGTACATACAGTATATTCGAGTTTACATTCATTCAAGTACAAAATTATATATAATTTAATGTATTATATAGAAAAGCTGCAAGAATAAAAGATTGGACAACAAGACAATCTAATTAAAAAGACTACAAGCTACAAGTCAAAGCTTTGAGACAACTTCCTTAAATGAAATGACCTGTATTTTTGGGTCATCGAATTTGAATACTTAATTAATTTAAGTATTTGGATTTAAATTAAATTAAGTTACAAAATATATATGTTTCAAATTATTGTTTGATTTTCTAGTGATGTATTTTTAATTCAATTTATAGGATTTTTCAATAATTTCTTATTCGAAAATATTAATATTTTCGTTTGGCGTATTTTTCATCAAATATCGACACTTTTGAAACTTTACAAAATAAGATAACCTATCTATTTTATTATTGTTTCATAATTGTGTCACATTATTGTGCATGACCATATTTTTATTTCTTTTGCGGCTCATACGCGGACGTGATATTGTATGATATGGTACTACAAAAACTAACTTTTTAAAGCAAATCCTTAGCACATATCTTTTCATACATCTTTCATTGTCATGCGCTGCTTTTGGTTGCCTAGTGTTTAGTATTTGTCCTTTGTTATGTTTTCCTCAGCTATAAAGAACTATTTGCATTATATATATGCACATACAAGACACACAAAGGGGGAGGGCCAGATTTCATTATTCTTCTTTGCATAAATTCATATCAACATGCATGAAAATAAAATATACACATTTCATTAACTTTTCCTCTAAAAAATTGAACACAGCAACCATTTTCAATTTCATCATTTTGTTTACCAAATTAAAAGGAGGGGGTATATGCTATAGCTATAATTATTTAATTTAAAATGGATGTATTTAATTTTTTTTCTAAATACATTAAAATTTGTTTATATATATTCCATATATATCCAGCTATAAATTTTAATGTGTAATCAATTATTTCATATAATATTCTTAGCAATGTGTTATACTGATGTTCCATTTTATTATATTTTGTTTTTTCTTGAAGTTAACTACCTTACTGGCAACTTATAAAGGGTAAATTAACTTAAATGGGTTTTATTGTACAAATTTATTTCATCATCATATAGTTCAAATCTGTTTAAGTATACATTATTTTCTTCCTGTATTTGTTTTTTAGGTTTTTTGTAGTATTCATCACATAATAAATTTATCATTCTATATGTGAGTTGTATGTATGTTTTATTTTCAATTAGGTAAAAGGTATTTTCTAAGTTTTTTATATTTTGTCTTTATCTAGTTTAGGTTCATCTGTTAAGTCTAAAATTTCTTTGAACAGTTTTCTCTAAAAAGTTTTGCTATATTATACTGTTGGTTATTGTTTAGACTTGTTTGTTTAAGTATAATTGAAAGTTTTATCATGAATTTCTGTTCTAAATAATTTGTAAAGATTCTATATTTTTTATTTTTGAAAAACAATTCATTTTAGTTTTTCCAATCATTCTCTTCTATTGTTTTATATCCTGTTTTGTTTTTTGTGTTTATAAATTTTTTACATCCTTTATGTGTTATCCCAACTTTTGGCAAAGTTAAGATATCCAAAATTTGCTAAGAATCAATGATTATTATTCTTGAGTATCAATTATGTACTGCAGGATAACCATGGATATCGATGAATTTTGTCCGAGTCCAGATTAAGCTACAATTGATAGGACATGACCAGAAAGTTCATAGAAGTCCGCACCTCAAATTTCAAATCAGTCCGAGTTCGTATACTCAAGGTATGATGGATTCAGTTTAAGGGAGATGAACCTTACTCGGCTCGAATCCATAGGATACGCCGTTGTTCGAATCGATGGACTTCGCATCAGGTTCGTATCCAACAGTTCGAACCCATCCACTTCGAATCCATCGGTGCAACCCCTGTTCGAACCCAGTTGACTCGACTCCATCAAGCAAGCCCCCAGGTAGCCATGCTTCGAATCCATCCACGCGTACTTAAAGCTCGAATCCATTGGAGCATTCCCACCTTCGAGTCCATCAAGGAAGAGTCCTTCGAATCCATGCAGTTGAGGAAGCTCCAACCCCATTCCCTTCCTGTCTTCGAATCCTCATGTTGAGGCAACTTCGAATCGATCCACAATAGCCTATTTTGATCGATTCGAATAAGTACCGGCTTCATCGATTCGAAATGAACCTTTGAATCCAACATCTCGAATCCATCAAGTAAACGCGGCTAAAACCTCGGAATCGACCCATTCAACTTGGAGCAATAAGTGGGTCGACTCGAAGGACGCGTGCCACCTCATCACAAAACCACGTGCGTTGATGGATTCGAAGGGAGTGGGTTCTAAGGGATCGATTCGACCCAAATAGCCAAACGAAAATCCCCACTTCGAATCGATCATATCTCTCAATCCCTTGATCCAAATGCCATGAAAGTTTTACAGGAGCTTGCCTACATGTTGAAGAATGTTCACACCAAATTTCACCTCGATTGGATGCATCCTTGATCGATTCGAACCTTACTTCGAATCGATCTTAATGTGGGCCCAATCTCCAGAATTCGGTCATATGGGCCCCCTCACGTGCTAGAAGCGGTCAACCGGATTTTTAGGAGAAATATCAGCCTCCTACACCTATAAATAGAGCCCCTGGTCATTCAGAAAGGGGTCGGAGAATTGAGAGAGAACAAGCACACCCGGACGCTGCCAGAATCATTCCATATCATCATTTCTACCACTGATTTCGAATTCGGACTTTGTAACTGCTGTAATCACTTGTAACCAGCAAGGATAATCAATAAAAAGGATAAAACTTTGAAGTGGACGTAGGCCGGAGATAGCCGAACCACTATAAATCGTGTGTTCTTGTTCATAGTTTCTGTTTTGCTGCGTGTTGCTTGCTTAGATTTGTGATTTGTGTTTGAATATTGCTGATTTATATTCATACACTGATGCTTTCACAATACTTGGGGTTTGTGACCAATTTTGGCGCAAATACTTTGGTGCTTTCACTGAGAGGAACCAGCACCGCTACATCAGATTCATAATTTAGATTTAAGAGTTTGAAGAATTTCGATTCAGAGACAATGACTTGACAAACAAGACAAAGAGTTGATCGAAGCCAACAAGGAGGAAGCCAAGAAGCATCCTCAGGAGCAGGAGAAGGACAAGCTTCCGTCTACATCACTAGAGACGAGATGGAGGCTATGGCTAATTCATTGCGCGAAAGCATGATGAAGACCCAACAAGAGATGCTGCAGAATTTCCTTGAACAGATGAGGGCGGCGAATATACAAAACCTTGGACCAACTACAACAACTACAAGTGTGGGACAAGGAATCAGGATTACAGAAGCTAACGAAGGACAGGTTCAAGACCAGAACGCAGGAACTGAAGGTGACCGACAAGGACTTGGGGGCAGACCCTCAGGGTCCGATACTGGAAGGCCAATAGACGGAGCTCAACAAGCTGGAGCCAATGCTTATGCTAACGAGCCACCAGAAGAATACGTACCAGAATTCCCTTCAAGGCTCAGGGGGCAGGATAGGAACTTGACAAGGGACCAACCCCTAGACGGAGACGAGAGAATGATTGGCCTAATGCGACGAATCATGAGAGGAGGATTGCCTAGTGGAGGGCTGGAAGAAGTCAGTCGGAGCCCTTTCACTCCGAACATCTGAAACGCAAGGAACCCTCCAAAATTCAAACTACCAACGCTAGAACCTTATGACGGGAGGTCAGACCCGACCATGCATATTACCAGATATATTAGGCACATGGAAGTGCTGGGGGCATCCGAGGAAGTGATGGCACGATGCTTCCCTCTATATTTGTCAGATTTGGCTGCGCTTTGGTTCAGGCAACTAGAGACTGGATCAATCAGAACATGGAGCGAGCTTGTAGACTACTTCATGAGACAGTTTAGGGTCCATGTGACGCGACCCAAGAGCGTGATGACTTTAGCTTCGATCAAGCAAAGGGCCGGAGAGTCCATAAAAGATTTTTTACTAAGATTCAATGTAACAGTGACTTCTGTAGATCGCCCAGATCCATCGATGATTTTGATGGCGGCGGTGGCAGGAGTCGCAGAAGGCACCAAATTTAAAGATTCTCTGACTAAAGATCCACCTCAAGATCTTGGAGAGTTCTTTCATAAAGCTGAAAAGTTCATCCGATTAGAAGAATCACGAGCCGAGAGGCTGGAAACAAATGTTGCGCAGAGCGAAGGATCCTCCAAAGAGCAGTCCGGAGCGGACAAGGGAAAAAGGAAACAGGATGACAGGCATGATGGTCCTGATAAACGGAAGAAATTCTGAGAACCAAGATTTAGGCAGTACACAGATCTGACTGCAGGCTTAGAAAGAATTTACACTGAAACTCGGGGGCAACTCCCCTATCGAAAGCTACCTATAAGGGATCCCACTGAGCGGGAGCGCAGGACTGGAAAATACTGCCTATTCCATGAGCTGGATGGGCACACCACAGATGAATGCCACCACCTAAAGGATGAGGTGGAAGAACATGCCAGGGGTGGTAGATTGCCGCAATTTGTCAGAGAAAGGACAGCGGTGGTAAGGCCTGAACAACTACCGCCTCCACCTAACAGGAACGATCCTGGATCGGGATCACGACTCGTCATCCACTGATTGAAGATGGCAAGGGCCAAGTCCAGGATTTGGACTTTGGTCGAATAATTTTATTTAGATTTGTTTTCAGAATAAACGGTTGCTCCACTTACACATGTACGGGAACCGGAGAGATCCCTAGGCATGCTCTGAGATGGAGATAAACCGATATGCCCGGAGAGGCAATGTTTAGGTTTTTCTGATGTTTGAGATTGAACATCTAGAACTCGAATTTTAAAAAATAAATTAGAATCTCTTGCAATAAACCTTTTGACCAGAGAGTCAGAATATGAACATTAAATACCAATATAAAAATGATCGCTTTATGACCCTACCCGGAGAGACGGGGTCCGGAGTGCAAGAAGTGAGTTGCTTCGCCGGAGAGCGACAGGATCAACTCACTTAAGCGCTGTTTCGCCTTCACCAGAGAGTGACAGGATGGGATCCAACAAGAGCCCGGAGAGGCTATGATCGGTCTCGAACGACCATGTCATCGCTTAATGTTCAGATACACTGAACCGGAGTGCAAGAAGTGAGTTGCTTCGTCGGAGAGCGACAGGATCAACTCACTTAAGCGTTGTTTCCCCTTCACTGGAGAGTGACAGGATGGGATCCAGCAAGAGCCCAGAGAGGCTATGATCGGTCTAGAACGACCATGACATCGCTATACGTCCTAACCAGGACCAGAGTGCAAGGGATAGAAGGCAACGCCAGAGTGCAATAGGATCTTTCTATTCAATCACTAAGTCTAGAATGGACTTAGTAAGAGTTCAAAGTAGCCATTAATAGTCCGGAGAGATTACGGAACCTCATTCTCAACTTCTACAGAAAGCATGAATGCTGATTCGGCTTCGAACAGCCATAAACTTGATTGATAATACTGCAGATATGAATGAAACGTGAATTTAGTACATTCGATTTAAGACCGTTCAAAACATACCTTTTACCAAAAGGCACGTTTTGGGGGGCAAAGTGTTATCCCAACTTTTGGCAAAGTTAAGATATCCAAAATTTGCTAAGAATCAATGATTATTATTCTTGAGTATCAATTATGTACTGCAGGATAACCATGGATATCGATGAATTTTGTCCGAGTCCAGATTAAGCTACAATTGATAGGACATGACCAGAAAGTTCATAGAAGTCCGCACCTCAAATTTCAAATCAGTCCGAGTTCGTATACTCAAGGTATGATGGATTCAGTTTAAGGGAGATGAACCTTGCTCGGCTCGAATCCATAGGATACGCCGTTGTTCGAATCGATGGACTTCGCATCAGGTTCGTATCCAACAGTTCGAACCCATCCACTTCGAATCCATCGGTGCAACCCCTGTTCGAACCCAGTTGACTCGACTCCATCAAGCAAGCCCCCGGTAGCCATGCTTCGAATCCATCCACGCGTACTTAAAGCTCGAATCGATTGGAGCATTCCCACCTTCGAGTCCATTAAGGAATAGTCCTTCGAATCCATGCAGTTGAGGAAGCTCCAACCTCATTCCCTTCCTATCTTCGAATCCCCATGTTAAGGCAACTTCGAATCGATCCACAGTAGCCTATTTTGATCGATTCGAATAAGTACCGGCTTCATCGATTCGAAACGAACCTTCGAATCCAACATCTCGAATCCATCAAGTAAACGCGGCTAAAACCTCGGAATCGACCCATTCAACTCGGAGCAATAAGTGGGTCGACTCGAAGGACGTGCGTCACCTCATCACAAAACCACATGCGCTGATGGATTCGAAGGGAGTGGGTTCGAAGGGATCGATTCGACCCAAATAGCCAAACGAAAATCCCCACTTCGAATCGATCATATCTCTCAATCCCTTGATCCAAATGCCATGAAATTTTTACAGGAGCTTGCCTACATGTTGAAGAATGTTCACACCAAATTTCACCTTGATTGGATGCATCCTTGATCGATTCGAACCTTACTGAATCGATCTCAATGTGGGCCCAATCTCCAGAATTCGGTCGTTTGGGCCCCCTCACGTGCTAGAAGCGGTCAACCGGATTTTTAGGAGAAATATCATCCTCCTACACCTATAAATAGAGCCCCTGGTCATTCAGAAAAGGGGTCGGAGAATTGAGAGAGAACAAGCACACTCGGACGCTGCCAGAATCATTCCATATCATCATTTCTACCACTGATTTCAAATTCGGACTTTGTAACTGCTGTAATCACTTGTAACCAGCAAGGATAATCAATAAAAAGGATAAAACCTTGAAGTGGACGTAGGCCGGAGAGAGCCGAACCACTATAAATCGTGTGTTCTTGTTCATAATTTCTGTTTTGCTGCGTGTTGCTTGCTTAGATTTGTGATTTGTGTTTGAATATTGCTGATTTATATTCATACACTGGTGCTTTCACAATACTTGGGGTTTGTGATCAATTTTGGTGCAAACACTATGGAATTCCTTTTCTAATCTAGGTGTTATAATAATATTTCCAGGTTCTTTAAATATGTTGAAATTGTTGAATATTTTTATAAAATTTGTTTCACAATCAAAAACATTGATTAGGTATGTAGTATATTTTTATTTGAAAATATTTATTAGTTCATGTTTTTGGTTATCCGTGATGTTATCATTATTTTTCATAATTTTTATTATGTTTATCATGAATTTTTCTTTTAAATATTTTTGCATGTTTCCATTTTAAACTTAATCTTTCTTGATAAATTTTTTTGTGAAAGTTCGAGCATAAATCAAAGATACTTGGTGAATTTTGACAAAGATAGAAATTCCCTTTACTATCTTCTTCCTCATCTCTTGCTCTTGCAATGTTTGGTTTTGAAATTATATAAGAAACTTAGTTATGGAATTTTCCTCACCTTGTTACTTAGGATCTACTATTTTCCCTAATGGCCTCATGCCTAAGCAGTACTTTTTCAATCTTTAACGAGCTTACATCTTTTGGATTAATCCATAATTTTAATTTCTTTTAGTGAACTCAGAACATGGGCACAACATCATCATATTAGCATCATACTTAAGAAGATAAGTAAAAAAAGAATTACATACCTATGTCTCTTTACTTTTCTCTTGAGTTATGTCAGAAAATGGTTTAGCTCTGCATTCCAGTCTGATTAATTTCTTAGACAGGTTGTTTGTTACTTGGTTTGTCTCCATTCCAGTCTTGGTATTCCAAATCAAATCTTTGTGCCTTTATTTTTATGATTTGTCTTGCTGGGTAAATTAGTTTGGTTCCTAAATGAGGAGGTTTGAGGATATTTCTAAACAAAGTTCTGTTCGTAATATTTCCGTAAAATAATCTATTATTGATGAAAGAGGTTTAGGAAGTTCAGTCATTGTCCATTCTACTATGTATAATTTTTCAATTAATCCATAATTGAGGAGGGTAATTGGATCTAGGATTATGTCTTCATGGACAATATATCGATATTGAGGCAGGTTTATTTGTAGAAGAGGTGTAGAGGTTATGACATTGCATCTAAAGTCTAGAGCAAAATCTTTGCAGTCATCATATTTCTTTGCGCAAGGAATTATTTTGTTTTCGATCATCTTCCAAGTTATCTTTAATCCTTGGATACTAATTAGAACTTTTCTAAAGAAATTCATATATATTTTTATGGTTTGATGAGTTTGTATTTTTTGAGATAAGTAAGTATTTGAGTTTTTTGTCACAGGAATCAACAAAAGACACAGTGTTTCGTTTGTAGTAAGAGGCAAAACTGCCTTTGTCTGTGGAATCTGGCCTAATTGGACCATTTTTCCTTTATTTTCAGCCATAACCTTTTGTTTACACGATGTTAAAGGTCTAAGGCTAATTTCATTTGTAGTTATTTAATCTTTGACGAATTTTCCTACGGATATGTCCAGGATTTGTTTAACACTTTCAGAAATAACATAATTATTTCCAAATTGTTTTTCCATAGCTTTTGTAGCCATTTCCCAATTTGCGTATCCTTTGTATTTTGAAATCCCATACCATGGGTCCTTTTCAATTTCTTCTATCTTAGGAATGAGTTCTTCCCATGTCGAATATATCCCAGCACTCATTTCGTTGAACAAACAGTAATGATTATATTTTTGTTTTGTACCGATTTTGTTTTAGAATTCATTAACCAAACTATACAAGATACTAAGCTTTTGTTTGTTGCCTTTCAGATCGGTAGCTAAATTCCAAATATTTTCTAGCAATATCTGCTTGATCTTCTGTTATGATAGCTGATGTCTTGAATCTATTTTGTCTATATAATTTGAGGAATTTTTGTTATCTTGGCTAGATGATGCCATATCTGTGTTATCCTCTCTGTACATCTAATTATATTCTGTCAATTCTTGTTCTAGGAACATTCTAGAAAGTTTACGTGGTAAGAAATTTGTCTTTCCCTTTATATGTTCCCAGTTTATTTTTGTACCGCAATTGAAAATTACACTTTTGAATTTTAACCATCTATTATTCAGAATTCATTTTTCCTTTTTGTTTTCTGAATATTTTACTGCAGCTTCACAGTCTAGTCTAATAGTTATTTCTTTGTATGAAATAATGAATAATTTGAATGCCTCTTGGACATAAATTATTACAAGTATTTCATAGTCTAGGGATGTTAAATATCCTTTTTCTTTGTGGACACCTGAAGCATATCTACAAAAAAATTATGTAGATTTTGTTTCATATTTGTCTGGTTTATTTATTAATATCCCTCCCCATCCAAGGGATGATCCATCTGATTTTATGATCAAATACTCTGTGCTTAGAGGTAAAGCCAAGGGTTTTAATTCTTCAGCTAATAATTTTATTTGTTTTATTTGTTTGGTGTCCTCTAAGTTAAACTCTCTCTTTCCTTTTGAACTTTCTTTGTTGTATAAAGGTCCAACATATTTTGATAAATCTTTTATATATGGTCTAGCATAATTTACAAGATCTAAAAATGCTTGTAATTGTTTTATATTTTCTATTTTATTTGGAAATTCTAATATCTTTCTTGTTATGTGGGGTTGTAATTCAATTTGTCCTTTTCCTATTTTTGTTCCTAAAAATTATATAGTATTTTTGAAAAGTTCTATTTTCTTTTTTGATATAAATACTCTATGGACTTTTATTAATTTTAACACACTATATAAATGTGATATATGTTCTTGTTTAGTTTTAGAAAAAACAAGTATATCATCTACGTATACACATGTGTAATTACTGTAGTTTTGGAAGATATTATCCATTTTTCTCTGAAATATTCGTGGTACATTTTTTAGTCCAAATGACATGACTAACCATTCATATTTTCCTTCACTACATGTAAATGCAGTCCAAGGTATGGATTCAGGATGCATTTTTACTTGCCAGAATCCTGATTTTAGATCGAATTTAGAAAACCAGTTTTTTCCTTGTATTTTTTAATCAATACATCTTTATTTGATATACAATATCCATCTTCATGGGTATTTTCATTTAGTCTTGTATAATTTATAACCATTCTGGATTGGCCTCTGTTTCTTTCTGATTCTTTCTGAACAATAAAGGCTGATGTCCCATGTCTAGAATCTATTTTTTTATAACATTTAAATCTGTTATGCATTTAGAATTCTTCCATAGTCCAATCATCATATTTTGGAGATCCTATTTTAATTGTTAGATCTGGATTAATTATGTCTAATTTACATTATATCATGTTTCTATCCCAATATTTTAGGGGTTTTTCTCCTATTATTTCTAATTCCTCAAGTTCAGAAATAATTTGGTCTATATCATATGTGGATAATAATAATTTGCTTATTTCTCTGGGATTTATAAATTGCATTTCTTTAGTAAATCTTGTATTCATAATTCTTTTTATCTATGATTGATTCATTGTTAGTACGATCATGGTAGTTATTAGGTTAATTGTTTTGTAGTGACCATTCACATTGTCCTGGAATTGGGTAGTTGCAATGTTTGTATTGGTTTTTTTTCCTACCACGCTTCTCAAGTGCAAACTCTAATAGTATTGGTGTTAGTATTGTTTTTTTAGAGAATTGTATATAATCTTTATTGAAAGTAAAGCTTCCATTATCATTGAATAAGAAATCTAACCTAAGATTAGTTTAATTCCTTCTAAATTCAATTTTAAAACCCATAATTGTTTTAAATTGTATTGGGTTGACCATTCATTATATGTGGTATCGAATCTTATTTGAACATTTTTTACTATATCTGTTATTATGTTTGTTGTTCCATCAAATTGGACACTTTGTTTTGGTTTATTAGCTTTTGTTATGAATTGAGGTGGAATTAGACTAGCACATATAATAGAACTAGTTGCTGCAGTATCAGTAAAAGCTTTTATTTGTATGTCAATTCCTTTTATATTTATTTAGTTAGAATCCTTAATTCGTTTAGATTTTCTGTATTACATATTAATGGAATATTTATAAGTTAATTTCAAGAAAAACAAATTATAATAAAATGAACAAACAGTATAACACATTGCTAATTGTATGAAATAATAGAATACATAATAAAATTTATAGCTGGATATATATATATGGAATATATATAAAGGAAATTTTTAATGTATTTTGATTTTTTTAAATATATCCAGTTAAAATTAAATAATTATAGCTATAGCAAATATCGCCTCCTTTTAGTTTGGTATCAGAGCCTAAAGATTACTTGGCCCGATAAAAATGAGCTATAAAATATTTAACTATTTAAACCGTGAAATAAATAATCCAATAAAAAATATTATCACTTTAGATAAACAAAATCACATATGCTACATAAGAGATTCAACATATACTTATAAAGTACATTCTGAATCGGACATATGAATACAATAATAGATTTAATTATAGAATTAAGTGAAAACTTAAACTTCTATAATGAAAAACGTATATCTTAATGAAATTAGTGCTTTAAGGCATAATTTATAAAAATAATTATTAAAACAAATTTCAAATAACCAAGAATATTTGAAAACCAATTTATATAAAATAGATAATTTTGAAATAACTTTAGAAAAATTAACAAATAAATTTAAAGTCGTAAAATTAAAGGAATTTCCAAATAAAAATGATATAGTTAACTTAAAAACTTTAATAAAGGAAAATAAACCCAAAGATATAGAAATCTGTTCTAAAGAATTAATATTAGAAATAAAAGAACGGTCTAAAAAGAGAAAAAATAGTTTGAATTACAAATTCAACAAATCGAAAAAATGCTAGTAGAAATAAAACATATAGTTCTAAATTAATGAGTTACGAAAATAAATATCACCAAAAAGCAGTAAAATATATAGAAACTAACTATAGATTTACTGATTTAAGTATAAAACCAGGATATGATACAGACGAATTTCATAGCAAAAGTGACAAAACAATTTGTTTATAATGTAATACAACTATTGCAATGTTAACACAAATTCAAAAAAAAGATAATATCCAAAATAAAATATTTGATTTAGATAAAAATGGTAAAGAATAAGAATTTGAAATAAATAAACTGACAGAGAGTTTACAAAAAATGAATTTAGGACCAAATGATCCTACTACACATATTACTAGTAAAAAGACTAAAATAAATTTTCTTATGTATAAAAAACTTGGCCTATTATAAATAATCGAAGATTATCCTTTACAGGACCATCTAGAACCATAACAGATAGACCAACTGAAACAAATAACCTATCCTCCATAGGATGGATAGGTAATATACTAGGAAGAACTACTAATACACAAACCCAATTGGAAGAAATAATTGATTTAGATAGAGATATAGAAATATTCTCAAACAATCAACTAGATACCTTAAATCTTAGAAACTAAATAGAACAAGACTATTCACGATAGTAATAGGACTATATAGACACCACAGAGAAGAAATTTTATCCATTCCATATGGAAGTCAACAAATAATAAATTTAATGTCACAAGAAGCTATAAATCATCTAAAAATCAAAAAATACAAATTAATCCATTTAGGACTAGTAGTTATATGCATAAGTGGACTAATCAAACAAAAAATTGGAACAAAATTATTAGTAATCCTAATAGATGATAAACACCAAGATATGGATAAAGACATAGTTGGAGTGATGGAAGTTGATATGAACAATAACATAGGTATTGTTTATATAGCTCCAAATTTCACAATGACATTAAATGATTTTTATAAACACATAAAAATAATAATGCAAAAGAAGTGTTTGAAATTTCATAGGGAAAAATGTACTATTGGACGTTACATTTTTAGGAAAATGCATGTCTAAGTATACTCCCAAAATAAAAATAAACTAGCAAAGTTATAGAACTATTAAATTCAACAGGAATAAGCTTCGTAAAACCAATGGAAATAGATTCTTCTATTCTTGCTGGCCATGAATGGTGTTTGCGCAAAAAATGGGCAAACACCTTCAAGTCGTGTGATTTAGTTGATTTTATGTGATTCTTAATGATTTAGATGAGTTATGTAAATATGAAAAAAAGCAGGGGCTGAAATGTAAAAGACACACAGATTTATAGTGGTTCGGCCAGAACGTGCCTACGTCCACTTTATATGTTATTATCTTCTTTCTTTCAGATTACAAGTACAAAGCTTTGTGTACAAGTATATGAAAGTAGTTTGAAAGTTCCTTCCGTGCTTGAGCTCTCAAACTTGTCTGCCATTGTTGTACCCCTGCCCCTCTATTTATAGAGTGAGGCTGGGGGCAGGGGTCTTGGATGTATATAGCTGCTGGTGGGCCCGGGCTGAAGCAATCTGGCCTGGTAGCGTTCTGGTTCGGCGAAGCCTTGGTTCGGCCATGCTTGGAGAGGTTGGAGCTTGGTCCGGTTGTGGATGGTTCGGTGATGAGATAGCCACTTGGTTCGGCCTTACCTTGGTTCGGTATTGAAGGGGTTGTGGTTGGTCCGGTTGTGGTTTGGACCGGTTGTGGTTTGGACCGGTGCTTTGAGGGTTGGTCCGGTCTTGGTGGTGAAGTATGGTGGGAAATGGATTGGACCGGTGATGGTGGTCCGGTGATGGTGGGAAAGGGGTTGGACCGGTGATGGTGGTCCGGTGATGGTGGGAAATGGGTTGGACCGGTGGTGGATGGAAATTGTGTCGGACCGGTGGAGTTGGGGGTTGATTCCGCAGGAGCTTGGACCGGATGTGTGTTATGCCGAATGAAACTTTGCTTGTATTGCCGAATGAGCTTGTGCTTGGAATGCCGAATGGACTTAGGAACCGGATGGAATGGAGGTTGCGAACCCGGGTGAAACTGACGCTTCTCGGTCTCGAGATCTTCTGGGTGAAAATTCGCCCAGCATTTGCCCCCCAAAGTGGGGCACGTGCTTGCATGTGTCGCGCTTTGTTTCCCCGCGATAAGAAAGCTTGTTTTGTAATGCCATGAGCTGGATGTTCGTATCCTGCTGATGTCCTACAAAGGAATTTACGGTTTTAATGTGATTTCAAATGACGACCGTTCGAGGTCGGGTGCCGTTCGAGGCGAGTAGGTGTGCCCCGAGGGGGCTTAGCATTATTGATGCCAGGTTTACGTTCGAGTGGGTCCCTGGATCGTTTGCGAAGATGGTTTATCGCCAGCTCAGAGCATGCCTAAGGATCGTTTGCAACCCCGTACATGTGTAAGTAGCTTAGCCATTTCAGAATTATCAGAACCAAATATCCATTCAACCGATGAGTTTTAAAAGGATGTCAAAGTGTAAATTCTCACGATGGTAGGGTCAATAGCCATTCAGAGCATGTCTGTGGACCGTTCGTGGTCGCGTACATGTGTAAATGATTAACCCATGTTAGTGGGAGATTTACTACTTATTCATCGTTATCATAATCTCTATTTTATCAGTAGATCCTAGAGTCCGGTACTTATCTGAGTGAGGCGCTTTGCATGCCCCCTGCTTCTGGTCTTCGCTGGTTTGGATAGCTTCATTCGGCTTTCGTTTGGTCCGGTATGCCGAACCGGTTGGTCCGGTGCTCCTGCGCTCGTCTATATATAGGGGCTACCCCCCCTTAGTTATTCCTTACCGAACCAACGAGAGCCGAATCAATCTCTAGCCGAATCAACTCTTTGCCGAATCAAGCTTTTACCGAATCAGGTATATATCTTTGCCGAATGAACTTTACTGCCGAATGAATCTGATGCCGAATAAACACGAAGGCTTTTTTACTGCCGAATGAAAATGTGTGCTTGCATAGCTGAATGGACTCGTATACCGGATGAACTTCCAATGCCGAATGGAACTACCGAATGAGGCATATACCGAATGAGACTCGGAAATTTGAATCTTGAGCGAAATCTTAGGCTTTTATATGCTTGCTTTAGATACTTGCTTGTTTATGTTCTATACTTCTTGTTCTAACACCGTGTTTTTCTTGTGCTGCAGATAAATGTCTCGCAAAGCGGAAACCCGATCGGATAAAAAGAAATCTAAAGGTAGAGGAGAGTCATCCTCCTCCGTGCCCCCAGCCCAACCAAGACCGGTGCCACATGGGCCTGCCCCGAGGTCGTTAGTGGATGGGTACGGTCCCCAGGAACTTCTGGTCTCCCCTCCCGATTGCTTTCCTAGCTCCCTAAACGAGGAGCAACTTGATGTTATATCCCGTTCCTTCGGGATAGACAGGGCTCGCATGCTGTTGCCGGGAGATGGAGTGATGCCGTATAATCCCCCCGAAGGCTACTTTGCTTACGGCAGATATCATTGCATGTGTGGTGCTATCCCTCCTATCAATGCCTGGATAGTTAGCTTTACCACATATTTGAAGGTGGCTCCATTCCAGCTCCAGCCGAACTCTTATGCCATTCTGGTGAGCCTTTTCGTTATCTTCCAGAGGAGGCACGGGTGCCCTCCTTCTAACCGGGAAATTCGATATTTGTATAACCTGAGAGGCTACGAGAAGGGGTCTCCGTATATTAGTCTAGAAGCGGCCGTGCCCTTCAAACCGGTCTTGGACTTATATTCAAAGTTTACCATGTTCAAGAAAGAATGGTTTTTTATCAAGGACGATTCTGTTTCTTTTCGCCTTTTCACTTCCGCCTGTAAGATGAATTTCATTTATATTTTCCATGTTCTGACTGTAGTGCTTCTTCTGACACGCTTCTATTTCTTGCTAGCGACAGGTGGCATTGCAGTCGTGGAAGATGATTCTTTGGCGCGGATGGCCGCTGAAATAAAGGCCATTCCCGCACGGGACAGGTCGGCTTCGTTCCTGATCAGGAACGCTACCCTCCTGGAGTACAACTTGATCCAGCCGCACCAGTCCGTGGTTAAGCAGAGGGACACGGCTGAGGAGAAGGCCGCTAAAGCTAAGGAGGGGGCCACGGTGAAGAGTGGCAAGAGGAAGCCCTTTGCACAACATCCCGTCGTGGGAGGCAAGAAGCTTAAGGAGTCTGAGGGCCCCTCTCCTAGTACTTGCCCGATCATCCCGGAGGAGGAAGGTGTGGAAGAGGGCGAAGGAGGCGATATGGAAGGAGAGCCGGAGGGCGGAGGAGATGGAGATGGTCAGGGTGGTAGTGGTGCTAGTGCCTTAACCTCTGGGCAAGACCCTGAACTGGATGAGGCTCTCCGCCAGGCCTTCGGGGAATCGGAGGGAGAATCGGAAGCGGAGAAGGCGAAGGAGACTGGCAAGGTCGGGGCTGGTGCCGATCTATCCCCTAAGGGCTCCACAGCCAGGGTGAATCCGGCGGTGCAAGGTGAACTTTTGTCCTTTGTCGATTCCATTTACGATAGGGACTTAGAAATATTTTATGGTTCACTTCCGTCCTGGAATGAGATTCAGGACTTATTGCAGTATCCCACTCCTCCGCAGGGTTTGTATAATAGATGTGCATTCTCACTTTTTCTTTCTTTTTAACTTAACATGTTTCTTGAATTATGGATCGTCGTATGTTCATAACACTTGTTTTTTACTCCAGGGGCAGGCCAGGCGGCTAAAACGTCAGACGTTCGACACCGCCTTGAACAATTCAAGTTGATGAGAGCTTCTGATGAGCCGAAGCCTCTTACTGGTCGTCCTGGGGACGTGGTCAGATACCGTCCTCTTCTTGGGGTCATTGAAGAGAGCATTCAGAAAAAGAAGAGGAGTCGTTCCTTATTTGAGCCTTCCCCTGGTCCGCAGCTTCCTGTTAAGCCTCCTCGTGATACCACGGAGGAGAGCACGGAGTTTATCCCCCTCCACCTCCTTCTAAGAATCCCACAGTTATCCGTATAAGGCGTCCTGACGTGCCTCGCGACCCTTTTGCCGGTCATCCTGATTTAGATCCAAGCTCTCGGGATATTTCATTTGATGAGGCCACGGGTGAGCACCTTCTTCCCCGCAACCCCATGGTACGAGTGCTAGATGAGGCCAAGTCCCTAGATCTTGATCTGCTTACCACTCGGGTAGTTGCCATGGGAGACGAAGCCAAAGCTAATATCGATCGGGTGGCTGAAGAGATCAAGAAGTTAATGGAGCATCATGCTCAATTGGTCAAGGCCGGGGAGGAGATTGGGAGTGCTAATATTCGGTTGCAGCTAAAGGTTGCCGATCAGGCCGAACAGCTTGCCGGTCAAGCCATTCAGATTTCTCAGCACGAGGAAGCCTCCAGGCGGCTGAAAGAGACCATGGAAAAGGCTAGTAGGGCAGAACTACGGAAGATGGAGGCCGCCTGTAAGGAGCGGATCGACATGGCCATTGCGACAGTGGATGAGGTTCGGAATGCGGATCTCGAGCAGGTAGAGGAGTTGTCTTGGAGGCTTGAGGCCGCGGAGATGGCTCAAGTCAAGTTAAAGGAGGAGATGGAGGAGATGAGGAGGTCTCTCCAGGCTGACTGCTTGAGATACCGATCAGAGAGGGATGTCGCTGTCGCCAAGTTACAGGTTTCCGAGGCCCGGGTGAGGGAGTTTGAGGAGAATGAGGGGATGATGGACGAGATGCTACAGGACATGTACTTCCGCACTTGGAAGGAGGGCAGCTTGTCTTGGATGGATGACTATCCCCGGGTCATGGCCAAGATATATCTTCGGGCTTTAGAGGAGGCCAGGGTCAATGCGGGTAAGGAAGGTGGAGTGGCTTTTAGTCTAGATGTGGTCACTGCTCAGTTCTCGAAAGAGGAGCAAGCGGCGGTGAAGGAGGGGATGCGGTTGCTTGCTGCGGAGGAAGCGGGTGTGCAACTGGAGGATGAGGATCAAGCGGCGGACGCTGGTGAGTTATTCTTCTCTTTTCCTTTTCTTTCTGGGTTTCCATAACTCGATCGTTTATCGTTTGTTTAATGAATTCCTCTTCTGAATTGGACAGGTGGAACTTCCGATCAACACGCTGGGAGCTCCGACCCTGCGGCCAAGTAGGCTTGGGGGAGTTGGTAGGATGAGAGCGAAGTGTGGACGCAGCTGGTTACTTGTCCGGATTTGGCCACCTTTTTATTTCCTTTTATCGCTGTTTATGTTAGTCCAAAACATTGATGTGACTGTAATAATATTATTTGCAAAGAATAACTTTATGTGATTTTATGACATAAGCTGATTTTGTTATGTTTAAATGTTGTTGTCATTTTGATGTGGTGCGTGAGAAGTATGCATATGCCTGTGATTTTAGTTGTGTTTGATGTTAAGCTGTTGCTTGAAATATAATTTCATGTTTTGCAATGTTAGTGTGACGTATGAATAAACTATAGTTACATATTTATGTACAAGAGAAGAGAGTACCGCCCTTCATGTTTTAGTTGCAGGTGGTAGCTTTGAGCGTCTTGTGTAACTGACCATGGATATAGCTGAGTACCTTGCCACCCAGTACGCAGGCTTAGATTCTCATAGTGAATGCTCCCTATTTGGTTTCCTGTACTTTAGAGTTTGTTATACAGGATAGGAGAAAAGTATTTAAATGAAATGGAAATATGGGAAAAGTAAAACTTCCAGTCACGAAAGGCCGTCGATGTGCTTAAGTTCGTGGCAAACGGGTTTTGTAGTCACTTTCCCTAGTTGTGGGTCTTGGAGACATTTGTCACCCATCTTACGCCTCCGTGGGGAGTTTCCTTTTTTACCACAGCCGCACTTAAGACACATCGGAGCCGAGATCGCGCACGGTAACTACCCGAACCATTATGGTCCGTAATCATGGGTATTATTCGATTTACCATGGCCAGCTAGCGTGGGTGCCGTTGGCCGTGAACTACCCCTGGCTGGCCACACCTTATGTTGGGGTTAAAGTAGGTTCACAGTTGCCGGCGAACCGAACGCCGTAATGAGCTGCCATCGGCTATAGTCGGCCTTTATGATGACTTATAATCGGCTCATTACAGCTTGCTTTGAGGGCAGTCGCGAGCAATGAGTTAACCCGCAGCAGAGGGATGCTGGAGCAAAAGAGTCTCATTGGCGAGTGCATAGAATCGTAGTGTACCTGTTAGGCCTTGTCCAGATGAGGCCGTGGTGCGTCTTGAGTGGAGATGCCACAGGATTTTGTTCAACAGAAAAGGATAAAGCTTAACAAGCAGCCAAGATATAAAGGAACAAGTTAAAAAGAGACAAGATTTTTTAAAGTGGTTCGGCATGAAAATGCCTACGTCCACTGATTCTCTTTGTTAATTCACTTCATATGGGCAGTACAAGTTAAGAAAAGTATCGACGAAGGTGTCGGATGTTCCATGCCCTCTGGAACACCTCTCCGTCCACTGTTGACAAAATATAAGCTCCGTTGTGGAGATCTTTATGAATTACATATGGTCCGTCCCAGATGGGGTCCAGTGCCCTGGGGCGCGGAAAGATTCGCCTGAGGACAAGATCTCCTTCTTGTAAGATGCGATGCTTGACTTTGGAGTTGTATAGTGCTGCCACTTTTTGTTTGTGAGCTGCTGCTTTGAGTGCTGCATCGTTTCTCCTTTCCTCAATCAGATCCAAAGACATGAGGAGGAGTTCTTCGTTTTCTTCTGGATTGTAGTGGATCCTACGGTGGGAAGGAACAATAGTCTCAACAGGGAGCATTGCCTCCGATCCGTATGCCAAAGAGAAAGGAGTATGTCCCGTTGATGTTCTGAAAGATGTGCGGTAGGCCCAAAGTGCCGTAGGAAGTTCGTCCACCCAAGCGCCTTTTGACTTTTCAAGTTTCTTCTTGATTAGGGTTTTGAGAATTTTGTTGACAGCTTCGACTTGTCCGTTTGCCTGAGGATAAGCTACTGATGAGAAGCTTTTATGAATTCCATGCTCTTGGCACCAGTCGGCGAATTCTTCGCTGTCAAATTGGAGCCCGTTGTCCGATATGATCTTGAGTGGTACTCCGTACCTGCACAGAATATTTTTGATCAAGAAGTTGATAACTTTTGCTGAACATATTTTATTTAGGGGTTCCGCTTCCACCCATTTGGTGAAATAATCGACTGCCACTATAGCATATTTGGCTCCGCCTCTGCCCGTTGGCAGTTCGCCAATTAAATCAATTCCCCATACAGCAAAGGGCCAAGGGCTGGTCATTTGAGTAATCTCATTTGTGGGTAGTCGAGGAATCTTGGCAAATTTCTGACATCTGTCGCATCTCTTAACGAAGTCTAAGGCGTCTTTGTTTAGTGTGGGCCAGTAATATCCATATCGGAGTATCTTTTTCGCCAGAGTCTGCCCTCCAGTGTGTTCTCCGCAACTTCCTTGATGGATGTTGAATAAGATTTCCTTGGCTTCCCTCCCAGCGACGCATCTGAATAAGGGGATAGAGAAGCCATGCCGATAGAGGATGCCTTCTTGTATTGTGTAGTGGGGAGCTTTCCTCAAAATTCTCCTGACTTCATCACGTTTGTCTGGTAGTGTGCCATCCTGCAAATATTTCCGGATAGGAGTCATCCAAGTTCCTTCTTCGATTGCAGTTATCAGATTCACTTGTTCGAAACTTGGGGCTAGCTGCCTTGAGATGGCTAGTGCTCGGAAAATGGTGCTATTCTTCATACTAGCTTGCTTTGCTAGTTCATCGGCCTCTTGGTTATCTTCTCGAGGAATGTGTTTGATTAGATAATGGTCTAATTGATCGAGCAGCAGTTTGGTTTTCTTTAGATATGCTGTGAGTCGTTCTCCTCGTGTCTGGAACTCTCCTAGTACTTGGTTTACGATAAGCTGAGAATCACTATGAAGACATAAAGAATTGACTCCAATTTCTAAGGCAAGCTCCAATCCCGCTATTACTGCCTCATACTCCGCATCGTTGTTAGTGGCCGCGAATTCCAACCTTAATGCATAGTACAGCTTTCTTCCCCTGGGGGTGATTATCACAATACCTTCCCCCGAGCCTTGTTCGTTCGATGCTCCATCTACAAAGAGGTCCCACTTGATGTTTTTTGCTATTTCAAATTGATCCTTGCCTTCGTTGGTAGTGAATTCGGCAATGAAATCGGCCATGGCTTGCCCCTTGATAGCGGTGCGAGGATGGTAGGTGACGTCATACTGACTTAGTTCAATGCACCATTTGAGGAGTCGTCCAGAAGTGTCGGGACGATGGAGCACCTGTCTTAGTGGTTGATCGGTTAGAACTCTGATGGAGTGAGATTGGAAGTAGTGTCGCAGTTTTCGTGATGCGATCAATAAACAATATGCCAATTTCTCAAGTTTAGGATATCTGGCTTCTGCCCCTGTAAATCTCTTACTTATAAAGTATACCGGGCGTTGTGTGCGGTCCTCTTCTCTTACCAAGGCAGCGCTTAGAGCATGAGATGATACAGCGAGGTATAGGTATAGCTCTTCGCCTTCGTTTGGAGTTGAGAGTACTGGTGGTCTCTGAAGGTGTTCGATCAGGTTAAGGAAGGCTTTTAAGCATTCATCGGTCCACTCGAACTTTCCTTTGTCTTTCTTGAGAGCTTCGAAGAAAGGGACGCACTTGTCAGTTGCTTTGGAAATGAATCTGCTTAGGGCGGCCACCTTTCCGTTTAGGCTCTGCATTTCTTTTCGAGTGGAAGGTATCCTTATTTCTTTTAGAGCCCGGATTTGTTCAGGGTTTGCTTCAATTCCTCTGGCATGGACGATGAATCCTAAGAATTTTCCCGATGACACTTCGAAGGAGCACTTTAGAGGATTCAGCTTCATTCCATATCGGCGAAGTACCTGAAACATCTCGCCCAGGTGGCTTACATGATCGTCGGCTCTCCTGGACTTTACCAACATGTCATCCACATATACTTCCATAGTTCGTCCTATTAATTCCACGAACATCTTGTTGACGAGGCGCCGATAGGTAGCTCCGGCATTTTTGAGTCCAAAAGGCATGACTTTGTAACAATATAATCCCCGGTCAGTGATGAAGCTAGTGTGGTCTTGATCGGGAGCGTGCATGGGAATCTGGTTGTATCCGGAGTATGCATCCATAAAAGATAAAAGTTCGTTCCCGGCTGTGCTGTCCACAAGTTGATCGATTCGGGGGAGCGGGAAGCAGTCTTTCGGGCAAGCGTCATTTAAGTTGGAGAAATCAATGCATGTTCGCCACTTCCCATTAGCTTTCTTTACTAGTACCGGGTTAGCGATCCATTCTGGGTAGATGGCTTCTCGTATGAAGTCATTAGCAAGTAGGTTCTTTACTTCCTCATCGAGGGATGCTGATCGTTCTACTCCCATGCTTCTCTTTTTCCGCTTTATCGGTACCTTGGTGGGATCGATGTTCAGCATGTGACATGCTATGTCTGGGGAGATTCCTGTCATATCGGCATGTGTCCATGCAAATACATCTAAGTTGTGGCGGAGAAAGTCAATGAGTTGATCCTTCAATTCTGTTTTTAGCTGAGATCCTATTTTTAATAGTCTACTTGAATCATGTTTGTCTACAGATACGAATTCCCTGGCCTCTGCAGGCTCAGCGGTAGCCTCCTCCTCCTTATCCCTGGGGTCTAGTTCATTGAAAGGATCGCTGGTGTATCGAAGAGGAGGGGCTTTCTTTAGTTGCTATGCTTCCAAGCTTTTCATGCAGAGAGTAGTCTCTGCATCTTTCCCTTTATTCTTTCTACGGTTATTGCAAAGTTCAGTTACATAGCAATCTCGAGCGGCGTCTTAATCTCCTTCAACTTCTCCTATTCCGTTATCTATTGGGAATTTCATCTTTAGGCACCACGGGGCTAGGACAATCTGGAAGTCAGATAAGGCTGGTCTTCCCAAGAAGGCGTTGTAGGCCGAGTGGTTTTCTATTAGTACGAACGTTTGTTTTCGCACAACGGAGCGGAGATGACTTCCTATTTCGACGAAGAGGTCAAGTTGCCCGAGGGGCATTTTCGCATCTCCAGTGAAACCGTGTAGGGGTTTGTTGCAGGGAGACACATCCTTCATTGACAGCTTCATTTTGTCGAAAGCATGCTTGAATAGGATATTTACGGAGCTTCTTGTGTCTATTAGAATTCGGAAAACTTTAGCTGGACCGAACCAGGCAGAGATGACCATGGGATCCATATGTGGATACTGTCTTCCTTCTAAGTCACGCCTACTGAATACGATGTCGTCACTCTCTTTCCGTTTCGGGTGGCGTTCTTCCATAATGGAGTTAACATAGCCTTCAGTATTTCTAAGTGACTTGCCGTATCTTTCCATCTCTGCCCAGCTTCTGTCGGCGATGTGTGGTCCTCCCGAGATGGTATGGACCACTATCTTCTCTTGACTAGAGCCACTGGTGTTGCGATTCCCTCCGCCTACTTCTGGGAGGGGTCGCTTTGAGTTTTCATTGGCAGGAGTTGGAGTCCTGTTCTGACCTTTCACATAGCGTTCCAGCCATCTTCTTCTGATGTGTTCTTCGATCAAGTCCCGGAGATGGTGGCATTCATTGGTGTCATGTCCGTGGGATTCGTGGAAGCGGCAGAACTTTCCAGACTTGAGTGCGTTATCAGATTCTTTCTTGTGCGGGGGGCGCTTGTATCCGAGTTCGCCCTGAGTGGCTAGAAAGATGTTTTCGATTGTTTCATTCAAAGGATTGTAGGAGTCAAATCTTGGTCCTGGTCGATATTGGCGTTTTTCAACCTTCCTGCCCCCAGCATTGTCTCTAGATTCATTTCTTCGAGTGTCCTTAGCTGCAGCGGGAACCTTGTCCGAAGTTGTCTTACCTTGTTGCCCTGACTGTCTCTCAGTGGCGGCGTCTTCAAGTCTCATATACTTTCCAGCTTCATGGAAGAAATCAGGTAAAGTAGCTGGTTTTTCCTTAGTTAGTCTTCTAGCGAACTTGGTATATGGGTGTACACCACTACAGAGGGCCATTAGGGTGAGCTTCTCATCGGCATCTTGGACTGCGGCCGCTGCGGCGTTGAACCGGGTTAGATATTGTTGCAGTGTCTCTTCGGATTTCTGTTTGACATTGGATAGAGAATAAGCATCCTTGGGTTGTTCTACATGGATGCGGAACTGGCTAATGAACCTTTCTTTCAACATCTCCCATGAGCTGATAGATCCTTGGGGTAGATGGCAGAACCAGGAGGTAGCTAGATCTGCTAGGAATAGCGGAAAGCATTTACACAACACCCCTTCTGTTGCTCCGCTCATGAGCATATGCTGGGTGTATCTCTGTAAGTGTACGATGGGGTCGGAAGTTCCCTTGTAAGGTTCCATGGTTGGCATTTTCCATTCCCGGGGGGTGATGGCAGTTTCGATATTGCGGGTGAAGGGGCTGGTGACCCTAGCGCCTATTCCTCGGTCCATTTGCTCCCGTTGGACGCATTCTCTGAATAATCGTGCCATTCTTTCATCAGAATTTGGAGCGGATAGAAATGAACTTGGTTCTTCCCTGCGGGATCGATCTCGTCCAGATGACCTGTAGGGATGGTATAGTCTATCACTTCTGACGTTATCCAGTGGTTGCCTCAGGCTGCTCGGATGCATGCTAGGACCAGCTACAGTTGCCCCCTGCCTTGATCTTCCCCTGTGGGGTTCTGTTTCGAGCATTTCCATGGGGTCAACTTCGGGCTGGGTTCTAGCTCGGCTCCGTTCAGCGGGGTTTCTATGATTAGGTGGCATGACTGGCTCAGCTACATCCGACCCTCGCCTGGCGCCTCCCCCACTGGGTTCGGTTCCAAGCGCTTCCTCGAGTCGGAGTTCGGGCTGAGTCCGGGCGCGGCCCCTATCATTGTTGTTCCCGTTGATGGCTTCCTCGAAGAGGGAAGACCTTTGCTGTCTCCGAGATCCTCCAGATTGAGATTCACCCCATGATTCAGTGTTGCGGTTGGATTCTTCGACATCCCTCAAGCGTGACACGAGTTGGTTCACCAAAGCTTCTTGTTGGGATGCGAAGCGGTTAGTCACTTCCACCACAACTCTGTCTAGGTCTGCTCTAGTGATTACTGCCGGTTGTTCCGCGGCAGGGGCTGTTGGAATTACCTGATCTACATGCGGCACTGCTGCTGTAGTGGGATGGTTCTCTTGATCTGGATCCACTGGGTTTGGAGCGTTGCTGGTTGCAACGTTCTTTCCCTTGTTGGCGTCTTTTCTTGGCCTGGAAGTCATGTTTCCTAGGCAATGAAGGGTGCTATTGGGAAAGAAGGTTGAATGAGGGAAGCTGAAGCTTCGAGTTCGAATTTCTCAGTGAAAGCACCAAAAATGTTTGCGCAAAAAATGGGCAAACACCTCCAAGTCGTGTGATTTAGTTGATTTTATGTGATTCTTAATGATTTAGATGAGTTATGTAAATATGAAAAAAGCAGGGGCTGAAATGTAAAAGACACACAGATTTATAGTGGTTCGGCCAGAACGTGCCTACGTCCACTTTATATGTTATTATCTTCTTTCTTTCAGATTACAAGTACAATGCTTTGTGTACAAGTATATGAAAGTAGTTTGAAAGTTCCTTCTGTGCTTGAGCTCTCAAACTTGTCTGCCATTGTTGTACCCCTGCCCCTCTATTTATAGAGTGAGGTTGGGGGCAGGGGTCTTGGATGTATATAGCTGCTGGTGGGCCCGGGCTGAAGCAATCTAGCCTGGTAGCGTTCTGGCTCGGCGAGGCTTCATTCGGCATGGAGCTTGGACCGGTGATGGAGTGGACCGGTGGTAGGTGGTTTGGAGGTTCGTTCGATGGTGGAGTATGGGGTTGATTCGGTGGTGTTGGTCCGGTGATGGTGGGAAATGATGTTGGACCGGTGGTGATGGGATAGCCACTTGGTTCGGCAAGGAGGTGGATTTGGAGTTGGTTCGGCAGTGGGGGCTTGCTACCGATGAGGTATGCCGAATGAGAATGAACCGGATGAGATTTCACCCTTCATTGCCGAATGGAGCTTTAAACCCTTGAGCTGCCGAACGGACTTAGGAACCGGATGGAATGGAGGTTGCGAACCCGGGTGAAACTGACGCTTCTCGGTCTTGAGATCTTCTGGGTGAAAATTCGCCCAACAAATAAAGCTTTTATTAATACTGGAGCAACTAGTTCTACTATACGTGCTAGTCTAAATCCACCTCAATTCATAACAAAACCTGATAAATCAAAACAAAGTGTCCAATTTGATGGAACAACAAATATAATAACAGATATAGTAAAAAATGTTTAGATAAGATTCAATACCACATGTAATGAATGGTCAACCCAATACAATTTAAAACAGCTATGGTTTTTAAATTGAATTTAGAAGGAATTAAACTAATCTTAGGATTAGATTTCTTATTAAATGATAATGGAATCTTTGCTTTTAATAAACTTTATATACAAATCTCTAAAAAAACAATACTAACACCAATACTATCAGAGTTTACACTTGAGAAGCATGGTGGGAAAAAAGACAAATACAAACATTACAACTGCCCAATTCCAGGACAATGTAAACAATTACTACAAATGATCTTACTAACAATGAACCAATCATAGATAAAAAGAATTACGAATATCAAAGAAAGGGATTTACTAAAAAATGCAACTTATAAATCCAAGATAAATAAGCAAATTATTATTATTCACAGATGATATAGGCCAAATTATTTCTAAACTTGATAAATTAGAAATAATAGGAGAAAAACCCCTAAAACGTTGGGATAGAAATCCGATATAATGTATATTAGATGTAATTTATCCAGATCTAATAATAAAAATAGGATCTCTAAAATATGACAATTGGATTATGGAAGAATTCAAAAGGCATATAAAAATATTAACAGATTTAAATGCTATTAGAAAAACAGATTCTAGACATAGGACATCAGCCTTTATTGTTCAGAAAGATTCAGAAAGAAAAAGAGGCCAATCCAGAATGGTTACGAATTATACAAGATTAAATGATAGTACCTATGAAGATGGATATTGTATACCAAATAAAGATGTATTGATAAATAAAATATAAGGAAAAAACTGATTTTCTAAATTCGATCTAAAATCAAGATTCTAACAAGTAAAAATGTATCCTGAATCCATACCTTGGACTGCGTTTACATGTAGTGAAGGATATTACGAATGGTTAGTCATGCCATTTGGATGAAAAAATGCACCACAAATATTTTAGAGAAAAATAGATATTGTCTTCCAAAACTGCAATAATTACACATGTGTATACATAGATGATATAGTTGTTTTTTCTAAAACTAAACAAGAACATATATCACATTTATATAGTGTGTTAAAATTAATAGAAGCTCATGGATTAATTATATCAAAAAATAAAATAGAACTTTTCAAAAATACTATAGAATTTTTTGGGAACAAAAATAGGAAAAGGACAAATTGAATAACCCCATATAACAAGAAAAATATCAGAATTTTCGGATAAATTAGAAAATTTAAAACAATTATAAGCTTTTTTTGGTCTTGTAAATTATGCTAGACTATATATAAAAGACTTATCAAAATATACCGGAACTTTATACAACAAAGCAAGTCCAAAAGGAAAGAGAGAGTTTAACTTAGAGGACACCAAACAAATAAAACAAATAAAATTATCAGTTGAAGAATTTAAACCCTTGGCTTTACCCCTAAGCACATACTATTTGATCATAGAAACAGATGGATCATCCCTTGGATGGGGAGGGATATTAATATATAACCCAGATAAATATGAAACAAAATCTACAATTTTTTTATAGATATGCTTCAGGCATCTACAAAGAAAAAGGATATTTAACATCCCTAGACTATGAAATATTTGCAATAATTTATGTCCTGGAGGCATTCAAATTGTTCATTATTTCACACAAAGAAATAACTATCAGAACAGATTGTATAGCTATAGTAAGATATTCAAAAAAAAGGAAAAAGGAATTCTGAATCATAGATGGTTAAAATTCAAAAATGCAATTTTCAATTGCGGTACAAAAATAAGTTGGGAACATATAAATGGAAAGACAAAGTTCTTACAAGATAAACTTTCTAGAGTGTTCCTAGAACAAGAATTGACAGAATATAAATGTATGTACAGAGAGGATAACGCAGATATGGCATCATCTAGCCAAGATAGAAAAAAATTCCTCAAATTGTACAGACAAAACAGATTCAAGACATCGGCTATCATAACAGAAGATCAACAGATATTGCTAGAAAATATTTTGGATTTTAGCCACAGATCTGAAAGACAACAACAAAAGCTTAGTATCTTGTATAATTTTGTCAATGAATTCCAAAACAAAACCAGTACAAAACAAAAATATACTCATTACTGCTTGTTCAATGGAATGAGTGTTGGGATATATTCTACATGGGAAGAACTCATTCCTATAATAGAAGAAATTGAAAAGGACCCAAGGTATGGGTTTCTAAAATACAAAGATACACAAGTTGAGAAACAGCTAACAAAGCCATGAAAGAACAATTTGGAAATAATTATGTTGTTTCTGAAAGTGTTAAACAAATCCTGGACATATCCACAGGAAAATTCATCAAATATGAAATAACTACAGATGAAATTAGCCTTAGACCTTTAACATCATATAAACAAAAGGCTATGACTGAAAATAAAGGAAAAATGGTCCAATTTGGCCAGATTCCACAGACAAAGGCAGTTTTGCCTCCTACTACAAACCAAAACACCGTGTGCTTTATTGATTCCTATGACAAAGAAATCAAATGCTTACTTCTCTCAAAAAATAGAAACTAATCAAACTACAAAAGATATATGAATTTCTTCTAAAAAGTTTTGAAGTTAGTATCAAAGGATTAAAGATAACATGGAAGATGATCAGAAATAAAATAATTCCTTGCACCAAGAAATATGAAAACTATAAAGATTTTGTTCTAGACTATAGTTGCAATCATAACCTCTACACCTCTTCTACAAATAAACCTGCCTCAATACTGATATATTGTCCATGAAGACATAATCCTAGATCCAATTACCCTCTTCATTTATGGATTCATGGAAAAATTATACATAGGAGAATGGAAAATGATTGAACTTCCTGAACCTCTTTCATCAATAACAGATTATTTTACAAAAATATTAGGATCAGAACATTGTTTAGAAATATCCTCAATACCTCCTCATTTCGGAACCAACCTAATTGATCGAGTAAGCCACATCATAAAAGTAAAGGCACAAAGATTTGATTTGGAATACCAAGACTGGAATAAAGACAAATCAAGTAACAAACAGCCATCTAAGAAATTAATTACATAGTTTACGAAAATTACAAAGCTTATGTTCTCGAACACAATATGTTTTGGACATAGAATGATGATACCAGGTTCAAACTTTATGCTGAATCACCAATTATGAAGATTTATGTTTCAAACAGGTTTGAAGAATTTGGTTACAAATTAAGGCCATTTGGGATATACCATCCCAATATGAATACGATCAATAATTTCAAAAAAAAAATACTCCTGAAGATGGAAGAAGAACGCTGCAAGTTTTAAGATATTGAAGACGAAGATAAAGATGAAGAAATATAAAAAGAATATCACATACCGACAGAATAAAGAAAAAAGAAGCCACTACAAAAGGCATAATGAATAAAGTACTCCCTACCTTCCACGTTAGGCAAGATGTGACCCTTACCTGCTTTTGCTTTTACTTTTTAAGTGACATATTCTCCACTTCATATCTCCAAAAATAAATTATTCTGAGTGGGAAGTACTTTTTACTTAAATCTATCGGTTTGTTTGGACAGCTGTATGTCTTAAGTGTGTATTACTCTGCCTATATATGATGCAGACTAGTATGTTGTAAGATATCGAAAACCTTGTATAAAAAACCATTGTAAGAAAATACAATATAAAAGCTTGAGTGTTCCATTAATGGCTGCCTTCTTTCTTTTTTGTTTCTTCTTCAAAGTTATGCAGAGTTAAACCATTTTCAGACATAAGTCAAGAGAAAAGTGATGAGACATAGGTATGTAATTCTTTTTTACTCATCTTCTTAAGTATGATGATGTTGTGTCCATTCTAAGTTCACTAAAAGGAATTAAAATTATGGATTAATCCAAAAGATGCAAGCTCGTTAAAGATTGAAAAAGTACCGCTTAGCATGAGGCCGTTAGGGAAAATAGTAGATCCAAAGTAAAAAGGTGGGGAAAAAATGCATAACTAAATTTTTTGTATAATTTCAGAGCCAAACTTTGCAAGAGCAAGAGACGAGGAAGAAGATAGTAAAGGGAATTTCTACCTTTGTCAAAATTCACTAAGTATCTTCGTTTTATACTTGAACTTTCGTAAAAAAATTTATCAAGAAAGATTAAGTTTAAAATGGAAAACATGCGAAAACATTTAGAAGACAAATTCATGATAAACATAATAAAAATAATGATAACATCACAGATAACCAAAAACATGAACTAATAAATATTTTCAAAAAATATACTACAGACCTAATCAACGTTTTTGATTGTGAAACAAATTTTATAAAAATATTCAACAATTTCAATATATTTAAAGAACCTGAAAATATTATTATAGCACCTAGATTTGTAAAGTATTCCATAAAGAATGGAAAAATTTATAAACACAAAAAAAAAAACAAGATATAAAATAACAGAAGTGAATGATTGGAAAAACTAAAATGAACAGTTTTCCAAAAAATTAAAAATATAGAATCTTTACAAAATTATTCAGAACAAAATTCATGATAAAACTTTTAATTATACTTAAACAAACAAGTCTAAACAGTAACCAACAGTATAATATAGCAAAGGTTTTTAGAGAAAACTGTTCAAAGAAATTTTTAGATCTTAATAGATAAACCTAAACTAGATAAAGACAAAATAATAAAAAACTTAGAAAATACCTTTTACCTAGTTGAAAATAAAACAGACATACAACTCACACATAAAATGATAAATTTAATATGTAATGAACGGTACAAAAATTAAGATAACAAATACATTTAGTATGTGATGAATACTACAAAAAATTAAGATAACAAATACAGGAACAAAATAATGTATACTTAAACAGATTTGAGCTATATGATGATGAAATAAATTTGTACAATGAATATTATTAAAAGAAGAGTAACATACACACACACACACACACACACATACACACACATCCATGCACTCACACAAAGAAAAGAAGGCACACATGAGAGAGAGACAGAGCAACATGAAAAAATGTAGCGAATATATATAGGAGGCATACGAACACATTGGTGGCTTGCATTTAAGTGTTGTCCTTTGTTTGCTAGACCGTTAAGATATTAGCCTATATATGTACACACACCCATATATACATTGACCGAGAAAAAAACACGTTGACTTAAAGGGGGAACACACACATGAAATGCGGGACAAGTTCATTTTTGTACACATTTTTTTCTAGGGCTTTGCACAGAAGGTCCCTATTTTCGACGTTGTTGTAAGAAAAGTCCCTATGATAATAAGTATGTAAATTAAGTTCCTGTTTTTCGTAAATCAGAAAGCGCAAATTATCTTGCGCTTTTCTTATAAAAGTGCAAGTTAACTTGAGCTTTTCAAAAATTTATGTTAACCCTATCTCGTTCACGAGTTAACAGGTCCATGAGTTAAAGCAGCTCACGACTCAAAAGGCTTCACGACTTAAGGAAATGAATGGTCTACGGCTTAAAAGGATTGTGTGGCTTTGAACATGTTACGACTTAAAGAAACACACGACCTAAGGATTTGTACGACTTAAGGCCTCTACGGGATAGGAAGCCTTACGAGTTAAGCTTCCTACGACTCAAGGCATCTACGAGTTAAGGAGTACCCGAGTTAGGCTGCTTACGAGATAAGCGGCTCACGAGTTAAGAAGAGATAACGACTTAAGACCCTGATGACCTAAGGAGTCTATACGACTTAAGGGAGCTACGACATAACAGATTAAAGCTTGACCGAGTTAACAAGTGTTACGACTTAAAAAAGGTGTACGACCTAAAGACACTATCTCTTAACTCGTCTACGAGTTAGGACTCGCCTTCACAAAGCCTGAACTCAGCTTTAAGCCGAAGGCAGCTGGTTAAGTCAACCACGACCTACGACTTATGATGAGTCGTATACGACTTATACAAACAAGCCAGAAACTACAACCAGATAACTCGTAAACGACCTAGTACTTGAAGCGTGGGTTCGAAAAAGGCAGGAAGCTCTCTACAAACCAGAGACTCAGCTCAATGAGTCGGTCACGACTCATCCTAAGTCAGCAACGACTTACCTTAAGTCGGCAACGAGTTAGGACTTAGCAACTTTTTTCACCCAGAACTCTCTATAAATAGACATCCACCTCCAACTCTGAGGGGGACTTTTGCTCATTCTCTTTAAGCGCTGATACTCTGCTGCATTCCAAACCAATTCAATACTTGAAGCTCTCGAGACACTAAGAACGCTACAAACAACTTCAACAAGAGATCACGTACATCCAACATGGATTCGAAGACTCTCATCTCCATTGAAGTTTAAAATACTTGTTCTAAGTTTCTTGTAGTTCAAAGTGAATTGTACTTGGAAAGAATTGTATCAACTTGTAACGAGATCATCAATAAAAGTACTTAAAGTGGACGTAGGCTGTACCCATAAGCCGAACCACTATAAAATTGCTGTTGTTTACTGCTTTTCCGTTATTACTTGCTTGTAATTCTTTCCCGATCTATCGGGTGGTGCTTTCACAACTACACTTCACACACCGGGGTGTTAGCGTTCAAATTTAAGCGTTAACATTTTTGGTGCTTTCACTGAGAATTGAACTCAGGACAACTGTCATCATTGCTTCACAGAGATTTGAAGAAAGAATTTCCTTAAAAACCAGAAGTATATCTGAGATTATGGCTCCTGGAAGGAAAAGTAGATCTATCAGATCTGGAAACATTCAAGAGGGAACCTCCGCTTCCCCTGTACCTAATCAACCCACTCCGTCTGTTGGAGTTACGAAAGCGGAGTTGGATGCTGTGATTCTAGGGCTAAACCAGCAGATAAACGCCCAAAATGTACAATTAGAGGCTCAAAGTGCCCAGAACGCTCTGATTCTGAATAAATTGAACGATCTACTTGGGGCAAACAATCAACCAGCTTGTAATGAAAGGAACTGTGCTGGCAACATTCACGATGTTAGTGAAAGGAATGCTCCTGAAAGGGCTGCTAGTCCCTTTGAACAGGCAGTTCCTGAGGCTGGTGGATCTAGAACTCGGCATGATGAGGAATATCTTTCTGGAATGGTCCGGCAGATCATGAAAGAAAGTATGCAAAGGGTTGAAGATGAGAAGGAATGGGGTTTCGCTCCAAGTAAAACTCCGTTTACTGAAAAAATCTTGAAGGCGGAATTTCCAAGGAAGTTTGTCCCTCCGACTATTCCAGCTTACAAAGGGACAAGTGATCCGAATGAGTTCTTGTATAAATATGATTGGCACATGACAGGTGTCAGAGCTTCTGATGAAATAAAGTGCCGATATTTCCCCGTATACCTTGAAGGGGTGGCTCTACTATGGTTTACCAAGCTGCCAGTCCGATCTATTGATCAGTTTTCAGACTTGACCAGAAAATTCAAGGAGCAGTTTAGACTTTATGCTTCAAAGGCCAAGGATATCATGTCATTGTTCAGTTTAGAGCAGAATCCTGGTGAGTCTATCAGATCTTTCTTGAACCGCTTTAATATAGCGCTGGCGGAAGTGGACAATGCTGAACCACGAATGATCTTGACTTATCTAATGAGGGCTATTGATAAGTCAAGCGAATTTGGAAAATGGTTAAATATGAAAGAGCCAACCTCTCTCGAAAAGTTCTACAAAAAAGCAGACGAATTCATTCGCTTGGAAAGTCGTCCTTTGCCAATAAAGGCAGTGTTGGAAAAAGCTGAAGACAACACTGTCGCTCCACGCAAGAATGAATCGGTGGGGCAGAAAAGGGAGAATAATAATGGAAAGAAACAGGGTAATCTGAAGAAGCCCCGGTCCTTCAAGCCATCAGAATATACTCCATTATCACATACACCGGAGCACATCTACCTGGCCACTAAAGATTCCGTCGATTTCCCTAACCTATCCCTTTGAGAATCGGGAAAAAAGCCATACAGAGTGGGAAATTCTGCCGCTTCCACAATCAACCGGGTCATGAAACTGATGAATGCCGCCAGCTGAAAAATCTGATTGAAGAGTTGCTAAGAGAAAACAAGTTGCAGCAATTCGTGAAAAAGAATAGCAACAATCCTGCATCGTCGAGTCAGGGGCAGCGGGCTCCTGTTCATCAGCCTGGGGCAGGTGAGAAAGCTACGGGGCATGAATCTGGAAGGCCCGTTATCAATGTCATTTCAGGAGGACCTCACCCAGCTGGCAAGAGTTGGGGTGAGATGGAGAGATATTCCAGGGCTTTGAAATATGCTCCAGCCGAAGAAGACGTCTTTGTTCTAGAAGACACTACGCCCCTTAAACAACAGAAAACTTTCAGCGATGATATTATTTTCAGAGCCAGAGATTCTACAGGTATTGAAGCTCCTACTTTAGATCCCTTGGTCATCTCTGCTGGTATTGGACCAGCCATTGTCAGAAGAGTCCTCATTGACTGCGGAGCATCATGTAATATCCTCTTCAAAAAGACATTTGACCAGATGAAAATCCCCATGATCGATGTGCAAGCCTCATCACAGAAAATCGTTGGCTTCACTGGGGAGCCAAAGCAACCAGTAGGAACCATCGATCTGTTTGTAGAACTTGGGGAAGGAGAAAGGAAAGTGGTCCGAAGGCAAACCTTTGTGATCGTCGATGAATATTCTGCTTATAATGCTTTTCTTGGCCGTCCAACACTCGCAGCATTCAAAGCTATCCTAGCCCCGTGGTGCCTCACTATTAAATTCCCTACTGACAATGGAGTAGGAGTTATAAAAGGGGATCAAAATGCTGCGCGAGAATGTTACTTGACAGAGCTGCGAGAGTCAAGAAAAAGAGAAATGGGAAAGGATGCGGCAACCCCAGTCCGCATCAAGGAACCAGCCTTGTAGCAATTACAGAGCGGACCCTGCACTGGCGAGCACAGCGGGGCACGGAAAGAAATGGATCCCAGAAAAGCCAGTACAGGGGAGAATAGAGTAGTACCGGTGGAAACGACAGTTCCGGTACCTGTTGACCCGAAGGACCCAAATAAGGTGTTGAATGTGGGTTCACAGCTTAATGTGTCAATTCAGAATATCTTGATATCTTTCCTGAAGGCAAATCTGGATGTCTTTGCTTGGACTCATGCCGATATGTGTGGAATATCCCCAGAAGTTGCAGTACACGCTCTGAATATTGACCCAAAGTTTACACCAGTTAAACAGAAAAGAAGAACCCAAGGTCCAGAAAGGTCAGCAGCATTAAAAGAAGAAGTTGATCGACTCATGGAAAATAACTTCATCAAAGAATCTACATATCCGAATTGGGTTTCAAATCCTGTGTTGGTCAAGAAAGCTAATGGAAAATGGAGAGTGTGCATCGATTTTTCTGATCTAAACAAAGCTTGCCCCAAAGATTGCTTCCCATTACCCAGGATCGATCAACTGGTAGACGGAACTGCGGGACATGAATTGTTATCTTTCATGGATGCCTACTCCGGTTATAACCAAATCACGATGCACGAGCCGGATCAGGAGGATACAAGCTTTATCACAGATGTTGGACTTTATTGCTACAGAGTTATGCCCTTCGGATTGAAAAATGCAGGGGCAACCTACCAAAGACTTGTTAATGCTATGTTCAAACCGCAATTGGGCAAAACTATGGAAGTCTACGTCGACGACATGTTAGTGAAGTCCAGGAAAGCAGCGGATCACATTGAACACTTAGCAGAAATGTTCGCAGTCCTCCGGAAATACAGAATGAAACTTAACCCTCTGAAATGTACATTTGGGGTCGAGTCCGGAAAGTTCTTAGGCTTCATCGTCAGTGCTAGGGGCATTGAGGCTAGTCCAGCTCAAATTACTGCCTTGAAAGAAGTTAAAGCTCCTAGAACAAAGAAGGAATTGCAGAGTCTCAACGGAAAGGTCGCCGCCCTGAGTCGGTTCATTTCCAAAGCCACTGATAAATGCATCCCATTCTTTGACGCCCTGAAGAAAGGAAAGAAGAACTTTGAATGGACTCCCGAATGCCAAAAAGCCTTCGATGAGTTGATCCGTCATATGGAAACGCCTCCAATACTTTCTAGGCCAGGCAATGGTGAGGATCTTCTTATATACTTGGCAGTATCATCTCATGCTCTAAGTGCAGCGCTGATACGGGAAGACAAAAGGATTCAACATCCGGTTTACTATATCAGCAAAAGACTCACTGGGGCAGAGCTGAATTACTCCAAGTTGGAAAAACTCGCCTATTGCCTACTAGTTGCATCAAGGAAACTGAGGCAATATTTCCAAGCTCATCCTATCAAAGTACTCACTGATCAACCTCTAAAGCAAGTCCTATTTCGCCCTGAAACTTCGGGTCGCCTTCTAAAATGGAACATCGAACTCAGTCAATATGACATCACCTATCACCCCCGAAAAGCAATCAACGGACAAGCTTTAGCTGATTTCATTGCAGAATTCACAGAGAAAGATAATGGTGAGGAAGAAGCAATCAATGATTCCCCAATCCAGTGGAAGATGTATGTTGATGGCGCAAGAAATGACTACTGTTCTGGAGCCGGAGTGGTACTTGAAACTCCTGAGGGTCGATCATTATGTTATGCACTAAGATTGGAATTTCCTTCAACAAACAATGAAGCAGAATATGAAGCTCTTATTGCAGGACTGAAAATCGCTAAAGAGCTAAACATTCGAGCATTACAAATCTTCAGTGATTCTCAGCTTATTGTATACCAAGTCAAGAAGGAATTTCAAGCAAAAGGTGGAAACCTGCCTTCCTACTTGTCAAAGGCTTGGGAACTCCTATGTGAACTCGATCACTATTCAATAAGCCACATTCCTCGGGAAGAGAATATGAAGGCAGATTCCCTCGCAAAGTATTCAAGTTCTGGTGAAGCTCAACTATTGGGATTGGTCCCTGTAGAAGTCCTTTCAGCGCCAAGTATAGACGAGATGGATATAGACTGGATTATGAATGTATCTCAAGAACAAGAGTCATGGATGACTCCAATACTGGATTACCTACTCAGAGGTTCTCTGCCAGAAAACTCGATAGAAAGACGAAAGCTACTAAGGAAGGCCTCTCGCTATGTAATTCAGGATGGCCGATTGTACAGACGGGGATTCTCAATGCCATTGCTTCGATGTGTATCCCGGGAAGAGTCCAAAACAATCCTAGCTGAAGTGCATGGAGGAGAATGCGGTGATCATTCAGGTGGTCAAACATTAGCAAAGAAAATTCTCCGATACGGATATTTTTGGCCAGAAATTAATCGGGATGCTGCAGATTACTCCCGAAAATGTGACAAATGCCAAAGATATGCCAAAATTCCTAGAGCACCTTCTACCGAACTCACACAGATGGTCAGTCCATGGCCATTTGCAATTTGGGGAATGGATCTCATTGGGCCGCTACCAACTGCTAAATCAGGGATTAAATATGCTATTGTTGCAGTTGATTATTTTACTAAGTGGGCTGAAGCTGAACCATTGGCTACTATCACTTCTAAGAAAATGATAAGCTTTGTGACCAAGAATATCATTTGCAGATACGGTGTGCCTCAGAAAATAATCACAGACAATGGTACTCGGTTTGAAAGCGAGGAATTCCAGGATTTTTGCAAACGATTCAAAATCCAGAAAAGCTTTTCGGCAGTAGCTCATCCGCAGGCAAACGGGCAAGTGGAAGCAGTGAACAAGATCATCAAATCAACCATCAAAAAGCAACTCGAAAGAGCAAAAGGTGGTTGGGTCGATAAACTACCACTTGCACTATGGGCATACAGAACTACTCACAAAACTGCAACTGGGCATACTCCTTTTTCGTTAGCATACGGATCGGAAGCAATGATCCCGGTTGAAACAGAGGTCCCTTCACACAGAAGAATCCATTTCAATCAAGCAGAAAATGAGAAGCTACAACTTGAAGCGCTGGATCTCCTTGATGAAAAAAGAGATGAAGCTAACCTCAGAGTTGCAGCTCATCAGCAAAGGATAGCCAGACATTTCAATTCCAAAGTTCGTCAACGCAGCTTTGAAATTGGAGATCTAGTCCTGAAAAGAATTATGACTGCGACAGGTGTGTTTGGGCCAAATTGGGAAGGACCATATGTAATAGGTCAGAAGCTTCTTGACGGCACATTCAAGCTCACCACTGTTGACGGAGATCAAATTCCAAGGGCATGGAACAGCAACCATTTGCGTCCATACTTTACTTGAAAATTTCGTTGAAACATTGTAAAAAGAATTATGAATGTATGATTCTTGTAATTGAAAGCAATTGTGAAACTGATGCAAGTAAATAATGAAAGAATATAAAGTGGATGTAGGCCCAATTTCATGGCCGAACCACTATAAATCTTGTGTTCCTTATTATCATTATATGTTTGCTTTGTTTTCGATATAAAAATACATAAAATGTATTGCTGAAATGTCGATTTAAATTTTTGCAGACAATGAAAATAAAACTTGCGCATAATAAGACCGAGCGATTCTCACCATCATTCAACAAACAAATTTCAAGTCACAAAGACCCCGAATTCAAATCCTAGATAGGAAATACTTCAATTGAACGGCTAATGATTTCGATAGAAACGAGCCCTTGCTGATAAATTGAGATTGTTTGAACAAACAAACATCCAATTAGGAAGCTAGTGCCCGTTCTCACGAACTTGCCTGGCAATGAAGTACACTTCCTTGGATTAAACAAGCTACTTGCAAGAAAAGGGGAATGAAAACTTAAAAAAAAAAAGAGAGAGGATCGCTGAAAAGGCATAAGCAAGTGGACAGAGGAACAACCAAAGCTACCATCAGCAGCACAAGTCCTCTTCGGAGGATAAAAGACCTCTAATGGGTCATACGCCACAAAAAAGAAAGTTCTCTACTCAACAAAAAAGATTGGAGGAGTCATGACCCTCCAACCATGAGAGAGTAACTTCCAGGCGATGGAAACCCTCTCTGAGGCACATTTCACCAGGAGTTGAAGTGTTATGACCGCTCTTCGGGATTTCACTTCACCAGAGTTGAAATGCCAAAAAATAAAAGCCCTCTTCGGAGGCCCATTTCACCAGGAGTTGAAGTGTTATGACCGCTCTTCGGGATTTCACTTCACCAGAGTTGAAATGCCAAAAAATAAAAGCCCTCTTCGGAGGCCCATTTCACCAGGAGTTGAAGTGTTATGACCGCTCTTCGGGATATCACTTCACCAGAGTTGAAATGTAAACAAAATAAAAGCCCTCTTCGGAGGCACATTTCGCCAGGAGTTGAAGTGTAATAACCGCCCTTCGGAATTTCACTTCACCAAAGTTGAAATGCAAAAACAAAACAAAGACCTTCCTGAAAGCCCACGTTTCACCAAGATTGAAATAAAACTTCCAAGTGTTGAAACGCGAAAAGGCTTTCTTCGAAGGCACAACTCTTTGGAGGTACACGTTTCACCAAGATTGAAATAAAACTTCCAAGTGTTGAAACGTGAAAAATCCCTCCTTAGAGGTACAACCCCCTCCCGGGGACACAATCAAGAAGAAAGACCTCTTCGGAAGCCCACGTTTCACCAAGATTGAAATAAAATTTCCAAATGTTGAAACGTGAAAAGGCTTTCTTCAAAGGCACAACTCTTTGGAGGTACACGTTTCACCGAGATCGAAATAAAACTTCCAAGTGTTGAAACGTGAGAAATCCCTCCTCAGAGGTACAACTTTGTATAAAAAAAAAAGAAGAAAAAAAAAATCCTCATCAAAAGCGTACTTTAACTTTCAAAGGAAGAGTAATTTACCTACTATGGAAAATGATCGTCAAAAAAAAAAAAGAAAGGGAAAGAAGTTAAAGTACCCTTTAGAGGTCCGCTTTACCACATAGAGGAATTCACTTGGTAAAATATGCACATAAGCAAAAGAAAAAAGTGATTTCTTCGAACGACAAAGCGTAGAAACTTATACGAAGGGAGTTGTACTCTACAAAAATTTTCTTTAAAGAATAAAATAATTATTCTTTAGCAAATAAGAGTGCAAGTCCCCTCAAAGTATAAAATATTGCAGCAAGCTTAAGGTATGGGGGCAACATGGTATAATAGTATAGCTGCATCAGTAAAGTAATACTCAAACAACATACCATAAGCCCGCTGCAATATCGTGTAAATAAACTTGTGCAAAAAATAAAATAAATAGTAAATGCATTCTCAAATTCAAACAGAAGTTTGTACAAACGAAGAATCATTTTATTCAACTATAATGCAGATACAGGTTCTCAAAATAAAAGCGGGGGCCGATACCCGCACAACTCTCGGCCAGTTCATACAAAAGACAAAAAGCTAAAGTCTTCACTTCTTTTTACTGCCTTTGGACCCTTTACCCGGCCGAATGACCAGCTTTTCAGGTCGACCAGTGGGTATAAGGGAGGAAGGAGAGGTAGGCGCAGCTGGCCCAACTTCTGGCTCCTCTTTAGTGGCAGTGATTATCTTCCCTCTCCTCTTTGATGCTCCTTGTTTCCTTCTCCTCTTTGAGGAAGACTCACTTCCTGGAGTGACAAGTTTAGATAGAGTTATATCGTCAGAAGGAGTCCGCTCCGGAGATATGTCTCCTTCCTCAAGTCCCTCATCTTTCTGCTCTTGCGAAGCAATGGGGTCATCCAGGCCATGGAGAGCCTCTATTTGTTCCTCCTGTGATCCAGGCTGCGAAGCAGAAGGAGGAGCCACTTGAAGAGATGGAGGAGGGATTACCGGAGAAGTAGAGATTTGAGCAGTGCTTGATACTTTTTCTACAGAAGAAAAGAGGTTAAAGTCAGTAAAGAGAGGAGATGAAGGTTCACCAATGAAGTCAGTAAAGAGAGGAGATGAAGGCTCATCAAGGTTGAGAAAATAGCCAAGGAGCTCATGAAACTCATGCGAAATAAATGAGTAACCCGCTTGAGCAGAATTGACAGTAGCGAGATTAACAGTGAAATTACCTGGAGAAGCTGGTTTCCTGATATCGACTTCATAAGCTTGCGCATCAGCGCTCTCATCACCCTCATCTCCACCTTGCATGCTTGTAATCTCAGTGGTAACTTTGGTGGGAGATGCAAGATGGGAACTGGAACCAATAATGTCGACTTCAGACGAAGAAGGTGGCTGGACTAGAGTAGTTGAAGTGGTTTTCCCCAGCCGGTCCCCCTCCGTCACTTCAGTTCTTAATTTGGCAAGTTGTTCCTTTCCCTTGGCAAGGGCAGCGCGAGCGTCATCATCGAAATAATGCCTTTCCAGGGCTGATTCGTCGTAACCGGCACCTTCAGCACCAAGCATCTCAAGAGCGGCCTCCCATACTTCAGCTAAAGTGATTTCATACTTAGGACCAAGAAAAGCGAGGCTTCCACGCCCCAAGAGCTATGCAAGTAGAAGTCGAATAATGTTGAGCCGAAGCTGTTTTTGGTCGCCTCATGAGATTCTTCGGCTGCGATTTTGCCGGCGACAGCCTCATCGCGCTCCCTTTCAGTTTTGGCAAGCTGAAGCTTAAGCATTTGTATCTCCGCCTCCTGGGAGTTGTTTTTCTTTCGAAGCTCAGCAATATCAGAGACATAGCCGTCACTGATTCTTTTTTGTGCTTCTAGCCTGTCTTCGGCATCCCTTTGGCTAGCGTGAGCATCTCTCACTTGTTTCAGAAGCACTTCTTCTTTTTGAGAGTAGGAAGTAGAGGAAGCAGCAAGTTCATGTTTCAATTCCTCGACTTTTGCTTCAAGCTCCTCATTGTAAGAAGCAATGTTCCTCATCTCGGTGTCGTGTTGCTCAACGACCTTTTGCCATTCGGCCTTATCGTTTTCCATAGTAAGCATGGCCTCTATGTTGGCACGGTTAACTCTTTGAAGCTCATCGACAAGCTTCTGCCAGTTTGACATCCTCTCGATATCGAGCTTGACTGCATCAAGATTGCGCAACATAGCAGACTTGTCGATGGGGACCAAGTCTAGGTCGAATCTCACCCCCTTAAGGCACCATTGAGGAAATCGGCTCTGCAGAGTGGCAGGACCCGGTCCAACTTGAAATTTGGGCCTGCTAATTATCGTTTGAATGTCTGATTTCCCAAGAGCGGGAGAGCCAGAAGGAATGTCGAGCGAAGCAGGAGTAGTAACTTTCTCAGGAGTGGTAGAGGCCTGCTTTTCACTATGACGGGCTCGTTTGCTTAAGTCTTCACCCATGTGACCTTTTCCTCGATCGTCATGAGATTTTCTCTTGTGGGAGTCATCGCCTTTTTGCCAAGAATCATGGCGCTCTTCACTCTCCCTTCTTTCACGACGCTCTTCCTCATCCCTCCTTTCACGAGCCTTTCGAGCAGCCCTCTCTTCGTCAGACTCTCTGTAGGAGGGAAAGTAACGCCGATAATCATATCGACCACGCCCCCCGTAGCGTTGGAAATCCTGATAATATGATCCGCCGCGTGTCATTGAAGAATCTGAAATAAGAAAAGATAAGCTTTAGAAGTCTTTAAAGTATAAGAAGATAAGTGCATAAATGTGCTGGAAAATCCTTAGTTGTGTGTGAAGTGCAAACTAATCGCATTGGACTAACGAACCACTCCTCAGTTGGGGGGAAGTAATAGGTCCCACTGTCGGTGACAATTCTTGGGATAAAGGAGTTGGAGTCTGTTGGAGGGCAGATGTCGCTTCAATCATCGGGGGTACAGTTTTACCACAGGCAGGGTCATCTTTAAAGAGCTCTTGGGAAGTGACGATTATGTCACTTAAATCCCCAAAAACGTCATCACCGTCATGCCCAACCTGATTCCCTCCATCAGCTCCTTTGTCAGCACTCTTCCTGGTTTGGGAAAGGGGCTCCTCTTCTTCTTCAATTATGGGAGCAAGTGCGGGCTTTTCGGAGGGTCCCGTATCGTCTCTTGGAGTAGAGCACTTTACTAGTAAGGTTTCTGCAGAAATTTCTCCTCGCATGTGCTCTTTAGTGGAGATCGGAAGATCAGGAGTTTTCACCGGAGAATCAGGAACCTCCGTTGGAGCTTCACGAGGCCGAGTAAAGCGAGAGGGATGGAGGAGTCCGTATTGATGTAAAAATTCATCGTTTAGCAGAAACTTTATGCTCCTCTCTTCTACCGGCACGGCATTTAATCTTTCAAAAATTTGCTTAAGACTTGGGTCCCTAGCAGGGGGTGGAAGTGCTAAAACAGGAAAAGAATGAAATTAGCAATCGAGAGTTCAGATCTCGAGAAAGTTTCAAAACGGAAAAAGTAAAGACAGGAAATCTTACTTCCCACTCTCCAGATGGCATAAAACCCTGGAGGGCAGCGAACAAAGAAAAACTGATTCAAAAATCCGTGAGCGCTTTCGGAGAGATCAGTAATAAGTTTGCGGTTTCGAGCGCTTCTTATAACCACGATGGAGGGATGGTCTTTAGTTTTCGTGAATGAGCAAAAATAGCAGATCTCCCCGAAGCTTGGTAATCGATCCAAAACTCTCCTAAATAGAACACATAACCCCATCAGAATGGCGTAGCCATTGGGGTGTAATTGGAATGGAGAGATAGACAACCGAAGCAGGAACTGTTGGAGAAAGTCATTAAAGGGAGGAATAGCGCCGTTCAGGCACATTTGGCGATTAACAGCAACAAAGCCAAGAGGGGGCCTATCCGCGGTGTCATTTGGCCCTGGAAATAAGATGTCAGCATCATCAATGCCAAACTGGACGCGCAGTTGGTTAAACACCCGCTGATTCAAAGTTGTGGATGTTCTCTCCGGAGGGTTGTCTATAGGGATGGCTACTGGGAAGACATCTTCAGCCTGGCCCATCGGCTCTTCTTGATGAGAGGTCATTCTACACAAGCAACTGGATGTTCAAATGCGAAGGTGCACGTTTCCTAAAAAGTGTGAAGTGTCGTGCAAAGCTAATAAAAAATAATAATAATAACAAGTAAAGATAACTGGAATTAAACTGGTTGACGATTGATTGACTACGGTAATTTCGGAACTTGTTATTTAAAGCTCAAGCATAATATTAATGAGGGCTGGTCAGTTTCAATTGACTAATCCAGTGCTGCTTTAATATTCCACTTGAAATCGATAGCACTTCGTTCACACGATTTATTTAAGTTAATCATCTATCATTAACTAATCTGTCGTTCGATGTGGGCAATCAATGACAGTATATTCGTCCCAGTTTTCTGTGAATGTTATATTAACAAGTTATTAGCTTACAAGTTGAAGCAATCTGTAAAAGATTCAAGTAGCAGTTCAAGGTTCAAGTGGAGTTTAAAAAATACATGTGCTAAGTCGTAACCGACTCAAGAGTTAAGTCGTTCCTGTCTTAAGTCGTCAATACATCAAGCTGATTATGCTCTAAATCCTAAGTCGTAACTCAAGGAACAGAAGAAAGGCTCTGATTCAAAGCAACTGGAAATCCCTTAAGTCTTAACTCGGCTACGGCTCATGAAAATTGCTAGGTCGCATGGAAAATCTCTGAGTTGTATATGGGACGATTCCTCACTCTATTCGAATCAAGTTTTTCAACCAACCTGCCTTCCCTTCTAACTTTCAACCTGTTCACCCACGGCTACCTCAACAGCAATAGCCTTAACCTATCACACTACAAGTCGCCTCAAATCGCGAATCACCTTATGTCAAGCCAAACGAGTTTAAGTTCGTCAATGACCGATTTGATAAAGCTCGTAGGATTTGAAAGGACAAGCCAAAAACGAGGGACTGAACATGTAAGGTAACAATGGCTAACGGTCGAAGAGGGAACAAGATCACTTACGATTGTATGATGCTAGAAGGAATCGGACGAAGTTTGGATCGAAATCGCCTTGGAGAGCTCAGGGATACGTTAATGGCAGAAAACAGTTTAAAAGTTAAGTGATGAGAAGAAGGAAAGAGGAAGGACGACTCAGGCTTTTATATCTGGAAATGTTGGAATTTGAATCGGCATGCCCGGGTTATGATAAGTCGAAGCACACGACTTACGACCTAAGCGTGTGCTTCGAGGGGCAAATGTTAACCCTATCTCGTTCACGAGTTAACAGGTCCATGAGTTAAAGCAGCTCACGACTCAAAAGGCTTCACGACTTAAGGAAATGAATGGTCTACGGCTTAAAAGGATTGTGTGGCTTTGAACATGTTACGACTTAAAGAAACACACGACCTAAGGATTTGTACGACTTAAGGCCTCTACGGGATAGGAAGCCTTACGAGTTAAGCTTCCTACGACTCAAGGCATCTACGAGTTAAGGAGTACCCGAGTTAGGCTGCTTACGAGATAAGCGGCTCACGAGTTAAGAAGAGATAACGACTTAAGACCCTGATGACCTAAGGAGTCTATACGACTTAAGGGAGCTACGACATAACAGATTAAAGCTTGACCGAGTTAACAAGTGTTACGACTTAAAAAAGGTGTACGACCTAAAGACACTATCTCTTAACTCGTCTACGAGTTAGGACTCGCCTTCACAAAGCCTGAACTCAGCTTTAAGCCGAAGGCAGCTGGTTAAGTCAACCACGACCTACGACTTATGATGAGTCGTATACGACTTATACAAACAAGCCAGAAACTACAACCAGATAACTCGTAAACGACCTAGTACTTGAAGCGTGGGTTCGAAAAAGGCAGGAAGCTCTCTACAAACCAGAGACTCAGCTCAATGAGTCGGTCACGACTCATCCTAAGTCAGCAACGAGTTAGGACTTAGCAACTTTTTTCACCCAGAACTCTCTATAAATAGACATCCACCTCCAACTCTGAGGGGGACTTTTGCTCATTCTCTTCAAGCGCTGATACTCTGCTGCATTCCAAACCAATTCAATACTTGAAGCTCTCGAGACACTAAGAACGCTACAAACAACTTCAACAAGAGATCACGTACATCCAACATGGGTTCGAAGACTCTCATCTCCATTGAAGTTTAAAATACTTGTTCTAAGTTTCTTGTAGTTCAAAGTGAATTGTACTTGGGAAGAATTGTATCAACTTGTAACGAGATCATCAATAAAAGTACTTAAAGTGGACGTAGGCTGTACCCATAAGCCGAACCACTATAAAATTGCTGTTGTTTACTGCTTTTCCGTTATTACTTGCTTGTAATTCTTTCCCGATCTATCGGGTGGTGCTTTCACAACTACACTTCACACACCGGGGTGTTAGCGTTCAAATTTAAGCGTTAACAATTTAATTTTTTTTAAGTTTCAAAATTTTTAAAAAAAAATTCAAAATAAAAAAGCGCAAACTAGCTTGCGCTTTTCTAATAAAAGTTGCAAGTTAGCTTGCATTTTCTGTCAGAAAAGTGCAAAGCATCTTGCGTTTTCTATTTTTCAAAAAATAGGGACTAAATTTCATGCTTATATATATGGAAACGATATAGACATTTTGTGATGTCGCTGATGATATGAGGCACTTGTGTTTGATTTGAGTTTTGAGTTTGAGTTACCTCCTTCGAGGTATTTGTTCACTTAAGTAGCGTTTGTTACTTAATTGTTGAGCTTATGATTCATTCGATTCATTCTTCTCTTTCGAGAAGGAGTATCTTCATGTTTATTCTGCTTCATATTACTGATATTAACCGATTCGTGTAGCTAGACTGACCCGTGTATTTATACTCGGGTCAGACCGAGTTGTTTCAGGTATCATCTTTTGGACTTAGCTTGAAGTTGATGCTGGATATCAGCTCTCCTTTCTCTTGAGCAATTTTTGTTCTTCCGCTAACTCTGATGTGTTTCATTTAATGTATATGGTGTGGTCGAGTACCACCTTTATTGTATTCATATTGTATTGTACTAAACATGTATCAGTGTATATGTATGTATATGATGTTTATTATTGTTCTGTGATGTGCTTTACATTTAGTTATTGTATTTTGTTCTGATAGATCCGTTAGCCACCTATAGTTTTGGATTAAGCATTTACTGTGTATGTTGATCCATTGAGATAGAAAAGAAAAATCATATTGCATTTATCGACGTGTTCAGTAGATGTTTAAGACAAAGTTATAGATGGTCGCCCTTAACCAGCCCTATTCTCCGCTTTAGTAGACGGAATTACTCGTTAATTCTCTTTACTAAGGTGGGTCTCGGGGTGGGGCGTTACAGGGGACTTTTCTTATAACAACATCAAAAATAGGGACCTATAACTTGTTTCTTGTTTTTTTCTTCTTCTTTCTTTCGCATAAAAATACAAAGCACTTTCACATTTTATTTGGAGGGAACAGAGCAGCCGATTTTCTTCTTTCTCTCTAAAACACATTGATATTTTTTTCAACTTATTCTCTACATACAAAAACTTGAAGATATACTCCATTTGTTTTCTTCTCTTCTTTCACTTTCCTTTTCTTTTCTATTCCTCTGTGTATATGGGGCGTGTGTAGTTTGTATTTGTGTGTGTTTGTTTACATGGCCTTAAGTGCAAGTGTGAGTTAGTGGTGGCAGATTTGTAGGCATGCATGGCTGTAGTGGCATGTGGGTGGAAAAATGAGTAGCAGCTGCTCTTGGGTTTGAAGGGAAGAAGTGCGTAAGCAGACATGAATGAGCCGATATGCGCATTGGGTGGTGGGCCGTGAGTTTTGGGTGATGGTTTGTAGTGGGTGACTTGGAGTTTGCATGAGATTCGCATTAGATTTGGAGAAATAGGCAATGATAGAGAAAGACGCGTGTTTTATGTTTGCATGGATGCTTGAGCCTTTGGGCTTTTGTGTGTTGCATGATGGTAATTGGGTAAGAATTTAATTCTTTTGTTTAGTTAATAATTAGTTTTTAAATTAGATTAGATTAGTTTAATTAGTTTAACTAGTTTTAATAACTGGCAGAGGCTTCGGGTTTGATTCATGATAAGTTTGTGCTTGGGCCTTGTTGCAGTGTTTAGTTGGGTTAGATATAAATATTAATTAAGTAATAAATTAGTTTAGTTTAATTAATTTATAAGTTTAAATAGTTTAAACTTAAAAATGAATAGTTTTCCGAAATAGAGTCCATTTAACCATGGTCTTCAACACTAGATTCGTAAAGACGGATAGAGTACACTAGTGTAATTAATAAACATATTTAACAAAGTATAAATTAGTCATGAATAAATAGTGATTTAATTTAATTACAGTTTACGTAGTTAAATAACTGTACTCCATTAGTGATATCAATTTAGAAGAATAAATCTCTATTCTGCTATTATAAATTGAATAGAGTAATTTAGATATTGAATTAGTAGAATAAAACACAATTCTGCTATTATAGATTAAATAGATTGTTTTAGACATCTATTTAGAAGAATAAATCTCCATTCTGCTATTATATAAATTTGCATATTATTTATATAAACCGATTAATTCCGATTGATGTTTTATTATTCGATTTTTTGAATTATTGATAATAATGTGTGTTTATGATTATGTTTTGTTTGTTATTTGAATTTTGCTCGACCGGTTTATGAGCAATAACCTTTACTTTTGTTTTTCCATGAGGTAGGTACAAAACAATTGTAGACTAAGTACCTTGTGATTTATTTCACGATTTGACTAAATGATACTTAACGATAATATTGGTTTATTTCAATTTAATGAAGTTGTTTTGAAATTGATTTTCATAAAGAATATATTAAGAAATGTTAATGAAAAGAAGTTATTTACAAATGGATTTTGAAAATGTTGATTAAAAAATTAATTATAATAAAAGGGGTGTATTATAATTTTAAAAAGATATTTATCTTTGAATGAAATGCTTTCCAAAGAGATATATGGATATTTTTTGAAATAAATAATACAAAAATGTTTTTACATATTTTGAGATAAAAAGTATTTTCGAAATAAATGTTGGTTTAATGTTTTGGATTGAAAAGAATTTTAAAAGCTATTATTCCGAGAACTTAAATCCCAATGATTTAAAAATGTCTTTCGAAAGTTGTGAAAAAGTGACAATACCGTGTTTGAAATTATTTGTGATTATTTGCACAAAATGATTTGTTATGTTACCGATGTTTGGGTAACCCGTAACTAAAAAGTGGGAAAAGAGGGTTTTTTTTAACCCACAGTATAGTCCGCTTTTAGGTAGAAGGATGTACTTAATTATTGACTTTATGAAGGCTGTAACCTAGTAGCCTTGTTATTGGGAGAAACCTCCGAGTCCGGTTGTATATGTTTTAATATTCTTTTATAGTAATATTTCGAAATTTTCAAATAAATAGTTTCAAAAGTGATTTTTTTAAAGTTCCCAAAGAATAGTGTAATTTGATACAAAAGAAGTACATATTATTATTTCCAAGAATTCGAAATGAAACTGAGAATTAAGCTCAAAGATATTGTTTTCTAAAAGGACTATATTTTGAAACTAATAAAGTTAATTAGATTTGAGAAATCTAAACGTGAAGATTAAGTCTAAGTGGGTAGTGTAGGAATTTCTTATTTGTATGTTGCATCATAGGCTCCATGCGTCTTATTTGGGATAAGAAAATTATGTTGGCTTAATCCTGTATCTAATGGTGTTTAACGGCGGTTTTTCCATTAGTTAGAAAATCATCAAAAATTTATAATAAAATTAATCACAAGCAGCGTACAATTTTGGTAGGTGGCGAGTGCGGGTCGATCCGTAGGGAATTTTTAAGATTTTAAAATTTTCTAATCAAATTAGGCCGAAATGGAGAGAAGATTGTTAACTACAAATTGTAACAAAATGAAACTAAAATTAGAATGAAAATGAGATTAAAAACCATGAGATTAAAAAATAATTTAGAGGCAAATCCACTCTCATATTTTTGTAAATCAACAAACAAATAATCTATAATCTCTATTTTTGATATTAAGCGAAATAATTGTTGCATTTATCATAAGTATGGTTTGTTTATATTGTTAATTAACATAACTAAAACCATCAAACTATAATACAACAAATAAACCACTTATCAATTCTCATGAAAATGAAGTCAAAGCAAAAACTATTTTTAAGTATAATATATTAACTATTGTAATTAGTAATATAGAACATCAAATTTTGTTTTTACTTTCAACTCAAAATCAAAAGTTAATTTGCAAATGATGATGTAAATTGTGTTTGTGTTGAATAAGAATAGCTCGTTTGCAAATGCAACATGAGCTATCAAACCCACTTGTATAAACTTACATCAAAATCTACTTTTATGAAGCATAAATAAAAGAGACCATAAATCATATAAATGTTGAATTTACATAATATTTAAGAGGTTCATTACCTCAAAATTGAAGGGATTTAGCTACTAATTTGTGTTATCAAATCAACACATGTAAATTTCAACATTGGAAAGCAAAGAGAAATAGAAACTAATTAAAAAAAGGAGATTAACTACTTGCATGAAATAACATTTAACTAATTGCATAAATGTAAATGTAAGCTATGAACAAGAAATGAAAGAGAGCATAGAAATAAACATGAACATAAAAGTAAATAAGAACAAGCAGAAAAGAAAAAAGAAAGAGGCTATGAAGCCATTTTTATTTCATGTAACTTTGACTTTACAATTTGCTTGCTAATTTTTCTAAGTATTTACAAGAGTAAGAAGATATCTATATGTACATAAGTGGGATATTTATACATGTATAAAATCCTAATTCACTTTTTAGAGTGCTTCCAAAAAGTCCTTTAGGAATTGTAGCCAACAAGTAACCATTAGCTTCTAATTAATCCATCATCAGATATGCATGAAGCTTTAACCTCCACTTAGTTGTCCATTAGCATCTAATTACAGAGGGGTCCTCCATGATCATGAGTTTGAATTATTTCCTTTCTTCATTTATTTGTATTCTCTTGTGCAAGCATATATATTTATGAAACCCTCTTCCATATGCATCCACATTCCTATAAAAATCATAAAAAGTGTCACGGGAAAAATTCTCATATTGACACATGCGCAAAAATGACTATTTTGCCCATGTATGAAGATGAACATGTGATGATTTGAAAATAATTGAATTTTGATTTTAACATGTTAAAATACCCAAATATGACATTAATTTAAATAAAAATAGATAGAATATGGATGTATATATATACACATTTACGTGCACATCAAATACCCCCACACTTTTCTTTTTGTTCGTCCTCGAATAAAAGAAAACTAAGATAAATCCATTTTCGTTGGGAGCATGAGTCATCGAGCTTATGCAACAAGCCATTAAACCTCTAGGTGTCCCCAGTAGAACGAGTATTGTCTCGTGAAGGTTTTCAGCGGATACTACCCACAAAATCCAAATGCAAAGAAAATATTTACAAAATGCAAGATTTATTTACAACGGGATGAATGCAAGTTTTTGAAAGTGTTTGCAAATGAAGGATTCACTTTCAAATCGACATTAATAAGTTAAATATAAGTTCCGGTCATTATCAAAAAATTTAAGTCCTTTACTTGTCAAAATTTCCAAAAAAAATTAAGTTGTCATAACAGATAGACTATATTTTCCCTAATTGTTTCGGTTGATAACACAATGTAATTATGAAATGGATCCTTAGTTGATTATCAAAGTTTGCCAAAGTGGTATTTTCATTTCTTTTCAATAACAAGTTAAATCAAACAAGTCAAAATAGTGCTTGGATTTCAATTGCTTGCTCTCTTTTATTTGAAATTTTTGTTAATATTAACAATATTTACATATGCTTGACTCAAATAAACTGAGGCCAAATATATTACCCTTGCATTGCCTTTCAGGCTTACATGAGGGGAATATAGAACATGGCGAGTGAACATACAAGTGTGAACACTTATTGATTGTATGCACTATTAGTAAAAGAATTTTTATATACTTACACCTATCTCAAATAAACTTAGGCCAGATATACCGATCGTGCACTGCCTTTTGGGCTTATGTGAGAAGGACACAGGGCATAGTAAGTAAACACCCAAGTGTGAACATATGACTCTAGGTATTAAAAAATATATACATATATACAAATGTTTTTTACTTATATACATATATTTTTTATTTTTTTTAAGAAGAGAAAGTTCTACAAAATCATCTTAGCACCATTTAACTTAGACAGGAAAAAATGTTATATCCTTTACTTTAAATTTAACACTTTGTAAACAAAGATTTTCAATTAGAATATACTTCATAATTAAGACGTATGAACCTTCCTATATACTAGTTAAACCATTATTATTTGTAATCAAACCTCACTTTTTTTTTTGTTAAAACAAATAAATTTTCAAAAATTTAAATTTAATAACTAGAACTTATACTCATCCTTTAGTGTTTCTTCAAAAATAAATCGAAATGCTAAAAAGAAAAAAAATTGCGATTTTTTTTGAAAATTTTGGGTTCAAAGAAAATGAAAATTCAAAAATGCCATGAAAATTTAAAAAAAATTAAAATGAGAACACCCCCCCCCCACACACACACACACGTTTAATTTTTACCTTGTCCCTATAGTCAATGCACAATATAATGAGTGTAACAGGGAAAAAATATGTAAATATTTACAAAACAGGGTTAAAATTCTTTCTAGACGTAGCTTGGCTCATGAAGATCATGTGCCCCTCCTCTTGGTTACTTGGAAATTCCAAGAAAGGTTTCAAACGATGACCGTTGACTTTTTAAAATCGATCCATCCTTGGGGTTTTCTATTTCTATGACACCATGTGGAAAAACAGTTCGTACCATAAATGGTCCGGTCCATCTCGATTTAAGTTTCCCAAGGAATAAATGAAGCCTAGAGTCATATAAAAGAACTTTTTGATTAGGCGAAAACGTTTTTCTTAGGATTGACTTGTCATGAAAAAATTTGTTTTTTATTTGTAAATTTTCTTGTTTTCATATGCATCGCTTTTTTTTCTAGTTCGTTGAGTTGTAGTGTTCTATTTTCACCAGCTTTCTCGAGATCAAAGTTTAACTTCTTTATTGCCCACAATGCTTTGTGTTCGATTTCAATGGGTAAAAGGCAAGCTTTTCCCTAAACTAAACGAATGGGGCCATCCTAAGGTTAGTTTTAAAAGCAGTACGATAAGCCCAAAGTGCGTCGGTCAATTTCAGACACCAATCATTTTGATTTTTGTTGACAATTTTCGTCGAGATTTGTTTTATTTGAAAATTTAAAATTTCAACTTGCTCACAAGTTTGAGGATGATTGGAGCGGATAACTTGTGAGTCATCGAGTATTTCTTCATTAAAGTTTCAAAAGTGCGATTGCAAAAATGGGTTCCGTTATCACTGACTATAGTGCGACGTGTGTCGAACCTCGAAAAGATGTTTTCTTTAAGAAATTTCACAACAATTCTGTGGTCATTGGTTTTACAAGGAGTGACTTCGACCCATATGGAGATATAATCGACCATAAGAAGTATGTAAAAAATTTCCAAAGAATTGGGAAAAGGTCCCATAAAGTCGATACCACAAACATCAAAGACTTCGATAGTAAGAATGGGGTTTAGAGGCATCAAATTTTGTTGAGAAATTCGTCCAAACATTTGACATCGATCATAAGTTTTACAAAACTAAAACGAGTCTTTTAAAAGAGAAGGCTAACAGAAACCATACTGAAGCACATTTTCTACAATTTTTCGAGGATCGAAGTGTCCACCGCATGCTTGATCATGGCAAAATGAAAGAACACTCTTGATGTCATTATCCGAGATGCAACATCGAATGATTTAAACGGGAAAATACTTGAACAAGCATGGATTGTCCCAATTGAAATATTTCACTAGAGACATGAATTTACATTTGTCTTGTTTGTACCAAAGTGAGGGAGTTTTATTAGTGACTAAGTAGTTCACTATATCAGTGTACCACGATTCAATAGAAATTGAAAGAAGTTGTCCATCGAGAAAGTTTTCATTGATGGGCAAAGGTGATGGTGCGTTGGAAGACGAGACAAGTGATCGGCTATGACATTGTCGAATCCTTTTTTGTTCTTGATTGTAAGGTTAAATTCTTAAAGTAAAAGAATCAAACGAATTAAGCGAGATTTAGCATCCTTTTTAGCGAAGAGATATCAAAGCGCAGAATGGTCCGTGTACATAGTAATGTGCGACCCTATCAAATACTGTTGGAATTTTTTGAGAGAAAAACTACCGCTAGAAGCTCTTTTTTATTGGTTGTGTAGTTACATTGAGCATCATTCAGAGTCATGCTAGCGTAGTAGATAAAATGAAGGATCTTGTTGGTGCGTTATCCTAAGACAACACCAACTGCAAAGTTCGAGGCGTCACACATTATTTCAAATGAGAGATCCCAATTCGGTAAGCAAATTACAAGAGCAGAAACAAGTTCTTTTTTCAGACGTTAGAAAGAAGAGATACAATAAGAGTTCAAATCTAATGGAATGTCTTTTCCATGAAGAGTCATAAGAGGTCGAGCAATCTTGCTAAAATCTTTCACAAAGCGTCGATAAAATCCCGCATGTTCAATAAATGATCGAATGTCTTTAACAGACTTGGAAATAGGTAGATTTGCAATGACATCAATTTTTGCTTTATCTAGCTCAGTGCTTTTGTTTTGAAATGACGTGTCCAAGGACTATGTCTTGAGTGACCATGAAATGGCATTTTTTCCAATTAAGCGTTAGGTGTTTATCCTTGCATCGTTTAAGAACAAGTTCAGGAGAGTGTAAACACTCATAAAAGGAGTTTCCAGAAATAGAAAAATCATGCATAAACACTTCAAGAAATCGTTCGATCATATCAGAAAAATGCTGACCATGCATCTTTGAAACACAGTGGGAGCGTTACAAAAGCCAAAGGGCATACGTCGATAAGCAAAAGTGCCAAAGGGACATGTGAAATTTGTCTTCTCTTGATCTTCATGAGCGATTGGAATTCGGTTGTAATCGGAATAACTATCAAGAAAGCAATAGAATTCATGACGGGCTAAACGTTCGAGAATTTAATTGATAAAAGGAAGAGTGAAGCGATCCTTATGTGTTGCGGTATTTAGTTTTCGATAGTCAATGCAAAAGCGCCAACCCCTTTGAGTACAAGTTGGAATAAGTTCGTTTGAATCATTTTTGACAACAGTAATCCCAGACTTTTTCGGTACGATGTGATTGGACTAACCCATGAACTATCAGAGACTGGGTAAATGATTCAATTGTTAAGAAATTTAAGAATTTCATCATGCACCACATCTTTCATTTTTGGATTAAGCCTTCGTTGCATGTCACAAACATGCTTGGCATCGTCTATCAAATTGATGCGATGTTAAACAAGAGTGGGACTAATTCCCTTTATATCGGTGATCAACCATCCAATCACTTCCTTGTTTTTAGATAGGTTTGAAAGTAAGGAAATTTCTTGGTCAAGAGAAAGAGTCGTAGAAATTATGACGAAAAATGTTTCGTTATCACCTAAGTATGCGTACTTAAGGTGATCGGACAGGGGCTTGAGGTCTAACCTCGGGAGTTGCTCGATCAAAGAATTGGGTTGAGATTCGGACTCAACTGGAAGGGATTCAAAGGGAAGAGTGTATTTAAACGCATGGGGGATTTCATAAAACAATTTTTTGTACTCAGCTTCACGTTCATCATTAAGGTCAAGCATTCATTTTCGAAGTTTTCATAAATGGCACTAACTTCCAACATTTGGTTGCAATATTCATTTGATTGGCTTTCAAGATTGAAAATGTTGAGATCCAAAGTCATGTTTACAAAGAGATTTTCATCGAATCGTTGCGATAATTGATTAAGGCATTTGAGGTGGCTAAGAATGGTCGGCCTAAAATCAATAGAATTTGACTCGTGGGATTTGTCATTGGTTGTGTTTTGAGAACGATAAAATCAACGGGGAATATGAATTGCCATACTATAATAAGCACGTCTTCGATTTTTTCCGTGGGCTTCTTAATGGAGCAATCAACGAATTGAAGCATGACTTTCGTGGGTTTGAGCTTACCTAAGCCTAATTGTTCATACACAAAGTATGGAACTAAATTGACACTCGTGCCTAAGTCTATCAAACATTTGTTAATCGTCTTGCCTCCAGTTGTACACGAAATCGTAGAGCAGCCATGATATTTGTATTTAATGGGCATGGATTGGGACAAAACTTCACTCAAACAGGCGGCTAAGAAGACTTTTTTGGGCACTCGAGTGTGTCGCTTTTGGGTGCACAAGTCCTTAATAAATTTCACGTATGTGGGGTCTTGTTGAACGATGTCAAAAAAAGGGATGTCCACTTTCACTTGTTTAAAAATTTCCAACATCTTTTCCATTTGGTCCAAGTGTTTCTTGGGTCGGAGACGATGTGGAAATGGGGCACGATACTCAGTAGCCGGGTTTACTTGAGTAGAAGAAGACTTTGATTGGCTTTCTATTCAACGTTTGGCTCCACGTTCTGTTCTCATTCCTTTGTTGCTTTAGAAGTGTCGAGAGAAATTTCCGGTAAATCGTTTGGATTATCTACTTGATTATCGATTTGTTTACCGGAACATAGAATTGTGATTGCATTCAATTGGGTGACGTTGCCATCTTAAATAACATGGGCTTGATTTGAATTTGCATTTTGATTTCTGGAATTTGTAATTGGCTGGCTTGGAAATGTGCCTCGTTCATGTTCACTCACAGACATGGCTGATTGATTCATTTGCATTTTAAGTTTTGGAATCAATTAGTTTGTTTTTTGCATATATGAGGTCAGTAAATTTTGCAAATTGTTGTTTAATTGAAGGCTCTGATTAGTTGCTTTAGCCAACATTTCAAGAATTTTCTCAAGTGAACTTAAACATTTTTCGTCTTAGGGAGGATGAGAAGAATTTGGTTGAAAATTTGATTGTTGCGATTGATTATTAGACGGACACGTAAAGTTTGGTTGAAAATGGTTAGGCTGAAAGGGAGGACTCGAAGCATTTTTCGAGAATGATTGAAAATTGGGACGAACCTTATTTGGGTTGGGATTGTTTTGATTCCAAGCAAATTTTGGATGATTTCTCCAACAAGGATTGTACATTGGAGAAAATGGGTCATTTTTGGATTTATCGAAACATTGATTTGTTCAGGGGCACTGACTGGCTATATGATTAGGATCGTTGCATTTATAACACATCGGTTGGGTATCTTTGTTCATTTGATTCGATGAGAAAATGTTATCAAATTTGTTAATCATCCTGTCGATCTTAGCTTCCAAAGCCAAAGAAGATGTTATCGAGTGTGTGCTCGATCATGAGTAAATTGATTTTTCATTCGAACGTTCCCATTGGGATGAGTTTTCGGTGAGGTTTTCAAGAAATTGCTAAGCATCATTGTGATGTTAGGTAAGAAAATTGCCTCGGCACATTGATTCGAGCATGGTTCGTTAGCTATTTTCGAGTCCATGTATAAGATTTGACAAATCGTCCATTTTTTGAAGTTATGGTGTGGACATTTTATGAAAAGCTCTCTGAATCTTTCAAAATATTTTTCAAATGGTTTGAAAGTGTCTATGCTATTAGGATCGAGTAATATGGTATAAACTACTCGTGCAGAATAAGTAAGTAAATAGTAAGAGCAGTAAAGTAAATGACACCAGAGATTTTTATACTGGTTCGAACTCCCATTCTACGTCTAGTCCCAGACTCCTTCTGGAATTAAACCAGCAATCTTCACTTAATCTGGAGGAATAGGTTTACACCGTCCGAGTAACCGAACAGGACTTCTACCATCTAAGCAATCGAACATGACTTATACCGCATGAGCAACCGAACATGACTTATTTGCAAATAATAAAAGTATATGACTGTAATGTGCTCTTTGAATAGCACTGATAAGTCAATTAAGTACAATCTTCCTATTATCTTCTCCGTTATGATATACAGTCTAATGTGCCTTGAGAATTGTGGAAGATAGAGTGATCAATGATTAGAGAATGTAAGCACTTTGAGTGCAGTTTGAAAATAGAGAATAGATAAGAATTCAAGAATATTAAAATTAGTTTTGCTGAATTGTTTGTTGAATTCTGAAATCTATTTATAGAGTTTAAAATTTTGCAATCATAAATGAAAAATTATATTGAAAAGAACAGGTGCAACTGTTGATTTTGAAGACGTTACTCTTCGATGAAGAGAAGCATCTATTCATGAAAAATAGCGGTTAGAAACATTCAGCTGGCTGAATTTATTAATTCAGCCTTCTGAATTGAAACAAATCGAAGACAGCAAGATAATAGGCTAAATTTAGCCAGATTCAGCCGGTTGAATTTTTTTCATTCAGCCGGCTGAATAAATGCATTCAGCCAGCTGTTTTCAGCCTGTTGTGCATTCTTATGCATATGTGTCTACGATTTTATCAAATATTAACTCAGGAGAGATTTTAAAAAAATTCTAAATGATACACAGACTTTAAACTAGAAACTAACAGCTTTAAATACTCTGAATATGAATCTTTAACAAATTTCCTGCATAAATGATTAGCACACACGGAACATTTTATATAGCTTGTCATTAATCAAAACAATGATAAATTAGGTTTTCAACATTCTCTCCCTTTTGATGATGACAACTATGTAGGTAGAAATAATATATTTAGAGATGTACTTACCTTAATATTGTTATTCCCCCTGTCAATATGCAAAAATATTTAACTAACTTTCTCCCTCTTTGTCATCGACAAAAAAAGAAATGCATAGAATCAAATAAAGATTACATTATATAAATGACTCATACTCGAGATATTATAACTTAAAATAACACTAGTCATACAATTATTACATAAATAACAAGATAGAGCATCATAAAAGTTTGATTAAAAAAATAGTAGAAACAACAATAATTAAAACTGGATAGATAGGGAAGGCAGATCATCATTTGAATTTGAACTTGAAGATGACCGTTGAGAAGGAGATGGATTGTGAACTTCGGTGGATAAAGATCTGAACAAGAAATTTTATCCCATATTTTATTTATAAAACCTTTTATGGAGTTGAGTTTCTTTTCTGTTTTCTTTTCAAGGGCCTTAATATCCTGATGGAGTTTGGATTGATTTCGGGAGAGAGTGATGATAGCTTGTCTGGAGGGAGTGTCAGGGACAATCTCTTGAATTGAGTCATCATCCTCTTCTTCTTCTTTATATTGGTGTGAAGAGGAAGCAACATTAGTGTCACGAGGTTGTGTAACACCTTATTGAATATTTTGAGACCATTGTTGAAAAGGGATGATTTGTTATGGAAGAGACCGTTGAGGAAGACCCATCAATCCTAAGGTTTTTGCGCCTAACTCACTAATGCTTGAAAATTTAAAGTCGGGCATTGAAACTCCAAGGTTGAGAACGATACGCATAAAATAAGAACCATAATGAATGGTCTTACATTTTCTTCGGATTGTGATGTCTTGAAACTCATCTAAAATGATTTTACCCAATTCACTTGTTGGTTGGAATAGATGGAATAGAGGGCTTGAAAATCTCTTGTATAGACTTTTTCATAACTTCCCATTCGAGGTTATAGAGAACGAATGGATGCATGGTGAATAAGGCGTGCTTGAGGCCTTAAGTTGCTAGATTTTAAAGCACTCAAATTTATAAGTTGATCTGATAAGAAACGATGTGAAACTTCATCCCTATGATCCATATCAACTTCAATATCATCATTCTCAATACCTTGATAGGGATAATTTAAAATATTGCCTAATCTTTGTAAAGGCAAAAAAATTTTAATCCCACAAACCATTGACAAAACACAATCTTGACTATATTGTGGATTATGGTGATCAAAATTTTGATTAGCAATTGATCAAAAGATGATTAATTTTGACATTATTTGGAGCATACCTATTAGACTATCGAAGTGGAATTGTTTTCCGCCAATTCTCTAACTTTGTAAGCTGCAGAATCAAAAAATTTCATGAAAGCCCCTTCAAAGATATTGGAATTTTTCATAGAATTGAATCTGGAGATTGCAACATCATTCCAAAGCCAATGTCGAATCTGATCTACGAACGGACCGAAAGTGGATTCTCTTGTGCGTTTGGTTCTTGGAGCCATTAGAGAGTAATATTGAGGTGAGAAGGTGTAGAATTTGGAAAACATGGCTAGGGTTATGAAATGAATGGGTAAGAAATGAAAACACGAATATATAGTAGGTAAAAAGTAAGGCCGAAAGTGGAAGAAAAGAATGTAGGACCGAGAGAGAAAAATGTCTCAAAAGGAATTCAGCTGGTTGAATAATTTGAATCAGCCGTCTGAATTGATATGGACCTCAACCCGCAAGGAAATAATTCATTTTTGAATCAATTCAGACGGCTGTTTGCATTGATTCAGCCGTCTGAATCTGAGGCAAAAATTATTCTTCCACAATATTCAGCCGTATGTGTCATTATAAACAGTCGGCTGAATTTTTTTTAGAAACTTATGAAACCCTTTGATGCAAAAAGACAATATATATAAACAACGCAAATAACTTTTGAACAATTTAGATAAAAAATACATATTAACAGCATATATAAAAAATTAAATAGATTTGGAAGATGAGCTTGGAGTGTGATATTCATCTGGTTGTATCTTTGTGTTCTCTTGAAATGATTGAAGTGGTGACCATCTATTGCCGCGTTACCAAGAATTTAGAGATATTGATGGACGCTGCGGTGATGGTTCCCAAGGATTATGACGAATTGGAGAAGGAACAGGAAATGGCTGATTATTTGTGTTTTTGGAGGAAGAACCACAGAATTTTAAAGCGACTTGTTCCAAAAAGATTAAATGCTTGGCATTAACTTTTTGTTCATAATAAATTTTGCGCTGTAGTTCTGTTGCTTCTTTTTGGTATGTGGTGTGTCTTGTTAAAGGTCGGATGAAAACACAATTTAGAACATAGCAAGCAGTTGCTATAGCTTCTGCCCAGAAATGTTTTGGTAATATATTTCCATTTAACAAAGTTCTTACACATTCTTATAACATTCTATTTTCCTTCCTACAACACCATTTTGTTATGGTGTCCTAACAAAAGAAAAACTATAATAAATTCCCTTTTATTGCAAAAATGTTCAAATGCTTCATTTTCAAATTCACCTCTATGTTCACTTCTAATATTTTTAGTTTTTAAAATTTTGAGATTTTGAATTCTTTTTGCAAAATTCTTTAAATTTTCAAAAGTATCTCTTTTATTTTTTTAAGAAAATAGTCCAGGTAAATCTTAAAAAATCATCTACTATAATAAACACATATTTACTATGATTTATAGATTGAATTTGGGTTGGACCAAAGAGATCTAAATGTAATAGTTCTAATGGTTGGATAGTAGAAATATTTTTCTTTGATTTAAAAGACGATTTTAATAATTTTCCTAGTTGACAAGCATCACAAATATTGTTTACTTTAAAGTACATTTTTGGCAAACCTTTTACGAAATCATTTTTAAATAATTTATTTATAGTTTTGAAATTAATATGACAAAATCTTTTAAGCCATAACCAAGGATCATTTTCTTTGGCTATTAAACACATATTTGTATTATAATTTATATTCATATTTAAAACATAAATATTTTTATCTCTAAAGCCTTCAAAAATAAGATTCTTATTTTGATAAAAAATACTACACTTATTTTCAAAAAAAGAAATATTGAATCCTTTGTCACACAATTGGCTAATATTAAGTAAATTGTGTTTCAAATTTTTAACTAATAAAACATCTATAACAAGAGGTAAATTAGATATACCGTTATTGCTCACATCGCCTTCACAGATGACACATCCTTTGGAATTATCTCCAAATGTGACAGAATCTCCATTTGAGTAGTTAATGTTTGTTAGCATCTCTTTGTTTTCTGCCATATTTTTTGAGCAACCACTGTCTAGTATCCATTTTCCTCTCTTTTTGGATGGTACCTGCAAAATATAGAATTAACATTGGTACCCACCATTTTTATTTTGGGTCCTAAGAGTTAGGTCTTAGGAAGCCAAACCCATGAGGGTTTAGTATTCCACAAAATCTTTGTTTTTATGAACAGTTTTTATAAAAGACTTTATATATTTGTTTCTTATTGAAGAATTATTAGTTTTAGGAACCCAAATTTTAATTGAAGTAGTAAAATTGGAATTTTTAGAACTACGAGGTATACTAACTTTATTTTTATATGAAGAATTCTTTTTGTTTGGAATAATTTTAGAGGTTTGTTTATATCCTAGTCCTCTTTTATTTGAAACAGTTTGAGAATTTTCTATAATCTTGGAAAGATTTTCTCTACCTTTATTAAAATTAGAAACATTTTTAGCAATGTCTTCTAACTTTGTTTTAAGGCTAGAGTTATCTAACTCTAAAATATTGATATTTGATTTAAGGTTATGATTTTCAATTAATAAAGCATCATTCCTTTCTTTCTGAGTTTCTACCTCTTGACTTAGCAGAGAGATGTTGAGATGACATATTAGAACAAAATTCTTGAGTAACTTGGAGTTCTTCTTCTAAAATTTTCTTTTCATATCTTAACATTTCTACTTCGGTTTCAGTTTTATTCAATTTTTCAAGAGATTCTTTGTACTTTCTATTTTTTCCTTTTAATTTGTCAAGTAATTGTGAATTGATTTCCAAAAGGTCATTAAAAGTTAGATCTATTATCTCGTCTTTTGTAGCCATAAAGAAAATGTTGGCTTGCTCCGAATCACTGTCTGATTCACTTTCTGATGATGAAGATGATTCTGTATCGTCCCATGTGATAGAGAAATCTTTCTTCTTAAATCAGTCTTTCTTGTGCTTATACTTATCTTTCTTTTTCTCAGGTCAGTCTTTCTTGATGTGATCTTTCTAGTGACATTCATAACATTTTAGAGCAGATGTTGATGGTTTGTTTGTGCTGTTATTGTTGCTGGTGTTGATCTTGTTATATCTAAATTTGTAGCTCTTTCTAAATTTCAAAAACTTTTTGAAATTTTTAGCAATGAACTCCATATCTTCTTGAACTGAATCTGATTCATCTTTTTCTGCCTGGAATGATATATTTTTCTTTTCTTGAGCTTGTACTCATTTTGCCTGGAGATTAACTTCATAAGACATTAATTTCCAATCAATTCTTTTGCTTTTATGGTCGAAATGTCGTTAGCTTCTTCGATTGCTAAGAATTTTTATTCCAACTCATCCGTTAGTGAGTTGAGGATTTTTGAAACAATATCAATATCTGTGTAAGTTTCTCCTAATGCTATCAAGGAATGATATATATCTTGAAATCTAGAGTGCATTTCATTTATAGTCTCATCTTGCTTCATTTTAAAATTCTGGAACTGATTTTTGAGCATGGAAATTTTACTTTGTTTGAATTTTTTAGTTCCTTCATGTGTAACTTTAAGTGTAAGCCAAATTTCATGAGCAGTTTTGCACATGCTTATTCTATTAAACTCATTTTTGTCTAATGCATAATATAACATATTCATAGCTTTAGCATTTGCAGTATCATCTAATTTTTGTATGTTAGACCATGCTGAATATTCAGTAGTAGGAATAATATATTCAGATTGCATAATGTTCCAAGTTTCATAACTACTTTCTTGCATATAGATTCTCATTCTAGTAGCCCAATAGTTATAGTTCATTCCATTAAATAGAGGTGGTCGTGTAATAGATTTTCCTTCTAGGAAGGTAGAGTTTACAACAATGCTGGTGTTATTGTTCATATTAAAATAATATCAGATAACTATGTTATGGTTATATGATATCCTTGCTCTGATACCAAATAAGTGTCTGTGCTATTAGGATCGAGTAATATGGAATAAACTACTTGTGCGGAATAAGTAAGTAAATAGTAAGAGCACTAAAGTAAATGACACTAGAGATTTTTATACTAGTTCGAACTCCCATTCTACGTCCAGTCACAGACTCATTCTGGAATTGAACTAACAACCCTCACTTAACTCGGAGGAATAAGTTTACACCGTATGAGCAACCAAATAGGACTTCTACCGCCTGAGCAACCGAATAGGACTTCTACCGCCTGAGCAACCGAATATGACTTCTTTATAAAACAAAAGTATCTGACTGTAATGTGCTCTTTGAATAGCACTGATAAGTCAATTAAGTACAATCTTCCTATAATCTTCTCTTTTATGATATATAGTGTAATGTGCCTTGAGAATTATTGGAGATATGGTGATCAATGATCAAAGAATGTAAGTAGTTTGAGTGCAGTTTGAAAATAGAGAATGGATAAGAATTCAAGAATACTAAAATTAGTTTCAGTGAATTATTTGTTGAACTCTGAAATCCATTTATAGAATTTAAAAAGTTGCAACCATAGATGAAAATTTATATTGAAAAGAACAGGTGCAACTGTTGATTTTGAAGACGTTACTCTTCGATGAAGAGAAGCGTCTATTCATGAAAAATAGCAGTTAGAAACATTCAACTGGATGAATTTATTAATTCATCCATCTGATTGAAACAAATCGAAGACAGTAAGATAATAGGCTAAATTTAGCCAGATTTAGCCTGCTGAATTTTTTTATTCAGTCGGTTGAATATTGTGAAACAATAAAATTGTTTTAGTGTTCAACCGGCTGAATTAATGCATTCAGCAGGATGTTTTCAACCTGCTGTGCATTCTTGTGCATATGTGTCTATGAGTTTATCAAATATCAATTCAGGAGAATTTTTAACAAATTTCTAAATGATATATAGACTCTAGACTAGAAACTAAGAGCTTTAAATACTCTGAATATGAATCTGCAACAAATCTCTTGCAAAAATGATTAGCACACACAGAATATTTTATACAGCTTGTCATTAATCAAAACAATAATAAATTGAGTTTCCAACATGGTTCACCCCTAAATTGATCGAAATCGATGATTTCGTTTCGGATTTTACTCATTTTTTCCACGGGGTGGAACTTTTCTAAGAAATATTTTACGAATTCTTCCTAAGTTTTAATCGAATTTGATGGTAAGCTACACAACCATTTTTCAGCGTAATCCATAAGAGCGAATGGAATTAATCAAAGTTTGATTCTATCATCGGAGAGTTGTTGGAATTTCATGGTTGTGCAAATTGTTCAAATTTAGTCAAGAAAATGTATGGGTTACCGTGCTCGAAATTGCCAAATTTCAGAAGCATGGCAATATGGTTCAAATGAGTTTCGAAATGGTTATCCGTAGGGGTGGGGAACGTGATGCAAGATTGAATAGAAACTCTATCGGGAAAGATTCTATCCATAAGAGTTCGAGGGGAATTCTCGTTCGCCATTTCGGAGGATCATTTGTTCGAGTTAAACGATTAGTTGTTGTGTTGCGGGTCCAATGATTTGTTGTTGTGTCACGAGTCCAAGTACTCATGCACAAGTGAAAGTCGATAAGGGAAAGAAGTTAAAATCGAGTTTAGAGAATGAAACAAGATTTGGAAAATGAAGTGATAAATTGTTTTTGTTTTTGTTAAAAGGAAGAAAACTATTTACCAAATGAAATTTGTTTTCAAAAGAGAAGTTTGATTATTATTTTGTAAAAAAATTTGTATTTTTTTTACTTTTCAAATTTTTTCCAAAAGAAAATAATAATTAGAAAATGGGAATTTGATTTTTCTTTTTGAATTTCAAAAAAAAAATTTGTTGAAAATATTTTATAAATTATTTTTTGGATTTTTTTGTTTTTGATTGTAAATTTTCAAAGGAAATGATATAAAAGGATTTTTTTTTGGATAAAAAAAAAGTTAAGTAAAATTTACAATTTTTTTGGATTTTTAATTTTTTATATATTCTCGAACTAATGCAACTAAATGAATGCAAAGGATTTAGTTACAAATTTTATGTCCTTAGTAGCACCTTGCCTAAAATTGTATAATCACACTATCTCAGATCAACAAAAATATTTCTTAGCCAGATAAAGGGCAGGGGTTATCGGTGCACCACAAATCACCTTAACAATGAAGCCGAAAGTTTAAGTACCGTCAGAGGAACAACCACCATAATATCTACGAATCACCATAATATTTATAAATGGTTATTACTCTGCTGTAGCCTAGACGCCAAGAAATAATATTATTCAACGAAGACAATTGTGAAGATACAATTAAGCCCTAAGTGAGCTCCCGACTCCCTTAAGTCGAATGTCTAACCTTTATTATTAGTCAAATTCTATGATGAAATGTGATTTGTGGGCTAAGAAAAGAGTGATGAAATCCCTCACCTTATGTAAATTGGGGTGTTGTCCTTAAAAAAGAAAATAAGATGAGATGAATGCAAAATATAAATTATACGTGTATTAACAATGCAACTAAAATAAAGTTTGTTTTTGTTTATGGATTTTTGAAAAAAAAATTTATATGCAAATCAAGCAACTAACAATGCAAATTAAAAATAAGAGATGAAAGCACAATATCAGAGCGTGTAGATTATTAGCAATTTTTTTAGCGGTAAATTTTTAATAAGAAAGCAGAGTAATTCTTTGCCTTGCAATTTTCTACTCTGGCAACTTGAAAAAGAGTCAAACAAGATATACATAATATTTTTATTTTTTTTTCTTTTCTTTTCTTTTTAGAATATAAAAATGGAACTTAAAATAAAACAAAACTAATTTTTTTAAGAATGAAAACAAAACTAAACCAAAAGAAAACATGCTTTTTTTATTAGGATTAAACTAAAAACAGACTAAAAAAACAAATTCAAAAAAAAAAATTTCAGAAAAGAAAATGAAACTAAAAAAGAACTTAGTTAAAAGGGACTAGTTATAAAACTAAAACAAAAAACTTGTTCTCTTTTTTTTATAAACTAGGGCACGACCCAAACTTCCTACACTTCGTTTATTCGAGCAACCTGAAAACACTTAAACGCTTCATTTATTTCAATTACCTAAATCAACATCACAGAAAGAAAAATAAAAAAAATTTGCCAAACTTAAAATATGAAAATCAAAATCACCGATAATTCAAAAATGAACTCAAAGGGTCATGTGCTGCGATTGGTTAATGGGTTGCGACTGTTGAATTATGAGGTGGTTCGAGAGGAGGAGATGTCGTGGTTTCGGTAGGCGAAGTCGATTGAATGGAAGATGTTGATGGTAGAGGGGATTTCTGGTGTTGAATTGAGTTGGATTTTAGTTGTGGTTTAGGTGGCTCTGGTAGTTGTTGTTGACAGTTCGGTGGTTGACAGTGTCTGCCGTTGATGGTGATGTATAATGGCTGTTGTAGGAGCTTGGTATGGGGATTCTATGTTGGTTTTGCAATGGCAGGTGAGGTCAGTGTAGAGGAAGTGGTGCAGTAAGGCTGTGTTGTGTTCGAGGAGCGTTGGTGACTGGAAGTTCAAGCAATTGTATATGATGTTGGAGTTGGAATGTAATTGTGTGCTATGCATGTGTACAGTTGAAATGGTGGATGAATTGTAGTTGGTTGAACGGCACTGTGATGAGGCAGTGGCCAGAGGATGAATTTGGTCGGAAGAGATTGATGGTATGTATGAATGTGGGTATGTTGAGAACAGGTGAGGGGAGAGTGTGTTGCACAGAGAGTTGATGGGCAGAGTTGTGTGTACAGAAGTGGAACAATGACAGGGGATGGTGCATGCACAGTCGTTGTGGAAATGGTCGAGGAAGTGTTATAGTTGTAGTGTCAATGCTATTTGGTTGTAGTAGAGGACAGAAAGTTCGGTTGAGCAAGCAGCAAGTAGCAAGTTTGGTTGTGCACTGTTATGGGAGTTGAGTGAAGTATTGTACATAGCAAGATGGTCTGATGTTTGTGAATCAAGTGTGGGATGGAGGAAACACTCTGATTATAGTTAGTCGAAAAGTTATGCAGAGGGGATAGGGGACTAGGTAGATGATGGTAGTGGTGGAATGACTGACAAAGTGTGGGGTGTTGAGTAGGTGATGTATGTTTGTTTAGGGGGAAGGAGTTAGGTTGAAAGTGCAGGCAGCAGCGATGGGATTTGTGAATGGTACTGTTGTGTGATTTGTGATGTGCACAAAAGTGCTGTGTGTGCACAGTGGTTTCTGGTGATGGTTATTGCAGAGCAGCAAGGGGTTTGAAGCAGGGAACAGTAAACACAATCTGTACAATAACCATATCCGTATCCGGAAAGCTTTTCGGATATCGGATATCTGTATCCGTTTTTCGGATAATGCATATTTTTCATATTTTCGGATACGGATTCAGATGCATACCGAATTTTTCGGGTACCCATTGACATTCGAGGTGTATATTGCAAGATGGGAGGTAAAATTTCTTTATTACTTTTCGTATCGTTAAGTTAAACATTTACAACTTACTGTAATAAAGTCTCATACAAATCCATTGTTTGCACAAAAAATGGGCAAACACCTCCAAGTCGTATTATTTAGTTGATTTTATGTGGTTTTCAATGATTTGGGTGACTTATGCAAATATGTAAAAAGCAGGGACTGAACTGTAAAAGACACACAGATTTATAGTGGTTCGGCCAGAACGTGCCTACGTCCACTTTATATGTTATTATCCTTTTTATTTCAGATTACAAGTACAAAGCTTTGTATACAAGTATATGGAAGTTGTTTGAAAGTTCCTTCCGTGCTTGAGCTCTCAAACTTGTCCGCCATTGTTGTACCCCTGCCCCTCTATTTATAGAGTGAGGCTGGGGGCAGGGGCCTTGGATGTATATGGCTACTGACGGGCCTGGACTGCTGCAATCTGGCCCGGTAAAGTTGATCCGGAATGCCTTCTTCAGGTTGGTTCGGTAGTGGAAGATGGAGATGGTCAGGAGAGTGCTGGTCCGGTGGTGAGATGGAAGAGGCTTGGTCCGGTAGTAGTTGGGAGACATGTTGGTTCGGCGAAGCTTGGTCCGGTCATAGCTAGGCGGAGGTTTGGTCCGGTGATGGCCTTGGTCCGGTTAGGACGTGGAGATGCGGTGATTCGGTGGTAGATGGGAGGTGAGTTGGTTCGGCTTGGCTTGGGGGGTTGTTTGGTTCGGTGGTGCCTAGTTGAGGTTGGTTCGGTGATGGTGGGTTTTGGACCGGTGATGGTGGATGGAGCACGGTTCGGCGTGGATATGGGTACCGAATGGGCACGGATACTGGATGGAAATGGCGAAGCTGATGCCTATTGGTCTCGTGATTCCATGGGTGAGAATTCGCCCAAAATTTGCCCCCCAAAGTAGGGCACGTGCTTGCAGGTGTCGCGCTTTGTTTTCCTTCCAGTTGGTGTAGCTACATTTGGTTTTGAGTGCCGAACCATTTGGTTCGGTTGTCCTGTGTACGTCTATAAATAGGGGCTACACCCCTTCGTTATTCCTTACCGAATCACAGAGAGCCGAACCAACTTGAGTGCCGAATCAACCTTGTACCGAATCAACCTCGTGCCGAATCAAACTCGTGCCGAATCAAACTCGTGCCGAATCAAACTCGTGCCGAATAGGTATGTTTCTCTTTTCGCCGAATGGGCTTGAAAATTTTACTACCGTGTGAACATTATCCAGGTGATGCCGAATGGACAATTGCCGAATGAGTTCGATTATTGGGAATGCCGAATGAAGCTTTAACCTTTAATGCCGAATGAAACTCGAAAACTTGACCACCGAATGGAACTTGATAACTATTCGTTTATATTCCCATACTCTTCGTTCTAATATCGTGTTTTTCTTGTGCCGCAGATAAATGTCTCGCAAAGCAGAAACTCGATCAGACAGAAAGAAGTCCAAGGACAGAGAAGAGACTTCTACCGTGCCCCCAGCCCAGTCAGGACCGACGCAACATGGACCTGCCCCGAGGTCGTTAGTGGATGGGTATGGTCCCCAGGAACTTCTGGTCTCCCCTCCTGACTGCTTTCCTAGCTCCCTGAAGGAGGAGCAACTCGATGTTATATCTCGTTCCTTCGGGATAGACAGAGCGCTCATGGTGCTGCCGGGGGCTGGAGTTATGCCATATGACCCTCCTGAAGGGTATTTTGCGTATAGTAGGTACCACTGTATGTGCGGGGCCATTCCTCCCATCAACGCCTGGGTAGTCAGCTTCATCACTTATCTGAAGGTGGCTCCATTCCAACTCCAGCCCAACTCTTACGCCATCCTGGTGTGCTTGTACGCTATCTTTCAGGAGAATTATGGGCGCGCTCCTTCCAACCGGGAGATACGGTATCTGTACAATCTGAGGGGATACAGGAAGGGATCCCCATATATTAGCTTGGAGTATGCCGTCTCTTTTAAGCCGGTTCTGGACCTCTATTCGAACTACAGTATGTTCAAGAAGGAGTGGTTCTTCGTCAGAGATGACTCCGTCTCTATCCGTCGCTTCACCTCCGGATGTAAGTCAAAGTTTTATTTACATTCCTTGTCTTGGCCGCAATTCTTTTCCTTATGTGCTTTCATTTCTTGCTAGCGACAGGTGGCTTTGTGGTTATGGAGAACGATCGCCTAGTTCAGATGGCAGCTGAGATAGAAGCTATTTCAGAGAGAGAAAGATCGGCTGCCTACCTGATCAGGAATGCTAGACTCTTATGTACAACTTGATTCTTCCACATCGGTCCGTGGTTAAACAGAGAGATACGGCGGAAGAGAAAGCTGCCCAGACTACAGGAGGGGCCACGAAGAAGAGTGGTAAGAGGAAAACTTTTACAAAGCCTCCGGTTGTCGGGGGTAAGAAACTTAAGGAGTCTGACGGCCCCTCTCCTAGCACTTGCCCGATTATCCCGGAGGAGGAAGATGTGGAAGAGGATAGAGGCGAGGGCGAAGGAGGCGATGTAGGAGGAGAGTCAGAGGGTGGAGGAGATGGCGATGGAGATGGAGAGGGCAATGGTGATGGCGACGGACAGGGCGGTAGTGGCACTAGTGCTTTAACCTTCGGGCAAGTGGGGGAGCTTCAGGAGTGGACGGATGAGGCTCTCCGTCAAGCTTTCGGGGAATCAGAGGGAGAATCGGATTTGGCGGAGAAGGCGAAGAAAACTGGCAAGGTCGGGGCTGGCGCCGATCCATCCCCTAAGAGCTCCTCAGCTAGGGTGACTCCGGCGGAGCAAGGTGAACTTTTTACTTCTGCAGATTCCATTTACGATAGGGACTTAGGAATATTTTATGGCTCGCTCCCGTCCTGGGATGAAATCCAGGACTTATTGCAGGATCCTCCTTCTCTGCAGGGTTTGTATAGTAAAAGCATCTTTCTTGTTCCTTTTTTTTTAACTCGATATATCTCTTGCCTCATGATTTGATGCATGCTTGCAACATTTATTCTTTACTCCAGGGGCAGGCCAGGTGGCCAGAACGTCAGATGTTCGACACTGCCTCGAACAATTCAAGTTGATGAGAGCTTCTACTAAGCCGAAGCCTCCTACTGGTCGTCCTGGGGACGTGGTCAGCTACCGCCCTCTCCTTGGAGTCATCGAGGAGGGTATCCAGCAGAGGAAGAGGAGGCGTTCCTTGTTTGATTCACCACCTGGTCCTCAGTCTCCTACTCAGCCTTCCCGAGATACCACGGAGTTTGTCCCCTCTCTGCATCCTTCCGAGAATCCTACTGTTATCCGCATAAAACGTCCCGACGTGCCTCGCAATCCCTTTGCCGGCCACACGGATTTGGACCCAAGCTCTCATGATATTTTATTTGACGAGGCCACGGGCGAGCATCTTCTCCCCTGCAATCCCATGGTTCGGGTTCTTGATGAGGCTAAGTCCCTAGATCTGGATCTGCTCACTACTCGGATAGCTGCTATGGGGGACGAAGCCAAGGCCAACATCGACCGGGTCGCGGAGGAGGCCAAGAAGTTAATGGAACATCACGCCCTATTGGCCAAGGCCGGGGAGGAGATAGGGAGTGCCAATATAAGGTTGCGGTTAGTGGTTGCTGATCAGGCCAAACAACTTGCCGACCAGGCTATTCAGATTTCGCAGCATGAAGCCGACCCCCAACGACTGAAGAAGGCCATGGAAGAGGCTAGCAGAGCTGAGTTGCGGAAAATGGAAGCCGCTTGCAAGAAACGCATTGACATGGCCATTACCACGGTTGATGAGGTTAGGAGGGCAGATCTCGAGCAGGTTGAAGAGATATCTGGGAGGCTTGAAGCTGCAGAACTTGCCCAAGCCAAGTTGAAAGAAGAGATGGAGGAGATGAGGAGATCCCTCCAGGCTGAGTGCTCGAGATACCGGCGGGAGAGGGATGCTACTGCCATTAAGTTGCAGATTTTCGAGGCCCGGGTGAAGAGGTTTGAAGAGGATGAGGGGATGATGGACGATATGCTGCAGGACATGTACTTCCGCACTTGGAAGGAGGGCAGCTTATCCTGGATGGATGACTATCCCCGGGTCATGGCCAAGGTATATCTTCGGGCTTTAGAGGAGGCCAGGGTTGATGCGGGTAAGAAAGGTGGAGCGGCCTTTAGTCTGGATGTAGTCACCGCTCAGTTTTCGAAGGAGGAGCAGGCGGCGATGAAGGAGGGGATGCGACTGCTTGCTGCGGAGGAAGCGGGTGTGCAATTGGAGGATGAGGATCAAGCGGCGGACGCTGGTGAGTCTCTCTTCTCTTTCTCTTTTCTTTTTAGATTTTCATAACTTGATCGTTTACTGTTTGTTTAATGGACTTCTCTTCTGAATTGGACAGGTGGGGCTTCCGATCAACATGCTGGGAGCTCCGACCCTACGGCTAAGTAGGCTTGGAGAGTTGGTAGGATGAGGGCGAAGCGTGGACGCAGCTGGTTCCTTGTCCGGATTCGGTCACCTTTTGATTTCTTTTTATTGATGTTTATGTTAGTCCAAAACATTGATGTGACTGTAATAATATTGTTTGTGATGAATGACTTTATGTAATTTCATAACATAAGTTGATTCCTTTATGTTGGAATGTTATCGCTATTTTGTTGTGATGTGTAAGTGATGTAACTATGCATGTTACTAGTGACTTGACTGTGCCTGATGCCAAGTTTTTTGCTTAAAGTATAATTTTCTCATTTTGCAACGTAAATGTGATGTGCGGATATGAAATGCAGCTATGCATTAATGTATAAAAGTAGAAGGTACCGCCCTTCATGTTTCGGCTGTGGACGGCAACTTCGTGCGCCTTGTAAGACTAAGCACGGAATGCTGTTGAGCGTCTCATCATCCGATTGTAAGTTTCTGTTCCCATTAGCGAGCGTTCCCAATTTCATGTCCTGTACTTTCAAGCACCGTTACGGAGAATAGGAGAAAAGTTTTAAATGAAATGGAAATATAGGAACAGTAAAACTTCCAGTCAAGGAAGGCCGTCGATGTGCTTAAGTTCATGGCAAATGGGTTTTGTAGTCACTTTCCCTAGCTGTGGGTCTTGGAGACATTTGTCACCCATCTTACGCCTCTGCGGGGAGTTTTCTTTTTTACCACAGCCGCACTTAAGACACATCGGAGCCAATCGCGCACAGTAACTACCCGGGCCATTATGGCCCGTAATCGCGGGTATTATTCGATTTACTGTGGCCGGCTAGCGTGGGGGTCGATCGTCAACTGTGAACTGCCCTTGGCTGGCCACACCTTATGTCGGGGCTTATGGTCGGTTCATAGTTGCCGACGAGCCGAATCGCTGTAATGAGCTGCCATGGCATAATCGGCCTTCTCGGTGGCTTATACTCGGCTTATTACAGTCGGCTTTAAGGGCCGAGGCAAACAATGAGTTAACTCGCGGTAGAGGGATACTGGAGTAAAGTGTCTCATTGGCGAGGGCATAGGATCGTAGCGTACCTGTTAGATTTTGTCCAGGTGGAGTTGTGTTGTGATGCTCTGAATTGAAATGTCATCTGCAAAGGATTTTGTTCAACAGCAAAGGATAAAGCTTAACAAGTAGCCAAGATATAAAGGAACCAGTTAACAAGAGCCAAGTTTTTTAAAGTGGTTCGGCACGAAAATGCCTACGTCCACTGATTCTCTTTGTTAATTCACTTCATATGGGCAGTACAAGTTAAGAAAAGTATCGACGGAGGTGTCGGATGTTCCATGCCCTCTGGAACACCTCTCCGTCCACTGTTGACAAAATATAAGCTCCGTTGTGGAGATCTTTATGAATTACATATGGTCCGTCCCAGATTGGATCCAACGCTCCTGGGCGCGGAAAGATTCGCTTGAGGACAAGATCTCCTTCTTGTAAGCTGCGATGTTTGACTTTGGAGTTGTACAGTGCTGCCACTTTTTGTCTGTGAGCTGCTGCTTTGAGTGCTGCACCGTTTCTTCTCTCCTCAATCAGATGAGTTCTTCATTTTCTTCTGGGTTGTAGTGGATCCTACGGTGGGAAGGCACTATAGTCTCAACTGGGAGCATTGCCTCCGATCCGTATGCCAAAGAGAAAGGAGTATGCCCTGTTGATGTTCTGAAAGATGTGCGGTAGGCCCAAAGTGTCGTAGGAAGTTGATCCACCCAAGCGCCCTTTGACTTTTCAAGTTTCTTCTTGATCAGTGTTTTGAGAATTTTGTTGACAGCTTCGACTTGGCCGTTTGCCTGGGGATAAGCCACGGATGAGAAGCTTTTGTGAATCCCGTGCTCTTGGCACCAGTTGGTGAATTCCTTGCTGTCAAACTGAAGTCCATTGTCTGATATGATTTTGAGTGGTACTCCGTACCTGCACAGAACATTTTTGATCAAGAAGTTAATGATTTTTGTCGAAGATATTTTATTCAGAGGTTCTGCTTCCACCCATTTGGTGAAATAGTCGACTGCTACTATAGCATATTTAGCTCCGCCTCGGCCCATTGGCAGTTCACCAATCAAGTCAATTCCCCATACTGCAAAGGGCCAAGGGCTAGTCATTTGAGTGATCTCATTTGTCGGTAGTCGAGGAATCTTAGCAAATTTCTGACAACTGTCGCATCTTCTGACGAAGTCTAAGGCATCTTTGTTTAAAGTGGGCCAGAAATACCTATATCGGAGTATCTTTTTTGCTAGGGTCTGCCCTCCGGTGTGGTCTCCACAACTTCCCTGATGGATATTGGATAGAATTTCCTTGGCTTCTCTTCCAGCAACGCACCTCAATAAGGGGTTAGAGAAGCCGCGCCGATAGAGGATGCCTTCTTGCATTGTGTAGCGGGAAGCTTTCCTTAGAATTTTCTTAATTTCAATTTGCCCGTCGGGTAGGGTGCCGTTTTGTAAGTATTCCCGGATAGGGGTCATCCATGTTTCTTCTTCGGTTGCAGCTATCAGATTTACTTGCTCGAAACTTGGTGCCAGCTGTTTTGAGATGGTTAATGCTCCGAAAATAGTGATGTTCTTCATGCTAGCTTGTTTTGCTAGTTCGTCGGCCTCTTGATTCTCTTCTCGGGGAATGTGTTTGATTAAATAGTGATCTAATTGATTAAGCAGTAGCCTGGTCTTCTTTAGATACGCTGTGAGTCATTCTCCTCGAGCCTGGAATTCTCCCAGTATTTGATTTACAATAAGTTGAGAATCGCTATGGAGACATAAGGAACTGACTCCAATTTCCAGTGCAAGTTCTAATCCGGCTATCACTGCTTCGTATTCTGCGTCATTGTTGGTGGCAGCGAATTCCAATCTTAGGGCGTAGTGCAGCTTCTTTCCCCTGGGGGTGATTATCACAACACCTGCCCCCGAGCCTTGTTCGTTCGACGCTCCATCTACGAAGAGATTCCACTTGATATCTTCTGCTATTTCAGATTGGTCCTTACCTTCGCTAGTAGTGAATTAGGCAATGAAATCAGCTATGGATTGCCCCTTGATAGCGGTGCGAGGATGGTAAGTGATATCATATTGACTTAGTTCGATGCACCACTTAAGTAATCGCCCAGAAGTGTCGGGGCGATGGAGCACTTGCCTTAGCGGTTGATCGGTTAAAACTCTGATGGAATGAGACTGGAAATAGTGTCGCAGTTTCCGCGACGTGATAAGCAAACAGTATGCTAGCTTTTCAAGTTTAGGGTATCTGACTTCTGCCCCTGTGAATCTCTTGCTTACAAAGTATACGGGTCGCTGCGCGCGGTTGTCTTCTCTCACCAAAGCGGCGCTTAAAGCGTGGGATGATACAGCAAGGTATAGGTATAATTCCTTGCCTTCATTTGGAGTTGAAAGTACCGGTGGTCTCTGGAGGTGTCCGATTAAGTTAAGGAAAGCTGTCGAGCATTCGTCAGTCCATTCGAACTTTCCTTTGTCTTTCTTTAGAGCTTCGAAGAAAGGGATGCATTTGTCGGTTGCTTTAGAGATGAACCTACTCAGGGCGGCCACTTTCCCGTTTAGGCTTTGCATCTCTCTTCGAGTAGATGGTGTCTTGATATCTTGTAAAGCTCGGACTTGTTCGGGGTTTGCTTCAATCCCCCTGGCATGAACGATGAATCCCAAGAACTTTCCCGACGATACTCCGAAGGAGCACTTTAGAGGGTTCAGCTTCATTCCATATTGGCGAAGTACTTGAAACATCTCGTCCAGGTGGTTTATATGGTCGTTGGCTTTCCTCGATTTTACCAGCATGTCATCCACATAAACTTCCATAGTTCGTCCTATCAGTTCTGCAAACATCTTATTGACGAGGCGCTGATAAGTAGCTCCGGCGTTTTTAAGTCCAAATGGCATTACCTTGTAGCAGTACAATCCTCGGTCAGTGATGAAGCTAGTGTGGTCTTGATCGGGGGCGTGCATAGGGATCTGGTTATATCCTGAGTATGCGTCCATAAAGGATAAAAGTTCGTGTCCGGCAGTGCTGTCCACGAGTTGGTCGATTCGGGGGAGTGGGAAGCAGTCTTTCAGGCAAGCGTCATTTAAGTTGGAGAAATCGATGCATGTTCGCCACTTCCCATTAGCTTTCTTTACCAGTACCGGGTTGGCGATCCATTTCGGGTAGATGGCTTCACGTATGAAGTCATTGGCAAGTAAGTTCTTTACTTCTTCCTCGAGGGCTGCTGATCGTTCTGCCCCCATACTTCTCTTCTTTTGCTTTACCGGTACCTTGGTAGGATCGATGTTTAGTGTGTGGCATGCTATGTCCGGGGAGATTCCAGTCATATCAGCATGCGTCCGTGCAAATACATCCATGTTGTGGCGAAGAAAATCAATGATTTGATTCTTTAATTCTCTTTTTAACTGAGATCCGACTCTCAGCAGTTTACTTGGGTCGCGTTTGTCTACAGATACGAATTCCATAGCCTCTGCAGGCTCGGCGGTGGCCTCCTCCTCTTTGTCCCTGGGGTCTAATTCATTGAAAGGATCACTGGTATACCGAAGAGGAGGGGCTTTCTTTAGTTGCTATGCTTTCAAGCTTTTCATGCAGAGAATAGTCTCTGCATTTTTCCCTTTATCTCTCCTGCGATTATTGCGAAGTTCGGTTACATAGCAGTCCCGAGCGGCGTCTTGATCCCCTTCTACTTCTCCCACTCCATTATTCGTTGGGAACTTCATCTTCAGGCACCATGGGGCAAGGACAATTTGGAAGTCGGACAAGGCTGGTCTTCCTAAAAAGGCATTGTAGGCCGAGTGGTTGTCTATTAGCACGAATGTTTGTTTCCGAACGGCGGAGCGGGGATGACTTCCCAATTCCACAAAGAGATCCAATTGTCCGAGGGGCATCTTTGCTTCTCCAGTGAAACCGTGTAGCGGTTTGTTGCAGGGAGACACGTCCTTCATTGACATCTTCATTTTGTCGAAAGCATGCTTGAACAGAATATTCACTGAGCTTCCAGTGTCTACTAGGATTCGAAAAACTTCAGCTGGGCCGAACCAGGCAGAGATGACCATAGGATCCATATGAGGGTATTGCCTTCCTTCTAGGTTGCGCCCACTGAATGTGATGTCATTATTTTCCTTCCGCTTAGGGTGGCGTTCTTCCATAACAGAATTGACGCAGTCTCCCTCGCTTCTAAGCGAGTTTCCATATCTTTCCATTTCTGCCCAGCTTTTGTCGGCGATGTGTGGCCCCCCTGATATTGTATGAACCACTATATTCTCTTGGCCGGAACCGCTGGTGTTGTGGTTTCCTCCACCTGTTTCTGGGTGGAGCTGCCCTGGGTTTTCCTTGGTAGGAGCTGGGGTCCTGTCCTGTCCCTTTACATAGCGTTCTAATCTCTTCCTTCTGATGTGTTCTTCGATTAGGTCGCGGAGGTGGCGACATTCATTGGTATCATGCCCATAAGATTCGTGGAAACGACAGAACTTTCCGGACTGGATTGCGTGATCTGACTCCTTCTTGTACGGGGGCGCTTGTATGTAAGTTCGTCCTGGGTGGCCAGGAAGATGTTCTCGACTGTTTCATTCAAGGGAGTGTAAGCGTCGAATCTCGGTCCTGGTCGGTACAAGCGCTTTTCTCCCTTCTTGCCCCCTGCATTGTCTCTGGAGTCGTTTCTCCGAATGTCCTTCGCTGCGGTAGGAGCGTTTCCATGAGCCATCTTAGCCTGTGGTCCTGTCTGCCTTTCAGTGGCAGCCTCTTCGAGTCTCATGTACTTCCCAGCTTCATGGAAGAAATCGGGCAAGGTAGCTGGTTTTTCTTTAGTTAGTCTTCTAGCAAACTTGGTATCTGGGTGCACACCACTACAGAGGGCCATTAGGGTGAGTTTCTCATCGGCATCTTGGACTGCGGCCGCTGCGGCGTTGAACCGGGTTAGATATTGTTGCAGTGTCTCTCCGGATTTCTGTTTGACAGTAGATAGAGAATAAGCATCCTTGGGTTGCTCCACATGAATGCGGAACTGGCTAATGAACTTTTCTTTCAACATCTCCCATGAGCTGATAGATCCTTGGGGTAGATGGCAGAACCAAGAGGTAGCTAGATCTGTTAGGAATAGCGCAAAGCATTTATACAACACTCCTTCCGTTGCTCCGCTCATGAGCATATGCTGTGTGTATCTCTGCAGGTGTACAACGGGGTCGGAAGTTTCCTTGTACGGTTCCATCGTTGGCATTTTCCATTCTCGAGGGGTGATGGCGGTTTCGATGTCGCGGGTGAAAGGGCTGGTTACCCTAGCGCCTATCCCTCGATCCCTTTGCTTCCGTCGGACGCATTCCCTGAATAATCGTGCCATTCTTTCATCAGAATTTGGAGCGGACAAAAATGAGCTTGGTTCTTCCCTGCGGGATCGATCTCGTCCAGATGACTTGTAGGGATGGTATAGTCTATCACTTCTGACGTTATCCAGTGGCTGTCTTTGGCTGCTCGGATGCGTGCTAGGACCAGCTACAGTTGGCCACTGCCTTGATCTTCCCCTGTGGGGTTCTGTTTCGAGCATTTCCATGGGGTCAACTTCGGGCTGGGTTCTAGCTCGGCTCCGTTCAGCGGGGTTTCTATGATTAGGCGGCATGACTGGCTCAGCTACATCCGACCCTCGCCTGGTGCCTCCCCCATTGGGTTCGGTTCCAAGCGCTTCCTCGAGTCGGAGTTCGGGCTGAGTCCGGGCGCGGCCCCTATCATTGTTGTTCCTGTTGATAGCTTCTTCGAAGAGGGAAGACCTTTGTTGTCTCCGAGATCCTCCAGATTGAGACTCACCCCATGATTCAGTATTGCGGTTGGATTCTTCGGCATCCCTCAAGCGTGACATGAGTTGGTTCACCAAATCTTCTTGTTGGGATGCGAAGCGGTTAGTCACTTCAACGACAACTCTGTCTGGGTCTGCCCTAGTGATTGCTGCCGGTTGTTCCGCGGCAGGGGCTGTCGGAATTGCCTGATCTACATTTGGCACTGTTGTCGTAGTGGGATGGTTCTCTTGATCTGGATCCACTGGATCTGGAGTGCTGATGGTCGCAACGTTCTTTCCCTTGTTGGTGTCTTTTCTCGGCCTGGAAGTCATGTTTCCTAGGCAATGAAGGGTGCTATTGGGAAAGAAGGTTGAATGAGGGAAGCTGAAGCTTCGAGTTCCAAGTTCGCGGTGAAAGCACCAAAAATGTTTGCACAAAAAATGGGCAAACACCTCCAAGTCGTATTATTTAGTTGATTTTATGTGGTTTTCAATGATTTGGGTGACTTATGCAAATATGTAAAAAGCAGGGACTGAACTGTAAAAGACACACAGATTTATAGTGGTTCGGCCAGAACGTGCCTACGTCCACTTTATATGTTATTATCCTTTTTCTTTCAGATTACAAGTACAAAGCTTTGTATACAAGTATATGAAAGTTGTTTGAAAGTTCCTTCCGTGCTTGAGCTCTCAAACTTGTCCGCCATTGTTGTACCCCTGCCCCTCTATTTATAGAGTGAGGCTGGGGGCAGGGGTCTTGGATGTATATGGCTGTTGACGGGCCTAGACTGCCGCAATCTGGCCCGGTAAAGTTGATCCGGAATGCCTTCTTCAGGTTGGTTCGGTAGTGGAAGATGGAGATGGTCAGGAGAGTGCTGGTCCGGTGGTGAGATGGAAGAGGCTTGGTCCGGTAGTAGTTGGGAGACATGTTGGTTCGGCGAAGCTTGGTCCGGTCATAGCTAGGCGGAGGTTTGGTCCAGTGATGGCCTTGGTCCGGTTCGGACGTGGAGATGCGATGATTCGGTGGTAGATGGGAGGTGAGTTGGTTCGGCTTGGCTTGGGGGGTTGTTTGGTTCGGTGGTGCCTAGTTGAGGTTGGTTCGGTGATGGTGGGTTTTGGACCGGTGGTAGGTTGGACCGGTGATGGTGGATGGAGCACGGTTCGGCGTGGGTATGGGTACCGAATGGGCACGGATACCGGATGGAAATGGCGAAGCTGATGCCTCTTGGTCTCGTGATTCCATGGGTGAGAATTCGCCCAACATCCATGGCAATAAATAAAGTGATTAAAATTCAAAAACATCAAATTAAGTGCGATGACGATAATCAAGTTGCTTGTATCATTTTAAAATGGGAGGTACAATGCAACAAACAAAAGTATGCAACTGATAGTATTTCGAACGCATAATATATTTATATCATTTAAATGCATGAAATGTATTTTAACCTTACGAATATATTTCCAGTTATTTAAGCAAAAATATGCAAATTTAAAATGATCACACACCTTGCACTCTAATAATGCAATGAACATAAAAGGATTATGTTGTAAAAATGCTATGTATAATAAAAGTAACCAAAATTGTGCACAACCACATTATAGCGAATGCTTTTTAATTATAACGTTTGTTGTATTTTTACAACGTATCTTAGTAGTTCCATAATATAAGATGTTTCAGTCAAAATAAATAAACTCAAAAGTTTCGGTTGTTTATGTTGGCTGAAAATTTAGCCAATTTTGAAACTGCAATTATAAGTTGACTATTAGCAAATATTACTTACTCTGCCGTGGTTAAAAAAAAAAGAGAATACAAGCAATAAGCAAAGTAAATAGACAAGGTTTAGCGTGACTAAAAGTGATCTACGTCCACCTGTAGCAGTAATTTGTATTGTTATAGACTTTTGGTTACAATTGCTTATTTATGAATTATGAGAGATAATATGAGTTAGAAAATCGCCAAAAAATTTATAACAAAAATTAACCGCAAGGGCATGGCGTACAATTTTAGTACGTGGCGAGTACGGGTCGATCCGTAGGGAATTTTTAAGATTTTAAAATTTTCTAACCAATCAAATTAGACCAAAATGGAGAGAAGATTGTTAACTATAAATTGTAAACAAAATGAAGCCAAAAATAGAATGAAAATGATATTAAAAACCATGAGATTAAAAAATAATTTAGAGGCAAATTCACACTCATATTTTTATAAATCAACAAACAAATAATCTATGATCTCTACTTTTGATATTAAGTGAAATAATTGTTGCATTTATCATAAGTATGGTTTATTTATGTTGTTAATTAACATAACTTAAACCATCAAACTATGATACAACAAATAAATCACTTATCAATTCTCATGAAAGTGAAGCCAAAGCAAATACTATTTTAAGTATGACATATTTACTATTGTTATTAGTAATATAGATCATCAAATTTTGTTTTTACTTTCATCTCAAAATCAAAAATCAATTAGCAAATGATGATGTAAATTGTGTTTATGTTGAATAAGAATAGCTCATTTGCAAATGCAACATAAGCTATCAAACCCACTTGTATAAACTTACACCAAAATCTACTTTCATCTTCGTTCCTTTGTATGCTCTTGTGCATGCATATATCTTCATGAAACACTCTTCCATATGCATCCAAATTCCTATAAAAATCATAAAAATGTCGAAGTGAAAATTCTTAAATCGACATAGGCACAAAAATGACCATTTTGCCCCTGTATGAAGATGAATATATGATGGTTTGAAAATAATTGAATTTTTGTTTAAACATGTTAAAATACCCAAATATGACATTTATTTAAATAAAAATAGATATAATATGGATGTATATATATGCATATTTACGTGCACATCAAACCGTTACCCAACTAGATAGGGTACGTAGGTAGTCACAAGTGGTAGTGATGTAGCCACAATAATAATATAACCATTTCCTGTTTATTTGTTTAATGGTTGCTATTTGACTTGTGTTTTTATATCTTTCCTACTTACTATTTTATTCCACATTTGACATATTTATTGAGTATGCAAGAATAGGATATTGTTATCTTTATCACTAGAGTTGTGTAGTGGTAGACTTATTGTATATTGACTCTCCATTGTATTTAAGCACACCTATAGAATAAATGATTACTATGATAACTTGTATAGTCGAAAGTTGTATCATATACATTTAGTAATATTGAATATTTATCAAGTAATATTGTGTATTAAGTCGGTAGTTTTCATTCGTAGTTTAAAATGGACGGGTTTTTAGTGATTTTGATACGTCCAAAAATCCAGGTCATTACATTAAATCTTCAATGATGGAGGAAGAATCGACTACGTGACAAATTGCCAAATTTAAAAGCTGTTTAAACTACCTCTTCTTCCACAGAATAGTATTTGTATCATTAATCGACTCAATCTGAATTTTTATTGCGTGGTCGACGTCTTATTTACTCCCTTTAAAATATTGATCTTACCTTTCAATTTCTCAATCTCTTGATCATAAGTATGTCTTTCGCACTCAAATCTCTCAACTTTATCTTTACAAGCATTTAAATGAGTAGAAACCTTATCCCTTCACCCAAGAAATCATTACGAAGATGGTAAAATCATGTATAAACTTCCTATAGATCTCTAAGAAAATAATGTTTTGCTAACTAAGATGTTCTAAGAATTAAGGACTTGTCTTTAAAATCTCTCTTTAACTTGATAAATTTACTCAAGAATTTTCATAGGAATAGGACTACTTGAGGATTCCGTAATTTGTACAATATATGAAACTAAACTAAGAACAAATAAATAAAAGTGACAAAGTTTATAAGCTACCTGAATCACATATTACAATCATAAAATCTTTTAGGTTCATACTATATTGATTCCTTATAAAATTTATAATTAATCTCTTCTTGCCATACATAATCTTATTGGGGGGAAGAGAGTAAGGAGAAAGTGAAATGGTTGCTATCCTAGGAAGGTTCTAGCAATCCCTTGGATGAGGATCAGACCTATGTTCGTCCAAGTATCTTTTATGAAGATGCCTAATTAAACCCCTACTATTCTTACCTAAGTAAGAAAAATTAACAAACTTACCCCTGGAATAAACATTATAGAGAAACTCTGCCAAAGAATTTCTATCATCGATTAACATCCAAAAGAGAGCCATCAATTCCAAATTCTTTTTCATAATTCTATCCCGATAAAGGCAAGGTCCTTTCAAGCGAGGGGTAGCTTATTTTCCCTTAAAGAACTTTAATTGCATAGCATCACCAGAAAGGTGCTTCAGACAAGTCGTCATATTCTTTTACAAGCCTTTTAATTTCCCTATTCAGTCGAAGCTCCTTTTTCACTCTCTTTTCACAAAGAGTCTCGTAATAGTGTTTGTTCTTTTTCCTTAACTAAAATAGTAAGCTTATCAATCGAAAGCTAAGAAGGTGGTCTTAAGCATTTAAACAAAGAGCAAGAGTTTTTTCCTTTGGCCGACGATTGGGGGGAGCGTTATCTTTTGATGGAGAGTCCTTTTTTATAATGTCTTAAGGATCAGGGAATTCGGTAAAGCCTGCATCGTGAGAAGATGAGTCTAAGTTATCAACACTTGATCCATTTCCCCTTCTTTTGGATCTGAAGGACCTTCCTATTGCCATCGTCGCCACCACCATTATCATGTCCATCATCATCATTGTCATCATCATCATCATCATCTCCTTCTCCATCGTATTCTGCCTACTTATCAATTAGGGGATCGTCAAAGGTTAGCAACTTTTTTGCGTCGACCTTTTCCTCAGTAGGGAACTCTTCTTGAAGAGATTTTTTTAATCTTTCCTCAATATAAGACTAAACTTTCTTTTGAACTTTTCATTCCAATCTGGCATCTTTGAATGTTATCAGCATATGCCACGAACAAAGCTTTCTCGTAGCACTTCACAGTAATCTTGGGGAGAGTGTTATTAAGGAAAAAGGCGATTTTCTCTTGGGCATCCCTAATAATATTATTCAAATAGGCCAAGATGTCAGTTTTTCACTGTAGCTTGTTGTTTAGAGATTTATTCTTATCAGCTAATTCAGCCTTCTCTTTGTTGGCCTTTTCATTCTATCGGCTAGCTTGGCCTTTCTTTTGTTAGCCTTTTCAAGATCTGCCATTAAAACTTTCATTTCCTCCTCTAATAATTGTATAGCCTTTTTCCTAGTTAAGGGAGGAAGTGAGTTTATCTTTCTGAAAGATAGCCTTACCCTTGCTGTAGTAATATCAATCATACCATTGTTAAGCGAAGAGATTTGCTCCTCAAGTTCGGTTACTTTATGGGAGGGCCCTTGAGAAGGCTCATAAAGAAAGAACATATGCTTGGCCGCCTAAAATGTGTGACAAACATAAGTCCGAATAGTATAAACAGAGTCAAAAAATTAGAATAATGAAACAAAAAAGAGCGCACATTAACAGAAGCTGCTTAAGGATGGCACTAAGATAGTCTCTTGAGTAAACTGAAGGCTGTGGTGGCATGAGCGATATCAGTAAAGGAGATTGAGAAGCCAGGTGGAGAAGGCCCTCAAAATTTAGCTACATGAGACTCGGCCTGAACCTCTGAAGGAAGAGGATGATTCGGAGAAGGAAACAGATCCAGATCAGTACACAGGCAACTGAAGGTTGTTGGAGAAGTAGGAAAGGAGATATTTAGGAGGGACTAGGGAGTATAAGCCTCCTTTGGATGCTTCTGGGTTTTTCTAAATTTTCCACATCAGTGCTCGAATTAATAGTCACATGTATCTCCTCATCCATAACAGCAAGAGTAAAATCACCCACGAGTTTAGACCTTTCGCTCGGTGGAGGATATTGAATATCAACAGGAGCATCATCATTTGCTTTCCTTTTTATTGCCTTAATTGCATTGGCAACAAACTTCTCAATGGAAATAGGTTTGCACAGCTGAGACAGGGTGGTAACTTTATCTTTATCAACCTTCTCTTTGGGAATAGCATCTTTAACTTCTTTCTCTTTAGAAGCAAAAATAAGAGCAGATGAGCCTTAAACAAAAAAGAAGTCAATAAGATAATAACATCAAGAATTACATGCTAGTTAAATTAAAAACTACCGGTAGGTTCGAGTTGAACTGGAAAAGAGGCAGCGAAAGCGTTTCTGTTGCTGATAACTAGTGATCGATTTCCTTGATTATTTCTTTCCATCATCGAAGGTTCCCTAACTATTATATGATTGTCCAAAATCTAGGAGTACGGACCGAGGTTCAATTCCATCAAAAATGCAAGTCTGTCACCCATACTCTCAGATGCCAGAGTCAAGGATTTAATAGTGTCATTAGAGGGGCTTAACTACTTAGGAGCCAGATCTAAAGGAAAACATCCATTGTAAGAGAGCGACAAATATAACATGAGTAACAGGAAATAGAAACTTACTGATAATAAAGAAAGTTCCCCTAATCCTCGAGTAACATTTTACATAAAAGAACTGGGTTTCCCATTCCTTCATCTTGTGGACAGGATTAATGATTAAGCTTTTTGGAAGGGGACGGATGCGATATAATGGATTATCCTACTGCTTACCTATTCTAGCAAGGCTAGCTATAGTATAGAGGATTTTCAGCACTTATAGAAGAAAGTTTGGCCTCTCTAGCAAGAACTTCTAAACAAGTCAAATAGCCGTATGAGTTTAGAGTCGGTTGGATTGGAGCGAAATTAAGGTGCTCCAGGAATCATAAGAGAAAGTCGGGAAAAGGAAGATATCTCGAGTGCCATATGTGAATTGGTGTTAAGGCAGAGAATCCTTTTGGAGGGTTGTCTATCTTACCAGAAGGACCAGCAGGCCTGGCTTCTATGTATGTGACACCAAATTGCTTGAGAATGGAGTCCACTTCTTCTTGAGCGGTAATGTATGGTGGTTTAAAAAGATGACCCCCTTTCTTAATAGATGGAGAAGCTTTAGGGCCCTTACCGGCCTTCTTGATTTCTTTCTTGTCTGCTTTCTTGCTTTCAATTGCCTGTCGGGTGATATTATACTAAATCGGAAGAGTATTAGATATTTTATGAAATTGAGAATGCTCATAGGCTATTATATGCTAAAACAAAGGATAGTACATCAATTATAAATTACCCAAGTCATAACATAAAATGTTAAAGTTTAAAGTCCAATATAATATTTACAAGAAGTCATTAACCATAGAGTAATCTATGCCGATATTCATAAAATGCTTAAATTATTAGCAAAGGTAAAATATGTAAATAAATGTTAGAATCACTGTGAGAAATAAATTTATGGTTATTTAACATAAACTCAAATGAAAAACTATCCTAAATGTATCTTGAATATCATGCCAAGCTAATAAGGTTCATGCTGAATTGGTAGTTGCCGCATACCCTGCCTTTAGTCATTTTTTCAGTGTCAAGGCTATGTTCAGCATCTTTTACATAAGTCTTCATCACTTGAACAGAATGGTCCATTTGACAAATGCTAACTCTATAACATTTATTCGAAGTGTTAACGCTGACCTCTCCCTTAGAGTTAACCTTAGGATATGAAGGTGCACCTCTATAATACTTCGCTCCATAACTGCTTCCAAAGCATAAAATCTATATAATAGTTTTGGAGTAGTAATCGAAAATTAGAACACTTACCGATCTCGAACTCTCCAAAACACATCGATGAATTTCCAGTTAACTCGACCTTATTTCTTTAAGAAGTAAGTGAAAGCTAGAGACGTTTCATAAAAATGCTCCTCTCTTGAGGCTCTCAAAGTGTATAAAGCCGCAAAGCTTTTCAATACTTCTAAAGTTATAATTGGTCAATTTCAATAGTCGATTAATTGAATATCGAGTTTTAAGCGATTGCTTACGGAAATTAAAGTTTGTACACTTAATATATTTCTGACATTCCAACTTAACTATTACTCTGTCAAGAAGGAAGTGTTGAATATGCTAGTATATGATTTTTGTTTGATTATAATAAACACACACACACACACACACACACATATATATATTCATTTAAATCTATTGTTATTGTATTATTTTATTTTTCATATAATTAAATAAATATTTAATGAATAAAATAAATAACACATAATTCATATTCAAACAAATATTTTATTACAAATTCGAATAGTACAAATTTAAGCTCTCACTGTACATTTACACATTGTCATTTTACAACACAATTTCCATTACATTAAAAATTTTAATTTACAATTTATCATATCACTGCATATCACTCATTCACTCGTATTTGTTCTTCAACTATATTCCAGTTTGTATCTAGCATTTGAATTAACTACAAAATAAACACTGACGCAGTAAAATCGAAAAGGAAATATTTTTGCAGTGTGCAATGAAGTATGTGTTTTGAAAATGTTATTTGCCTCAGTTATTTTGGTTTTTCATCGTCATATTCTTTTAAATCATCATACACGGACAACTTGTGACATGCATTGTGTATCAATATACATGCCGCAAGGTCGTGCATAATGATGTGCACTTTCATGTTAAAACCACAGGGACAGATGAGGACAAGGTCAAACCCAACCAAACGGTGGATTCAACTTAGATGCACGCAAAACAACATACAACATTTCAGATACACATGCAAGGTCAAAGGCAACCACACTCAAACATATTGAACCAGATCACACTATTTAACATGAAGATGGATTCAGTGCAAATGAACAAAGAGAGAAAACTCGACAAAAGAAATTACCAGAAGCAGGAACCATATAACATACATATATACATGCATCTCACATATATACGCCTGTATTTACATGAATATGTGCACCCGACCTTCAATGAGCAAATGCAGGTTCAAAACAATGAATATGCAATCATATTAAAACATATTGGACTATTTAGAGACAAGCACTGGTAGCATATATATGTAGATGAGTCACAATACAACATGATGAACAAGACTCAACTAAATGTACAGGCCAATGACTTCAATGCATAGGGATTCAAAGCAATGCAAGTGAACAGACCTAAACATATGAAACACGGATAACAATAGGAGCAGTACACAAACATGAGATGAAGGCTACACAAAGAAACCACCATACATACATATATATACATATGTATAAACACATGTATACATATATATGCAGTGCACAACAACTAAACATGAAGACCACCAGGGATGCAACACAACTCAGACCAGCTACAACATACTACAAGACTCAAATGCAACGTAGATCAAGCTTCAGATCAAACAGTGATGGACCAGACTACAATTGCATATGCAACAACAAGTTCAACAAATACATATTCCACCACAAACTATAATCAGATAAAGAAACCAGATTACAAGAACTACTGTAGAGACAGTATGAAGTACATACACATGTATACATATATACACATATATCAGTTCAATGAAGCAGTTTACAGTTTTCCACAACGATGCAAGTAGCAGTTCAACTAATGACAGAAGCCTTGAGTCATGAAAGGAGCAATGCATATATGATTGGAACAAGTTAGTGAATTGAACAATGATTTAAAATTCAAAATATTATCTCAAAAATTCAAATGGCCGAAGTCAAGGAAAAAAGAACAAAACTGACTCAGAGAAAATCAATCAAAGTCATACGTTTGAACAAGCCAATAAACAAATCCTAGCGCCGGCAAAGAATGGGACTAGAGAAGAATGGAACTAACAATTCAAACAAGTTAAAGTATCAGAGATGAACAAGTCAAATTATTCACCAGCATTCAATCAAAATCGAATAGCTAAACAAACTTATCATAAAGAATTCGAAAAATATATACGAAGAAAATTTAGGAATTTTATCCCTATAAATTAAACCCGTTACATCATCGGCAAATCGTCGATTTGAGTTCAAGAAAAATCAGAGAGCAAGCATCGAAATAAATCACGAACCAATCTAGAACTCGAATCAAGTCAAGTATAAGTATAAATCGAAAAAGGGAAAACACATACCAATTCAAAGCACGGATCAAACTCGACAATTGGAGCAGCCGCATGCCTGTCAAAGCCAGAGAATCGATTGACAAAGAAATCAAAGCAGAAACACAGTTCAATTGATCAATTTTTGAATCAAAGCTTTAATCCAAAAAAGCCCTTGTTTTTGGAAAGGAACGAAAAAAAGCATCGGCCATGGAGAAAAAGGGAGACGTCTCTTTGGTTTAATAATAATTGCGTCGACTCTATTATATTTTACTTTGGGCTTAGATTTTTAATAGGGTTATTTTATATTGTTTTTTATTTATTTTGTTTTATTTTCTCTTAAAATTTGTGTCAATTCTAGGCATGTGACTAGGGACGAACTACGGTGGTGTAATTCGAGAATTCTCCACTCAGTGGCTAAGTTATGGCAGAGTTTTGAGCGTAGAGTTAGGTTAGTCATTAGCGGGTGTCACAAGTTTACCTATGTAAGTGTCTGACTACTTAATTTCTAGTAGAAACCTTGGGGGCAGCACATAGGCAGAGTTTTTCCGAAGATGGGTAAATCTGTGTTGTTCTATTTCTGCTTTCATTATTGTACTATTATCTGTGCTGCAATTATTATATATATATTTGCGCATTAATTTTTATTATCGTTAGTATCACCCTATCACCCCCCTCTAGGGTGAAAAATTGATCGTACAAGTGGTATCAGAGCTAGGAACAAAAACCATTTTTTGTTTTAAAAATTTGATTTTTCAAAAACTAATCATTGTTTTAAAATTTTGATTTTTTTTAAATGGCTTATTTTAATAATGCTTTTGTTGAGGGTTAGTCCATAGTTAGACCATCCATGTTCAATGGTGAATATGCTTACTGGAAATATAAAATGAATTTTTTTATAAAAACCATAGATGCATGGAATATTGTTGAGACAGGATATAGGACACCAACTAAAGTGGTATATAATCGTGAAATTGAAAAACCAATGGATCAATGGACAGATCTTGAAAATAAGCTACAGAATGCTAACGCTAAAGCTATGAATTCTATTATTTGTTCATTAGATCAAATTTAATTTAATTGTGTCTCACATTGTCTAACTACGCAGGAAATTTGGCACACATTTGAAGTGACTCACGAAGGAACCTTCCATATCAAAGAATCACGCTTTGTCATGCTTAGTAGCAAATACGAGAACTTCATAATGGCCAAGGTTGAAAATGTCAAAGAAACATATGGACAACTTTCTAATCTCGTATATAAATCAAAAGCTCTTGGAAAACCATACACATAATTGGAAATAGTCTGAAAAATCCTCAGAGTCCTTCCACGAAATTTTGAAGCGAAAGTTATTGCCATTCAAGAATCAAAGGATTTGAAACAAGTTAAAGTTAAAGAACTCATTGGAAATCTCACCACTTATGAGCTAGAAATGAAATTCAAGGAAGAACATGAAGGAAGTGAAACTCGGTAGAAATCAATAGCTCTCAAAGGAACAACTGAAAGTGAAGATGACGATGACGACGATGATGGTGAAGCAGAACTAGCTCTACTAATAAAAAGATTCAAAAGGTACAACCGCAAATATGGAAATCCTACCAAAAATCATTAATTATAGAGCGGAATAATCAAAGTTCTAGACTACTCAGAAAAATAGGAGATCATTTGCCACAAGTGTAATAAACCGGGTCATATCAAGCCAAATTGTTCTTAGAATCGACTTAGCCAAGGAAAGAAACCGAAAAAGAGACTTTTTGCACAACTTAGGATGAAAGTGATGAAGACGAAAATGAAAGCACTGGCAGTGAGAGTGAAAAAGCAAATTCATGTCTTCAAGGAGAAACAACCGATAGTGATGATGATGAGTCAAGCGAGCTATCAAAACTTACTCATTCGGAATTACTTATATATTTTCATGAAGTGAATGGCTGTTTTGAATGACTTAGGGTAAAGTACGCTAAAATTGAATTACAAAAAGATAGTTTGATAGAACTAAATATACAACTTGATCAATTGGCTAAAAACTATCGAAATAAGAGCCCTAAGTGTGATAAGTGTCCATCATTTGAAGAGGAAATAAAAAATCATAAATTAAAATTAAATTGTTTGAAAACGAAATTCTGATTTTGAAAGAAAGTGAAAAGGAGAGAAAATTCTATTAAAAAGCGCACTATGTTATTGAATGAAAATGAATCTATTAAATTACAAGTCCAACAATTGTCTACAACTTTAGGAAAATTCTCCAAAGGAGAAAGATCACTAAATATGCTATTAGGGAAACAAACTATTAATACTATTAGACAAGGACTTGGGTTTACTCAATCTGTTAAAAGTGGAAATAAAACTAAGTGCACGATTTGTGGAAACATTGGACGCAATCAAAACAATTGCTGGTATAGATCCAAACATACAAAAACCAAACCAATTTGGGTTCCTAAAGGCATGAATGTAAAATCTCTTAGAATTAACAAACCTAGGTGCCAAAGGGAACAACCATAGACTGTCTTGGTTCTACACAAACTTGTTTTTCAAAATCTTCTGTCAGTAACAATCATGGAAATATAAAAAAAAAGTTCACTAAATTCTTTTCTTGCGTAGGTATATTGGCAGGCTAAGGAACAACAACAATTTTACCTAGATTTTGGCTGCTCCAGGAACATGATATGCGACAAATCAAAGTTCCTTAGCCTAGAGAAGTACAAAGATGGAAGAGTCACAATGGATAACAATGACAAATGTAAAATTATCGGTAAAGGTAAAGTAGGTAACAGTACATTTACCTTAAGTGATGTATTATATGCTGAAAATCTGCACCATAATCTGATTTCAATCGGCCAGTTATGTGATAAGGGAATGAATGTTGTTTTTGACTCTTATTTGTGCAAAATTATTGACCGATCATTAAAGAAATATCGTTTTTAGGTAAAAGGAAAGGTAATATATACTCTCCATCTTTTGATGATCTCACTCTTTCAAAATGTCTGATAGCTAAGGATGTAGAGGTAAACTTATGGCATAGACGATTAGGACATGCTAATATGAATCTGTTAAAAAAATTGAATAGAAAAGACTTGGTAAGCGGTTTACCATCTCATGATTTCAAAACAGAAAATCAATGTAAAGCACGTAGAGTCCTTGAACTAATTTATATGGATCTGTTTGGACCGAACGATTTTGCAAATTTAGGTGGAAAGAAATACTGTTTTGTATTGGTCGACGATTACTCAAGATACACATAGGTACACTTCTTAGCTAAAAGATCAGAAACTTTCTCATACTTCACCAAATTCACAAAATTAGTTCAAATGAAAAAGGAGCTTCTATCACTTAGAAGTGATCAATGGTGGAGAATTTGAAAATTTTAGTGAAGAAAATGGATTTAAACATGAATTCTCTACCTCACGTACTCCGTAACAAAATAAGGTAGTTGGAAGAAAGAATCAAAATTACAAGAGTTGGCTAGATCTATGGTAAATGAATATGAACTACCCTTGTTCTTTTGGGAAGAGGTAGTAAATGCAGCCTGTTATGTAATGAATAGAGTTATGATTGGAACAATTCTTAAGAAAACATCATATGAGCTATGGTTCAAAAATAAGCCAAACATTGCATATTTCAAAAAATTTGGTTGTCCGTGTTTTATTCTCAATATAGGTGATCAATTTGGAAAATTTGAATCAAAAGCTAACGAAGGCATGTTAATGGGATACTCTTCCAAAAGTAAAGCTTACAGTGTATGCAACAAAAGGACAAGAACAATCGTGGAGTCAATCAATGTGAAATTTGATGAAAGTGTTGATGATCAAAACAAGGAACAATCAAAAGCAATGTCGAAGAGGAGAACAAAAAGGATGAAAGTGAAAATCCAAAAGAAATTCCAACCATGGAATAAATCCAAAGAAATCCAGAACCATAGAGATTAAAATTCAAAGCAGATCATCCTCTAGAATTAGTATAAGTAACCCTACCGTAGGGATTCAAACTCGTTCCTCCTTTAGAAACTTATGTGATTGTGCCTATACAGTGGATTTATTTCAGAAATTGAACCCGAAGACATAAATACAGCTCTCAGTGATGAAAGTTGGTTTATGGCTATGAAAGAAGAGCTGACTCAATTTGAACAAAATAATGTTTGGATTCTAGCACCATGACCTAATGATTATCCAATTGTAGGAACCAAAAAGATTTTTAAAAATAAATTTGATGAATCTGATAATGTGATTAGGAACAACGCTAGGTTAGTTGCTAAAGGTTATAATCAAATTGAAGGAATTGACTTTGACGAAACTTTTGCACCGGTAGCCAGACTAAAATCCATTAGGATACTGTTAGCTTTTGCTTGTTATAAAGGATTTAAACTAAGACAAATGGATATTAAAAGTGCTTTTCTGAATGGAATTTTAATAGAAGATGTATTCGTTGAACAACCTGAAGGATTTGAAAGTCATGAACACCCTAACCATGTATATGAACTTAAGCAAGTTTATATGGATTAAAAAATCCCTAGGGCTTGCTTTGAATGTCTTAGCACCTATATCCTTGAAAATGGGTTCAAAAAAGGCTATGTAGACACCATATTATTTCTATTGCATGAAAATGATGATCTTTTGAATGTTCAAATACATGTTGATGACATTATTTATGGTGCCACTAACAACTTGTTGTATGAGAAATTTGAAGAAGTCATGTAGAAGAAGTTTGAAATGAGCTTAGTGGGAGAGTTAAAATTCTTTTTAGGATTTCAAATCAAACAAAGTGATAAAGGTACATTCATCTCTCAATCGAAATATATTAGAGAACATGTTAACAAATTTGGATTGAAAGATGCTAAACCTGCAAAAACTCCACGAGCACTACTATTAAGCTTGACAAGGATGAAAAAGGTAAGACAGTTGATCAAAAGAAATATTAAGGTATGATTGGATCACTTCTTTATCTTACTGCTTTAAGACTTGACATTATGCATGGTTTCAATCAAATCCAAAAGGAATCTCATTAAAAGCTATAAAAAGGATGTTTAGATATCTGTTGCACATCCCATGGTTTGGTCTATGGTATCCAACTAACGACAACTTTGAGTTAAAAGGATATTCAAATGCGGATTATACTGGTAGTCTTGTTGATAGAAAATGTACTAGTGGAACGTGTTTTATGTTGGGATATTCATTAGTTGCATGGGAAAGTCGAAAAAAAATCGTATTACATTATTTATCACCGAGGCAGATTATATTGCTCTGCTCAAATTTTATGGATGATACAAACTTTGCAAGACTATGGTCTAAATTTTAAATGAGTCCCACTAATCTGTGATAGCAAAAATGCAATTGATCTCACATATAATCATGTACATCACTCACGGACAAAACATATAGATGTTAGACACAATTTCATTAGAGATAATATTTATGAAGAAAATATCTACATAAATTTCATTTCAACTGATTCTCAATTGGTAGACATTTTTACAAAACCCCTTCTAAAAAATAGTTTTTGTCAACTTCGTCTCAGTTTAGGCATTAGAAATTTGGTTTTATATTTTGATTTTGATCTTAAATGCCCTTGTTAACTAATTCGACTCCCTACTAAAAAGATAAATAGTGATTGAAATAGTGATGAGTGTCGATATTAATCATATATTATGACTTGAGATAGTATATGTAGTAAATTTCTTTAAAAATTTAAACAAAATTTGTAATAACTTTGATTGGTAAAAATTCCGTGACCATACCTATTTCTATCATATTTTTAACGACCATCACTTATTAAATCCCATATAGTATGTCAAAATGTGGTATTTTAAATGGGAAATTATTCGTTTTTTAATTAGCAATAAAAACATCCAAAGTATTCAGTCTCATTTAAAAGTCCTCACTGTATGCATAGGTGGGTTACTTGGAATATTTGATTATGTGCTTTCATGCTCATTTGAAAGTCTTCATGGTTATGCATGCATGGAAAGCATAACAAAATTGATTATTAAATAGACAAGTTGATTCTAATCCCATTTAAAAGTCCTCACGGTTACGTGTGGTTATAAGATGCATGAAATTCATCTTTTAAAATAAAAACTGGGAATACTGCTAATCTCATTTTAAAGTCCTAACGGTTATGCATGGTTAGTCGGTATTCAAATTTCTGATATAAATATACGACAAATTAACATAACTATATGGTTTTATATGCCAACATCACACCTATCACTCTAAATTGGAATATGCGCCTAATAGAATATTTATGATTTTTGTTTGATTTTTTTACTGAAATATAATATTTATACTCGATTGGGTATTAATGTTGTATTAATGTCTATCATTTTATCTCTATTTTTCTAACACCTTTACTCTTTTGCTGATAACAAAAGGGGGAGAGAGAAGTAAAGATTTTGGCAAATAAAGTTCAAATAATTTTTTTTGCGTATTCTCATCTAGGTTCATTTGCATATTTTTATTTTCATGTATTGCACATTTATATTTATATTCATGCATATATGAAGAGGTAGCTTTGTTGTAGAGAGGGAGCATTCAAATAGGGGGAGCAAATAGATTTCATCATTGACCAAATACATTTAATAAATTCAAAATTTAATATATGTATTTTATCATCAAAAGGGGGAGATTGTTGAATATGCTAGTATATGATTTTTGTTTGATGATAATAAACATATATATATATTCATTTAAATGTATTTTTTATTGTATTATTTTATTTCTCACATAATTAAATAAATATTTGATGAATAAAATAAATAACACAGAATTCATATTCAAACAAATATTTTATTACAAATTCAAATAGTACTAATTTAAGCTCTCACTATACATTTATACATTGTCATTTTACAATACAATTTCGATTACATTACAAATTTCAATTTACAATTTATCATCTCACTACATATCACTCATTCACTCGTATTTGTTCTTCAACTCTATTCCGGTTTGTATCCAGCATCTGAATTATGTGCAAAATAAACACTGACGCAGTAAAATTGAAATTGTTTTTGCAGTGTACAATGAAGTATGTGTTTTGAAAATGTTATTTGCCTCAGTTATTTGGGTTGTTTGTCGTCATATTCTTTTAAATCATCATACATGAACAACTTGTGACATGCACAGTGTATCACTGTACATGCCATAAGGCCGTGCACACCGATATACACTTGTGTGTTAAAACCACAGGGACAGGTGAGAGCAAGGTCAAACCCAACCAAATAGTGGATTCAACTCATATGCACGCAAAACAACATACAACATTTCAGATACACATGCAAGGTCAAAGGCAACCACACTCAAACATATTGAACTAGATCACACTATGTAACATGAAGATGGATTCAGCGCATATGAACAAAGTGAGGAGATTCGACAAAATAAATTACAAGAAGTAGGAGCCATACGACATATATATATATACACACATGCATCTCACATATGTACGCATGTATATACATGAATATGTGCACCAGACCTTTAATGAGCAAATGCAGGTTCAAAACAATGAATATGCAATCATACTAAAACATATTGGACTGTTCAGAGACAAGCAATGGTAGCATACATTTTCAAATGAGTCACAATACAACATAATGAACAACCCTCAACAAAATGTACAAGCCAGTGACTTCAATGTATAGGTACTCAAAGCAATGCAAGTGAACAGACCCAAACATATGAAACACAGACAATAATAGAAGCAGTACAAAAACATGAGATGAAGGCTACACAAAGAAACCACCATACATATATATACATATGTATACGCATATGTATACATATATATGCAGTGCACAACAACTAAACATGAAGACCACCACGGATGCAACACAACTCAGACCAGCAACAACATACTACAAGACTCAAATGTCAACATAGATCAAGCTTCAGATCAAACAGTGATGAACTAGACTACAATTACATATGCAACAACAAGTTCAACAAATACATAGGCACAAACTCGTAGAAAATTTGAAAGGAAGGTTGTCTCACAGTATTTGTGAGATTTCTCTTTAAATAAATACTAAGAATATAAATTACACTAGATTTGGCTAGGTGTGAGAAGTTTTTTAGTTCAGTTTGAAATGAATGAAAATTATTGAAACGGAAATAATCAATTAAAAGTTAAAAACCAAAACAAACCTATCCGATATTTTCCAAACCAAAAATAACTAAATAAAAAATAATCTGCTTGGGTTATATGGTATATTTTCTAATAAAATGGATTTTCTTGTTGCTAATATAATATTGAATTGTGACAATCAGTTGAGTTCATATGGAGCTATCATTTCAAGAAACAAACTCCTCTTTAAATATACAAAAATGAATTAAAAGAAAATAATATTAAAAGGATGATAATGTCAATAATATTGACACTAGTATTTATATTCTTTTAGAACAATATATGTTTTAAATTTGGTTTAATTGGTTCATTTTTTTTTCAAATATTGAAAACAAAAACGAACCAATAAACCAAACAAATATGAAAACAAAAACCGAACCCAATTAATTAACTACAAAAATAGTGATAGAATATATTTTACATATATTCCAGGCGTTAGAATATTTCTTGCATTTATTTCCTGATCTGACGATATCTTTGTTTGGTTAGTATTTATTTAGTTACCTTTGATTTAGCAAATCAGTTGGCTAATTTGTAGCCTCTTTATTTGGTTAGTATTTATTTAGTTACCTTTGTTTTAGCAAATTAGTTGGCTAATTTGTAGCCTATGTTGACTCTTGTAACCATATATATTATTGGACGTTGAATGCAATGGACGGGCAATTTATTTCTTAATTGATTTCTATCATGCTATCAAAGCCTCTTACAATCCTATTCTCCTTACCCTAGCCTCACCTAGCTTCTTCTCCGTTCTTCTTCTTCTATCTTTAATTCTTTTCCATGGAATACTCATCCAAGTTTCATCCCGCACTCACCATCACTAATGTTAAATCTCTTATTCTCGTAACATTAGACAATGAGCAAGCCATGAATCATTCTTGGGCTACTTTGTTTACCAATCTTGCTAGGGTTCATGATCTTTACGATCACTTGGTTCCACCAACGGAGGAGAAGGATATGGCTGCCTATGTCTAGGCTAAGTCCGCTGATCCGGCTCTTTGGAGGCGTTTAGATGTCGTTGTCTTGCAATAGATTTATAGCACCATTTCTTCCTATCTTCTCCTTGCTATCCTCAGACGAAATGGCATGGCATAGGGGGCGTGGAACTGTCTTGAAGCTCTTTTTCAGGAAAACAAAACCTCTCGGGCTAACCATCTCGAGGAGGACTTTACGAATGCTGCTTTCGAGGCTTTCAACTTGATTAACAGTTATTGTAATTATCTACAATCTCTGGCGGACAGGTTGGCTGATGTTGATGCTTTGGTGATAAATGGTCGTTTGATTTTACGTCTCACTAGGTCATTACTAGAGGCGTATAGTGGTACGGTGGACTATATAAAAAATCAGGAGCCTTTTCCATCCTTTTAGAGTTGTCGTTCAAGGTTGAAAATGGCTGAGCGTACTATCAAGGCTCGTCAAGCTTGTGAAACTGGTGGTGCTGCCATGGTTGTCACTGATTCATCTACAAGCAACAAGCACAACAACAATAATAAAGGAAGGAACAATTCGAAAAACAATGGGAAGAAAAAGTCCACCGAAGTACTAATGGGTCCAGTCCTAGTCAGCTGCCATATCAGCAGCACTAGTGGCAGCCACGTCAGCGGGCCCCACCGCTATAGTGGCAGCAGATGTGGCAGCCTGATTGGGGAGGGTGAACTATTCCTCCTTGCCCATTTCCCGCATACTCTTAGCAGCCAAGGCCCAATCCAACGGCCCAACGTCCCTCCTCTTCTGGGTCAGCCTTACTTGGGTCCAGACCTCAAGCTTTCAATGTCGTTTCTCCTCCTACTCCTAGCTATATGCCTACCGACATTGAGACCTCTATGCATGCTCTTTCGTTCTCTCAACCAGATGGGAACTACTACATGGTATTGGTGCTACATCTCACACGACGACGGATGCAGGTATTCTCGGTTCTTATTTCAATTCAAGCAATAAGCATCATAACATTGTTGTTGGTAGTGGTCATTTAATTCCAATTATTGGTCACGGTCGCACTACATTGCCTCCACCTTATCCACCATTTACCCTAAACAATGTGTTACATACTCCCAGGCTCATTAAAAATCTGGTCACTGTTCGTAAATTTACCACAAATAATAGGGTTTCTATCTCTTTTGACCCTTTTGGTTTCTCTGTTAATGACTTACAGACGGGGAACAAACTAATGAGATGTGATAGCACTGAGGGCTTATATCCACTTTCTCCAACTCTCAAGCCATTTCTTCCAACAATCATTCTGCTTTTACTGCTTTGCCTTCGAATATTTGGCACAATCGTTTAGGTCATCATGGCGATGCTATTCTTAAATCTCTTTGTAGTACAAAGTTTGTTGATTGTAATAAGGCTTGTAAACATTTTTGTTCTTCTTGTTCTCTTAGTAAACATTCTAAGCTACCTTTTTATGATTCAGGGTCATACACTTTTCTTCCTTTTGATATTATTCATAGTGATCTTTAGACTTCTCCTATTATTAGTACTTCCGGCCATTGTTATTATGTTCTTTTTCTTGATGGCTATAGAAAATTTTTATGGACCTTTCCTATTGCAAAAAAATCTCAAGTAAAATAACTTTTCTTAGCGTTTCATGCTTTTGTCAAGGCAAAATTTGAACGTAATATTAAGACTTTTCAGTGTGAATGGTATGGAATACATTAATGGCACTTTTAAGGATTTTTTTTGAGCAACATGGCATGCTTTTCCGTCTCTCATGTCCTCATACATCTGCTCAAAATAGGAAGGCCTAAAGACACATAAAATCCATAAATAATATCATCCGGACTATTCTTGCTCATGCATCTATGCCACTCTCCTTTTGGCATCATGCTCTCTCCATGGCTACATATCTTCTCAATATCCTTCCTTTCAAGGTATTGAATTACCAATCTCCCGCTCAAATCCTCTATCAAAGTGATCCGGATTATTCGGTTTGCGTATTTTTGGTTGCTTATGTTTTCCATTGTTCCCCTCTTCTACTATTCATAAATTACAAGAAAGGTTGACTCCTTGTGCTTATTTAGATCCGGCTCCTAATCACCATGGCTCCATGACATGTCTAGTGGTAAAATCATAATTTGTCGTCATGTTCATTTTGTTGAAACCGAATTTCCATTCTCCAAACTCTACAAAACAAAACCTTCGAATTATGATTTTTTTGAGTGACAATATTAATCCTCAATTAATACATCATTTATCTCAAAATACCACACCACAAAATATGCAGCTTGACCCAACAATGCAGCCCAACGACTAGTCCTCTCTTCCTCAATCTAGGCCACAGTCTCACACAGGCCTAGATTCCATACCTCCCACTGTTGCCCACACTCGGTCCTCTCTTTCCTCCTCTGGCCCATCCTCTCTTCCTCACAGCCCAACCCCGTCTATGAGCTCCCCCACTTTGACCATTCCACACACCACCCTAGGCCTCCCAACCCCATTTCAACCCGCATGACCACTCGTGCATCAAATGGCATTTTTAAACCCAACCCCAAATACTCTTCTAATTACCACACTACCAACACTACAGATATTTCTCCTATTTCGAATATTACTGCACTTAGTGGCCATAATTGGAAATGTGCAACGATGGATGAATTTAATGCTTTAATTGACAATAAAACTTGGAAATTAGTGCCTAGGCCGCCTAATGTTAATGTTATTTGGTCTATGTGGATTTTTCATCATAAACATAAATCTGACGGTTCTTTTAAGCGTTATAAAGCTTGTCTTGTAGGTGATGGAAATACACAACAACAGGACTTTGATTATGATGAAACGTTTAGCCCCATGGTTAAACCGGTCACCATTAGAGCAGTTCTCAACATTTCTCTTTCTATATCTTGGCCTATTCATCAAATGGATGTCAAGAATGCTTTCTTATATGGTCATCTCAATGAAGTAGTTTATATGCATGAACCCATGGGTTTTTGTAACAAAAATTATCCGGATCATGTTTGCCTTTTGAAAAAATCTATGTACGGATTAAAACAGGCTCCTCGAGCTTGGTACCAAAGATTTGCTGATTTTGTTGCTACCATTAGATTCTCTCATAGTACGTCAGATCACTCTTTATTCATCTACAAGAATGGTTCTATTATTGCTTATATTCTATTATACGTGGATGACATTATACTTACAGCTTCTTCTGATCATCTTCGTAAGTATATTATGACTCTTTTAGCTCCTGAATTTGCTATAAAGGATCTAGGTCCTTTAAGTTTCTTTTTGGGTATTACTGTCACTTATCATTCCTATTGTCTTTTCTTATCTCAGACACGGTATGCTGTAAAAATTATTAAACGTGTCGGAATATCTAACTGCAGTTCATGTCCTACTCCTGTTGACACTAAGTCCAAACTAAGTGCCACCACAGACACTCCTTATAATGATCCGACTAAGTATCGTAGTCTTGCAGGTGCTCTTCAGTATCTTACATTCACTAGGATAGACATTTCCTATGTCGTGCAGCGGATCTGCTTTCATTTGCATTCCCCGACCAATGATTATATGAAAGCTCTTAAGCGTGTCATACGCTATCTCCAGGGTACCCTTTCTTTTTGTCTCAACTTGTACAAATCCAATATTAATTGTATTATCTCATATATAGATGCATATTAGGGTGGTTGCCCTAACACCCATCATTCTACCTCTGGTTATTGTGTATCCTTAGAGATAATTTGATTTCTTGGTCTTTGAAACGGCAACCTACACTTTCCCATAGTAGTGCTGAGGCGGAGTACAGGGGTGTTGCTAATGTTGTTTCTGATTCATGCTGGATCAGAAATTTGCTTCTAGAGTTGCATTGTCCTATTCAAAAGGCTACTCTAGTTTGTTGTGACAACCTGAGTGTTGTATACTTATCCGGCAATCCTGTTCAGCATCAATGCACTAAACACATTGAGATGGATATTCATTTCGTCCGTGAGAAAGTAGCTCGTGGCAAAGTGCGTGTGCTTCATGTACCGTCCTGTTACCAAATTGCTGATATTTTTACAAAAGGGCTTTCGCGCGTATTATTTAATGATTTCAGGGACAATCTAAGCATACGAAAACCTCCCGCTTCGACTGAGAGGGTGTGGTAGAATATATTTTACATATATTCTAGGCGTTAGAATATTTCTTACATTTATTAATTGATCTGACGATATCTTTATTAGGTTAGTATTTATTACCTTTGTTTTAGCAAATCAGTTGGCTAATTTGTAGCCTTTTTATTTGGTTAGTATTTATTTAGTTACCTTTGTTTTAGCAAATCAGTTGGCTAATTTGTAGCCTATCTTGACTCTTGTAAATATATATATATATATATATATATATATATATATATATTATTGGATGTTGAATAAAATGGTCGGGCAATTGATTTCAAAATTGATTTCTATCAGATAGAACCAAGCGACCAAACTTATTTGGTTTGGATGGCTTATCTAGTATGAAATTTTCACATCAAAATTTTGGGAAAAGCATTATGGGTAGTTGTTTATGCCTCAACTAATAAAAATAGGGGCTATCTATTCTTTTGTAATGAATTAGCGAGTAATAAATGTAAAATGCCATCTTTTCCTTTATTTGATGTCCCAAATATTCACAAAATTAGTAATGTATTTTCTCATTTGATTTTATTAGTCAATTAAATGGTAATGTTTGTTGTTTTATATTCTTTCTTATTTTAATTCATCTCATTTATGTCGCATTCATATATTAGTTATTTCATCCAATTTTACAATTAAGTATTTATTTGATTGAGTTTTTATTCATGATATAGAACATGCCTATTTTATATTATAGTGTTAATGTTTTAGGAAAGGTAGCAGTCTAAGTTTTACATACTATTGTCTGGCATAGAACTAGAAGGAATGAAAATTTGCCTACATTTAAATTAATACCCGATACAAATTTTCATCAGTGAAACTAAGCACAGGGACAAACTTTGAAAAAAAATTAGGCTGAAGTACAACAAGTTTCATTTTTGAGCTGAAGGAAAAACTTTGAAAAAAAATTAGACTGAAAGATATTGCTAATTATAGCTAGCGTTTTGACTACTGTAAAACTGAATATAATACTAGTTATAACTAGCATTTTATATAGTGTAAAAACTGGATATAATGCTAGTTATAACTAGCATCATCGTTCAATCTTGCTTTTTTTCTTCAAAGTTTGTCCTTTAGCCCAAAAATGAAACTTGGAGTCATTCAGCCTAATTTTTCCCCAAAGTTTGTCCTTCTCCCTATTTCCCTCTTTGGATCATGTACTTTTGTTCTAAATACTTGATTTAAATCATGCTTATGAATTGGAATAGATAAGTAATTTTCCATGTTGGTGTAGAGTAGGAATTTTTCACATTAAATATCTAAAACATGGTTTCATACAAGGCAAGTCCAAATTATTCCTTTATCTTTCATACCTTGTGAAATGCATTGTCTGTAGAATAATTAACATGACCTTGGTTAAATGATATATCAACCAGGGAATGGTTTTAGCATGGGATCATTTACATATATATGTATATATATATATATATATATATATTTAACTAGTTTAAGTTTTTATATTATTTTTCCCTTTTGAAGACAATTCAGAATGTTTATTATTTGACTCCCTCCATTAATCAATCAATCTATACTAGTGCGAACCCGTGCTTCGCACACGGGCATGGCTTTTAGTTGTAGTAAGAATATTAAATTATTTTGTAAAATAATTAGAATATTCTATTTACAGGAAGGAATTAGAAACATTATTAAAATATCAAATATAAATATTAAAATTAGCACACGGTCCTTATTGAGTCAATATAGTAATAGGACTAAATGCTTTCAAACATATGGACGAAAGGTTTATAAGGGCAAAATGTTCTTGTAAATACAAAAAGAAAAGGCAAATGCATTAAACGGTTAAAAGCATAGGTTGTAAAAAATAGGATTAAAGACATTTAATAAAATAATGTTTCCATTGTATAGTATGTTGTTCATTAAGTAGAATCATATTTTAATGCATTACACAAAACGTGACATATATTTGCTTGTGTTAACCTTGTTTTTTAAATCCTTTCAAAGCAAAGATAAAACAAATAGTGTATGATACTATCGATATATATGATAAGTACTGACAATAAACTGGGTTTAATATTAATAAATATACTTATCATTGTTGTTTTAGCAAATATATAGACTGAATCTATAGTTGTCTAGCTTGATGACAAAAGTATGACAACAAAAGATTAACTTGATATATAACTTCATTGTTATTCTCCCAAGTTTATAGTTGAAGCGCTTAGATATACATAGTTTATAAACTGGGATTCGGTCTATATATTAATAACTGTCTAGTTTATATATATGATAATTGATACTCTTGATATAAGCCCAGGTCATGAAGATGGAGTTGCTAAAATACATATTGGATAATTATCCAAACATGTTATTGCATTATGATACAGTTTTTGAACTTCATCTTTATAGACAGGCCAAACAATAGTTGATTTTTGCACTTCATCGTTTGTATAAATTTGGTCTTCATTCGGAGTAGCGGCTCTTATCTTGCTATTAACTTTTGCAATTTAGTTGGGTAATCATTCAGCATCGAAGTCTGTTGTACCTGTAGTAAAGAACGATAAAATATTAGTTAAGGAAGTAAACCATTTTATTCAAACTTTAGGTAGCAAGATTAGAAAACACCACCATTGTGTCTATAAAGAACTTGGCAAGAACTAATAGTTAAATATAGAACAATTTTATTCCGGCTATTCTTAAGAACATAAATGAACTTGGCTCGCTTCAAAAATTGATTAATTTAGGCTATAATAATCAATTTGTTTTAAGAATTTTTGTATAGTGTATCATTAAAATGCAAAACAATAATTTTACATGTGTTTTAATTTTCTTCCCATTCTGAAATCGATCCTATTTAAGTTATTTTTATTCCTAAAAATTGCAAACCAATTATTTTAAGTGTAACATAAAGTAACATGAGTTTACTTGAACCATAACATGCTTTATTGTTTTGCACATTTTGTTGTTTTGCAAAAGCAATGAAGAAAGAAAATTGAATATTAATGTAGTTACATGGGTAGATGTGGAAAGAAAAATCTTTTGCATTAGCTTATATTAAAATGATAACATTGTTCAAATTTGTTTTGTTTATGAAATTTTATTTATAGTATAAACCAACTGACTTAAACAATATTTTTACATGAAAAAAGTTGCATATTATCATACATGGTAATATTTGTTTGAAATGGGGAATTATAAAATTGTTGATCATAAATGGTTAGCAGTTGGTTTTTTGTTAATATTTACCTTGGAAGTTATTGTCTCATTTCATGACTAACTCTAACATTTGCTATATAGTTAATGAAAATTATTTGTTCATATTGGTAAAATATAAGGTAATCATGTACGTATATTGAGATTATATACACACACATGCATTAAATGGTTTCATAACTGTTGCATTTCCTAGAATTTTTTAACAACAGCGTCTTTATATTCGATGGATGTATACATAATTCAGCATTACTAAATTCAAAAAAGTCTACAAAGGAAAATGTCAACAGTAGTTCCTGTTCATGTGTGTAAATGTTGTTCTTTAGTAAAGAATTTTTTCGTTTTAGGTAATAACAATATTGTTAGCATAACCGACCTCTTACTACTTCATAAATTTGTATCTGTATATAAGTCAATTTCTGTTGCATGTATACCATTCGCTCAAATGTCTTATTGGTACCACTTACGTGAATTCAATACTCAAAATAATGGGACAACTAACAACTACAATATGTACAACCATTAAACACCAAACTTCTATTTCTTGTCTTATGCTTCACATATCTGTGTGCTTAAACAATAAGAGTAACAATTTTATTATTCATTAATGCATTTATGATTATAATAATTGTTTCTGTTATGGTCTACACAATGACATTGATAAGATCTAGTTTATATAATTATATAAGTCAACCAAGTTGAATATCATCCAGAAAAGTTTGAGCATTCAAGTTAAAAGTTAAGTCATGAAAACAACCTATAGTCCAATATTCTAGTCGTACATATTCTAAAGAATAAATGATGTATTGGAATAGTTGCACTATTCATATATAACAGAGACCTTAAGATTCAAATCAGTTTTTCACAAAAATCAATAAATAATATGCAAACATTTATAAATCAGCCTTCACATTTCCTTCATAACAAAGATTGTCTATATTGGATAGCTTCAATCGTTTGAATTAGTTTGTGGTCCACCGCCTCTTCTCAATACAAATTTATCTACCGAGTCATCTGTGGTGTAAGCTAATATAATTAGCAAACGGAAAGCGGATCAAAATTTTGATAATCATATATCAGGCTAAGGTTTAAGGTGCAATAATAGTACCATCAGAATTTGCCTGTCAAAAGCAAGAAGATTATCAAATATTCATGATAAAATTAGTATTTTGAAACTGATGCATTGCTCATCTAAACAATAAATTATTGGAACGCTTTCCCAGGCCATGTCTTTAAAGTTAAGCACTAATATTCAAGATAAATATGTTGTTATCACTAATGACATCCGTCTGACATAAGATTCTTAAACTTGTCACTACAATAGCCGACAAATGTAACATTTATCAAAAATACCCATGGTGTTAGGCTGCTAAGTACTAATCTATAAAAAACAACGGACATATCATAACAAAATCAAGATATAGAACTTACTGTTAGAAAGATCAAAATGCTGGAAAGCAATATGAAACCAACTTAATAAGTATGAAAACCAAAATTTATCACATTGGCACACATAGCTATCAAGTCCATTAAAGATTTACAAACGAACACATAAAAGGTTTTCACTATAAACTCATCCAAAATTGTATTTAATGAAAATGAACTTACTTTGAGGGTAAGAAATCAAACCAATCCATTTATTTAGACATACAACGACAGATTTGCACATAATAAGATTGTGATAGATTAAAATATTACCGAAAGTTGAGAGAGATTTAGTACCTTGATAAAGATATCAAATCATGTTGATTGGATCTTTAAAAAAAATTAGTGATAGCAGTAAGGATTCCAATGGCAGATGAGGGTTTGGTTTTGAGAAGAAACACAGGGCTGAAGAAAGAAACACGTACTTATATCACAAAGTAAACCATGTTTAACCAATGCTGTGTTCACCGAGTCCTTATACACTTTCCATTTATTAGCTGTAAGTAATAAATTCAAATTTGAACGATTTCCTATCTTAAAAGTAATAAATTCAGATTTTAAAATTCTATTTTAAAATTTTGAATTCCAAATTGAAACTACTCTTTGGACCGTATGCAATTTTTAGTTAAAAACTTAAAATCCTAAAAAACTTTCAGAGTTGATCACATAATTTTTGACCGAAAAATTTCCAGCAGTTGCATGCATCTCATTTTAGATTCAAATTTCCCAGTCCAATATAATGGGATATTCTAAATCATTTTAATCAAAATTAAGTATTGGTTTTGCACGGTATGCAATTCTGAGTACAGTGAAAGATATCAAACATTATTCTACGAACACAAGTGAGCATCTAGTGTCTTGTATCATTTATTTGCAAAACATGTTTGTGTTTTTATGATGTAATGAAATATATTTGGAAAAAATCATCAATTCCAAATGTTCGTTTACTTCCATTTTGAAAATATAAAGTGCAATGAAAACAATTAAAATTGTATAATATTTGAAGTTCCATTTGGTGATTTTCTAATAACATGGGTTATATTCTTAACAACACGTGTTATAATAATACAATAATCATAATCACATGAATGAGTAATCATGGCTGAAGGCAAATCCTTTTGAAATTTTAACTGTTATGATAATCCGAGAAGCTTACTTCTGGTTGGGCTAACAATTTGAATTCGCAAAATCTAAGCTTCTATTATATTACCTGTTTTGAAAGGAGGCGTGTCATAAATTTTACAAATAGAATAAATGTCACATATTGAGCAATATAGCATCATCATTAAAAAGTGCATGTATGTGCGAACTCATATATTAAGCAATGTGAGAAAATGGAATCCGTCGATAAGCAAAGTAGGGGTTAACCCACTATCCTCATTTCAAGACATTGGTGTATTTCAACAAAATTTTAACTACTGGTAAGAAATTAGATTCTAGACCTAAAGTTCTAGCATAATAAGTAAAACCCTACTTTAAATTCCTTTTTTGTGTCAAGGAATATGATGCATCCCAGTACACCAAATGGAATAGTTTTATATGTCTATCCTTTTGTAGTAGGTTTATATTACATGACTGATTATTATATGAAATATACATCTGTCCTATTGTATTTTAAACATTGAAAGAGAGCTTTTCTTATTTAGAGATGGAAATGCAAACCGCTCTAATATTATCTCTATTTTTAGAGAGTAATAAATTTTTTACAAAAATCATATGGGCAGTTTTCCTAAAATCACACATGGTATAGTTTATGCAAAATACATTTGTGAATCTGTAACAGTTATCCGAATATTTGATGCAAAAAATTGAACAAACTTAAATTTGAATGTTAGTCTTTTGTCTTGTGGAAGAAAGAGTACAATGTGTAAGTTAAATCAGCCTAACATTTAGTTTAATTAAAGCTCATTTTTTCATGAAAAATACAACTACCTGGTTTTTTTTTTTAACTTTTCGTAGATGTAAAATCACATGGAAATAAAATCATATTTAGCACTATAGTCATACTTAGTCTATACTCTTGTACATTTACATATAAGTTGAGGATGCAAATATTTGAATAATATATATTATTTTGTGATATGACGGCATAAAATTATAATAACTGATAGTTCAAACCACAATAAGTTAGACATATAAAATGATAGGTCCAATTATTATGAAGTGAAAAATTGTGGGACGTAATCTTTTGGACATAAGCTAGAACTTAAATTAAAGAAACAAAATAATTTAGTTTTTGAAGGTTATTTTCTAACTGAAAGGCGTTTGGACTTTTATAAATCATATATGAATTATAAGCGTTATAGAATATAAGATGGTTTGTATACCCATTAGCATGATATTTGTTACCAATATCTATGAATATGATGCGAATTTTGATGAGAAAGATGTATTGAAACAGTCTTGATTTCTGCGGAGATAATGGTATTTTTAAAAGATTGTATATGCAATAACATTTGAATAAAATAACCATTAAATTTTTCTCTAAACTGAATAGCGTACCTACAAACTATGTATGTCTATGTCACCAACTGAAAAGTTGAAAGCATATTTCCATACATAATAATTTTGCATATCATTTGTTTCTTTCATTCCTAGTAGTAAGAAACTGGAGACATCTATAAATGGAGAATCGTTGATTAGGTCTCCAAAAAATTTAAACATGAGCTACCACAACTCCATGATGGTTCATAGCATACAGACGAATAACATCATCTTCACAAAAAATATTTTTGCTCCAGCTTGAACAAAATGTTAATAAACACTAACGAAGCTAGAAAATGACAATCGAAAACAAAGGTTTTTGGATCAACCACATTCTCGCATTGAAAATTAAGAAACCTGCATCTTTAGTTCTTGACAACCAACATACGGTATTGAGAGAATGAATAAAAATTATATTTGACATCTAAAACTTAGAAGAAGGCGACAACAAAGTTACAGAATTGAGAAAAAAAAGTTAACTCAAAAGCAAGCATTTCACCCAAAATATGACCAATCGATTATCTAATCTTTGGCAGAGTTGAATAAAGGTAATTGCATCGTAAGTGGGAAGGATCCAAATAGATGATTGGGAAAAAATGCAATTTGTTCGAAAGTGTCATAACTTTGTTCTAGGTAAGTGATTGACTGTTAACATAATTGATTGTTTAAGTGAAAAAATGTTATCTGCCATACGGATTGTGCACATGCAATAGTAAAGCGTAGGGATTACCTCATGCTCTTAGGGTGGATCTGAGCTGAGTATTTCAGAGAGGCTCTAGCAATCGACCACAGAAGCTTGTATTTCAAATGGGACAGCCTCCATCGTTGATTGCAGGTTGTTTCCTTTTACGAAACCTGACACATGGAAAATCGGCAAAACCATGTCAAAATCACAAGACGGATCTTGAACATAATAGTGAGTAACCGAGGAAAAGGTGCTTACTATTTGAGCAGCTCGTGCCCTTCACTAATGTCCAAATGCAAGCTGCCTTCTTAAAACAGGGGTAATGTGCTTACTGAGGAAAGGGTGCTGAAAATACAAAATTGTGAAATGCATGCTGTCTGCTTTAAACTTGAAAATTCATTTTATGAATTTAGAATTTCCATTATCAGCACTTTGCCAAGCTCCTTTATAAATTCTATATTCCTTGTAGATCAAACTACTACATGGAGAAATTGTATTGTTTGTAGAAGAAATGTATGTGTTTGTGGTTGAGTGTGTATATTCATTATTTACTATGGAAACAGATGATGCTACTACCAGCGATTTAATTTATCTAAGATTTTCCAATAACATGTAAGACCTAGATTTATTACTCACATGGTGTACTAATATTTACTAAACTAACTATTGTGTAATAACCTTAGGGTATAGTTGATAAATTTATTTGTGGAAGTAAATTAGCACATAAGCTTATGAAGCTAGTTTCTTTCATATAAAAGGTAGTAGATAATTTAATTCAAGAATATACAGAAATAGGGGATGTATTAACTCAAACTATTAAAATTATAATTGCTACAACCTGAAAACCAAAAGATTAAAGGAATAAAAATTTACCTACTACGCATTTCATAGCTGGCTACATCTCTGGCTTTGTCATCTTCATTGTAGCAAGTTTTAGTAATGTTTTCCTAAATAATAATAATAATACTGGAATCACACAAGAAAACTGATGGTACAACATACAACAAAAAATATATAAATTTGCAAAAGCCTAATAAATGTTCATTGCATAAAATGAAAACAACCAGAGAAAATGAACAGAGAATTAGTCATTCGGGGTCTGTAGCATTGTTTGTAAAAACACGCATCCATAATTGATGGCACAATTTATGCCATCCACGGACCAAGTAAAAATGTTCTGATTAAAATCTTATTTGTGTGGAAATTGATCAGCAACAATTCTGCGAATTCATAAAAAAGAAATCATGGTAGCAAAATATGTATATTTTTTTCATTTCATGCACTGTTTGTTTTCCACTTCCTTACCATTACGATAGGTAAAAGGATGATGTACATTGTCTAGGTAATCCTTTTGTGTTTGCCATCCAGAGTTTATTTAGTGTCTTTCCTTCCAAAACGATAGAGTGTTGCCTTCAGATTTCGTTCCAGGAAGGAATCAGAATACGTTAATAATAGATTGAACGAAACTCACTACTATCCTATTGGAAATTATAGCAAATATGAATTTTGCTGGAGTTGTCATGTCTAATGAAAATTTTGCATGTAGAAAGCAAAATAAATAAACTCAATCGTGAAGTCCAAAATCAATCAAACCGAAAAAGCTTCCTAATTTATGAATGTTTACATATTTGCAACTATTGAAACGATTTCAAGTACTGGTATTAATTTTTTTGAATCCAACCAACCGAAATAAGAAATTCAATCATTAATCAAATATCTCATACACAGATTGGTGTTGCAAATAGCTTTTTTCTTTTCATTTTGTTTATAAAAAAGATTGCTTGGAATATCTTAATTTCTAAAAAAGAGACAAATCATACATGGTCAACTGAAAATGAATGGAAAAAACTTGTAATGGATGATGAAATTTAGTACAGCTCTGTAAAACATAGAAATTACACTAAAGCCTCTATCATATGGGAAGAATCCAGTTGTGTTGCATAGTTCCATATAAAAATTTATTCTGCCCATGATGCGCAACACCCATTCATAAAACTCAATTCAAACCCTAAAGCTTGAATTTCATGTCCACCCGACAAATCTAGATAAGATATCACAATTGACACACTAAAACAATATTATGCAAACTCCTTTAGTTGTTTATAAAATAACAAGCCAAAACATTTTTCTATTTACTCAGTACGTCTTAGTTCAACGATTGACATAAAATGCATCTTTTTCCTTGTTTTATTTTGCATCGCTAACACTTTGTATTTGAATATATGCGAAAAAAGTAAACAACCTCGAAGTTCAAATTTCATGTCCACTCAACTAATTTATAGTGAATAGCATAGTTAACATGCAGAGTCCTTTATTTGTTTATATATTTATATAGACTTACTAAAGTACATTACTACACATGTATACAACTACATGAAACCAAGTGATAAGGCATAGGACTCACCGTGAGATATTTTTCATAGCCTCCGTCCAATTTGGGTATGATTCTACAAAATAGATCATATAACTCACAAAAAAAGTTCTGCCTAGTTGAAATTAGTATTCCGACTTTACACTGCAATGCATACAAATAAGATTCCAAACTTAACTGTAAACAATGCACGTTCATCATTTGAATATAGGTTGTTCTCATAGGTAGAAGCATATATTTCAACACCACAATGAAGTTCATGGGGGTTTGCACTTTGCATACGGTGTCAGTTCATGCATATCACACATTATGATGCTTATAATCAGAAATAGTAATTATAAATTTAAAAGATTATCATCCTTCATTCATCGAAGCACTGTATATATATATATATATATATATATATATATATATATATATTATATATATATTTGTGTGTGTAATATAGAAATACAACAATTATTGTTAACTAAAACAGTCCATTTAAAACCAAATGCCCTCAAGATACATCTAGTTCCAAGTTTATGCTAAAAACTAAAGACGCCCTGATATATTCAATCAATATAACTTTCTTAGTCATTAAGACACATATGTGCAGTGTACAACTTATATATTACTAATTGTTATTTGGAATATTAGATCCACTGAACAGCATAGTTAACTATTTCTGTCTAGATAATATCTAAAATTTTCCATCTCTACCCCATACTCTTTTCACTGGTAGTATATTTCTAAATGGATGGTATATTGCCATTTGTAGTGGATCAGGAAAGACCTTCCTGATTCTTATCTAATTGTTGTATCAACGTTTTCCTTTATGTGTGAAAACATCATTTCCAACCTAGAAAATAAACTGTGATGGTTCACAGAGGACAAAGACAAATACAGTGCCTGTTCTGGTTTATTTGAACCATGAGTGAAATTATAAATCATTCTTAAAACATTTGATACGGGAAATGCATGTGAATTGGTTTCCATATTGTAGTAATGATTGACGAAGTAGGTGTGAAACATAAATCAATTTGCTTAGTTGGAACATTAACAATACAAATGAGAAGGTGAGGAAATAAATTAAGATAGTAAACTGCATATAACATGAGAACAAAATCAAAACATGAGAATAGTATATAAACCAAAATTTGATAGTAAATTAAGTATAGCAGAGAAAAAGGCAGAATGAAAAATGAAATTAGGCATTTGACTGCAAAAAACAAAATTCATAAACTGCAAATTGGAAATATTACCTCATAAATAACAGCAGCATCAGATTTTTGTCGAATCCTAAAGTGGTGTAAAGGCACAAATGATGGGATTAATTGAAGTGCGACGAAACAATCTGAAATCCCCCAAACAGAAGGAACGCATGTATTCAGAAAGCATAGCGCCAGAGGGAAGAAGAAGAATAAGTGCTTTACACTGGGAGAACTGGCAACTTCGAAGAAATCCAGCGGATGAAACACTTTCCAGCAGTCGTACGGCGGCCGTAGGGAAAGTGACTGGAAATCCTTCTGGCAAGTGTGATGACAGTAGCGGGACAGTCAGAATTTAGGGTTTGAGAGAAAAAGTGGTAGGGGTAGAGAAAAATAAGCGGCACATATAAGCAGAAAGATAAAAACACGGCTTTTCGTTTCCAAAAATTGGAGGAAGCTTGCGTGCGCTCGAAATCCGACTCACTAATGATATAATAGTATAGATGTTTTGGTTATCCTTTAAAATACCATTCTAAATTACCTTTTTGACTTGGTTGATTTTGGTTTAGATATATTCATTAAATCTGTTGCGATAGTTAAATATTTTAAGTTTTAGAAGTTGATGCTTACAACCTTTCGTCACTGCTGACGATTTAGGATTTTTAACCAAAGATACTGTATGCCAATTTTTTATTTGGCATATTGGGAAAAAGGAGGAATTTTTTTATAAATCATATATCACAATTTCAACAAATTCATGCACTGTAAGAAAACTAATTTTTATAATATGAAAGAATATGTTTATTCATAGGGTCATAGTTTGAACCTTTTTGGAATTCTGAATTCAAGTAGTTAGAATTAGGCCGTTACAGTTGAACCATCAACCACACAACCGTACAAACCATTCATGCGATTGACATCTATAATAGTAAATGTTATGATAACAGTTGAAGAATCAGATAAACGCGGTTAATGATATCAACCATACTTGATTGCTTTGTATAATATTTAATATTAAAGTATAAAAATTAGTAATTTAAGTTAAAGGAATAGCTTGTACATTAATAATATCTACCTTCATGAACTAATAACATCCACATGCATATTGATTGTTTTATAAACAAATAAATAAATTTGCATAAAAGTTAGAGCTATATGGATTTTCATCAATAATGCATATAATTGAAAAATATATGTACAACATGCTTCAAAATCGAAAATATGACGGTTAACCATAATTGACGGTTGCGGTAACGGTTATAAGAATTTATAACCATCAACAACAGTCATGGTTGGTGGTAATAACAATGATTACCGTAGCCACAACACACCTAGCTAGAATGATTGACCTTGGTTATTCTTTTGGAAAATATCGATTCAATTAAGGAGCTGCATCGGGTTTCTTAAATGAAAAAGATGTCTGCAACACCATTAGCTATTTTTGATGCCCTAGGAATGGATAAATTTTACCCTATTGATCCTTTAAATTTCAATTAAAACATATTAAATGTGAGAACTGTTAAAAGGAGAAATGATTAACTAAGGAAAGTGATTATATTTTTATTATTAAAAAGTTTTGTTAAGAGATGTGCTCTCACCTTGCATAAAATAAAGAAAATTTATCAACTTGACCTTTGTAGATTTAATTCTTCATTCTTTTTTCTTACGTCTTTTTATCCTAAATATTTACATTTCTATTCCTTATCTGCAATATTTTAACCCTTGAATTACAAAAATGTCATAAGTTAAGTTAAAAAAAGAGGACCATCTAAATCTCCATGTCATAACCATCTCGAATTTCGTAACCTCAATTTAGATGGGCACCTTTGAAACACAATACGATATGGATACTGGTACCTTTCATTCTATTTCAAATTTCATTATCTTATTCTCCAACTTAATCGCTAAATTCATTATCTTATTCTCCAACTTAATCGCTAAATATGGATTCTCAACCGGATATAACAATAACATTTTTATGTAAATAGATCTAAAATGAAAAGGTACTTTTCAATCTGAAGAGTGTAGAATGCCATTTTGAAAAGTAAGGTATGGAAGGTATTATTGAAAGAATGAGTAATAAATTTAAGGGGCAATTAGGGAGAACGACAAACTTTGATAAAAATTTAGGCAGAAAGACATCAAATTTTATTTTTAGGCTGAAGGACAAATGTTAGTTATAATTTAGGCTGGAGGACAAACTTTGAAAAATATTAGGTTGAAGGACAAATGTTAGTTTTATTTTTAGACATTATATTCAGTTTTATACTATAAAAAACTAGCATTGTTCTTCAGCCTAAAAATAACACTTGTTGTCCTTCAGCCTATTTTTTTCAGAATTTGTCCTTGTGCCTATTTTCCTGTAAATTTTAACAGAAAAGCTGCCACAGATGTAGTATTTCACCCTTTATAAAACCACAATCGTCTTTTTAGGAAAAAAATCACCTAATGTCATCACGCAATTCAAAATCGTATCTTGCTTATTTGATTTCCATTAAACACAAAGATGTTTTTATACAAGATTGGCTTAAATGGTATATTTTTATACAAGATTGGCTTTACTTATGGTACACACCCATATAGTTGTTTATAAAATAATCATACATACCACTTAGGTATATGTTTAGGTTTTATTATTACATTATATTTATTTATCCCATCTTTTGATCAAACAATATTCGGACAAACTGGACGAGTCGAATTTGGAGTTATCAAGGCAGGAAGCCTAGAGAGATAGCCCAAGAATCCAGAAACCAAACATGAAACCAACCCAAGCTAAAAAGTACATAGATCCACTTAAGTGATGGGTCGGCACTGGTCCAACTCCCTGGAGTTTATCAATCCAACTCCCTGGAGTTATACCGATCCAACTTTCCTTCACTAATAGTTCCTATCTTCTGTCTATACACACTCTACTCGATGCTAAAAGCCAACTCCAAGTGTTATTTTGTTCAACCACTGCAATTCTTTATCGATCTCTATAAACTCTTGAATCAGCAACTCTGTTCTTCCACCATTTCGTCATGTAAACTCCGAAATAAGCTAACATGGGTGCAAACAACTATGGAATCGCAAAGCCAACCACAAAACGAGCAAGCGAAGGTTCAAGATGACCATATTGACAATCTTACAGAGTCATACCAACCCAAGACCTTGAAGTCGTACCGATCCAAGCCCTTGAAGTCATATTGACCCGTATAATTTATGAGGTGGCACCTACTTTGGTGGGGAAACATTCTAAGGCATGTAAAACTATGTAAAGATCTTCTGAGAGAGATTTTAAACTTTCCATCTCTATAAACAAAGGGGTATGGCTCATTTCAGGATCTTTTGGCTCTTCTTTCCCTTATTCTAACTTTTCGTAATCTCTATCAGAGTTATACCGATCCGTAAGAACTCTTGCTTGTAATCAGCAATATAATCGATGAAAACCATTAAGTGGACTTAGGCCAGAGTACACCAAACTAATATAAATTTGTATGTTCTATTTCTTACTCGTTTTTCATTTAGTTTCTTAACTTTTCATTTTCTACGTAATCTATTAGGTGTTTGTGCCATTTTTGATGCTTTCATTGCGAAACACTTGAACTCGCTGGTTTAAGACTTGGGAAGATTCAGAATTACTAGACAATCAACTAGAAAGGCTGTAATTAGAGGAAACTAACAAAGGGGCATCCAAGAGGTATCCTCAGGAGCTAACCCCCATTAATCAACATAACCAAGGATGAGATGGAAACCATGATGAATGGATTGCAGGATATGATGATTTCTCACCCGGAAGAAATGATCGAGAATTTCTTTAGGAGAATGGGACAAATGGGAATAGTTGGAGCTGCTGTATATCAGAATCAAAGAATAGAAACTGGAGCGTAGGTAACTGGAAGTGGAGTAGAATGACTGAGTTCAAACCCCGAGCCTGGTCAGTACCGACCCACAGGCATGAATCGGTACCGACCCACAAAGGCTTGGGGGTATGGGTCATCCTAGCCTAGAAAGGAATGATATGTTCCTGGAGGTGATGCGGAGCGTATGAATGTGAATCAAAATGCAGAAGCATGGCCAAAGGAGTATGTACTTCCCTTGGAGAGTCGGGGCAGGCTGAGAATGTTAACTTGAGAATCCACATTGAATGTGATGACTGATATTGTTCGCTCTAAAGGACTATCTGGAGAGACAAGACCGGAGTACAAGGTGCAAGTCCCTTCGTTGGAGGGCGAGCGAATGGACTTGTATCATATTAATCGCTATAAAGTCCCATCCGGAGGGATGGGACTAGAGTGCAAGGTGCAAGTCCTCTCGCTGGAGCGCGAGCGAATAAACTTGCACGACATTGATCACTTTAAGTTCCATCTGAAAAGACGAGACCGGAGTGCAAGAAGTAAGTCACCTTACTGGAGCATGAGAGGATGGGCTTTCTTGTCATTGAGTACCCTCACCGACGAGCTAGCGAATTGGGCTCAGCAAGGTTTCGGAAAGACCATGGATTTGATTATTGACCCTGAATGACCATGAATTTGAATAACGATCCAAAGAGATCGCGGATTTAATTATCAACTCTAGACGACCATGAATTTGATTAATGATTTGAAGAGATCGTGAATTTAACTAGCGGCCCTAAATGACCATCAATTTGATTAACGATCAGAAGAGATCATGGATTTAACTATTAGTCATAAACGTCAATGAATTTGATTACCGATCCAGAGAGATCGCGCGTTAAACCGAATACAAAACGATCCAGAGAGATCAAACCTTAGGATAGATACAAATGATAAAAGGATTTGAACGTCTTGTAATTAGACTAGAACTGATAAATCCCAGATGAACACGAGACGATTTTGATATGTGATGTAATAACTCCGAATAAAATTGAAATAATGATGATGCATAGAGTGCACTTGGGCAAAGTCTAAAGTCTTAGGTTGTAACAGGTTTGGAAAGACCTTTCATTTACAAGAGAGGCCAAAGAAACTAGACGATTCATTAAGATTGAAGTAGTTAAAGAGCTCAATTATCGAAGATTGACATCACATTTATTCATGACCAAAGCATACCTTCCATTCGTAAGGCGTGCTTTGGGAGGGCAAGTGTTATCTCTCATTTTGACCAAGCAATATTCAAACAAATCGAACAAGTCGAACTTGGAGTTATCAAGGCAAGAAGCCCGAAAAGTTAGCCTAAGAATTCAGAAACCAAACACGAAACTAACCCAAGCCAAAAAGTACATGGATCCACTTAAGTGGTGGGTAGGCACCGGTCCAACTCCCTGGAGTTGTACCGATCAAACTCCCTGGAGTTGTACCGATCCAATTTTCCTCCAATAATGGGTCCCATCTTTTTCCTACGCACTATACTCGATGCTGGAAGCCCACTCTAAGGGTTGTTTTGTTGGTCCAGTACAATTGTTTATCGATTTCCACGAACTCTTGAATCAACAACTCCATTCTTCTACGACTCCGTCGTTTCGACTCCGAAACAAGCTAATATTGGTGCAAACAACTATGAAATCATGAAGCGAAGCTAACCACAAGACAAGCCAAAGCGAAGAGTTCAAGATGACCTGATTGACAATCTTATGGAGTTGTACAGACCCAAGCCCTTGGAGTCATACCGACCTAAGCCCTTGGAGTTGTACCGACCCGTATAAGTTGATGAGGTGGCATCCTACTTTGGTGGGGAAATAATATAAGGCATTTAAAACAATATGGAGATCTTTTGGGCAAGAGTTTAGGCTTCCCACCTCTATAAACAAAGGGGTATTGCTTATTTTTCAGGATCTTTTGGCTCTTGCTCCCCTTGCTCTAATTTCTTGTAATTTCTGTAAGTTATACCGACTCGTAAGAACTCATGCTTATAATCAGTAAGATAGTCAATAAAAACCATTAAGTGGACATAGGTCGGAGTATATCGAACCACTATAAATCTTATGTGTGCTATTTCTTACTCGTTTTTCATTTATTTCTTCACTTTTCATTCTTAATATATTGGGTGTTTGTGCCATTTTTGGTTCAAACAAATATCAAATGAACCATAATACAAGCCTTTCTTGATTTTTCTTCTTTATTTCGTAAACGCTAGCTTTCTCGAAACCCTAATTCTCCCTTGAATTGAAGTAATTGACTTAATAATGGAACAAGTCATAGACAGACTAACAAGCATCATGAGCTTAGACTTAAGATACTTTGAAAATATAGGTCCAAAAGTTTAAAGTGTGTTCACAAGTACTACAAATCACTAAGCATATTTTGTCATAAAACGCATCCTTTAAAAGCAGACAACATATTCAACTAAGTCAACAAAGCTTTCGCCATTGCTTCTTACGACTAAATCTTTGACACCTAGAAGCATCTTATCTCCTCTCACAAACAAAGGAGTTTGTGATATTTTGCTAAAGTGTGAAAATTTATATTATTCTTGATTGCATGAGAACTACTCAAGGTTGAAGGAGTTATGGCCATAAATTAACTAGTTTTAAGTATGAAACTCCTAAGATGATTTATCTAAAGATTCAAATTCTGAGTACAAGTGAGACTCATTTGTTATTTATGGCGATTAGTATGAATGTAGGCATGTATGATGAGGTTATATTATGGGATAATGATGAAGGCTTTAAAGTTTAAGGGTTGGAAGGTAGATCCTATGGTTGCTGGTTTAATCAGGCTTGATATTTCCTTTGAAACTATAATTTAAGGGTTTAAACTTTGATTAAGTGGATTTTTTATTGGCATGAATGTATATGGTGATGTAAACTTCAGTGTTTGCACGAAAGCTAAAAGAACTCGCTTGTTTTGATACAAAAGTTACCATAAAGCTAAAAGAACTCGCTTGTTTTGTCAACTTTCATTTATAAATTTTGCGATGTCAAGTTAAACTACATAAAGGAATACATGTTATATTTGCTATATATAGGGTTGTAAATCAGATAAGTCAACATTCTGAACAAAAAACAAATGCAAACTGTATTTCGCAACCATAATATCTATATATGTGTTTGCTTTTAGATATAAGGGTGTGCTAGCATATAAATGGATATCCACTTTGTCCTGTGCATGTATGATTGTAATATATTATACTATATCCTTCCATTATGAGTTCTTTGTTAGTCCTTTGATATCCATGCATTGGTTTTATGTATTGTAAACTGCGGATGTTTACCAATGGTATCAGATCATACATTATTGATTAGGTAATTAAAGAGACAAATTTGAGTGTATTTTTTCCTTACGACCTGAAAGGGTGAATTTTCATCACTTGTTTCCTTACACTTGCAAAATGCCTAGGTTTAGGTGTTATCTGGCATTTTATCTCGGCTAAGTCAAACTGATTGGACAAGTTAGATTCGATTGTCGTTAAAGCTAGTAAGTCCAGAACGATGATTGTGGGGTCTAGAAGTCAAGTACAGATGGTAATATGAAACCAAGGTTGAACTGAATTGAGAGATATGCAATGCAGAATATTCAAAATATGGAATATAGTTTAACATAGAAAAGAAAACGGCTATAATCCCTCTTAATCATAGGGATCGGCATATTTCTGCTAAGCAAGTGCAAGTCAAGGGGAAATAATCAATAAATCAAAACCCATAAGTCCAATGCATATGAAATTTTGTGAGCAAGATGTGGAAACTGTAGGGAGCCTACCCTAGGGATCGCACCCTAAAGGATGAAACAAGAGGGATAGACCCTCTTCCTATAATAGGGATCGGCTAGAATCAGATAACAAGTCACGTTGCAACAAAGATCGAGCAATAACTCAAGTTCTACTAATTCAATTGGCATGAAACTTGGAGGCTAAGCATATACAACATGGTAAAGCTTCCATAGGATCGCACCCCAAAATTCCTCCAAAAAAGGATCGAACTGATCCCTATTCATTGGAATTTGGCCATGTGATCCCTCTGATGGGTTCACATGGTTTTGGATATCATTCTGCCGAATTTTCAAAAAGATATTTCACCGTCTTCCTCTGTAAATATAGGCTTAGCTATTCATTTTTAGGACTTCATGCTACTTATTGCTTCGTACTCTATTGTAACTAAGGATTTTCATCCGATCTCTATTGTACTCAGTTATAGAATCATTAATAAAGTTATCGATTCAAAGTGGACGTAGGCAAACAACGTCGAACCACTATGAACTATCATGTCTCAATTATTTTCTTGTTTCTTATTGCTTTATTGATATCTTCTCTTTATTTATGTTTAGTATTCTTCATTTATTTTCTACATAAACTCTATTAGATATTTTGACCAATTTGGTGGAAACATTTTGGTGCTTTCATTGAGAAAGAAGATTCTCAACCCTATTTGGATCCCTTTGTTGCTACTTGATTAATAAACCTATCTATTCTAGTTCATCAAATGATTATCATAGGCACAAGCATCATAGAATTGACATATATCACGCAGAAGCTTCTGGACATCAATAGACAAGCCAATCTGGCTTTTCGAGATCGATCGGTGCTGATCCCCCTATACGGATCAGGGTCGTTCCTTCATCAAAAGAAGGAAGCATGCCTCTTCATGTTGGAGCATAAGTTGGAGTTGTTGTCATTAATTTGGATGCTGGAGTTCATGTGGATGTAGACTAGTTACTTCCCCAGAATGATGATGAAGTGAACATACGTGATATATGTCGATAGGATGTTGAGCCCAAAATGCATGGAATGGCCCATAGACATCTGGCAGACCATTCATGTGAGGTGGAGCACGACTACCACTTGGCTCCAACTATCCAGACGCCGGACATGTCAGCTATGGTTAGATAGCTAGTAAGGGAGAGCCAAGGCTCAACCAACGACGACTGGGGAATCTCGAGAAGCCATACCTCGTTCACCGACAATGTCCTACATGCAAAGTTTCCAAGGAAGTTCAGCACTCCATCGATTCCTTCCTACGAGGGAAAAACCAATCCAGGAAGTACATCATGAGATATGAATGGATGATGGATTCTGCACGAGTTAATGATGCAACTAAGTATAGACGTTTTCCTGTCATTATCTTTGGAAGAGCAATGATATGCTTTACGAGAATTCCACTACAATCAATCTCTATATTTGATGATTTAGCAATGAAGTTTGTGGAGTAGTTCTGTATCCATGCAACTTGCCCCAAAGATGTAATGTCCTTACCCAGTGTGATCAAGGCTTTACGAGATTCGCTAAAAGGTTATTTGGAAAGATTTTATATAGCTATCACAAAAGTTAGTAATTTGAATGATCATTCAGTATTGATGGCAGTAACAAGTGGTATTGATCCGAATATGATTTGGGAATTGGTTAGTTGGCAAACCACCCGCAACACTGGAACTTTTCTATGCAAAACCAGCTCAGTATTTGAGGAATGAAGAAGATAGATGTTCTAGGAAGAAGAATGTTGTAGGGCCAAGTGGAGAAGGAATGCAGAGTACAATTGCAGTGAAACTGTCAAGGGAGAGTTTTGGAAAATTTCAAGTAAATATCCAAAATAAACTGAATCAGCAAACGAAAGACAATGATTGGAACCATGAACGAAAGAGGGATTGTGGAAGAGAAAGCCTAGGATTTCAATGTATGATACCTACGCACTATTGAATACATCTCTAGAGAACGTTTACTTGTCTACATGCAATACCATGCAGTATAGGAAACCACATCTGAAAGAATCGACGGAGAAACGAAAACAAATTGGAAAATATTGCCAGTTCCATGAATGCTATGGTCATAACACGAATGAATGTAGGCATCTCTAGGATGTTATTGACAAACTGAATCGGGAGAGAAAATTACAGCAGTACATTAAAGCCCTGCAGAATGGCAAGCAAGGGATATCCGAGCCCAACCAAGGACAAGCGCCACAAAGGGCCGAGGAGCCTGCATGGATTGATGGAAGATTAATGATCGATACAATAGTCGGAGGACCGCATCCAGTTGATAAGAGTTGGCACAAAATGGAGCGCTATGCTAGCGCGATCAAGTATATGAATTTTGAGTGTTGTTCGAGTACAGAAGATTGAGCTCCGATGAAAGAGTACCGTATAATGGTAGATGACATTGTGTTCAGAAAAAGAGATGCAGATGAGGTAGAGGCACCGACGATCAACCCAATGGTCATTTCAGCCATGATCGGCCCTGCCTTAGTGAGGAGGATTTTGGTTGATTGTGGAAGTTCCGTAAATATAATTTTCAAAAAGGTTTGCGACCAGATGAGGATGGAAGCCAAGGACTTGAAACTATCTAAATTTCGCATTCATGGCTTTAATGGTGCTACGACCGAAGCTATCAGATATGTCGAATTGCTTGTGGAATTGGGAGAAGGTGATCGCAGGAGAGTGTAGATGTTACCATTTGTTGTTTTAGATGTTGACTCTCCATACAATGCTTTTCCAAGCAAACTAGCCTTAGTTGAATTTCGGTAAGCTCTTCACATATGTGTTTGACATTGAAGTTCCTAACTGATAATGGTGTTGGAGTTGTAAATGGTGATCTGGCAACCGGACATGCCTGCTATGTAATTGAATTGAGAGAAGCTCAATGAAAAGAGAAATGTAAGGGTATGGACAAGTCTCTCCGCATCCAAACTGTCGAAGATTGACAACTAGCGCCTGGGCCTTGGCTTGGGTGCCACATTTGGCTCTATAAAGACATAGATCCAAAGGATAACGAGGAGGAACCCAAAGAGACCGTGGTAGTACCGGTTGAGCTGATGATTGACATCACAGTCAGCCACGACAATCCGTCACAAGTCCTAAAGATTGGATCACAGATTAGCCCCTCGATGATGAAAGAAATTGTTGGTTTTCTCCAAGCAAATCTTGACATGTTCGCTTTGACTCCCTTTGACATGTGTAGGATCTCGCTTGCTATTGTAAGCCACACATTATATATCGACCCGAGGCATATCGAGGTAAAACAGAAAAGGCATGTCATGGATCTAGAGAGATCTTCTGCTCTTGAAGAGGAAATAGATAGGAACAATGGCAATGAGTTTACTTGCAATGCCCTCTACCTTAAATGGTTATCTAATCTTGCACTTGTGAGAAAGACCAGTGGAAAACGGCGAACATGCATTGATTACTTCGACTTGAACAAGGCATGTCCAAAAGGACAGTTTTTCCCTTCTAAGGATCGACCAACTGGTAGACTCAACCTCAAGACATGAATTTCTATCTTTCATGGATGCATACTCTGGATACAACAAAAATCCCAATGCACATTCCCGATCAGGAGCACACCAACTTCATTACCGATGTTGGATTATATTGCTATATGGTAATGTCATTCAGATTGAAGAATGTCGGAGCGACTTATCAACTCCTAGTCGACATAATATTTAAAGATCATATTGGAAAAATGATAAGTATACGTGCATGATATGCTCATGAAGTTAGGACGATCAAACGACCACAATAGAGACTTAGCAGAAATGTTCGATATCCTCCAATATTACAAAACGAAGATCAATCCTCTAAAATGTTCTTTTGACGTTGTGTCGGGAAAGTTCTTGGGTTTTATCGTCAATGCTCATGGAATCAAAGCTAATCTCAAGAAGATTCAATTAATTCGTAACATCCAAGTGCCGAAGACCATCAAACAAGTACAGATTCTAAATAGGAAGGTTTCTGCCCTAAGTCAGTTTATTTCCAGGCCACCGATAAATGCATTCCTTTCTTCGATTTAATTAAGAGAAGGAAAAGGAACTTTGAATGGATGCAGGATTGGGAAAATGCATTCCAAGCTTTGGAGAATGACTTAGAGATGCCTCCCATCTTGTCAAAGTCGGTGGATCACGAAGACATGTATATCTACTTGGCAATGTCGGTACATGCTATAAAGTGCCACACTGCTTCGCGAGGAGCAATCAGATCCATAGACTGATATATTATGTGAGCAAGTGATTAACAGAAGCTGAAAGGAACCACCCGAAAATAGAAATTTAGTGTACTGCTTGTTGATTGCTTTGTGAAAGCTCCCCCTATATTTTCCTCATCCTATCAACGTTTACACTAATCAATCGTTAAGGTTGGTCCTACAGCGACCTGACGTCTGGAATGTTACTCAAGTGGAACATCGAACTGAGCTAATTCGACATCACTTATCTCCCTTAGAGAGCCATCAGGGATAGGCTCTGGTAGACTTTAGAATTCATTGCATATGATGATCTTCCAAAGAGCTATGGAACCCTGCCATTCACTGAAAAGTGTATACGGATGGAGGATCCGATGATCATTGTACTAGAGATGAAATCGTGCTAATAACTCCAAAGGATCGATCAATTTGCTATGCTTTAAAGCTTAACCTCCCTGCAATGAACAATGAAGTTGAGTATGAAACTCTGATTACTAGACTCAAACTTGCCAGAGAATTGGGAATAAAATCTCTCAATTTTTTTTGTGATTTCTAGTAAATAGTATACCACGTCAAGGGAGATTACCAGGCTAAAGGACAACGACTTGCTCCATACCTTATCCAAGTCCAAGAGCTGAGTATTATGATATCACATACATTCCCTAGGATTAAAACAAAGAGGCTGACTCGTTGGAAATGTTTGCTAGCACTAGGGGTGCACAAAAAATATGCTTGTCTCCAATCAAAGTACTAGATGCTTCGAGCATAAACTAGATGAAAATCAACTGGGTACTAGAGATGGAGCCTGAGAAGGAGTTGTGGATGAATCTGATTAAAGACTATTTGCTACAGGGAGTCCTTCTTGGAAGGAGGAATAAAAGGTGACAAGTTCTTCATAAAGCTTCATGGTATATCATTTAGGAAGGAAACATGTATAAAAAAGATTTTTCCATTCTCCTGCTTCAATGTGTCGCTCATGATGAAGTAAAATGAGTCTTAAAGGAAGTTCGTGAAGGGGAATGTCGCGATCACACTAAGGGGCAAACTCTAGCAAAGAATATAATCTACTATGGGTATTGGCCGACTATCAACCGAGATGCTACTGATTACGCTAGACGATGTGATAAGTGCCAGATGCATGCAAAAGTTCTGAGAGCTCCACCGACAGAAATCATACAAATGGTCAGTCCACGGATGTTTGTCATATGGGGTATAGATATTATTAGTTCCTTATCGATCTCTAAAGATAGTGTGAAGTATGCCGTCATCGCAGTTGATTACTTCACCAAATCTGAAGCGGAACCTTTAGCAATGATCATGACAAAGAAAGTAATCAACTTCATTGTTCGCAACATCATCTGTCATTTTGGCCTTTAGCAAACCATTGTAAATGATAATAGGACTCAATTCGATAGCACTGAATTTAAAGACTTCTGTCGTCGGCATCATATTGAAAAGAGATTTTTGGCATTTTCTCACTCTCAATTAAATGGGCAGGTTGAAGCTATGAAAAAAATCATAAAGTCTATTCTGAAGAAGCATTTGAATAAGGCTAGAGACAAGTGGGTGGATGAACTCCGAAGCATTATGGGCTTACAAAACCATCCATAAGTCCACGATTGGCCATACTCCATTAGCCCTTACTTACGGCTTCGAAGCCGTCATTCCTGTTGAACTTGAAGTTCCTTCTAGAATTTATAGATTTTTTTAGATGAGAAGCACGAGGAAGCTAATTTTAGGGCAGTTGCACATCGACATCAAGTTGCCCGATACTACAACACTAAAGTCCGACCTAGAACCTTTGAAATATGCGATCTTGTTCTGAAACGAGTTTTTCCTACCCTATTGCTCATGATACTACTTGAAAAGGACCATATGCCATTGAACAGAAGCTTAGAGAGGGAACTTTCAAGCTAGTGACTATTGATGGCGTCACACTCCTAAGAACGTGGAATAGCAAGTATTTACGATGCTATTTGATGTAGTTTATTCTTTTTGATTTAGTTGTATTCAATTTCCAAATTATCTTTAGCATTTGATTTTCCAAACAAGTAATAAGACAAGTTATGTCATTTCTTTCCATTTGGCAAATAAAGTTTGAAATTTCCTTCATATCTATGATTGCTATAGCATTACATATTAGTTACGATACCCGACTAACTAATGTTGACATGTCAGAGCAGGTTCCCAGAGTTTGGAGCTAACCGATTACATAAGTTCAAAATTGAACTAAACAAAATAAGAATGGATTGACTATTCCTTTGATGATTCTCGCTTACAACACGATGTACGGAGTACATAGCGAGGGATGGATTTGGCTTAACCATCCGATAACCAATTAATCCTACCAAGTGATGGAACAAACATGAGTCAAAAGCAATCATGATACGACCGATTGCTCTCTAAGTTAAATCCTGGACTTGGGGGAAAATCAATCGATTAAGGAAAGTACAATTCGACTATTTTTTGAAATAACTCTAAGTCCTTAGAGTGTAGAATAGAATATAAATATGAATTGACATCGTCTGTCAACTAACTCTTATCCGCAGAGTGTGGATATGAGTATAAACAAATAGATGAATGCGGTTTAACCACTCACTCTCCATAAACTCTGACCTGAAACCGACAGGAGGAGTATAAACTCACTAGCGATGGAGTTCGGCCATCCACTATCTAACTTCGCTAACCCGAGACTGAGGTACGAGTGTAATCACTGAAACTGCTGAATCCGATGGCATAACACTAGGGCTTGAGCCCAGTGTGTGATATAACTCGAGGCTATGGCCACATAGAGGCCTTAAGTGAAAATTAATGGACTATTATCCGAATTAACGAGCAATGAATTACGAGTATCTTGAATGGAAAAGTAATAGCTTGATTACTTAAAAAAATTTGACATAAGAGTTCGATAGAAAATAAAGAACTTTTATTTGCATATTAAACCTGGAAATTGTGGTACAAGTTAATTTATTCAAAAGTGGGGCTATACTCGCACAATCAGGCCAACATAAAGAGAAAAGCAGCTATACAAGCTATATACTAAGCCAAAGTGATGGCTATTTCTTTTGCCCCTTTTCTCTTTTAGATTTTTTAGGAATGGCACCACCCAAGCTTTTTCCTGTTCTTCTCTTTGATCCTTTACTATCCTTGGCAGGAGAGCTTTCAGAGGTTGGAGGGAGTTCTTCGGGAACCGATCCACTAGGTGGAATGACTTGTAGTGGGATGATATTTGGATCCTCAATGTCCGCATCAAATAGCTTTTCTTCAATGACTCCTCTTTCTCGATGCGCTCTTTCAAGCTGAGCTCGTCAGTATGTTCAGAGGTACAGTGATCACAACGTCATCTGATTCATCTGGCAGTGGCTGATCGTCGGTTTTTCCATCATCAAGTGCTTCGGTAACTTAAGCGTCGGGTCCTAGAATGTCGGTAGCCATCGAAGTTTCAATGAATGTCGGTTGCTTTTCCACAGCGGCACTGCTTCCTGGAGTTTGGCTGGGATCCGGAAGACTTGCAGATTCATGAAAACAAGAAAATAAGCCCATAACTATTAGGCCTGAGGAACGAAATATCCTAAATGATGGAGAATAAAGTGGGATACTTGTGTCCAGCTGACTTTTAGTTGTTGCTTTAGTGCTCCCCTCTAGAATAAGAGATAATACCTTTGACTGATAGCCGGGTTTGTCCGGATCATAGCTCAGATCCTGTCCCGGGCTAAACGAAACTGATGCTCCATCTGTTTGAAGTGAAAGGGAGCTTTAGGGTCGAACTCCGAAGCCCCAACAATGTTTTCCCTTTAACAGAGGGTGCTGAAATATCAAAGTATCAAAGCCTAATAGTAGTAAGGTCTAAAGGTTCATCTTCATGAAGAATCTCCCATCCTAGCTTCTTTTCATCTAAATCAACTTCACCGAGGGTTTCTTCTTCATTTCAATGATATATTCCCAAGCGTCAACGAGCGATTCAAGAAAGCCCTCTCCAAGAAAACTCAGATCGTGATGGATTAAAAATTTAGTATTATATTCAACAATTAAAGGATCAAACATGTTCTTAATCTCATTCCGACTAGCTTCTTTAGCATCTTCTAACTAGGCCTTGATCTGCACTCTAACCTCGCTGTGGCCCACTTCTCTTGCCTCTTCCTTGAGGAATTCGATTTGAGCGAGTTGCTCGTCAAGTTTAATTTTCAGCCCCCGGGTTTCGATGGCCACTTTACAATATCTCTGCGACTCCTCCTGAGCTTCGAGCTTTTCTTCCTTCTCTTTTTTAAGGAGTTCTTCGAGTTCCTCAACGCGGCTGGATAGAATGTTTTTCTCTTTTTGCAGTGTATCTTTTTCCAAAGAAAGCACATCGTTGTGGTTGAAGGTAGCATCTAGCTCCTTTTTGTGAGGCGCTTCTAGAGGACTAACCACCTTAGATTAGCACTCTTATCTACCATGGTTAGCTTTGCTGTTAGCTCCGAGTTCTCATAATCTTGATGTTTAATTATGTCCTTATCATAGATCGCCTCGAACTTAAGGCGATCGATTCCATGTTATCTCTCGATGGACACCTCAGAAATTTTCTCAGCTAAATGCTGAAATGCTTCGTGCTATGCAAAAACGTCATTTACTCATGTAAGGGAACTCACTTTAGCACTCCTTGGAATTGAATGGATGGAAGGAACTTAAGCGCATCAAAGCAAATTTTTGGAAAATTAACCTTATGTTCGATCAATTTCTCTGCTGTGGAAGCCTCAGGAGCTACAGTAGGAAAAACTGGATCAGAAGTAATAATTGGGTGTTAGCTCGACCTACGATCATTACTGTCTGAAACCAGATGAACTAGAATAATACTCAAGTAGCGCAGCAATATGAGGGGCATGGAAAGAAGTCTGACTGCCACTATGTACATAAAGATTGGGCCAAAATTCTTGATGAGACAATTTAGATTGACACTTATATTTAGAAGATGAAGACTCCCCCAAAAGACGACTTCTTTCTTGGTTGTCATCTCTCTCTCGACGCCTACCCGAGTTTGGACCACAGTTGGATCCATACTGTGTTGGTGAGTTCCTCAGGCGATCAAAGCTATGTGATTGAGACATCGCACCTATAAACCAAACAAGAGTGTATAAGTGACCATAGAACAAAAGATAGAAAAAAATCGTGTAGTGAAGTGTGCCTTATTGTGAGTGTCGTAGTGTCCCCCCGACGGATCAGTTGTTGCAGGCTTGCTTACAGGAGTGTTCTTCCCTTTGCTAGTGGGAGGAATGTCATCACCACTCACGGTGGGAGAATTAAATATCCCAATACCGATGTTGGGGAAGTCATAAGTCATGATATCATCAAGGATTGGGAGATTTGAGAATCATTCCATCGAGCTTTCTAAATGTTGAGAGAAAGACTCTTCCTCAAGGAGGTGATAATAAACTCGATATCTCTAGTGGTTTTCTCCTATGGAGTTTATATGCGAGCTTTTTTTCTCTCCTTGTTGGAATGTGAGATTGTGCGCCTTGTGATGGTTCAACCACAGGCGCGTTGCCTGGATTGGCATCAGTAGTATTAAGATGATGAACGTAAAACCATTTATGTTTTAAGATGATGAGCTTGCTCCAAGTGCCAGTCAAAACTTGACAGTTGGGCAAAGGCTCAAGGAAAGTTAAGAAAGGATTCCTATTTGTCGTTTGAAATTGTAAATAAGACGGATGTCTTTAGGAGACGATGGACGAAACAGAATATCCATAGATAGCAAGAAAGTGCGATGAAGAAAATCATAACTCTATTAGGATACAGCCGAGTAGGAGCTATTCCTAAATATTTTAACATTTTTCGAATGAAAGAACTGAAAGGCGGCATGCATCCATCCCTGCACATAAATTTATTGCATGCCGTATATCCCTCTAGAGGAAAATGAGCCCTGCCATTCACTGAAGAGACTAGAAAATCTCCAAATAGAATCCCATGTTTAGAACATAGTCTACGAAGAGCGGCCTCGCCATTTCTGAAGGCTTGGGAATCCATCAGGTTATCTAGAAATACAACACCTTCTATAGCATCGGGGGCAGGACTTATATCCTCTGCTGGAAGGGCAGAAATATTAGATAAAAAGTTGGTCAATTGGCCGAAAACCTCCGGTTGCTCAATTTGACAACCAGGCAGAAGTCTGCCAAAAACAGTTGCAGAACTTGACTCGGCTCCCGAATTGCTAAGTTGTTAAGGTTGTCCAAAAGGCATTGCGACTAAATGCCTTGAATATCTGGAGCCCATATCAACTAAACTTAATAGATAATCTAGATTAAAAAAAATTTACCTGTCGTCCGTGCTAGTGTAAACTAGTGTGGTGCAATGTTGTGCAGTGTAGAGATAAAAATTTCAAAATAAAAAGCAAAAGAAAGTGATGAGATTTTGATTCCGACCAGGGTAACCGTCATCGCTGATTGTCTCAACTGGCGTTTAGCTTAATAGTAAGCTTTAGGATCAATCATCGGCATGTCAAAATGTGAAGTCCATTATTAAAGTCCATATGTTAAGTCTTAGTTCATATTCTAAGTCCCGGGAGTTTGGACATTCAATTTCGAGTTCGATATTAGATATGCAAGTTTCGTTGCTCATTATCATCATATGTTCAAGTTCGCTAAGATGGAATTGGTTCTAATTGTTCATGCAAGTGAATTTGGATTGGTTTGCTGAACTTTTTAAGTTCAATTCATAGCTTAGAATCAGCTAAGTTCCCATAGCCGATCCCTCTATATAAACATAGCTGATCCCTAGTACAAAGCCTATAACTGATCCTTCTTATGAAGCAAAACAACCGATCCCTCTCGAAAAGCCAATGACCGATCCCTCCATCCACAAACACACCACCGCCGATCCCTCCACTTAGTCGCATTCACACTCCTCCTAAAAAAAACAGCCGATCCCTCTTTACTTTACTATTCACCAATCCCTCTCCATATTAGTAACCAACTGATCTCTTCACTAAACAAAACAACTGATCCCTCCACTTAACCATGCAACCAATCCCTTCCTTCTCAAACTTCAATACCAATCCCCAAGCTTCAATGTTTTTACACTTCCATCAAACATCCACTTCGATCCCTCTCCTTCATCTACATTCTAACCAATCCCTCGCTTAATTCATACGCCTCATCTTCCTCAAACAACATCGACCATCTCCTCTCCATCTAACTGTAAAATTACAACTCCATATGCATCGAGCCCTAACCCATCCACTAACATGATTGAATCCATCATTTCGTTAAATAAATTAAAGGTTAAATGCAAGAAAACCTGCCTAAATGTATAGAATATGAGCTACCTGAGAGAAGATTTTCGACTTCAATTCAAATTAAATATGGAGTGGCGGTTTGAAGCTAAAGAAAATGGTGAATCTAAGAAAGGAGGCGATGTTTGATTCGAAGGAATAGGTTCAGGTTGATGAAAGCATGAAGGGTTCGACTCTAAGGAAATGGGAAGAAGGGTTCGCTCGAGAAGAAAGTAAAGGCGAATGAAAATGAAATGAAGTAAAGTAAAGGTTGGAGAAGGAAATGCTAGATTATTTCTGGAGCTAGAGGGATCAGCCTGTCTTAATTTCTTCATGAAGCTAAAAGCATGTTGTTTCCAATGTTGAGAGGGATCTTATACGATCGCTACCCAAGGGGGATCCTTCCGATCCCTATCAACGTACATTTAAAAAAACAACAGAAAGAGAAAGAGGGGATCGACTAGAAAAATGCCGATCCCTATGAACAAAAAAGGAAAAGCAACGGATCGGCCATATGTGTAAAAAAAAGGAAAGAAAAGAAGAAAGAAGAAGGGGAATCGACTACGAGAATGCCAATCCTTATGAACTTTAAAAAAAGGGAAAAAGGGATCGGTAATAAACCCTATGCGCATGTAAGCATATACATAAAATTATGTAAATAAATATAAAATGCAATGGAATTGCATATAATTCAACGAAATTTGACAACAACCCATGAGCATGCAAACACTTCCGGGAGCCAACGACAAGAACTTGTACCTGAACGTACAAGTGAATATTCTAAAAGTTCAGTTTTTGAAATCGATGAAAATTGAATTCAAACCTAATGCTTTCAAGATCGAGACTGGATCAGATAGCCAAAGCTTACTAGTCTCGTAAACCGGACATAAATATTAATTGATGGAATATAATCCTGAATTTATATTATTGGAAATCGACCAAGTGTTATGACGATCAAAGAGAGATTCGATGCTTTGGGAAAGTAATTCGACAACTGGGTGGATATCTTTCTGATGACTCTAACTTGCTTCAATTCAAAGCACATCATGTTCGACACAAGATGTACTTTAGGGGATAAGTGTTTCCAGCATTTTAACGTAGCTATAGTCGAACTGATTAGACAAATTAGATTCAACTATTGTCAAGGCCAGTAAGTTCAAAGCGATGATTATGGGGTCCAGAAGTCAAGTACAGATGGTAAAATGAAGCCGTGGTTGAACGGAATTGAGAGATATGCAATGCAGAATGTTCAAAGTATGGAATATAGTTTAACATAGAAAAGGGATCGACTGTAATCGCTCTCAATCGTAGGGATCAGCATATTTCAGCTAAGCAAGTGCAAATCAATGGGAAACAATCAATATATCAAAATCCATAAGTCCAATGCATATAAAATTTTGTGAGAAAGATAGGAGAACCCTATGGAGCCTACCCTAGGGATCGCATCCCAAATGTAACGACCCGTATTTTACGGATCGAGAGATCGTAGAATTGTTGTTATTAAATTGTTAGTGCCGTTTAGTCGTTCAGAATTTAAGTCGTTTGGAGCTTATGTTGTCCAGAGATAGGTCGCTCGAGATTAGGTCATGTTAGTTAGGTCGGTTAGGCGACATAAGGGATTGGGCCGACCTAAGGGGAGTGACCGACCTAAGGAAGCTAGTGGTAGTAGCAAGCGACTTAGTGGAGGTTGCGACTTAAGGGTTGAACGAGTTACGGCTTAGAGGATGGCCGGTTTAAGGCATGGCCGACTCATAGGTGCAGCCGACTTAGTAGTGGACCGACATAAGGAGATACCGACCTATAGGTTGGGACGACTTAATGGGATAGTGGTATAGGAGATAGGTCGGTGAAGCGACCTTAGGGAGTTAGGTCGTGGACGGGTTATGGTATAGGTCGTAGGTCGTTGAGACCTTGTGTATAGCGTTAGGTCGGCATGTGTTTTAGGTCGCGTGGGTCGTTAAGTCGCGCGTGTTTAGGTCGTAAGGTTGGTTGAGTCGGCTGTGTAGTTGGGTCGTTAGGTCGTTAGGGGGCCTATGTCGCTATGCCGCATCTGGTTAGGTCGTTGAGTCGTTGGGTCGGCCTTGTTGTTGAGTCGCATAGGTATTAGGTCGTAAGTCGTAAGCCGTGGGCATCTGTTGAGTCGTGGGCGACTCATGGGTTAGGTCGTGGGCGACTTATGGGGCGGCCGACTCAGGGGAATTTCAGCCTATAAATAGAAGGGGTTCGCCTCACTTTTTGGCACCGGATTTTGAAGCGACGAAGTGCTGCCATTTTGAGAGCTCGACTACAACACTTCTTCACTTCTTTTCTCCACTCTAATCTAGTGATTCCTTCCATCTAAATTGAAGATCAAATCGAAGATCCAAGAGCCAAAGTTGAAGATCTTCATCCAACAAAGAGAGATTTCTTCGATTGAAGTGAGATTTTGCCGGATCAAGCTTGGATCTTTGCTTTCCAGATCTGGAGTGGGTTGTTTTTGGGGTGTTTAGGTGATTTGGTGAGTGGTAGTTATCTCTCACATGGACCCAAAGGAGTATATTGGATCGGTGGCTTGTTTATGTGTTAAAGATAGTGATTTCTTGCATTTTCCCTAAGTATGCATGTAGATCTATCATCTATGAAGTTTTGACACCTATTTTATTACATGTTAACTTATGTAAGTTCATTCATCAAGTTGTAGAGATATTGTTCACAATTCATGCTTGTTAGAATGCATGTTAGATTTGAACTCTTTATTTACGAAATTGCCATTATTGTTGTAATTGTTTATTTAGATCTTGTATGAATGATTGATTGCTTGGATTAATGTTTGATTTGATTGATTAGTTGATCGATAACTTGATTTGGACAAGTTGGTCGATGATAATTCAAAAGCTAAGTGGAAAGGCTCTTGAATAAGGAAAGCTGCTTGTGGCATATGAAGCGGATGTTGAAGCTCATATGGATAGGTTTGATGATGATGTTGAGATGGGACTTTGCCATGATGCGATGAGGCAAATCATGATGTTGAGATGGGACTTTGCTATGATGCGATGAAGCAAAGTATGATGTGAGAAAGCCTTGGTTTAATCCAGACGGGATCATCCCAAGCATGTTGATAACTCGGTGATGCGATTCGAGTTGGTTGATAATGGTTAGCTTGAGAGGCGCTTGAGCTAGTATGGGAATAGTCGTCGAGGAGGATGACTAGAAGGCTGAGATTTTATCGTTGTTGAAGGTTCTAGCATGCTCAAAGCAAGAGTACGTTGGGACGAGTCACGATGACGTTCCAAGCACGGGCTGCGACGACGTGCTAGTACTCTGGGTAGTTGCAAAAATTCCTAGGCACGGGCTGCGACGACGTGCGGAGTTATGTCTAGAACCGAGGTTACCATTAGCCTTTGACAGGCGGTCATTCAACTAACGGTGACATCGAGGCAATGATAACAGTGATAGCCAGAGTCATGGATGTTTGATTGTATCATCATTCGGCCTCAAGAGCGGTGTTTTCTGAGTGCTTATCTGATCTTGGTTTAGGCCTTGGGGGTTTGTATTTGGAAAACATTGACCTTGACTCGAGTGATAATTACTTTACTTAAATTGTATGCTTTGCTATGCTTGTTATGCTTAGTGGGTCTGGGGGCTATCACTGTAGGATGAGGTGGAGTGGGATGGTTGGGTTCCTATTCCATTTACCCTTTATGCTCTTTTGGTATGTTTGATAGTTAATTTACTGCTCACTAAGACTGTTGTCTGACTCAAGGTTTTATGTTCAACTCTTATTACCTTGGGCTGTTCATCCATGTTGGGATGGGCAGACTAGGTAGCAGGTGACAGGTGCTGTTCTTGGCTACCAACGATGTTGATGGCGAAGACGAGCTGGAGGCTTTTGCGTATTGTTTTCTTACTATATGTACTGGATATTCCGCTGTTTGTTTGATACTCTGAGTGTTATGTAGTGAGGCTTGATGTATTGACTACTCAGATGATTGTATAAAACTATTATGAGTTTATATGATGAGACTTCTGTTCTATAGAGCTTCACTATGTATATTTTCTATTGTATTTTGTCCATGCGATGTGAGTAATACGATAGAGTTTCTGTTTTATCTTACCCTGACTATCGTCCATGGCTGCCTGGCACGCCTTTCAGCGCACCATTCTCTTGTGTTAGTGCGGGAGTCATGGGCGGTCGTCACATTTGGTATCATAGCTTTGGTTAATCGATTTTAGCCAACGCTCGCTGACGTAACTACGTATGAGAGACGTAATTGTAATTTTGATGGATGATTACTATATATAATATAGTAGTTTAGAAGGATTTGAACTCCTTATGTAGTTGTTTCTCAAGGTGTTCTAAATCATTCCTTTTTGTAGATATTAAGGATGAGTCGAAGTGAGAGACAAGCTGCTAGGGAAAGCCGTGCTGCTGGGGGAGCTACTGACTATGCTGCAATGTTCGAGGCTATGATGACTTCGATCATGAGAAGGATACCAACTTCAGGACCGTCAGTAGATGTTGGAGTTCAAGTTCAAGCTCCAAGACCAGTGGATTTCGCTAAGTTGTGTAAGGACTATACTGCTCTTGGAGGGAAGGTTTTCTTGGGGACAGAATCAACCATTGAAGTGCAGAGATGGATTGATGCTTGTAGAAGGATCTTTGGTGATTTGGGGATTGAGGATGCAACTAAGAGGAAGCTTGCATCAAGACAGCTTCAAGGGAGAGCTTCTGATTGGTGGAATTCTATCACCATTGATACTCCAGAGGAAGAGATTACTTGGAAGCAATTTCAAGTTAGATTTGAAGCTAAGTTCATTTCTACAGCTCAGAAATCTGTTCTGTTTAAGAAGTTTGTGGAGCTCAAGCAAGGTGGGAGACCAGTTCTTGAGTATGTTTTGGAGTTTGAAGCTTTGTCCAAGTATGCCAGATCGCATATTGAATCTCCCTACCAGAAGAACGAGAAGTTTGTGACAGGCTTGGACAATTATCTTGGGAGACAGTTGGTGGATCATCTGGACGATCCATTTGAGAAGCTTGTGGAGAAAGCTCTCAGGCATGAGAGTTTGTTTCCTAAGGAAGGGTCTGTTGTTGCTGTGACCAAGGATGAGTCCAAACCACAGCAGGGTGGAAACAAGAAGAGGAAGCAGCAACAGCAGAAGGGTAAGGATGGCCAGAAGAAGCCGAAGGGCGAAGTGACCTGCTACAACTGTCAGCAGAAAGGTCATCTCTCCAGGGATTGCAAGAAACCAAGAGTGCCGGCAAAGTGCCACAACTGTGACAAACCGGGGCATTTCAAGAGGGATTGTCCGGAACCGAGGAACGATAAGCAGATTGTGCAAGCTTATGCTTTGGGGGCTGTTCCATCGTCTTCGAAAGCTCCTACTGTTGATGAGAAAGGGAAGAGTGTGGTGGTTCAAGGTACTCTTTCCATTTGTGGTGTTCCAGTTAGAGTGTTGTTTGATATTGGGGCGTCGCATTCGTTTGTTTGTGATGATCTTGTAGGCCGGTTGGGTTTGGAACCGGAAATTGTTGATAGACCATTGGTTGTGACTAATCCAGTTGGGGGTTCGTCTTGTTTGTGTATGCTATGTCGTGGTCTAGTTGTATCGAGTCATGATTGCTCTTTTGTTTGTGATTGCTTTGTTCTGAACTTTGCGGGGTTCGGAATTATTTTGGGAATGGACTGGCTTAGGAAGTATGCGGCAAAGGTTGATTGTGAGAAACTGGAGGTGACAGTCGGGATTGTGGAAGGGCGAAAGGTTGTGATACGATGTAAGCATGAAGAAGGCGTCTTCATGGGCTTCATGTATTCGCTGGTTGTTCCACAGGATGGACTGTCATCGATGCCGGTTGTGAATGGATTTGAGGACGTCTTTGACGAGGTCAAAGGGTTACCGCCGCATAGGGAGATCGAGTTTCATATCGATCTAGTTGAGGGAGCCAGACCTGTTGTGATGCCTCTTAGACGGATGGCGCCTAGAGAACAACAAGAGCTGAAGGTGCATGTTGATGACCTTTTACGGAAAGGATTCATTCGGCGTAGTGTGTCCGAATGGGGTGCACCAGTTGTGTTCGCAACCAAAGCGTATGGATCGTTGAGGTTGTGTTTGGATTATCGTGAGCTGAATAAGGTGACTAAGAAGAACAAGTATCCATTGCCGAGAATAGATGACTTGTTTGATCAGCTTCACGAAGCTAAGGTGTTTTCTCAGATGGATTTGGCAACGGGATTTCACCAGTTGAGAGTGGCTAAGGATAGTGTGCCGAAGACTGCTTTTAGGACACTATTCGGTTTTTATGAGTGGCTGGTAATGCCGTTTGGATTGACCAATGCACCAGCATATTTTGTGGATCTTATGAATAGAGTGTTCAGAGATTAGTTGAACAAGTTCGTACTTGTGTTCGTGGATGATATTTTGGTTTACTCCAGAAATGAAGAAGAGCACAAGACGCACTTGTGGATTGTTTTGGAAATCTTGCGGAAACATCAGCTAAAGGCTAAGTTTTCGAAATGTCACTTCTGGAAGAGTGAAGTGAGGTTCTTAGGCCATGTTATCTCTGGAAATGGAATAGCGGTTGATCCCGCTAAGGTGGCAGCAATCCAGGATTGGGTTAGACCTAAGAATGCGTCTGATGTGAGAAGTTTTCTTGGATTACCAGGATATTATCGTCGGTTTATCAAAGACTTTTCCAAGATAGCTGCACCGTTAACAGGATTGACGAAAAAGAATCAGGTATTCATATGGGATGAAAAGTGTGAGCAAGCTTTCGTAATCCTGAAAGAGCGACTGACAAGTGCTCCTGTTTTGACTATTCCAAGTGGGAATGATGAGATGGTGGTTTACACCGATGCATGTGGTACTGGACTTGGAGCAGTGCTAATGCAAAAGGATAAAGTTGTTGCATATGAAAGTCGACAACTGAAGCCGCATGAAAGGAATTACCCGACTCATGATTTGGAGTTAGCGGCGATTGTTTTTGCTCTGAAGATGTGGAGACATTATCTATTGGGAGTTCGATTTGAGTTGTTTACGGATCATAAGTCGTTGAAGTATCTGTTCTCCCAAAAGGATTTGAATCTTCGGCAGCAAAGGTGGCTAGAGTTTTTGGCATCATATGATTTTGATATAGCCTATACTCCGGGAAAAGGTAACGCAGTGGCAGATGCGTTAAGTCGAAGACATACAGGATTGGGAGCCATGTTTTCGGAATGGAAGAATCTCGAGTATTTGGCTGGATTTGACTTCAGGCCTAGATGTGAATTGGAACCTGAGATGTTGGCAAACTTATCGATAAGACCTTCTCTAGTAGAAAGGATTGGCGGGAGCCAAAAGCGAGACGATAAGCTTGTCAAGATTATCCGAGATTTGGAATCTGGATTGAATCCAGAAAAGGATAAAGGATTTGAAGTCGATCGAGAGGGTTGGCTTCGGAAGCAAGGACGATTAGTTGTTCCCGATATAGATGGATTGAGAGATGAAGTTCTTAAGGAAAATCATCACTCGAAGTTGACGATTCATCCAGGTGGAAATAAGATGTATCGGGATATGAAGAGAACCTATTACTGGGAAGGTATGAAAAAGGATGTTGGAAATTTTATTTCCAAATGTATGAATTGCCAGTTGGTAAAAGCCGAGCAGAAGAAGCCAAGTGGATTGCTTCAGCCTTTAGAGGTTCCTACATGGAAGTGGGAGCAGATATCGATGGATTTTATCGATGGTCTACCTAGAACTAGGGCAGGGAATGAAGGGATTTGGGTCATCGTAGATCGTTTGACTAAGAGTGCAAGATTCATTCCTGTTCGATCTACCAGGACTGCATCGAAGTTGGCTGAGTTTTATGTTAAGTGGATAGTTCGATTCCATGGTATTCCGAAGAGTATAGTGAGCGATCGAGACCCATTGTTCACTAGTGGATTTTGGAAGAGCTTCCAGTAAGTTTTGGGAACCGAGCTGTGTTTGAGTACAGCTTATCACCCCCAAATAGATGGTCAGACTGAGAGAGTCAACCGAGTTTTGGAAGATCTCTTGAGGGCATGTGTTTTGGATTTCGGAGGATCATGGGAAGATCATCTTCATTTGGTGGAATTTGCATATAATAACAGTTACCAGTCAAGTATTGGTATGGCACCGTATGAAGCATTGTATGGAAGACCGTGTAACTCTCCGACATGTTGGTTAGAAACTGGAGAAAAGTTGATACTTGGGCCAGAGATGATTCGACAGACTACGGATTGTATAGAGATCATTCGGCGACGAATGAAGGCAGCCCAAGACCGTCAGAAAAGTTATGCCGATAATCGTCGTAAGGATTTGGAATTCGACATAGGCGATATGGTTTTTGTGAAGATTTCTCTACTGAAGAATGTTATTCGATTCGGGAAGAAAGGGAAATTGACTCCGAGATTTGTTGGACCATTCCCGATTATCGAGCGAATTGGAAAGCTCGCTTATAGATTGGAGTTACCGGAAAAGATGGCGGGTGTGCACAATGTTTTTCATGTATCTTATCTACGGAAGTATGTGCATGACTCGAATACGGTGGTTTCTGCTGATAGCTGTGAAGACTTGGAAGTTGATCCAGTTGTTACGAGACCTCGTAAGCCGCTTCGTGTTGTTGAAACCGACACGAAACATCTTAGGAGGAAGGCGATTACGTTGCTCAAGGTACAATGGAGTGATGATGTTAACGACTGTACGTGGGAGGAGGAAGAGAGGATGAAGGCAGCTCATCCTGAACTCTTCGAGGTATGGCCCTAAGGTGTCGTGACATCTCATGAATTTGTAACTTGTTCTAAGTCTTAGAATTCTGCATGCTAGGCTAGAAATTGGATGCATGGTTTGTTGATTGCTATGGATGGTAGGCATGCAGAATAACTTTGATTGCTCTTGTTTGTTTGGAATTTCGGGGGCGAAATTCCTAACGGGGAGAGAATGTAACGACCCGTATTTTACGGATCGAGAGATCGTAGAATTGTTGTTATTAAATTGTTAGTGTCGTTTAGTCGTTCAGAATTTAGGTCGTTTGGAGCTTATGTTGTCCAGAGATAGGTCGCTCGAGATTAGGTCATGTTAGTTAGGTCGGTTAGGCGACATAAGGGATTGGGCCGACTTAAGGGGAGTGACCGACCTAAGGAAGCTAGTGGTAGTAGCAAGCGACTTAGTGGAGGTTGCGACTTAAGGGTTGAACGAGTTACGGCTTAGAGGATGGCCGGTTTAAGGCATGGCCGACTCATAGGTGCAGCCGACTTAGTAGTGGACCGACATAAGGAGATACCGACCTATAGGTTGGGACGACTTAATGGGATAGTGGTATAGGAGATAGGTCGGTGAAGCGACCTTAGGGAGTTAGGTCGTGGACGGGTTATGGTATAGGTCGTAGGTCGTTGAGACCTTGTGTATAGCGTTAGGTCGGCATGTGTTTTAGGTCGCGTGGGTCGTTAAGTCGCGCGTGTTTAGGTCGTAAGGTTGGTTGAGTCGGCTGTGTAGTTGGGTCGTTAGGTCGTTAGGGGGCCTATGTCGCTATGCCGCATCTGGTTAGGTCGTTGAGTCGTTGGGTCGGCCTTGTTGTTGAGTCGCATAGGTATTAGGTCGTAAGTCGTAAGCCGTGGGCATCTGTTGAGTCGTGGGCGACTCATGGGTTAGGTCGTGGGCGACTTATGGGGCGGCCGACTCAGGGGAATTTCAGCCTATAAATAAAAGGGGTTCGCCTCACTTTTTGGCACCGGATTTTGAAGCGACGAAGTGCTGCCATTTTGAGAGCTCGACTACAACACTTCTTCACTTCTTTTCTCCACTCTAATCTAGTGATTCCTTCCATCTAAATTGAAGATCAAATCGAAGATCCAAGAGCCAAAGTTGAAGATCTTCATCCAACAAAGAGAGATTTCTTCGATTGAAGTGAGATTTTTCCGGATCAAGCTTGGATCTTTGCTTTCCAGATCTGGAGTGGGTTGTTTTTGGGGTGTTTAGGTGATTCGGTGAGTGGTAGTTATCTCTCACACGGACCCAAAGGAGTATATTGGATCGGTGGCTTGTTTATGTGTTAAAGATAGTAATTTCTTGCATTTTCCCTAAGTATGCATGTAGATCTATCATCTATGAAGTTTTGACACCTATTTTACTACATGTTAACTTATGTAAGTTCATTCATCAAGTTGTAGAGAAATTGTTCACAATTCATGCTTGTTAGAATGCATGTTAGATTTGAACTCTTTATTTACGAAATTGCCATTATTGTTGTAATTGTTTATTTAGATCTTGTATGAATGATTGATTGCTTGGATAATATTTGATTTGATTGATTAGTTGATCGATAACTTGATTTGGACAAGTTGGTCGAAGATAATTCAAAAGCTAAGTGGAAAGGCTCTTGAATAAGGAAAGCTACTTGTGGCATATGAAGCGGATGTTGAAGCTCATATGGATAGGTTTGATGATGATGTTGAGATGGGACTTTGCCATGATGCGATGAGGCAAATCATGATGTTGAGATGGGACTTTGCTATGATGCGATGAAGCAAAGTATGATGTGAGAAAGCCTTGGTTTAATCCAGACGGGATCATCCCAAGCATGTTGATAACTCGGTGATGCGATTCGAGTTGGTTGATAATGGTTAGCTTGAGAGGCGCTTGAGCTAGTATGGGAATAGTCGTCGAGGAGGATGACTAGAAGGTTGAGATTTTATCGTTGTTGAAGGTTCTAGCATGCTCAAAGCAAGAGTACGTTGGGACGGGTCACGATGACGTTCCAAGCATGGGCTGCGACGACGTGCTAGTACTCTGGGTAGTTGCGAAAATTCCTAGGCACGGGCTGCGACGACGTGCGGAGTTATGTCTAGAACCGGGGTTACCAATAGCCCTTGACAGGCGGTCATTCAACTAACGGTGACATCGAGGCAATGATAACAGTGATAGCCAGAGTCATGGATGTTTGATTGTATCATCATTCGGCCTCAAGAGCGGTGTTTTCTGAGTGCTTATCTGATCTTGCTTTAGGCCTTGGGGGTTTGTATTTGGAAAACATCGACCTTGACTCGAGTGATAATTACTTTACTTAAATTGTCTGCTTTGCTATGCTTGTTATGCTTAGTGGGTCTGGGGGCTATCACTGTAGGATGAGGTGGAGTGGGATGGTTGAGTTCCTATTCCTTTTACCCTTTATGCTCTTTTGGTATGTTTGATAGTTAATTTACTGCTCACTAAGACTGTTGTCTGATTCAAGGTTTTATGTTCAACTCTTATTACCTTGGGCTGTTCATCCATGTTGGGATGGGCAGACTAGGTAGCAGGTGATAGGTGCTGTTCTTGGCTACCAACGCTGTTGATGACGAAGACGAGCTGGAGGCTTTTGCGTATTGTTTTCTTACTATATGTACTGGATATTCCGCTGTTTGTTTGATACTCTGAGTGTTATGTAGTGAGGCTTGATGTATTGACTATTCAGATGATTGTATAAAACTATTATGAGTTTATATGATGAGACTTCTGTTCTATAGAGCTTCACTATGTATATTTTCTATTGTATTTTGTCCATGCGATGTGAGTAATACGATAGAGTTTCTGTTTTATCTTACCCTGACTATCGTCCATGGCTGCCTGGCACGCCTTTCAGCGCACCATTCTCTTGTGTTAGTGCGGGAGTCATGGGCGGTCGTCACACCAAAAGGATGAAGCAAGAAGGATTGAACCTCTCTCCTCAATAGGGATCGACCAGAATCAGGTAACAACTCGCGTTGTAGCAAAGATCGAGCAATAACTCAAATTTTACTAATCCAATTGACATGAAACTTGGAGGCTAAGCATATTACAATATGGTAAATCTCCCATAGGGACCGCACCTCCAAATTCTTCCAAAATAAGGATCGGTTCCATTCCCTAATCTTTAGAATTTGGGCCATGCGATCCCTCTGATGGGTCCATATAGTTTTGAAGATCCTTCTGCCGAATTTTCAGAGAGCTATATTGCTATCTTCCTTTGTACATACAAGCTTGGGTATTCATTTTTGGGATTTTACGCTGCTTATTGCTTTGTACCATATTGTAACGAAGGATTTTAATTCGATCCCTATTGTACTCAATTTACAAAGTGATTAATAAAGCTATCCATTCAAAGTGAACGTAGGCAAACAACGTCAAACCACTATAAACTGCTGTGTCTCCGTTATTTGCTTATTTCTTATTGGTTTATTGCTATTTCTCTATATTTACATTTAATATTCCTCATTTATTTCTCTATACAAACTCTATTGGGTGTTTTTGATCAATTTTGACGCAAACGGCAGGCATGGCCTAGTGAGGTGAAGGGAATTCCCTATGCAACTCTAAATCCGTGTCCTCTCTTCTGACAAATTATGTTTCCTATGCACTTCTCTTTATTCAATTTTATCCCCAAATTTATCTCGCTTCCGTGCTTCGAAATCCCTTTCCCCAGATCGAATTCCCTTTCTCCAAATACAACTTTCTTCCGACCTTTCTCTCTTTAAACGCATCTACTGCAAACCCTATATATCCCAATATTCATCTTCGTCACCATGCCATCAACCCATCTGCCAATCTTTTTAAGCTACATACTTGCCCCTATGATCTTTCAGAATCCGCTCCAGGCTTTAGACCTTGAAGAATTGTTGCCGCTTGAGTTTCTGCACTCTCCGATCTTCCACCGTCCGCTCCAACTTTCATTCTTGAAAATATGTAAGTGTAAATTTATAATCTATCTATTTTCTGGTAAACTATGATCGATCTACTTTTCGATTTACAGAATTTAATCTGATGGAGAGGTTTCTCAATGGGGCCTAGCATTGCTGAAGTATATAAATATTTAGATTTATTGTATGTCTGTAGTTTTTATCCAGTAGCTACTTCAATGTACAACTTAGGAAAATGTATTCTAACTACTATGTTAAAATGCATATACATGAAAACGGTGGATATTTATGTACAATAACGTATAATGTACAGTCCGATGAATTTTAGATTTTTGTCGATTCTTATGCTTGCTATTCCACATATTTTTTTCCTCCCTTTAAGTGGTTATTGTGTATCATTCTCTATATATTTATCACTCCTAGCCAATTTTCTTCTACAATTAAATTTCTAGTTCTTATATTTTTATTTTAGATTTTTTTTCTTAGAGCATCTCCAGCAGGGTGTTTAAAAGCATGAGGTAGCAACCAAGAAAAAGCGTGAGAAACCCCCACTCCTCTAGTAGGGAGTGGGGAAACTTTTTTTATTTGTTTAAAAACCTATAAACAATTTTCAAAACATCATTTATAGGTTATTAGAGTTTTTAACCCTGTAAACCATTTACCTGAGATATTATGTACTTTACCTGGGTTACTTTTTAATGTCGACGCTCTAAACCATTACTCAGTTTAAAAATACCCTTTTGCTATAAACGGCAATCCGATTGCCTTTATACTATAAACGGCTTTCTAATTATCGTTTATAGTATAAATGGGAATTAGATTCTCAGTTATAGATCGGAAACCCCCACTTTACTTCGTTTCTCATGCTCGAATCGCCATTGCTACAACGTGGGGAAAGAATTTATCTATAAGTTTACATATTATCCTTGCATATCTAATTGAAATTTAATAAGAATCTCAATAATTTTTTTTTTTTGAAATTATGCAAACAAGCGGTGGGTTATCCGGTTTTACTCCTCCGCACTTCTAATGCTTTGGTCTATTATTAGTCAAACATAAATTTGTAAAAATTTAACACTTACTTTTTCCCCTCAACGATGGATCCACGCCCAGCCGAAAAGCTGTTAACAACATCATTAATAAGAAATAACTCCGGTCCATGCAGTTAGTTTACATTGACATGGAAGAAATTCTCTTATTACGTCTGCTGCAACCTTAAACCTCAAATGTGCGCGTCTCTCGCTGACCATGAAGATGGGGTGAGTTTTTCCTTCTTTCTTTTAAATTGGTCTTATTTATTTGTTTAATTTGTGATTTTTTTGGTTGATCGAGTATGTAACGACTCGCTATTTTGGACCATTCAAATCGACAATAAAACCATACATATCCGACTTGAATAATTCAAAATACCGAATTGTTAATTAAAATTTGGCAAAACTTAAAATATACTGTAAATAAATCAATCACCGATCATAGAGTAATATAATGCAGCGGAATAGATAAAGAATAGTAGTTCATGAAGCTACTATATACATCAGAGTTAGAAAAATACAACCGAATAGTTCAAATGCAGTGAAGTCTCCAATGCAACAGATGACTTCTCTGAACCAATCAACTGGAAAGGCTGGAATCTGAATCGATAGTTGGATTTCCAAATGAAGCTTCAAACTCCAAAGGTGAGTCTCAAATGCTGTACCACTCAGTCGGACATGAGCGTAAAACAAAACACAAAACACTCGAGTCAGGATTAACATTCTTATATCAATAAATCCAACTCAGGTGAAATATCAACTGAAATACAAATAACTTAAAGGATGTTTGGAATAACCATCCTCTAAGGGTCAATGGAACTATCTACAGGGTAGAAATATACACTATAACACCGTGGCCATTTCAACTTAATTTATACTTCAAACCAAATATCATTTTACTTCAATTATCTCTATATTTCCCAAAATAGTATTTATATATAATAAATAATTTATAAAGTAAAGTATTTCAATTTCCTCAACTTAACAAATCGTTTCAACATCAACCCGACCTTTCCATTCAAATTATATTCAATCTCAATTTATCAAATTAATTTTTCCTAAAAATAACCATTTCAATTTTATCAAATCTCAAATTTGGATTTGAAATCACAAAATACCCCTTTATAATTCAATATATTTCAAAACTTAAGTATTCAACGTTTCAACTAAATTTTATTCAATTTAGTTTTCTAAATAATAAATTCAACTATATTGATTCAACCTAAATTTTCACTTTGATTCGATTTAGCTTCTAAATAACAGGTTCAACTATATTGATTTCAAATACAGATCCGAATCTCAAAATAAACCATTTAAATTCCAATATAGTTCAAGGCTTAAGTATTTAAATGTTCCATATACAGTTTCATATAGATCTCGATTAAATCTTATTATTATTTAGTCTCGAAATAATATCTTATTAGATTCAATATCATTTAAGTAACCTTAAATTACATTTAGCTCAATATTTTCTTTAATTTATTTAAACGTGAAATATTCATTAAATCACTTAAATCAAAAATCCAGTTATAAAATCATACCCTTTTAAATTTCCCATTCTAAATTTCATATCGATTTAATTAAATAACCCTTATTTAAATACCATTTTTATAAACTCAAATTTATCTCCCAATCTTAATTATTCAATTTATTACAAGAGAATCTTTTTGAAATATAGATTTACATAAATACTTAACCATATTATATGTATTAAATCAATCTAATTTAAATCAAATATTACTACTAAATCTATATATAAAATTTTCATTTTTATAATATCTTAAGAATTAAATTTATTAAACCATATATTTCTTCCCAATATTATAGAAATTATTTTCAAAATATTTATATGGACCAACGGTGTCTGTATATATTTCCTATCATATAGCCAAGTGTTGCAGATATTTATCATTTCAATCCGTACACTAAATATATACGGGTGAATATCATTTCAACCCGTAATCCCAAATTCAATTAAATGAAAATCGCTTGGGTTTATCATTTCAACCAATAACGATTTTCTCCTATTCTAAAGTCTGTTCGGGTATGTATCATTTCAACCCATAGTGATTTCTAAACTACAGGGAACTTGCAGAGTGATAACAGAAAATACAATAAAATAACAGGCATATATCATCAATAACAAAATAATATAAACAACAGGATATGGTGTCATATCCCGCAGGTGAACAGTTACAGATAATAGCATATATAACAAATTTAAATAACTACAACAGCATATTTCAATTGTCGTTTCAATTGAAATCAAATTTAATGAATAAAAGAATGTTAATCGTGAGTGATTACTCACCTTTCAAGGCTAGAGAGATAGGCAATGTAGTTGAGTTACGAAATCCAGGCACGAATCCCAAACAAACAAAATGGCACGAATTCGACGAATAGCTGATCAATAGAAATAGACGAAATCAAATCAGGCCGGATTGACGAAGATGATTGATATAGGTAAATTTGAAAATATATATAACTATATTTATAAAACCATATTCTAATTTTAATATTTTAATTAAAACATACATATTTATTTTCAAGTCGAAAATTTAACTAAAATATAAAATGACGTCTATGTATATAAAACCAATTTCCTATGCTATCCATATAAACAAAGTATGCAGACAAATCCTCTGATCCAACCTCCATATATATAACTTACATTATACTTCTTAAAATTTATAACACATACTAACCTAACAAGTTATCAACTAAAGTTTACCCTTTTAATAAAATATACACTCAAACATAATATAATAAAATATACATTATAGTTAACAATACACATTATGACTATAAATATGATATTTGACAATACACTTATAATATAAATACATATTTCTCTATACCTTGCGAACAAATAACAATATACATATAGCCTGTTAAAACTGGGATTTTTATAGGTGATCACTTACACATCCTTATCTTCAGCCTTTATATTTAAATAATAACATCAGCCTTTACTTGAACCAGCCTATATATAAATAGTAAATAAGCTTATACTAATAGCACGACAAACTTATGTTAAATAATAACATCCGATTAAAATAACAAAGCACGCTTGAAGAGAAAACACAACTTCCTAGGATTAGATATATATACATCAGATATTGTTCACTTATCTATACTCTTCAAAAATCATGTTTTTTTTAAAGTGAAATAAATCTAAACTTTATATCATGCTACCCTGTAACTAACTTATGACTACTAACAGATTGTAAAACTAATCATTCTATAGACTTCAAACCTATATAAACCATTAGATCAAAAGTTTATACAAATATATAGAACAACTTATAAAAATATGCACATATGTATAATACTAAAAAGAAAAACTTATACTATATGCCGAACCTATCATTTTCAAAAGTATAAAACCAACACCTATTAACAGCCTAAACTGTTTAAAGATGCTAACAAATATAGTAACTAAAATGTGGTATATATAATAGAGCATTTTAAACACATATAAATCTATAGATAGTTTTATGCCACACAGCATGCAGATATATGCCACACAGGTACACTTACCCGTATAAGCTCGGAAACAGGCATTCAGATTGAGGCGAGAAGGGGTTCGGAGGTGGAGTGGTCGCCTGGTTCGAGTTGCACGTGAATGATGTTCGGTAGGTGATGCGATGGCGGGTAGCGAGGAGGGGAAACTTCGGCTACAGGGATTTGCGGCAAGGTGGGAGGAGCGGAGCAAGGTTGCTTGGCCCGGAGATGAAGCCGTGGTCGGGTTTGGGTGCTCGGGCGGAGCGGATCCGGGAGGTGAGGGCTGAGGTTGGTGGGTAGGCTGTTGGTGACGGTTGCTGGCCAAGGTCGGTTGAGTTTGTGAGGGTGTGGATCGAACGGGAAGAGGATGGAGTGGGTAGTCTCGGTGGATGGCAAGGCTACTGACGTGCTTGCAGTGAGGGTGCTTGCGTTGTAAGGGAGAGGGAGAGGAAAAACTATCAGCGAAAATAAATGGAGAAAGGAGAAGGAGGAAAATAAATATGGGGAGTGGGTTTCAGGAGAAGAAGGAATAAAATATAGGGGAGGAAGATGGGTTGCAGGACAAATGGAAGAAAATAAAATAGCATCCACCTTATAATTTCCAGTGAACAGACTCAAAAAGGCAAGTGACCGAATAAAATAAATTGAAACCGATGGATTTGTAACCGCTGGCTCCTTGAATTTCGCAAAATATTAAAACAATTAATAGTTGCTTGGTAGTCACGGATAGAGTTTGAATTTCAAAGGTAAGAAAACGGTAACGGATCTGAGGCCCTTTTATAAAAAAAATTCTCAAAAGTAAATTTAAAATAGATTGGATGATGAAGAGTCATAAGTCGGATTTCAGGGAATAAAATAAAGTGGAACGTACAAATATTATATGTTACCTCAAATAGCCCAGAATGAAAATGGACTATTGAAAAAAATAAATTGGAGCAAATGTCAAGCACGATAATGCAGGAAGTAATAAAAGAAATAAATAGCAACGGTTACGTTGCTTTGATTCAGCTGACCCATAAAAGCAAATTAATATTATTTGGGCAACACGTTTCCACTTTGAAACCGAAGGAAAGGGAAAAGTTAGAAAGTGGTACCGTTACAACGGGCCGTTATCAACATTTCTGTCGCGTATCGGATCTCAAAATACAGAAATAAATATACCCTTGGGATCAGCACGACGAGGCGATCAAAACGGTATACAAATTTTCGGTGGTACGATCATCCGATCAAAAGTCGATAATCGGTACCAGAAATGCAGTTATTTAGCCAGAAATAAGATAAACGGAGTAATAGAAGTCCGAATTTGATAAAATGAATTATGACGTCTTGCTCAGAAGACGATTTACAATTTTTCTATAGAAAAATATTCAGGTTTGAAAAACAATTTATTATCAGCAATTATTAACTGATTTGAATTTAGTAGAATTACATAATATATAAACTTTCATAAAATTAATTGAAAATTTACCATTTGCTATATTTAATCATACGTAATCCAAATATTAACTTTTTATTTCAAAATATTATTTTAAAATTTCACCAAAATTCAATTAAATACGTTAAATAAAACCATTTAAAATTATTATAATTTTACGGATCGTTACACTCTCCCCCACTCAAAACTTTTCGTCTCCGAAAAGGAAGGAGGTAGGAGAATAGATCAACCAGAAATAAAAGTAGATTGAAAGTCAAGGGTAAATAATTAATTTAAAACTATATAAACTTTACTTGAAATTTAATTTTCTTTAATACTTTAATACTTTTCAAAACTCCTTTGAAAACAAATTTTTACATTATTACTTATATTTACAAAGAAGCTATTGAAAATATTAAATCCATAATTCTCAATTTATAAATTTTATTCAAAATACTTTTCAGATGTTATAAATGAATCAATAATTATTTGCTTTATATATGTTTTATTAAATTAATACTTTTATAACACCAAAAATTTATGATTAAATCAAGCAGTATATGAATAAACCATATTTTAAAAGGATAGATTCAAAAAGAAAGAAGGTGGAGTCGGAAAAATGGAACCTAAGTAAATAACTAAAGCTGAGCAGATAAGGTAGATTCAAAAGAATAGTATCGGGTACGAATAATTTATTTCAAACCATAAGAATTTCAATTTCAAATATTAATACAAAATTTCTTTGTTGGGAAAAATACTTTTATACTAAATACCTTTATAAAAATACTTTTATAATAAAATACTACTATATCGGAATAAATTTTCCTTTCGAAAATACTTTTTATAACTTGATGTTTCAACAAGTTTATCCTCGTTCTTGTAGATTCTGGCCATGCGTTGATCAGGCGCAAAGCTAGAATTCTTCAAGTACTTAGTAGACCTGTTTCAACACCTAGTGAAAATACTTGAAAAACCTTTTAAAAACAGATATGGAAAATACTATCCAAACAAAACAACCAAACCAAAACCTTTGTCCGATCATGGTTCGCAGATACACAATGGTTACGCCTGGGTCCCCCAGGAAACAATCCATATCCGTAAGCTTTCTCAGCACTGCGAGTTACACCACGATGACTAGTAGAGTGCAGGATACACAATGGTTACGCTTGGATCCCCCAGGAAACAATCCGTACCCCTAGGCAAGACTCAGGCAGGCACTTGCGCTACTATTCGCGACCTACACAGATTGCAGGATACACAATGGTATCGCCTGGATCCCCCAGGAAACAATCCGTACCCCTAGGCAAGACTCAGCCAGGCAATTGCGCTATGCATTCACGAGAGAAAAAAAACCATGGGTTACGCCACGGTGGGAACACTCGAGTATTACATCCGGAAAACCAAAAATCAGAGAGAATAATATCGATAGAATGAATCCACGATGTGGCCACAAAGTGGATATCAAGCAGAAGGCACTTTCCATATCTTTACTTCGAAAATATATATATCATACAGTACCTTTTCAAATCACTTTCAAATATTGTACTTATATAAAGTCCATATATATAGGATTCCTTTCTAAATCGAATACCTTTCAAATCAATAGTATATCAAAACATACTTATATAGACTTCAATTATATAAAATTCTCTTTCCAAATTGAGTACCTTTCAAATCAATAGATTTCAAATCAACCTCATACTTATACAATCCATTTTATATAAGTTCGACCACTCCCAAATCAAGTGCTTAGTAATCTAAGGTTCTCAATTTCAATTTATTTCAATATCAATTCAGTTTCAAAATCATATATGATTTCACCAAATTTTCTTCCAAATTAAATATCTAAATTTCAAAGTTCCCAAAATAATAGGTTTAGAAAATTATCCTATTTTCCAAATTAAAATAATTCAAGTCAAACAAATTCATTTCCTACTGGTTTTTAATTCCAATTTAATTTCAAAACCAAATATTTTCCCAAAATCAATTATACTCAAAATGGTTTCCAAATTTATAATTATCCCTTTTTTAAAACTTTAAAACTATCTATTTCTATGTGAAATATCCGATTTACCTTTCTGAAAACCATTATTCAACTATTTTTTTCAAAATATTTCAAAACTAAATTTATATTCTTTATCAAACATTTTATACTCTTCGAAATTTCTTAGATTTGAAAATTTAATCTCGATTTGGAAGTGTTCGAACATTCAAAATAGTTAGGGGAATCAAATTTTCAATTCAAGAGTTGAAAATCAACAATAAATAATAAATCAATTATTAAATCCGAAACTCGAGGACTGAACACCGGTCTCATTTTAAATTATTTCAAATATATACTTATATCTTTCTAAAATATTAAATTATACCTCGGAATTTGAAATCAAAAACTGTTTTCCAAAATCACTCGCATAACGAAGCTATTAAAGTGGCATCTCTCCCACTCTGAAGCTCGAAAATCAATGTCGATGATACGTGCACTCATCACCGAAATTATTTCCTAGCGACATAAGTGAGTTCTGGACTTCTATTTTCTTGAAAAATTCTTTGAAATTTCTTCAAAATTATTGGAATTCTTTTGAACTCATTTGAAACATTTCTTATTCGGAAAATACTTTTAAATAGTATTATTTTTATATATTTTCCAAAATCTAAAATCAATTTCAAAATACCGGAATTCAATTCTCGAATTTCAAATTTAACACTTCAGTCATAAATCATTTTTATATACATCAATTTCTTATAATTTTTCAAAATTTCAAATCCTTTCAAAACCCTTTTATATAGGATAACATTTCTTATTTGTTTTATATATAGGTATATAATCCTTATCGAAAACATTTTCACTTTTACACATAGAATAAAATCATAGTTATCAAAATAATAATTTCGATATATAAACAATTTCAAAAAATGCAAACATACCCGATTTTCAAAGGATAATTATAAGAATGGATTTCAAAACAAAGATAGAGATTTAAATTTGAGGGACTCTAGTCAAATAGAATTCTGATTCGAAGCTAGGCTCCAACGAAGATGAGATGATTAAATTCCAAAATAAAAGATGGATATACTTCTATAAATCGCGGGCGACCTTTACCGGTCAACCGTGATTCCTAAATTAGATCGGTGTAGAATTCTGAGGCAATTCGACATTCGATCGCCAAGATATAGAATTCGGCATAACAAGATATAGCAGCATCGTAAACCGAGGATACAGAAATCTTCGGTGAGTCAATGCCAATTGAAAAGGAGTTTTCACCCCCATTACAAATCATTCAGTGGAGTTATGGAATACTCCTGAATCAAACGAATATAAATTGGGAGAGACAGAATGAATTTCGGAATCGAGGGACATTCCAAAATTCAAAGGCAATTGAGTTCAGAAGGAAGAGATTCAACTCGAGCGAAAGTGATTCTGTACATAAATTTAACCATATATGCTAAGTTTTGCCTAGAGCCAAAGCTCTGATACTGTTAGTGTCAAAATTGGGCACAACACTCTTCGGGAGTCGTTGAAGAGATAATAACGAATAATGTAAATTCAAAACAGATATTATCTAATAAAAACTCCAATCAACAGAAAAATAAATGCGTAGACAAGCGATTTATAGTGGTTCGGCGTGTTGCCTACGTCCACTGTGAAGTGTTTTGATGTTTTATTGATTCTCTTTCAATGATTACAAGTTGTTGCAGCAACCAATGGCAAGTTACAACTGGAAATTCGAAATCAACAGTAAAATTATGATGCAGGATGATGGAGATCTCGATCCGGTAGAGTCTGGGCACTTGAGAGTCGAAAAGATCCTTTTTCTGTTGGCCATGGGGCTCTATTTATAGGCGTAGGCTGCTGATATTTCGCTGAAAACTCGGGAGACCACTTCTGGCACGTGAGGGGGCCCACACGCCCGGTCTTAGGAAGTTTGGGCCCACTTTGGCATCGGTTCGAAGTCCATTCGAACCGATCAAGAATTCATCCAATCGAGGCAAAATTTGGTGTGAACACTCTTCGACATGAATGCAAGCTTCTGTGAAAATTTCGTGGCATTTGGATCAATAGATTGGGAGATATGATGGATTCGAAATGGGGTTCACTGCGTGGCTGTTTGGTTCGAAACCATGCATTCGAATCGATGGTTTCGAAACCATGGTGGCACGTGTCCTCGTGTTGACGTGGAGCGCACACTTCGAATCGATCCGGTCTTCACTCCGAGTTGACCGCTTCGACGCCATATATCTCGGCGTATTCGAACCGATGAAAGACACGTCATCATGGTTGGTTGACTCAGTGGGTTCGAACGAAGCTTCACAGGTAGTTTCGAACAAGGCTTCTGTGATGGGTTCGAACAAGGCTTCTGTGATGGGTTCGAACAAGGCTTATGTGATAGGTTCGAACAAGGCTTCTGTGATGGGTTCGAACAACCGAAGCTTAGTGGATTCGGACAAGGACCTTTGGATGGATACGAGCCTCGCAAACTCTCCATGGTCATGAGGTCCACTAGCGCGAACCAGATGGATTCGAAGTTGATGGAGTCGAGCCGAAGCACTCCGATGGGTTCGAAGTCCATCGGTTCGAAGGTGATCGATTCGAATGATGCATGATGATGGGTTCGAAACCAGTGTGTTCCCTTCAAGTTGAACCGATCATAACTTGAGCGTATGAAATCAGATTGACTCGAAATTTGAGATGGCGGCTTCTAAGGTCTTTATTGTCTTGTCCTATCAATTGTAGCACAATTCGGACTCGAAAAAAGTTCAGTGATATCCATAGAGAAACGAAGTATGACCGGTCTCTGAGACGAACTGTTCTCCGTTTTTGATCGATCTTTTGGTATCGCGGCTTTGCCAAAAAGCGGGATAACATTTTGCCCCCCAAAGTACGTCTTGTGGGAACATGACGTGCTTTGAATAGCCACAACTTCTCTTCGAACAATCATTGCTCTCTTTTTGTTGAGACTCGTACTCTGTATTGCTGCAACCTTGCGTTGATATAATTGATTGCCGTATACTAGCGCTTAGCCGTTGACCGTTGCATTTGTAACAAGATAAGTGTTTGATCCCTGCAAATGCTTAAAATCGAATGTTAGTTCGATATATATGCACATATGCTAGTTTGATCTTTGTTAACGTCGTGCGTCCACAAGTCGTTGTTAGTTTTGTTTGCCATTGAATTTCGTATCGATTCTCTCCTGAACCGATATTGAAAGTTGAAGGAATTGAATTTGTATTGCACGAGTGTAAGATTTCGAACCGGTGCGTTTGAGCATTGATGGATTCGAAACCTACGCTCGTATGGATGCAGTACGCTTATGCTATGATGGGTACGAAATTGGCATCCGTATGGATGGAGTATACTTGTGTTGTGATGGGTTCGAAACTGACATTCGAACCGATGTGAATGGATGGATTCGAACTAGCAGTTCGTTTCGGTAGGTTGTGGATGGAGTTGCGAACAGGGGCCTCGAATCGATGTGCCCACTGCGCGTTTCGCATTGGTGCAACTCATTGTCCTGCTGTGCACTTCGTATCGATGAAGTGTGAGGGTAACTTCGAACCCACATGGCATTAGGCAAATGGCTTCGAATGGATGTTTCGAAACGATCCATGCTATGACTGGTTGCGACCGGTCGCGTTTACCGGAAGGGGAATCGTCTCGGTCAAAATCAAAGCTCCATATAAATAGCAGTGGGCCTGCCACTTTTTCACTTTTCACTTTTTACTCTCGTCTTGCTTTGACTGTGTTCTGCATCGTCTCGAAGCTTCAAAGGAGAAAACACTGTGTCGCGTCAACGAATCAACCAAGATTCAAGTCTTCAATCTCTCGAATCCATCATTCAAACTAGGTAACTAGCCTCGAATCCAAACGGCAAAGCCATTTCGAACCCATCCCATCTTCATCGTTTGCTTAGTCTCGAGATTGGTAAAACCAGATCTGGCTTGGGGAGGCTTCGAAACCATTTGGGGACTCTTGTTCGAATCGATGATGGCGGCATCATTTCTCTTGGATTTCGTATCGATCTCTTGGATGACCTTATGGAGGTGACGCAGTTCGCATCGATCGATGGATTCAATGGGTTCATTCAAATCGATGGATTCGAATCCATCGGCTATCGGTTCGAAGTTCTCAACTTTATATCGGTTCGAAGAGGATCGATTCGAACGATATCGATGTTAAGTCGAGGGTTTCTGATCGGTGCGAACTAGCCAAACAAGGATCGATTCGAAGTTATCCATTTTTGATCGATTCGAACTTGACACTTGATCATCGTTTCGAAGCGCGCTTTCCATTCATCGACTCGAAGTGACGTTAGGTTGGTTTCGAACGAGGTCCCTGTGATCGGTTCGAACCCTCTATGATGGATTCCAAAGTTTGACGTTTCTAAGCATAACTCCGACGAGCTTCATTCCTGCATATTTGGACATATTAAACTGCATACTTGACCACCTTTCGAAGCTCGTCGATGGAACCATAACAACTTCTATCTAAATCAAATTTCCATCATACAAACGGTTCAACGATGACGGTCAGCGATGACGGTCATTATAAATGGACTCCGTAGCTTTGTCGTTTGTATATTTCTTTTAACTCTGCGATATTTATTCAAGTAATGCATGGCACTGCACAACATACATTCATACACTTTACACTGGGGAACGTACGGGTCCTTTGTCGTCTAAAGATGGTTTCTCATGAGTTAGCCAGTTATGGAATCGTCAAGTTCACAACAGCAGGAGGTTCAAAGTACAGCTGCTCCGAGACTAGAGGTCCCAGATATCGAACCTGAGATCATTGGTCCGGCCCCGGACGAACTTCCCAATGCGTCTTTCATTGCCAATCCGTCGGATTCCGTTCAATCGAATATTTCTGAAGACATGTTAGGGAGAATATGCTTGAGGCACGGTCTGTCACTGGATGACGTGTTATTGCCAGGGCCGAATGATAGACCACACAACCCGCCGGAGGGATATACAGCATTTAATCGCCACGCGTGCGCGGCTGGGACGCTTCCTCCGTTCAACGAGTACATAAGGGAGGTGTTGTCTTTTTTGAGGATCGCTCCATCTCAACTACACCCGAACGGGTATGCCTCCGTGAATAGTTTATTCATCGTCTTCATGGAGTACCTTCATAGACCACCAATCCCGACCGAGATCAGATATCTATTTAATTTCAAAACTCGAGGTGATTATCCTTCCTTCACATTTCTGGAAGCGGTGAGGAACTGTCAAGTGGTCACTGGGTCCTGGACCAGGTTGAGTTACTATAGGATGGAATGGTTCTATGTCAGGTGTCCTCCGGGGTTTGCCCGGCGATGGTTATTCAGACGTGAGTGTAGCTGAGTTATCAAGTAATTATTAAGGCAATTGCAGTCAAAGCGAAATTTATGTTTTTTCTCTTTTCTACAGCGACGATTCAACGACCTGAGGGCGAGCACTTTAAGGAGATGGTGCGAGTACATCGAGAAGTCCCGAGTGGGGATAGGGATATCGAGTCGCTCTTGACGGACAGGAATCTTCGGACTTATGGGTTGATTGAACGAGGGCAGAGCATACTATTTGACGGGGCACTAAGGATTGTCTCTAAAAAACGAGTCAAGCACAAGAAGCCCAAAGTTACTATAGTCGAGGAGGCTGGTTATGAAAGAACTCATACTGACGACGAGCCGTTGTTGGAGCCCACAGACGTGGTTCAGGATGTTGAAGAGCAAAGAAAAGGCAAGGCAGCCGTCGTCACGTCAACTAAGAAGGGGAGATGGAAATCGGTTGTCACGGCCCGATCCTCTCCTGGAGTTAGTATTTCCGAGATGTCTCCTCCGCGAACCGAAAGTCTTTACGAAGGGCTTACCGATCTTCCAATCCCGGATGATGTGTCTTTTCAACATGATGCCGGGTTGGAGGAGTTCCATCGTACCCTAGAATTGAGCGAGCCTTTTATAACTAGCTCAGTCGACACTTCTGGTTGGTCGGGGGGAATACATATTCATACACATTTCACGACACTACATAGCCCCGAGTCCTAGGTCATCGGTTTCGAGAAACCACTAACTTTATTCTCATTTCGCTTTGCAGATATTATGACTGGACGCGGTTCGATGCTAGGGAGCCTACGACATGCTCGCAAATCTTCCTCATATTACGAGTCACAACGGAGAGAAGGAGACAGGAGTTACGATCGCAGGTACTCCGGGTATCCCAGCCAAGAACGGAGAGATAGGGATTACATACATCGGTCTCGATCGCGCACTCCTCCTCCAAGAGTTCCTATACAACCCCTTGTCTATGTTTCTCGTCCTTCTAATTCCTCGTACTACCAGTCGGCCTCTCAATCTTCTAAGTATGAATCTTGCCATCCCAGATCTGAGGCAATGCCCCCAATAGTGGCGGAACAAACTCCTACTGAAATTTCGGGGGAAGGAGCAATCAGGCTTGCTCAATTGAAGAAGGACTTTCCAAATATTTGCTTTGATAACTACATTTTTCCTCTTCACTTGAAAAGAATTCCGCCGGAGGCCGAGCAGACGGCGCACGATTATGTGCACGACTTTTATGCCCAATACAGGGCGTGGTACAAGGCAGCCGAGAAAGCGTCGTCATTGGCCTTTGAGCGTGGGGCTACCATCGAGAAAATGCAGGCTGAGTTAGCTCAAAAGAGTCGTATTATTGATGTGCTAAATACTGAGGCTAAATCTTCTCGGAAGTCTGAAATGGAGGCTATCAAAAAAGCCGATGAAGCCCAGGCAACAATGGATAGGATGAAACGTGAGCACTATGCCACGGTAGAGGACATGGGCCATCGAAACACAATGGTTACTGCCGAGAGGGACGCAACCCTAAAGGAGTTGAACGAGCTTAAGTCTAAATTCACCGAAATCGGCAAGGATAGGGACGATGCGAATAATGCAGCCCAGGAGGCGTGTGAACAAGCCGTGATTCTCCGGACTGAACGGGATGCAGCAGTAGCTAAGGTCCAGGCGGTTGAAATGTAGGTTGAGGAAAAAGTTCATCAAGTGGAGGCCAGGCTGGAGGCCGATATTGAAGATTTGCTTATCACTTACAATGCCAACGTGTTGAGACACCGAAATTTGTCCTGGCTCCAGGATTACTCGATACACCTCCGTAGCGCTTGGGATCGATTGGTCGAGGAAGATGAGGAAGCACGTCCGGGTGAATCGGTCGACCGAGTCGAACTTGAAAACCGACTGCTGACAGACGATGAGAAGAAGGTCCTTCATGACGCTATTATCGCTCATGAGAAAGAGATGGTTGGCGGCCGATCTCTGGAGGTTGGAGAGGGATCAGGTGTTGAGCATCACGCCAGTGTTACTGAAATCACCGCTCCACCTCCGTTAGAGCCTGCATCTGTGGTTGGTTCGCAATCCGTCCCTGCCTACGACCCGTAACAGCCGCGGTTATCTCCTATTCATGAGCATACTTCCGAGGCCGCTCAGTCGTCCGCAAGCCAAACTGGGGAAGGCATTTCGAATTTATCTCATGTGTTTTCCAAATAGAGAGTTTGTTTTGAAGCAGTTATTAACAACTTCTTCTTATCTTTGCTTAGTGACTGGAGTTGCTCCGATCACCGCGACCTAAGAATCAAGCAAAGGTGGTAAGGCCATCACCACCGAGACTACTGTTGTAACTGCAGTATCAACCGAGGCGGCACAGGGGAGCGGATTATCCCTTGATGAACAAATGGTGAGCGAGCTGCTCGGTGAGCAGGGTGGCTTCCCCACAAGCCTGCCGTTCATCATTAGTGACCTTCCGCCAACCTCTAGCTCTTCAATGCAGACCGCGGATGCCCCCAGCCAAGCCTAGACGATTTGTGATGAAGAGATCCTGGCCGAGATTCGTGCAGAATTAGAAGCTGCGGGGCAAAGTGGTAGTGTTGGTGGTAGTACGGCGACGCAGAGCCCAGCACTTGCGAGGATAGTATCGTCGGGTGGCACTATCCCATCTTCCGTTGCGGGTCCGGTCCCTCCTACTCCTCCGGCAGGGAGTCTTCATTTAGATTCAAGTTCTGAGGAGGATGTAGATATTATGCTCCCAATCGAAGAGCAACCACCGGAGAGGAGGTCTTCCAAACGAAGGATTTCCGTTCCTAGCGATTTTGATGACGAACCGCTGATAAGGAAGCCAAGAAAGAAGGAATAGATCGGCCTCCCAAGCAGATTTTTTGGTAGATAGGAACTTTTTTTCGTTTTTAGTTAGTAGGCCGTGTATATATGCAGGTTCGGCCCCTGCTAGTAGGGATTCTTTTTTGGGAGAACTTATTTGCATGTAAGTCCTTGTCTTCAGTTAGTTGAAATAAAATTTAGTTTCTTTGTTTCAACTCTCATCTCTTTTGTGCTCAAGTGTTTGTAGTGTATTGTTTTCAGTCCGGTGCACTTGTGGTGTTTTTACCGTCAAGTAGAATTTGTTTATATTCGCCAAGTCTGAGAATCTTGGTCGCAAGTTGCGATCGCTGAATAATCGAACTTCGAACATTGTATCACTTTGGTTAGCGATTAACACTTAGCTTTTTTGCCCCCTAGTCTCGGGGAATAACATTTATGTTTTGGTGGTTGAGTGCGTTTATTGCAAACATTAAGTACATGTCCACATTCTGGGGACTTAGGATAATTTGTAATCGATAACTTGGTTCGCACTATGGGGATTTGAGAGTTATCGACGTTTGTAGTACGGTTCGCACTCCGGGAACCTGGAATTGATGTTTATACTCCACTTCATGCTCTGGGAACTTGGAGTTAGTGTCGATATTTCAGTTCGCACTCCGGGAACATCGACTTGGTATTTACGCTCCAATTCACACTCTGGGAACTTGGAGATAACATGTATGCTTGGTTTCGCACTGATGCTTCGGTTCGCGCTTCGGGAACCTGTAATCCACATTTATGCTCCGATTCACGCTCTGGGAAGTCGGAGTTAGCCGCTGGATGGTCAGTCACATCTATTTGGGCTTTCAGGAATCGTTCATACTCTGAGAACGATGGATTCGATGTTTATACTCCAATTCGCACCCTGAGCATTTGGAGTCCATTCGCATTCCGGGAACGAATTATTGAATGTTTATACTCCAATTCACACTCTGGGAAGTTGGAGTCCGTTCGCGCTCTGGGAACGAATTATTGAATGTTTATACTCCAATTCACACTCTGGGAAGTTGGAGTCCGTTCACGCTCTGGGAACGAATTATTGAATGTTTACACTCCAATTCACATTCTGGGTAGTTGGAGTCCGTTCGCGCTCTGGGAACGAATTATTGAATTTTTATACTCCAATTCGCACTCTGGGAAGTTGGAGTCCGTTCGCACTCTGGGAAAGAATTGTCGAATGTTTATACTCCAATTCGCACTATGGGAAGTTGGAGTCCGTTCGCACTCCGAGAACGAATTATTGAATGTTTATACTCCAATTCGCACTCTGGGAAGTTGGAGTCCGTTCGCACTCTGGAAACGAATTGTTGAATGTTTATACTCCAATTCGCACTCTGGGAAGTTGGAGTCCGTTCGCACTCCGGGAACGAATTATTGAATGTTTATACTCCAATTCGCACTCTGGGAAGTTGGAATCCGTTCGCACTCTGGGAACGAATTGTTGAATGTTTATACTCCAATTCGCACTCTGGGAAGTTGGAGTCCGTTCGCACTCTGGGAACGAATTATTGAACGGACTGTCGTGTGTTGGTCCAATTCAGCCTTTGACGTGATGGCTTGCCCCCGAGCTGGGGTTTCACTTAGTGAGTGGCCGGTCGTATTGCAGTCACTCGCTATTTGAATAAATTCCATTGTTTGGTGGAACTTAGCTCTTCGTGTGTTGTGATTGTTGAACGTTGTATTCGGTGAACCACACTCTAGCTTGAAGAGATAGTATTTATTGCTTAAATAAGAAAATATGGCAAAGTCAGTGCCTTATTACAAATTCAAATTTCAGAATGCAAAGGAAACTGCAAAGTATTCATAGATTGAAGGAGCCTGTCATGTGTGACAGTGACGAGGATCTTCGTCGTTCCAGGCTCCTGAGTAAGTAGGTCCGCCACTGATGGCGTTTATCACCAATCTTTCACGGGGACAAGTCGAGTCCTCCTGTCTCGGTCGACTGGATCCATTGTTTGGATTTGATGGGCCCGCTTCTCTAGGCTGCGGTGCCCGCACAAACTTTTCCAGCTTCCTTTCTCTGATCAGTTTTTCAACAAGATCTTGTAAGTGACGACACTCGTTCGTATCATGCCCGTAGCTTTCGTGGAACCTGCAAAACTTTCCCGTCTGGATTTGTCTCTCTGACGACGGTCTTGGTGCAGGTTTTTGATATTGAATTGTATCGCAGGTTTGTAAGTACAAGTCCTCTAGTGTTGTATTTAGAGGAGTGTAACTGTCGAGCATTGGATTCTTGCGCTGTGGGCCACGATTTTGATCTTGTTTTTTAATTTGATTCACGCTTTCTCTTCGCCGGGCTTGTTTATTTTTAATGTTCAACTGGACTTTTCCGGAGCTCTCACCGGACTGTTTTATTGCAACATTGCTTTTGATCTCTTCCGCATTTGATCCTGCGTCAGTTTGTTTCCTAGACTGTTTCGCATCTTCCCGTCTCAGGAATTGAGCTGCTTTGGCATGGAAACAGTCCAATGATGCAGGTGGTTTCCCAGCTAGCCAATTGCCAAATTCAGAATCGGGGTCAATCCCCTTAGTCAACGCCATAAGGATGGAGTTGTCGTTTGGATTACTAATCTCCGCACATGCAGTATGGAATCTCTCTAAGTAGTGTCTGATTGTCTCTCAAGGAGCTTGCGTGACACTAGATAGAGTGTTGACATCTTTTGGCCTTGCGACGTGCATGCGGAATTGCTCGACAAATTTTGTGGCTAACTGATCGAAGGAAGAGATGGATCGAGGTGGCAACCGAGTGAACCATATGGTAGCGATGCCCCCCAAGGATATGGGGAAACTACGACATTTCACTGCATCGTTAGCCCTGGCAGCAGTCATCTACCATTCATATTTTTGAATATGTTGGTTAGGGTCGGAGTTTCCCTCGTACATGGGTAGAGTGGGCATTCGGAATCGCCGCGGGGGTTCAGCAATAAGAATATCGTCCGTAAAGGGAGTGTGACTTCGTGAAACTCCCCAATTGTCGTTTGTGAATCCCTGACTCTCACGGATCATCTGACGTATCATAGTTGAAAGATCCGGCATTTGAGCCGGAGTATGATCATGTTCCATACTTTGAGTTTGAACCGGATATCGTCGACGGTCCAAGTCTTGCCTTCTCGGCTCATAGTCCTCTGGGACGTACGGTTCAGGATTACGCCCGCTATGACGACGGTCCAGGTCCGACTGATCTTGGGCGTCGACCCCTGGCTCAGCCGCAACGTTAGTGGTGCGGTATTCTGCGGTGTGATGAGGAATGGCACCTCCTCGGGAGGAGGGTCCGGTTTGGAAACTGGCTGACGGACCAACTCTAAGTTGTCCAACGGTCAATGTCGGTTGATTTCCAACGGGTGGCATACGACTCCCATCTAGCCGGGGTCGTGGAGGCCGGTTATGATAATCAGAGGATGAAGAACTTTCACTGGATGAGCGAGAAGCATGGTCTTTCATGGATCTCTTTCGTTTTTGGCGATCCAGCTTGTTGATTAGCTCAGCGTTAGTGCGTAGCTGTTCTTCTAGTTGTCGCCGACTCTGGGTCAGCTCTTAGAGTAGCAACTGCAACTCTTGTCGAGTAACCGGACCCGACGGTTCAGAGTGCCCAGTAGCATTCTGATTAGATGGAGGTGGGGGCACAGGATTTTGTCTATCCTATTCTTCTTGATTGACAGCGTTTGTGGTGGTTCTTGTGCTAACCATCTTGATAGTTGAACTCCTTTCCTAGACTTTACGCAAATCTGAATAGAGAGGAAGGAAGTTGGATTCAATGATCTGGATCTCTCTCTTAGATTTATTCAATCCGGTATCGATGACAGATCCAACGAGCGGGAGAAAACCTGAGTTCAATTCTCAGTGAAAGCACCAAAGTGTTAGTGTTAAAATTGGGCACAACACTCTTCGGGAGTCGTTGAAGAGATAATAACGAATAATGTAAATTCAAAACAGATATTATCTAACAAAAACTCCAATCAACAGAAAAATAAATGCATAGACAAGCGATTTATAGTGGTTCGGCGTGTTGCCTACGTCCACTGTGAAGTGTTTTGATGTTTTATTGATTCTCTTTCAATGATTACAAGTTGTTGCAGCAACCAATGGCAAGTTACAACTGGAAATTCGAAATCAACAGTAAAATTATGATGCAGGATGATGGAGAGCTCGATCTGGCAGAGTCTGGGCGCTTGAGAGTCGAAAAGATCCTTTCTGTTGGCCATAGGGCTCTATTTATAGGCGTAGGCTGCTGATATTTCGCTGAAAACTCGGGAGACCACTTCTGGCACGTGAGGGGGCCCACACGCCCGGTCTAAGGAAGTTTGGGCCCACTTTGGCATCGGTTCGAAGTCCATTCGAACCGATCAAGAATTCATCCAATCGAGGCAAAATTTGGTGTGGACACTCTTCGACATGAATGCAAGCTTCTGTGAAAATTTCGTGGCATTCGGATCAGTAGATTGGGAGATATGATGGATTCGAAATGGGGTTCACTGCATGGCTGTTTGGTTCGAAACCATGCATTCGAATCGATGGTTTCGAAACCATGGTGGCACGTGTCCTCGTGTTGACGTGGAGCGCACACTTCGAATCGATCAGGTCTTCACTCCGAGTTGACCGCTTCGACCCCATATATCTCGGCGTATTCGAACCGATGAAAGACACGTCATCATGGTTGGTTGACCCAGTGGGTTCGAACGAAGCTTCACAGGTAGTTTCGAACAAGGCTTCTGTGATGGGTTCGAACAAGGCTTCTGTGATGGGTTCGAACAAGGCTTCTGTGATGGGTTCGAACAACCGAAGCTTAGTGGATTCGAACAAGGAACTTTGGATGGATACGAGCCTCGCAAACTCTCTATGGTCATGAGGTCCACTAGCGCGAACCAGATGGATTCGAAGTTGATGGAGTCGAGCCGAAGCACTCCGATGGGTTCGAAGTCCATCGGTTCGAAGGTGATCGATTCGAATGATGCATGATGATGGGTTCGAAACCAGTGTGTTCCCTTCAAGTTGACCGATCATAACTTGAGCGTATGAACTCGGATTGACTCGAAATTTGAGATGGTGGCTTCTAAGGTCTTTATTGTCTTGTCCTATCAATTGTAGCACAATTCGGACTCGGAAAAAGTTCAGTGATATCCATAGCAAAACGAAGTATGACCGGTCTCTGAGACGAACTGTTCTCCGTTTTTGATTGATCTTTTCGTATCGCGGCTTTGCCAAAAAGCGGGATAACATATACCAACTGTAACGACTCGCTATTTTGGACCATTCAAATCGACAATAAAACCATACATATCCGACTTGAATAATTCAAAATACCGAATTGTTAATTAAAATTTGGCAAAACTTAAAATATACAGTAAATAAATCAATCACAGATCACAGAGTAATATAATGCAGCGGAATAGATTAAGAATAGTAGTTCATGAAGCTACTATATACATCAGAGTTAGAAAAATACAACTGAATAGTTCAAATGCAGTTAAGTCTCCAATGTAACAGATGATTTCTCTGAACCAATGAACTGGAAAGGCTGGAATCTGAATCGATAGTTGGATTTCCAAATGAAGCTTCGAACTCCAAAGGTGAGTCTCAAATGCTGTATCACTCAGTCTGACCCGAGCATAAAGCAAAACACAAAACACTCGAGTCAGGATTAACATTCTTATATCAATAAATCCAACTCAGGTGAAATATCAACTGAAATACAAATAACTTAAAGGATGTTTGGAATAACCATCCTCTAAGGGTCCATGGAACTATCTACAGGGTAGAAATATACACTATAATACCGTGGCCATTTCAACTTAATTTATACTTCAAACCAAATATCATTTTACTTCAATTATCTCTATATTTCCCAAAATAGTATTTATATATAATAAATAATTTATAAAGTAAAGTATTTCAATTTCCTCAACTTAACAAATCGTTTCAACATCAACCCGACCTTTCCATTCAAATTATATTCAATCTCAATTTATCAAATTAAATTTTCCTAAAAATAACCATTTCAATTTTATCAAATCTCAAATTTGGAATTGAAATCACAAAATACCCCTTTATAATTCAATATATTTCAAAACTTAAGTATTCAACATTTCAACTAAATTTTATTCAATTTAGTTTTCTAAATAATAAATTCAACTATATTGATTCAACCTAAATTTTCACTTTGATTTGATTTAGCTTCTAAATAACAAGTTCAACTATATTGATTTCAAATACAGATTCGAATCTCAAAATAAACCATTTAAATTCCAATATAGTTCAAGGCTTAAGTATTTAAATGTTCCATATACAGTTTCATATAGATCTCGATTAAATCTTATTATTATTTAGTCTCGAAATAATCCCTTATTAGATTCAATATCATTTAAGTAACTTAAATTACATTTAGCTCAATATTTTCTTTAATTTATTTAAACGTGAAATATTCATTAAATCACTTAAATCAAAAATCCAGTTATAAAATCATACCCTTTTAAATTTCCCATTCTAAATTTCATATCGATTTAATTAAATAACCCTTATTTAAATACCATTTTTATAAACTCAAATTTATCTCCCAATCTTAATTATTCAATTTATTACAAGAGAATCTATTTGAAATATAGATTTACATAAATACTTAACCATATTATATGTATTAAATCAATCTAATTTAAATCAAATATTACTACTAAATCTATATATAAAATTTTCATTTATATAATATCTTAAGAATTAAACTTATTAAACCATATATTTCTTCCCAATATTATAGAAATTATTTTCAAAATATTTATATGGACCAACGGTGTCTGTATATATTTCTTATCATATAGTCAAGTGTTACAGATATTTATCATTTCAATCCGTACACTAAATAGATACGGGTGGATATCATTTCAACCCGTAATCCCAAATTCAATTAAATGAAAATCGCTTGGGTTTATCATTTCAACCAATAACGATTTTCTCCTATTCTAAAGTCTGTTCGGGTATGTATCATTTCAACTCATAGTGATTTCTAAACTACAGGGAACTTGCCGAGTGATAACGAAAAATAGAATAAAATAACTGGCATATATCATCAATAACAATATAATATAAACAACAGGATATGGTGTCATATCCCGCAGGTGAACAGTTGCAGATAATAGCATATATAACAAATTTAAATAACTACAGCAGCATATTTCAATTGTCGTTTCAATTGAAATCAAATTTAATGAATAAAAGAATGTTAATCGCGAGTGATTACTCACCTTTCGAGGCTGGAGAGATAGACAATGTAGTTGAGTTACGAAATCCAGGCACGAATCCCAAACAAACAAAATGGCACGAATTCGACGAATAGCTGATCAATAGAAATAGACGAAATCAAATCAGGCCGGATTGACGAAGATGATTGATATAGGTAAATTTGAAAATATACATAACTATATTTATAAAACCATATTCTAATTTTAATATTTTAAATTAAAACATACATATTTATTTTCAAGTCGAAAATTTAACTAAAATATAAAATGACGTCTATGTATATAAAACCAATTTCCTATGCTATCCATATAAACAAAGTATGCAGACAAATCCTCTGATCCAACCTCCATATATATAACTTACATTATACTTCTTAAAATTTATAACACATACTAACCTAACAAGTTATCAACTAAAGTTTACCCTTTTAATAAAATATACACTCAAACATAATATAATAAAATATACATTATACTTAACAATACACATTATGACTATAAATATGATATTTGACAATACACTTATAATATAAATACATATTTCTCTATACCTTGCGAACAAATAACAATAAACATATAGCCTGTTAAAACTGGGATTTTTATAGGTGATCACTTACACATCCTTATCTTCAGCCTTTATATTTAAATAATACCATCAGCCTTTACTTAAACCAACCTATATATAAATAATAAATAAGCTTATACTAATAGCAAGGCAAACTTATGTTACATAATAACATCCGATTAAAATAACAAAGCACGCTTGAAGAGAAAACACAACTTCCTAGGATTAGATATATATACATCAGATATTGTTCACTTATCTATACTCTTCAAAAATCATGTTTTTTTTAAAGTGAAATAAATCAAAACTTTATATTATGCTACCCTGTAACTAACTTATGACTACTAACAGATTTTAAAACTAATCATTCTATAGACTTCAAAACCTATATAAACCATTAGATCAAAAGTTTATACAAATATATAGAACAACTTATAAAAATATGCACATATGTATAATACTAAAAAGAAAAACTTATACTATATGCCGAACCTATCATTTTCAAAAGTATAAAACCAACACCTATTAACAGCCTAAACTGTTTAAAGATGCAAACAAATATAGTAACTAAAATGTGGTATATATAACAGAGCATTTTAAACGCATATAAATCTATAGATAGTTTTATGCCACACAGCATGCAGATATATGCCACACAGGTACACTTACCCGTATAAGCCCGGAAACAGGCATTCAGATTGAGGCGAGAAGGGGTTCGTAGGTGGAGTGGTCGCCTGGCTCGAGTTGCACGTGAATGATGTTCGGTAGGTGATGCGATGGCCAGTAGCGAGGAGGGGAAACTTCGGCTACAGGGATTTGCGGCAAGGTGGGAGGGGCGGAGCAAGGTTGCTTGGCCCAGAGATGAAGCCGTGGTCGGGTTTGGGTGCTCGGGCGGAGCGGATTCGGGAGGTGAGGGCTGAGGTTGGTGGGTAGGTTGTTGGTGACGGATGCTGGCCAAGGTTGGTTGAGTTTGTGAGGGTGTGGATCGAACGGGAAGAGGATGGAGTGGGTAGTCTCGGTGGATGGCAAGGCTACTGACATGCTTGCAGTGAGGGTGCTTGCGTTGTAAGGGAGAGGGAGAGGAAAAACTATCAGTGAAAATAAATGGAGAAAGGAGAAGGAGGAAAATAAATATGGGGAGTGGGTTTCAGAAGAAGAAGGAATAAAATATAGGGGAGGAAGATGGGTTGCAGGACAAATGGAAGAAAATAAAATAGCATCCACCTTATAATTTCCAGTGAACAGACTCAAAAAGGCAAGTGACCGAATAAAATAAATTGAAACCGATGGATTTGTAACCGTTGGCTCCCTGAATTTCGCAAAATATTAAAACAATTAATAGTTGCTTGGTAGTCACGGATAGAGTTTGAATTTCAAAGGTAAGAAAACGGTAACGGATCTGAGGCCCTTTTATAAAAAAAATTCTCAAAAGTAACTTTAAAATAGATTGGATGATGAAGATTCATAAGTCGGATTTCAGGGAATAAAATAAAGTGGAACGTACAAATATTATATGTTACCTCAAACAGCCCAGAATGAAAATGGACTATTGAAAAAAAATAAATTGGAGCAAATGTCAAGCACGATAATGCAGGAAGTAATAAAAGAAATAAATAGCAACGGTTACGTTGCTTTGATTCAGCTGACCCATAAAAGCAAATTAATATTATTTGGGCAACACGTTTCCACTTTGAAACCGAAGGAAAGGGAAAAGTTAGAAAGTGGTACCGTTACAACGGGCCGTTATCAACATTTCTGTCGCGTATCGGATCTCAAAATACAGAAATAAATATACCATTGGGATCAGCACGACGAGGCGATCAAAACGGTATACAGATTTTCGGTGGTACGATCATCCGATCAAAAGTCGATAATCGGTACCAGAAATGCAGTTATTTAGCCAGAAATAAGATAAACGGAGTAATAGAAGTCCGAATTTGATAAAATGAATTATGACGTCTTGCTCAGAAGACGATTTGCAATTTTTCTATAGAAAAATATTCAGGTTTGAGAAACAATTTATTATCAGCAATTATTAACTGATTTGAATTTAATAGAATTACGTAATATATAAACTTTCATAAAATTAATTGAAAATTTATCATTTGCTATATTTAATCATACGTAATCCAAATATTAACTTTTTATTTCAAAATATTGTTTTAAAATTTCACCAAAATTCAATTAAATACGTTAAATAAAACCATTTAAAATTATTAAAATTTTGCGGGTCGTTACGGAGTTCCTAGACTATGAAGTTTGGATGTTTGATTTTATTTGTATGTTAAATTGACAATATTCTAGGATTTGGCCAATCTATGCTTTAGAGATTGTTACGTTCACCATCAATAAATATTTTTCTTTAAGTTGTGATGTGTTTAAGGTCTTATGAGTACATTGGTTATCACTTAGATTCTTTTGAACAAAATTATATTTCAATATGAAGTGAAGTTAGCTAGGGAAAAGGGATTTGAATACTGAAAAGGTAATTCAAATATGCAAGTAACACTAATATACTGGATACTTTGATGCACAGATATTTTCTAAAGTCCTGGTGTATTATTTATTTATTCATAATAATATCCCCTCTAATTGTTATTGGCCATGTTTTTGGACAATAAAAAAATATAATAAGGATAAAGATATATGTAATATCATAGTCGTCTCAAATATTTGGAGAATCACACGTATAATCAGTTGAAGCTTATTTTAAGTTTGTTGAGAACATGTTAGACGTAGGGGTTTAGATTGTTGTTTATTCAAATGTTCTAGATATCCAGTTCTAACAATGTACATTTGGTATTTTCCAAAATTCCATTTCTAATATTGTTTACAAGTTTACACACTTCATTCTTTGATTTTTGAGTCATGATGTTTTTGGTGTTGGACAAAAATGAATGAGTGCATTTGTTAGTGAAGAGGAAATAAGTGTTTGGTATTGTGTATATTGGAACAAAGTCCCACATTGTGGAATATTTATTCCAATACCACTATATAAACTATCTCTTAACATATTATTACAAAAGGAAAAGAAGAAGACATGAAGACTTGAGAGGTGAGGAAGGCATTGGGCATGTGGGCTTTGGGCCTTCATATTATATTAAAATGTCAAAGATTGGGCCTTGGGCCATGTAACCTTTCGAACAGTCACGACCGCTCCGAATAGGCACCTCCTTCAGCCTATATATAGGGGCCTGCAACACAGATATTAAGATACAGAAAATTACTTCTTCTTCCCTCTTCTCCCTCTTCTCAGAACTCTGTTCACATATATATATAATTCCTTCGGTTCGTCGTCGTAAATTGCTCATATCCTTTGGTGCGTATAAGGGGGCAATATTGTTTCAAGGAAACAGATATCATCTGGACTCGGACATTTAGGTATTTCATACAAATATCGTTTGTAACGGTTCTTCACAATATTTTATACTTCTTGTCACGCTTTTTCTGTTGCTATTGTTTACAATTAGTAACGCTTTTCTACTGTTACAAAACTTATAAAGGGATAAGCAACGTTATTGAAGTTACTATCGGATTCGTTACACTTTTGTGTACTTACGAATTAACAATCTTGAAACAATATTATTGTTGTTAGGCGACGATGTCACAAAACAGCAACAATAACGCCGCACCAACTCAGACGGTGACGAACGTTCAACCGGCGCCTCTGCTCCGACAATGGCACTGTCTCATGGAGAAAGGCCAGAAAAGTTCAACGGGACGGACTTCAAGCGTTGGCAACAGAAGATGTTGTTTTATCTAACAACATTAGGCCTCGCCAAATTTTTAACCGAGGATGCTCCTGAAGTTTGCGAACTCGAACCCGATGCAATCAAAGTGGAGGCTGCAAATATCTGGAAAAATTCAGACTTTATGTTTAAAAACTACATTCTCAATGGTCTGGATAATAGCATCTACAATGTCTATTGTACTGTTGCAACATCCAAGGAACTCTTGACGGCCTTGGATAGAAAGTACAAGACCGAAGATGCGGGGATGAAGAAATTCATTGCTGGCAAATTTCTCGACTTCAAAATGTTTGATTCAAAGACCGTGATCAACCAGACTCAAGAACTACTACTGATCATGTGTCAACTGCAAGATGAAGGGATGATGCTTAGCGAATCTTTCCAAGTTGCCGCAACCATTGAGAAACTTCCTCCATCGTGGAAGGACTTCAAAAATTACCTTAAGCATAAGCGTAAGGAAATGACAAAGGAAGAACTCATAGTTCGTTTGCGAATTGAGGAAGATAACAGAATTTCTGAGAAAAAGATATCTCATAATATGGTTGCCAAAGAAAATGTTGTTGAGTCAGACAAACCTAACAAGAGGAAACGTGAGAATGCGCCTCAGAAGTCGAAGAAGAAATTTCAGGGTTCTTGCCATAACTGTGGAAAGAAGAGGCATAAAGCAACCGAATGTCGTGCTCCCAAAAAGAAGAAATCAGAAGCAAATACGGCTGAAGTTACTGATGGCATTTCTGATATGGATTTATGTGTAGTAATATCAGAATGCAACCTTGTTGGTAATTCAAAGGAATGGTTTGTAGACACAGGTGCCACTCGACACATATGTGTTAATAAGTGGATGTTTACAACCTATAAAACTGCAACTGATGATGAACAACTTTTCATGGGCAATTCATCTGCATCAAAGGTCGAAGGCAAGGGAAAAGTTGTGCTGAAACTAACGACTGGAAAAGAGCTTACCTTGAGTGATGTTCTTCACGTTCCAAAAATCCGCAAGAACTTGATATCAGGGTCCTTGCTTAGCAAGCATGGTTTCAAATTAACCTTTGTAGCCGATAAGTTTGTATTATCAAAGAATGGAGTGTATGTGGGAAGAGGATATGTATGTGATGGTTTATTCAAAGCAAATGTAACCACTATTGTACCAAACCCTGATATGAATAAAAGTGAATCTTCTACTTATATTGTTGACTCTTTTAACATATGGCATTCTATATTAGGGCATGTAAATTTTGATACACTGCGAAAAATGATTAATCTAGAATGTATACCAAAATGTAACATAGACTCCAACTATAAATGTCAAACTTGTGCAGAAGCAAAATTGACAAGAACCTCGTTTCGTCATGTTGAACGAGAAACTGAACCTCTAGACCTTATACATACTGATGTATGTGATTTGAAAATGTGTCAAACTAGAGGTGGAAAAAGGTATTTCATTACGTTTATTGATGATTGTACTAGGTACTGCTATGTGTATCTCCTTGGAAGCAAGGATGAAGCATTCAATATGTTTAAACAGTATAAAGAAGAAGTTGAAAATCAACTCAACAGGAAAATTAAAGCTTTAAGAAGTGATAGAGGAGGAGAATATGAATTTCCTTTTGAGGAATTCTGCACTGAGCACGGTATTATACACCAAACTACAGCAGCATATTCACCTCAATCCAACGGTATAGCTGAACGGAAAAATAGAACTCTTAAAGAAATGATGAATGATTTATTAATCAGTTCTGGCTTACCAGATAACTTTTGGAGAGAAGCTGTTCTTTCGGCAAACCATATTTTAAATAAAATACCACGAAAGAAAACATCGAAGTCTCCTCATGAACTTTGGAAAAATAGACCGGCATCCTACAAATACTTAAAAGTGTGGGGGTGTCTTGCCAAAGTAGAGATACCAAAAGCAAAAAAGGTCAAAATTGGACCAAAAACAATCGATTGTGTATTCATTGGATATGCACAAAACAGTGCTGCTTATCGATTTCTAGTACACAAATCTGAAATTGACGATATTCATGAAAATACCATCATCGAATCGAGAAATGCAAGATTTTTCGAACATATATTCCCCTTAAAACAGGGTACTGATAATGATACTCAAAAGAGACCAAGAGAAGATGAATTTACTGATTCTCTTGAGATTACTGAACAAAATAAACTTCGGCAAACTAGTGCTGATCAACAAGTGGAGGAACCAAGAAGGAGCAAGAGGTCAAGGACCTCTAGGACCTTTGGACCAGACTTCTATACTTTTATGTTGGAAGGTGATCCATTGACATACAAACAAGCTATGTCCTCCAGCGATGCCCCTTACTGGAAGGAGGCTATTAACAATGAGATTGAATCCATTATGACTAACCATACCTGGGAGTTAGTTGATTTACCTCAAGGATGCAACACCTTAGGTAATAAATGTTTATTCAAAAAGAAATTGAAACCCGATGGCTCGATAGACAAGTACAAAGCTCGTCTTGTAGTCCAAGGATTCAGACAAAAGGAAGACCTGGACTATTTTGATACATATTCACCAGTGACGAGGATAACATCAATTAGGATACTTATAGAAATTGCATCCATACTTGATTTAGAAATACATCAAATGGATGTAAAAACTGCATTTTTGAATGGTGAACTAGAGGAAGAAATATATATGAAGCAACCTGAAGGGTTTCTTATCTCTGAAAATGAGAATAAAGGATGCAAATTAGTAAAGTCGCTTTATGGCCTTAAACAAGCTCCAAAACAATAGCACGAGAAATTTGATGAAACTATGTTATCAAATGGTTTCACAATAAATGAATCAGATAAATGTGTCTATGTAAAACACACACATGTTAGATATGTCATTGTTTGTCTTTATGTTGATGACTTACTAATCCTAGGCAATAACAAGGCCATAATAACATCTATAAAGAATATGTTGTCCTCCAGATTCGATATGAAAGACCTAGGACTGGCTGATGTGATATTGGGTGTCAAAATTTTGAGAACACCACAAGGATATGCTATATCCCAATCACATTACATTGGTAAGATACTTGAAAAATTCAAGCAATATAATATAACTTTGCAAAATCACCAGTAGATATGAACCAAAATTGGGTAAAGAACACTGGTGATGGTATCTACCAACTTGAATACTCTCGTATACTACGAAGTATCATGTATGTTATGAATTGCACTAGGCCAGATATCGCATACGCTGTAAGTAAGCTGAGTAGATTTACCAGCAATCCTGGTAAACATCATTGGAAAGCATTAATCAGAGTTCTAGGATACTTAAAGTATACGCAGAACTATGGTCTATACTATACAAACTATCCTTCAACATTGGAAGGATATAGTGATGCCAATTGGATAACTGGATCACAAGATACAAAGTCTACAAGTGGATATGTGTTCACATTAGGAAATGGAGCCATATCATGGAAATCATCCGAACAGACTTGTATAGCTAGATCTACGATGGAATCGGAATTTATTGCACTAGATAAGACCACAGAAGAAGCAGACTGGCTTCGAAGCTTCTTGGAAGATATTCCAAATTGGAGCAAACCCGTGCCTCCAATATGTATACATTGTGATAGTCAATCAGCAATTGGAAAAGCTAATATAAAACCTAGTTGACTGGAGATCCCAAGATCTAGGTTCAAAGGGACAACTAAGTTCAAGAGAAACTTGATAGCACTGTTACACACAAACCTTTCCTATGGTAAGTCAGTGCATTATTTGCTGGAAAATAGGATAAGTATTAGTACTTTTAATGATGTCTGTACTTGAGGAATTACTAATAATCCTTACGGAATCACCTACGTAAGTGCGAAGGCGCCGCTTCAAAGAGAATTATAGGCCTAATTCTCTAAGCACTTATGAGACCAAGCAGGTGTTCGAGGCAAAAATGAACACAAACTGAGAACGAAGGATTATAAGAAACATTTATCGCGTGCTATCTATTTTAGAATTACAAAAACGGCTTACAGTTCAAGGACCTTCTAAGTCTACATATTTGCCCGTGATTCAAATAGGTAAAACACTAGGAAAGTTCAAGGCCGTTGTGCTACTTTAAACCGATACGATAAATGTCTCGTAAAACTATGAACAACTACTCATTCATGTGGGGGATTGTTGGACAAAAATGAATGAGTGCATTTGTTAGTGAAGAAGAAATAAGTGTTTGGTATTGTGTATATTGGAACAAAGTCCCACATTGTGGAATATTTATTCCAATACCACTATATAAACTATCTCTTAACATATTATTACAAAAGGAAAAGAAGAAGACATGAAGACTTGAGATGTGAGGAAGGCATTGGGCATGTGGGCTTTGGGCCTTCATATTATATTAAAATGTCAAAGATTAGGCCTTGGGCCTTGGGGATCTTGGGGTCTCGTGATTAGATGGGCCTACGTTTGCCACTTGGGCTTGCTGCGCTGAAACGGTTAATTTTGAACTTCGAAATTGGATGCGCGTCTGTCCGTTAAAGGGTCGCAACCTTTCGAACAGCCACGACCGCTCCGAATAGGCACCTCCTCCAGCCTATATATAGGGTCCGCAACACAGATATTAAGATACAGAAAATTGCTTGTTCTTCCCTCTTCTCAGAACTCTGTTCACAGATATATATAATTCCTTCAGTTCGTCGTCGCTCCGTCTTCCCGCAAAAAATTCGGAGCCGGTCCGTTTCATCCTGGGAGACAAATTGCTCATATCCTTTGGTGTGTATAAGGGGGCAATATTGTTTCAAGGAAACAGATATTATCTGGACTCGGACATTTAGGTATTTCATACAAATATCGTTTGTAACGGTTCTGTACCGTCACAATATTTTATACTCCTTGTCACGCTTTTTCTGTTGCTATTGTTTACAATTAGTAACGCTTTTCTGTTGTTACAAAACTTATAAAGGGATAAGTAACGTTATTGAAGTTACTATCGGATTCGTTACACATTTGTGCACTTACGAATTAACATTTTGTATTGAATGCGTTCAAATGATTAAAAGGTTCTGATGATCCTGAACCTGAAGCCTTTTATTTTTGGCCATGAAGGAAGCATATTGATTTACTTTTGATAACTTAATTTTGCTGAATATTTGCATGTTTGCATCAAACAGTTTGGATTTACTTGGCTTATTAATGAACATTTCCTCTATCTTTTCATTATTATACATAAGTAGCAGTAACCTTACCAATTAGCATACTAATTTTGTTCTAGGCACACCTCAGAAACAGATAAATAAGAAATACAAAGTAATGGAGAGTGCAGTTTTGTTGACAACAGGTAATGAAAGAAAAACCTGTATAAGTGATGCCAATTTCAATTTCAATGATGATTTTGATTTCCAAAAACCTATCAAGGTAGTATAGGCATTTTGGCACAATATTTTGGATTGAACCACCATTATTGTACTCTATATGTTCAAAAAGCATGGTTAAGGATGCTTTTCTATCAGACATTATGGCATTGCCAAAATTGTGTACTAACTTTCTCATCATTGATGTTGTATAATATTTAAAAATCATTTCATAAGCATGGGTGCTCATGTAATATTTATTGCTTTAAATTACATTCCATGCACCCTTGGAGCATAATCATTTAACCAGAAAGTCAGAGATTTCAATCTATTTTTCTCAATCACAATTTAATTCGTGGAAAACATTACACACAATATTTTGATTGTGGCATGCATCATTTTGAAATCACCAGTTAAAACGACTTTTCCAGTTTCATGAATGAAAATATCAACTAATATTTCACTTGCATTTAGCATGCATGCATGTATTGCCAAACAACCTCAATGAATTTTGCAAGTTTTACTCCTTTCAGGTGTATTATAGCACGCTTACCATTTCCTACGATCAAAAAGTAAACAAATTTATTCTTATATTTACTACTATCATTTTCGTACTATAAATTTGTGCAAGGCTTACTGGCAATAAATGGAAGGAAACATAGTAATTGCTAAACTGTCATGAGAATATGAAAAGTTTACTCAAATTATATGTATCCATAGTAATTGTGAGATCGAATAAACTGTCTTAAGTTTTTTCCTTTTTCCATTAAATTCAATGAATTCCCCCAGTTTTTGATATCATATGCAGGTTTATCAACGGCTTTGGATCAGAGATGAAAACTATTTTCCCTCTTGAGCAAATAAAAGAAACGGAGATCAAACACAATGAAATGGTAGTGATAAACAGATGATATAATTGTACTTTGTTTCAGTAATAAATCGAATAACAAGTTTAATGTCATGTTGACGTATTTTTCTTTTCTGAATTTGAGTTTGAGAGTTTTAGAAGTAATTATGTCCTAATAAATGAGGTGATGAGCATACCCTTTTATCATTAGTTTTGCTCTGCATTTGAAATTAAATGGCACGTATGGTAATTCTTATTATTTGCTGGTCTACTGTTTATTTATGTTTTATTGCCAAATATCTCTTGAATATAGACTTAGATAACTAATGAGATCTTTGGAATACAAATGATAAGGACCAACGGACTTTCCCATCTAACTTCGTTGATATTTCAAGCATAGTTTCGAAGAACGAATCGTGAGTCAAAACATGTTGGTGCAAGATCAAAGGTTCTAGTGGTTTTGTTGGAATTCCCAAAGAACAAAATGAATCAAACATACATAAAGTCCCACATCGCCAAAATTGCTAAGCCCTACTAGTTTATATATGGCTTTGCAATGAAGGTGTTGGGGCCTAGGGACATCCAAATGTATGCTTTGTTGTGAGGAGGGAGATCATGCATCTCCATCACCACGCGCGCCGCAGCCGCCGTCCGACCGATCGAACCGGGCCGGGTTTGGGTCTAATATGATCCTAATTTTAGCGGGTGCGACCTAACTGAAGAAGCACGGGCATACAGAAGCGGGTGCGGCGCGGCCGAATGGATACGAGCAGCAGGCGGGTGCGACCCGTTAAAGAACTGCAGCCTTCAAAAGGCAGTGCCGAGCAGGCGCGACTGTTTGAAGGGATGCAGACAAAATATAAATAGGATAGAATGCTGATCACATTCTTCATCCAATACAGTTCTGTTTTTCGTCTGCTTCTTTTCTCTACCACTCTATATATATCACAGAGTTGACATACTCATCACTATCTCGTGCAGATTTCGTCTGTTGTATCTTGGGAGAATTTTGAAATAAAATTCTTAAGGAAATCGTCACGACGAGCCTCATACATAATCTGGTTATAATTCTAGTCTGTTTGTATATTTATATACATTATTCTATATTCTATCTGTTATTCTGGTTATACTATTTATTCAAAATAAGTATAGCGCTGTTGTTGTAACTTATTTACAACATTCATATTGTTATAATAATTAATACAGAATTCCAGTGTAGTGGAAATCTGAGTTATAAACTTGCGCGACGAGTTTATAATTGATTATTCTCTATTTTGGTATACTACAAATATAACATCTTAAGAATTTTACTGTTTTCTTACTAAAATAGAGATGGCAGCAGTAGGATTTTCAAAGAATACTACTCACAACAGACCTGAACCGTTCAAGGGAGATGGTGATGATTTTTTGACATGGCAGAATCAGATGTTGTTTTATCTCACCACACTCGGTCTGCAAAAGTACCTCGAGGAGGAGGAACCGATTCCTGCACCAGGCAAGGAAGCAGAGGTGAATACGTGGAAGCATTCCAATTTTTTATGCAGAAACTATATTCTGAATTGTCTCGACAAGGTGCTATACAAAGTATATCAGCCTTTAAAGATATCAAAAGCACTCTGGAATGCACTTACCACAAAGTACAAGACGCAGAATATCAGTCTTAAGAAATTCATTGTAGACAAATTCATGGACTACAAGATGGTTGACTCAAAAGCAGTAACCGCTCAACTGCATGAACTGCAAATCATCATTCATGAACTCGAAGCGGAAGGTCATAAGGTTGGAGAATCATTTTTGGTTGAAGCCATCACGGGGAAACTACCGCCGTCGTGGAGAGATTACCGCAACTATCTAAAGCATAAGAAAAAGAAAATCTCTTTACAGGATCTCATAGTCCGATTAAAAATTGAGGCAGACAACCGTGCAGTTACAAAACCAAGCGAGGAGGCATTTGTGGCTGAAGGATCAAAGACCAAAAACAAAAAGAAGAATTTCCAGAAGAAAATGAAATCTCAAGACAACAAACGAGCCAAGAAGTTTAATGGCGAATGTTGGGTTTGTGGAAAAGTTGGACATGCCGCTAAAGATTGCAGACACAAGAAGGAACGCAATAAAGAGGCAAATATAGTGGATAACGTGGAAGTAGACGAGTCCAACTTCTCGGTGGTGGTATCTGAATGTAATCTGGTTCAGAATCCTAACCAATGGTGGGTAGATACAGGCGCTACTCGTCATGTTTGTTCTGACAAATCCATATTTTCTACATATCAGAAATTCGATCACAAAGAAAAACTCTACATGGGTAATTCTGCTGTTTCCATGATCGAAGGCGGTGGCAAGTAATCCTCAAGTTTACTTCTGGAAAAACTGTTAAGTTGAATGACGTGCTCCACGTTCCAGACATACGCAAGAATCTCATCTCTGGTGTAGTCCTATCAAAGAAGGGATTCAAGATGGTGTTCGAGTCAGACAAGATGGTTCTGTCCAAAGCTGGAAAATATGTAGGAAGGGGATATTTTGTGATGGCCTATATAAGACAAATGTATCCGTTGTCAGCAACAAAAATATGTATTCTGATTGTGCTATTAATAAAATTGAAGTTTCTTATTTGCTTGAGCACGAAATTTTACTATGGCATGATAGATTGGGACACATACATTTCCGCAAAATGAAAACATTATCAAACTTGGGATTAATTATAAAATTCCAAGTAGATAAGAACTACAAAAGTGAGACATGTGTAAAAGCGAAAATGGTCAAACAACCATTTAAATCTGTTGACAGAAGCACCGAACCATTAGGTTTGGTTTATACAGATTTATATGATTTTAAATCACTACCTACAAGAGGTGGAAAAAAGTATTTCATTACTTTTATTGATGATTATACGCGATATTGCTATGTATATCTTTTAAATAGTAAAGATGAAGCAATAAAAGCATTTATAAAATACAAGGCCGAGGTAGAAAATCAGTTAAATAAAAAGATCAAAATACTAAGATCTGATCTAGGTGGAGAATATGAATCACCATTTGAACAATTCTGTGAATAAAATGGAATAATTTATCAAACAACGGCTCCATATTCACCACAACAAAATGGTGTAGCCGAGAGGAAGAATCTGACGTTAAAAGATATGATTAATGCAATGCTTTTAACTTCTGGTCTACCGACGAACTTGTGGGGGAAAGCCCTAAATATGTCTAATCATATATTAAATAAGGTTCCTCACAATAAAACAGGAACAATTCCATATGAGATATGGAAAAGACACGAACCAAGCTTTAAATACCTTAAAGTGTGGGGGTGCTTGGCAAAAGTTCCAGTTCCGCCTCCCAAGAGAGTCATACTTAGACCAAAAACAGTAGATTGTTATTATCTTGGGCCAGCCCAAAATAGTAGTGCCTATAGATTTTTGGTATTCAAGTCTGATATAGCTGATATTCATGTAAATACAATCATGGAATCTAGAGATACCTCATTCTTTGAAGACGTGTTTCCACACAAAAGGAATGAAGGAAATAATGTCCCTAAAAGGACAAGAGAAGAATTAAGCAATTTAGATGAAGATGAAACTCATCATGAGATTGAGAAAGTTGAACCAAGAAGAAGCGTAAGGGCCAGGACTTCCAAGACATTTGGTTCGGATTTTATCACATATATGCTAGAACACGAACCTCAAACGTACAAGGAAACAATGTCATCTTCTGAATCTTCATGTTGGAAGAAGCAATCCAAAGTGAGATTGATTCAATTCTAAGTAATAAAACTTGGGAAATTGTTGATATTCCACCTGGAATTAAACCTATTGGCTGTAAATGGATTTTCAAAAAGAAAATGAAAGCAGATGACTCTATCGACAAGTATAAAGCTAGATCAGTAGCCAAAGGATATCGTCAAAAAGAAGGAGCAGACTTCTTTGATACATATTCGCCAGTAACACGAATAACCTCTATAAGAATGCTAATAGCAATTGCATCGATCTATGGTCTAGAAATTCATCAAATGGATGTAAAGACAACATTCTTAAATGGAGATCTCGATGAGGAGATCTACATGGAGCAACCTGAAGGTTTTGTGTCCAAAGGAAATGAAAACAAAGTCTGTAAATTAGTAAAATCATTATACGGACTAAAACAAGCTCCAAAACAATGGCATAGTGACATGATGAGAAATGGTTTTCATATAAATGAATGCGATAAGTGTGTTTATTATAAACAAATTGGACAATCATATATGATGATTTGTTTATATGTAGACGATATGTTAATATTTGGTCCAAATACTTAGGTAATAGAGACCATAAAGAAGATGTTAACTAGCAATTTCGATGTGAAAGATTTAGGAGTTGCAGACGTTATTTTGGGAACCAAAATAATAAGAACTCCTAATGGAATTGAATTGTCTCAGTCACACTATGTAGACAAAGTGATTGAAAAAATTTCAAGACTATGGAATTAAAGGAGTGAGAACATCTTTTAATCCATCAGAAGTACTGCATAAAAACACTAATGAGAGTGTAATGCAACTGGAATACTGCAACTGGAATACTCTCGTGTAATAGGATGTCTCATGTATCTCATGAATTGCATAAGACCAGATATAGCTTATGTAGTAAGTCGACTGAGCACGTATACAAGCAATCCAGGAAAGGAACACTGGAAAGCACTAATGAGAGTGCTTGGATATTTAAAAAATACCACAAATTATTCCTTACATTATGGAAAATATCCTACCGTCCTAGAAGGATATAGTGATGCAAATTGGATTGTTGATTCAGAGGAATCAAAATCAACGAGTGGTTATGTCTTTACCTTAGCAGGGGCAGCAGTGTCATGGAAATCTACTAAACAAACATGCATAGCTCGATCCACTATGGAATCGGAGTTCATTGCTTTAGATAAAGCAGACGAAGAAGTATAATGGCTTCGTCATTTTTTAGAAGATATTCCATTTTGGCCTAAACCTGTACCAGCCATATGCATACACTGTGATAACCAAGCTGCGCTAAGCAGAGCGCACAACTTTGTGTATAATGGAAAGTCACGACATATTCGTCGACGCCATAACACAGTTAGGCAGTTACTCTCAAATGGAACTATTTCCATAAATTATGTGAAAACAAATGATAACCTAGCGGATCCATTTACTAAAGGTTTATCAAGAGAGAAAATTGACCGCGAATCGAGGGGAATGGGTTTAAAAGCCTAAACCACAAAGAGTTATCTTATACAAAAACCTATTCTAGCGACTGGAGATCCCACGGACTAGGATCAATAGGCAAACCAGTTCTGAATAACTCAAGACTTAATACATTTGCGTGGACATAGTCCAACTCCATTCCCATGGTGCATAGTATAAATGCATGCCTACAGAAGTATTTAAAGGATAAAACTATGTTTTTTTAATGATGACCATATCTTCGAAATAACAAGTGGGATATATGTAGGATACTCTTAATGGTTGCGATCACCTATGTTAGTGTGAGCTGGGTCGGCTCTATTAGAATATTATAAGGCTTTTATTCTCTAAAACACTTGCAGAACAAAAAATTGTTCAGGACCAAAATGAACACAACCAAGAGATTGGATGAGAAGGGAATCAATATTTGTAAAGCTTATTGTCTGGATATACAATAAAGGCCGACGGTTCAAGATGAAATAATTCACCGATTAGCCAAGTAGATCCGATAAGTTTTAACTAGGGAAAGTTCAAAGTGAAATATCTACCTATCCACGATAAAGCATTATTCCATATGTACTCTGTGATATTTCGCTTTGTGTGGGGGATATATATATTATCATTCATGTGGGGGATTGTTGGAATTCCTAAAGAACAAAATGAATGAAACATACATAAAGTCCCACATTGCCAAAATTGCTAAGCCATACTAGTTTATATATGGCTTTGCAATGAAGGTGTTGGGGCCTAGGGGCACCCAAACGTATGCTTCGTTGTGAGGAGGAAGATCATGCATCTCCACCACACGCACGCGCGCCGCCTCCGTCCGTCTGACGGATCGAACTTAACTGGACCGGGCTCGGGTTTGGGTCTAATATGATCCTAATTTTACTGCAAAACTGGGCCGGGCTTTTTAACAGTTGCAGGCTATACGAACGGACGCGGCTGTTCATAAGCGGACGTGGATTGCTGAGAAGGTGCGACTTCTGAAGCGAGCGGGTGCGACCTAACTGAAGAAGCACGGGCATACAGAAGTGGGTGCGGCCCGACTGAAGAGGTGCGGCCGAATGGATACGAGCAGCAGGCGGGTGCGACCCGTTAACGAACAGCAGCATTCAAAAGGCAGCGTCGAGCGGACGCGACTGTTTGAAGGGATGCAGACAAAATATAAATAGGACAGAATGCTGATCACATTCTTCATCCAATACAGTTCTGTTTTTCATCTGCTTCTTTTCTCTACCACTCTATATATATCACAGAGTTGATATACTCATCACTATCTCATGCAGATTTCGTCTGTTGTATCTTCGAAGAATTTTGAAATAAAATTCTTAAGGAAATCGTTGCGACGAGCCTCAGAAATAATCCGGTTAGAATTCTAGTCTGTTTGTATATTTATATACATTATTCTATATTCTATCTGTTATTCTGGTTATACTATTTATTCAAAATAAGTATAACGCTGTTGTTGTAACTTATTTACAACATTCATATTGTTATAATAATTAATACAGAATTCAGTGTAGTGGAAATCTGAGTTATAAACTTGTGCGACGAGTTTATGATTGGTTATTCTCTGTTTTGGTATACTATAAATATAACAGGTTTAACTATGAGAACCGCGTTGATCATTAGTTTTTATTTTATTAATTTAAATGTAAATGATTTCAATTAATGCTAAAATTTAACTAATTATAATTAATATACTGAAATTGAAAACAATTATTTTTAAAGATTTCATAACAAATATTAACTGGAATAGTTCTATAACACTTATTTTAACATAAAATTGTAAATTTTCTTATTTTTTAAGATGAAAAAGGTTCGGTTCAACGATAATTCGTAAAATGTACACCAATAATGTATTATGTCATCCAAAATTGATAAGATAATCCAATAATTTAACGGCTAAGGTTATGTAATTATTCGTTAAATTAATTATGTGAAAAAATGAAGAATGGAGCGATAATTTTTCTGTAATTTGAAGAATCATAGGGTTAAAAGAGGTCGGTCTAAAGGTTTTTTGAGGATTTTGAAGTTAAGCTGCAGGTTCATGCACATGTAAGATTATTTCATTTTCGGAGCCGTAACGCTTCAAGATCTAAAATTAACCGTGGTCGAACTGAGGTTGGGTTGGATCTTTAAAACATTAGTTTCTAAAGTGTAATGGTTTTCAAAGCTTTACGTCTATTATGATGGTTGAAAATTTGAATTTCTAAAAAAATATGATCCATTTTCAAAATAATTTTTATGGATTGATTGCAATTGTTTCTCCATTTTCGCTGAGAAGAAAAGGAGAAAGGATGGTAAGAGCAATGACAAAATGATCCATTTTCATGTTAACTGATGTCACTCCTTCAATATAGCATTCTTTACTCCATATGACTTACCAACTTTAATGGTTTTTATTGAAGCTTGAATGGAACTGAGAATCGTGTCCTTGAATGCGGGGGAGGAAAAAAAAGATCAACCTGCAAAAAGAATGCCATAATGGTCAACCTTTCATTGTAAAAAGAATGCAGTATTGGCCAACCTTTCTTATTAGCGTTTCAACATCAGGTTACATGGAGATGTATTGACCACTATTAAAAGAATGCAGAGAAAAGAAGAAATGGTACATGAAGGTATAATAAGAAATTGGTTATTTCTTTTTCAAAGTCAATTAACTACTTTAATGTTGTTTTTACTGTGCAATGCCCAACTTAATTATGTTTTCATCAAACGCTTTTTTTATTTATTGTGTGTACGTGTACATGTTAGCGTCTACTAAGACAAACCAAATCATAAAATCTGACCCATGTAGATTATTGGATTATTTACACCCCCCACCCCCCACACACACATTACATTTTATCTAACATCATTTTTTGAATTAAGTAGTCGATTCATCGTTGAAATTTGCAACAATTTTAATTTTCGAAACTATACAGCTAAATGAGCATCAATTGAAATTTGTAGAAATTACAATAAATGCATTTTTATTTTAAATTATACATCCAACGGTCTGTTTGTTCAACATTGTATGGTTATACTGGTATTTCTATATAACAAAAAGCATCATGATTAACAGAAAACATAGAAGGGTTGAGTTTTAATATTGAAAAGACATCAGAAAGTTATCACGTATACATGTCAGCATAAAGCTAACGATGTTTACATTGCTACGAGCGTTACGGCACACATTGTTCTACAAATTGTATGTGTTTCAAAACACTCAAAAAAATAATTTTCAAAAATATTTAGTTGTATTTTACGTTGAACTCATGCATAATTTGTTTGAATTTTAATTTTTAAGTTTCAATATCTATTTTTTTTGATAGTTTGAATTTATATTTCTGTTATTAGTTAATAATGAAATAATTTGTAAAGGAATTTCATTTGTTATATCCTATTTTAAAGTGACATTAAGATTTGACTATATTTGAGCATTCTGAATTTGTAAAAAAAACTATTTATCAGGTCCTATTTTCAAGTGATGTTAATGTTTATTAATATTTGTAAATGCACTTGTTGAATTTGTAAAGCGAGTTTATTTGTTAGATCCAATTTTTAAAAAAGCGTTAAATTATAATGAGTAAAGTGTATTTTCGAAAATTTGTGGTCGGACCAAAAGTTTTCACTTCCAAGCCAACCATTAATAAAAAAAAATTATACTCCATTACAATAACATCGTAACTTCATCCATTGAGCTATCCACATGTGTTGCCGTGCACGTTTTATAAAAACTTCCTCTTCCATCTTCTGAAACTAGTGTGTAACATGTGCGTTGCACACGATAATGTTGTAAAAGAAAATATTAAATATACATAGTCAAATATTTGACGTACAATGTAATATGCTATATTAACCACATATTTATATAAGTTATGTGTTTTCACATATCGGGTACATGTTAATTTTTTAAAAAAAAATCATTTTTGGAAGAAGAATAACATCATAAATTAAATGTAGCTTAGTGAAATGGAATTAAAGAGAAAATTCCAAATAACTTGTAAATTATATTTTAAAATAAATTGGTAAGGAAAAATAAAGAGAGCTTTCATTATTTTACATGTTTATTATTACTAAATATCATTTAAGAACGAAAATAACAATACAAAATTGAATGTAAAATTATTGACGTTAATTAAATAATGATATAATTTGTATCTCAAACAAAATGTAGGTCAGAACTGTGAGGACCCGCAAATCCGTACTCCTTGAATATACACTAATCTCCATAGATTAACTCAAGATGAACAGAAATACGAATTATCAATGTTTAAGAAATGGGAAGAAAGAGAAGAGGAGGGAAAAAGATAGAAAAATAGAGAATGGAGAGAAAAGAAATAGAAAATAGAACGGAACAGAACACAACAGAACAATATCAGAATCTCACAATTCGCAGCGGAACAACATATAATAATAAATGAATAATCTTTAACAAAGAACTATATCAGTTATTACATTACATCACATTTCATTACATCATATCATCATCAGAGTGTACAACAACATACAACAACAAACAGCGGAAAAAGAAATACTATATAACTAGTAATATGCCATGCCATCCAGCTTGCCTCCAGCAACTCCTGAATATCCAGAATATCCTGATAAACCTTAACTCTTGACTGCCCGTGTGGAAATTGGTGGGCACCCAGAGTTTAGGAAGGAAAACAATAAATTCCAAGTCAGTCATGTGACTGGTGTGAGAACTCAAAACAGTTTATTTATCTTTGAAAACAAAATAGATGAATATTTTTAAAGTCAATTCACAATGCTTTTAAAAATGAGACTACCATAAGGCCTCCCGCCACACACACAATGCAAACGCAGACTTGGAGGAGATTTCTTCTTATGTTAGTCAAAGATGCTTGATACGCATTAAAAAGAAACATTTGATATTATTACTAGTGCATAGTGTAGAGAAAATTCATTTCGAAAATAAAGATATAAATCTTAGCCAACATAGACATTTCGAACTATGCCTACTATAGCTATCATGTTCATTAGCGGGTTACCGCCACATTCCATAGCAGGTTATACAACTAAAACCGTACAAGGCTCGTATTTGAAGAATGGATTTTCCAACAAATGGTCAGGCCAAGGAACTTCCCATTGCCACATGGAAACGCCTCTGGAAGGACGCCCCGAGAACCACCGTTCTCTGCTAAACAAAGCCGGGAACCCCTTTTCCCAAGGGATATTACAAACCCTCAGATATACCACCCCCGGTCCTTTGGAACCTTTAAACGAGCGCTCGTCACCATCATCACACAATCATAAAGTGTTTTCAACATGAGTAAGTATCTGGGCTCCATACCATGATACTACCCTTTTCCAGAAGGAATGGTCATACCCTAGGGAAGCGATCCCTGAAAACCTTGCCGCACAATTCCTGTTTCGACCATTACCGGTTTGTGAGGCTCGACGAAGTCACGTCCACAAAAACATACTTTATACAAAAGCCATGCTTTGGGTCAACAAATGATCATAGAAATGATCACCAAGATAGATGATCAAATAAATGATCCTATCACAAATAATCAACACAATGATCATTTCACAGCAACACTCAGCATGTCACATTACCAAATTGGGAATATATCGCTGATAACCTTCAACTACATAACCTCTGAGCTCGTACGTCTCAGAGAAGGGTGTTAAGCTAAAAGAATAAATTCTCCGCCACCAACAGAAATATATTTGAATGAAATCGGCTTTATATCTCAATTTGTAATGTCAAACATACAATCCATACAAGTCTGTTCCGGGCTCGAACAAAACCGAAGGCACTTACAAAGAAGTCCTTGCTATCCGGATAATCTCTAATCACGTCCGGACTTCCCATCACATAGGGAGTCTCTATACCGTAGCTACTTGGTGCAAAGACAATCGACGAGTTGTCCTTTCGCTTTCAAAAAGATCCGGTCTTCAACACCGGTCTTCAAATGCAATTCATAACGACGTATCACATATTCAGAATGGGTTATACGACCCCATGGTCCTTTCCCGGTTAACCCGAATAGTGAGCGCTTATTCAAAAATAAGTGTGGCATTCAAATTCAAACAAATCACATCAAATACCCATTCAAAGGGAAATATTGATAGCCGGTTATTGAACTATCAATGGATATGCACACATCACCAGTTTCCAAATAATTTTCCAAATTATTTATTTTCCAAAAATATCTTTACTAGATATATAATTTTCACACTTCAAAAATAAATCAATATTTATTTTTAAACAACTTCCCTTTTCATTCATAAATTCCATAGTGAATTTATATTTCAAAATATCCATGCATATACGATTTCAATTATTCATTTCAATTTATCTTCAAAAAGATAAATTCTTAAGATATTCACTTTATATTGGAAAACATTTCCATACTTACTTATTCATAAGTAATTCACAGATTTGATTTATTTTCAACACTTAGAAAATATTCAATATACTTAAATCGAGATTAAGTATATATTTCATTCTTTAAGGAAATCATTCTCTTAAACATATTTATTTGGGCCAAAACGAATGTTACGTAAAACATCGTTACGACAACCCAAAATCGCTAGTATAGGGATTCGAAATTAAAATAGATATATAAATCCCAATACTATACAAAACATTTCCTTTCGGAAATCATTTACTATAACAACAGTGTTATAGTCCACCATTCCCTTTTATTTCTCGAAAACGTCTATTTCAACAATAAATGTTGAAATCTATGGTTTTGAATCTCAACACATTTTAAAACATCGTTAAATCGTTTAAATTCTATTTAAAACATCAAATCTAAACATTTTCTTTAACATATTTTTCACTATTCAAAAACGTGAATATACTACGTTAACAACTTTCATCACTTCTATTCATTTTATTTCAAAGGATTATTCACAGTCAAAAATGTGAATATAACTCCATTAATAGGTTTCAACAATTTACTTATCAAAATAAGTCGTTTGCGAATTTATAAAACAATGTTTATAAATTCCATTTCTATTTGTTTTATAACTACTTCCTTTTATAAATTCCTTTATTGACCTATCTCAATTCATATCTCAATGATATACTAGAAATTCATATTATAAGTTAAATGCTTATAAAACGATTATTTTACAAAATCGTTCTTTTAAACTTCATAATTATAAATCTTATAACTTATAAGATTCAATTATTTATCCAAAACCATTCTTTTAATAACTTTATAAATTTTATAAACCTACTGCTTATAAAATTCCATTTATAACTTCACCGTTTATAATTCTATGAATTTCATTCATTTACAATTCATTCTAACACTTATAAAAACTCGTTTTACAATCCAAAATATTCTAATTTATAATATTCATTTTATAAATCTTTTATACAAATCAATTTGTATTATTATTCTAAAACGTCTTTAAACTTCTTTATAATTTCATCCTTTTGATTTATAAAATAATCAAATTTTATAAATCCTATATTTATACTTTTTACAATAAATTCAAAAATCCCGTTTTAACTATTTTATAAAATCATTAACTCCATATTTTCAAAAATCAACCTTTAACTATATTTCTCAAAAATCATAATTTTTATAACATTAAAAATTATACGTTTATTTATTTAAAATGGATAAATTCCCAAAAATATTTTATAAACGTATACTTTCAAAAATCGCTTTGAAATCCTTTTTAAAATTCCAAAATTTGGTCCAATGATGCTACATACCAAATAGTCAATCACGACAACAACGATATCATATATCGATATGATAATCCATCAAATATCAAAATATTTGAAATCAAATAAATACTGTTGAGGAATCCAGTTGGATCCCTCCAACCTGTTTTCCTGCATCCAAAAACATTAGCACAATACCAATTTCGCTCCAGTACGAAATTATCGCGGTATATGGGATTTAAAATATTATCCGCTTAATAGACGGCGCAATAGGGTCTCATCCGCTATACAAATGCGGGAAATCAATAACTCCAATATATACATATACCAATATATATATATTGCTATTATATATAATACCAATTTCACTGTTTATGAAATATTCGCGGTATATGTTTTTAATAAATAACATCCGCTTACTAACGGCGCATAATGTCTATTTTAACAATCAATAGATATCAATCATCATTCAAACATGCATTCAAATATTTTAAATCTAACTATTTAAAATAATATCGAAACTGATTCGATTGAGTGAGAAGTTCTCACCTTGATTTCAATTTCGTTTTAGCGATTTATTGCGAATAATTTTACCCGAAATTCTCACTAACTCCAAACGACTCCAATCCAATTCCATCGCGTAGTGCTCGTCCGTACGATTCCAACGCAACTGGTTTCGCGCGTTTTCGACCTCGTATGAAAAAGATATGCATTTTACAAGTTTACTCGAATTTAAACTTAATATTTACAACAATTTTATTTATAATTTTTAACCTATTCAATCTCAGCCAGTGATTTATCAACCAGCAACATCTGGCCATGCAACACCCCCCTCCTCTTCTTCCTTCTCACGCAAATCACCACCCAGATAACAATACACGCACAAAACCCATGGCAATTCAAACTAGGGTTTGAAAATTCGGCCTCCACGTTGAACTATAGCACGATCAGGAACTTGCATCTCGAAGCTCATCTCCTCCACTTCACTCGGCTGCCACCATAGCAAGCTCGGCCACCCATGGCACGAGAAAACGCGTGCGCAACACGCCACTAACGGCCCCCCTAGCTCCCCCATCGAGCCTCCAAACACGATCATCACCGTATGGATTTCAAGATCATCTCGTGCTCTACGTTTTTCATGTAGAAAGTTTTCAAAAATATTGAATGGATTGGAAGAGATTAAGGAATGAAAATTGGAGATTTCTGGCCTTCGGTTGAGGGGGTGGCGGCTGCGTTTAACCTAGGGTTTATTTTTTTTTTATTTTTTTTTTGTGAGAGAGGTGGTCTATTTATAGGATTTTCTCAAACACTATTCAATCCGGAAATTCCAAACTCTGATTTACGCGCCGTAACCAGCGTTTCTAGGGTTTACCCCGCGTTTCGGACACAATGGAACAGGTTTCGAAAGATAATTCGGACATCTGTGCGAGTTATGGCTATAAACGTTCAATTTAAATTAAACCGATTTAAACGATTTTCTAGGCGTTTTAATTTGTACCGGACAAACGGTAAATCCAATTGACACGAAATTTGAAACCTTACAATAATATCACATTACGGATCCGATGAAACTGGTTTCGTCGAAATCCGAGACTGTTTGAAAAATGGCTATTTTAACTCGCCAAATTAATATTAAAAACAATTCGATGCGTTTCGAGCTGCCACAATCAAACGATAACTCCGATTGACACGAAAATTGAAATCCGGTAATAACTAACTATTACAGATCCAATGGAATTGGTTTCGTCCAATTCTGAGACTGTTCAAAAATTGACTATTTTCACTAGTCGATTAAATATTAAAATATTCAATTTTCACAAATAAACTCTTAATTCAATTTTAAAAGTTCTTAAATATCATTCTAACTTCAATATGATAAAATAAAATTTTATAAATCATTTTCAATCATATTTAACTCAATTTTCAATTATTTCCATAATTTCACATATTAAATTATCGATTTAATTATCCAATTAAATCCAATTATTCGAATTAAAATTTATTCGACTTATAAATTTCACTTATTAATATTTAAAATTAATTAAATATTCAAATTTTAATTACTAAATATCCTGGGTCGTTACAAGAACGAAGGAAAGACTTGTTAATAATCGTAAAAATCATAAACTACAAATAACAGTGACCTTGATATAAAATACAAAATTGAAATAATAATTGACTTTACTTCTCATAATTCATAAGTGAGATATAATTCCTTCTACATTATATTATTTAATAGAATATATTTAATAAATCATTCTATCAATAATTTAAGTTACATAAGAATAAATTACCAAAAATTATATCTATTATTATTTTGGATTATAAATATATACGTTTGAATTTAAAATAATTCTAGAAAAATGCATATGAAATTTAAATAAATAATACGTTAAGTATAGTATTTAATTAATTTATATGCATAGTTAATGAGTATACGAATATATTAATAGAAAATTTATAATGCTATTTTCATATCTTTGTGTTAACATAATTTTTTTTTTGAAATGGTACTTTATATAGTATAAATCATTGGGACAACATATTCCATGTCAATAAACGTTCGAAAGCTAGTTTCGAACTTGTGACCTCTTGCACCAAAGTCGAATCAATTAACCACTTGGACAATGGTGCTTGTCAACATAATATTTATATTGTTATAAAGTAATAAAGTAATTTAAAATAATATTTTTCAAATTAAGTCAGTTACATTTTAAATATCATACTTAAATAATTTATATGTCTAAATAATTATATATAGTTATAGATACTGTTGTTTTCCGATTCTAAATATTCACAGTGAAATATATAGTTTTAAGTTAGTTTCAAAATAACATTACGTTTTAAAGTTTTATTAAGTTATATTCTAGATTATATGTAATATTCATATTAGATTTAGATGAGAGTATAACATTATTATATATATATATATATATATATATATATATATATATATGTTCGTGTGTGCGTGTGTATGTGCGCGGGCGCGTGTATGAAATAAAAGATAACAAAGGACGCACTGTTTTATTTTTGACTTGCTAAAATAGTGAGAAGCTTAATGAAAAATCAATAGAGAGAACAAGGAAGAAATCTTAAAAAAAGAATTAAGGAGAAAAAAATATTTTATTCTATTTAACTATTATTTAATAGATCGGTACTTAGATAAACATGTATATTAATTAATTTAACATACCGACAGATTAGTTTATAACTACCTGTATTTTTTTAGATTGTAAATATCTAAAATAATATATGGATTACAAAATAATTTGAAATTCATAACATTAAGTATAATATTTCACCGATTTATACTTGTTAAATAAATATAGACGAACTTATAGGAAAATTGTCATTATTATTTTTTGATTTTAGCACGTTAAGATGTTATGTTTCATAATAAAATATATTAAAATAATGTTTTCGAATAGTTAAAAATAATCATTATTCATTATTTTCATATTGTAACCATTTAAAATGATATATTTCGTTCCATTAGTTTTACAATAATATTTCTAAAGTTTAAGGAAACTAAATGTTAAAAATATTATTTATGAATTTCTACGTTAAACATATGTAAATGAATAAAGATGTATTATTATTTCCAAATTTTTATGTTTTAAAATATTTTATCTAATTTTAAAATAAGTTTGTAACAATATTTTATCTAATTTTAAAATAAGTTTGTAACGGCCTAGTTTTTTGTCGTTAACTTTGAACATTTAATTCATTTTAAATGTTGAGTTTTGGAATTTGAATGGAATTTTCATATGAAGTTTATTGATCAAAAATAGTATAATAAAAACTTAAGTTCCAAACTATAGCGATTTAATTAATAAATTTAATTTTTGAGTTAATAATTAAAAAATCGCTTAAATAATATAATTGGAGTTGAATATGAAATCGGAATGATTTCTGATATTTATATAAATTCTATTTGAATCAGAATTGAGTTAATAAGTTTTTAAAACTGAAATTTCAAATGATTTCGTAGAATTTCGAAATCGTTAATTTAATCGACGTGTTAAAATAACAATCCGGGACATAACCTCGGAATTCAACGAAACCTATTCCATTAGATCCGTAATAGTGTATTATTACCCGATATCAACTTTCGTAGAGTTTGGGATTATTGTTTGACCGTACAAGATACAAACGCGTTGAAATTAATATCGAAAATTCATTATAATAATTGGGTCCAAAAAGCTTGAATTAGGACTCGAAACCTTTTCCGTTGTATTCGAAATAGGGGTATAACATTAAGAATGCCTAGCAGCACGCCTCGATAGGAGATCGAAATTTTAAGTTGCTAAAACGATATATTTTATAATTAAATAAAATTATATAAAATTGGATAAAAATCAAATCAGCCTTTCTCCATTCAAACACGTCACCATCCTTTACTTCAGTTCATCAAAGAACGAAACAAATTGCGTCATCTCCCTCCTTCCTCTTCTATGAATCCATAAGTCGAATGAATAAAAAGAAAGAAAAGAAAGCGGGAATTGATCGAGTACACGATTCAGGTCTAGGTGAGCTTCGATTTAGGGTGGAAAGGAAACGGTGTAGCAGCGTCGATGGGCGTGAGTGGTGACGAGGTAGGACAGCGGCGACCGTGTGTCGCGATGGATGTTGGTCGAGATTTGGTGAATCGCTGGAAAGGGTCGATCGTGGTTAGGGCTACGGCCACGCGATGGCAAGGGATGAGATCGCGTTTTGACCTGATACGTGTAGGTGCTGGCAGACCAAGGCGTTGGTGGAGGAGGACTTGGGGGAGATGGCAGTCAAGCTACGGTGGTGGTCGGAGGAAGGGATTGGCAGCGACGCTCATTTATATTGATCGACGTTGATGCGAGCCTGGGTCTGTGTGTAGTACTGGCCGAGATTGATTTGGGTAATTATCTTAATTATCCTAATTATTTTAATTGATAATTCAACTAGCTATGTTTGATTCAAATAAATTTAAATGTTAATAAATTTATTACCTCTTTTTATACGAGGTCCAATTAACGTAATGAGTCACGAGCGATTTGCAGCGGTAATCATTACGCATCGGAATAAATTTGGAATTGAAACAATTAACAATTTCGGAAAAAATGAAGGTGAGTAAAATCTCACTCATTTGGATTGCTAGTTATAATTTGAAAGTGTTGAATTTAAATTATTGATTGACTGGATGAATTCATAAATTATTATCAGTTTGGATATTATATATATATATATATATATATATAATAGTATATATATTAGTATTTGGAATGATACTCCCGCACGGTATAGCGGATGAGGCCCTATGCGCCCCGCATAATAGCGGATGACCTTATATATCGCGATATCCCCCTCAAAGTGGGATTGGTATTTTTATTGTTGATTAACATCTGTGGATACAGGAAAACGGGTTGGAGGGAAACAATTGGATTCCTCAAAAATGTAGATTTATTTTTCATATATAATGATATGTTTTGTGTGAATAATCTTTAGAGATTATTGCTATGATTTGAATTTATGGATGCTATGGTAGCACGTGCCTTAATTTTGGTATTTTAAATACCATAAATTATTATTTTTAGTTTAAAGGAATTAAAAAGGAGATTTTTGATATAAAAATATTTATATTGGAAGTTGGAGTATTTTTAAGAAAATTGAATTAGGAATAATATATATATTGATTTTGGATTGTACGTAACTATTCGCAAATGGTTTTTAATAGAGATTTTAAAAATTAATTATATAAAGGAGTTTGAAATGGTATTCTGAAATATGAAAAGGAGTTAAAATTGATATTAAAAATAGATTGGTAGTATACATGGAATTTATAAGAAATGAATTTATATAATGGAATTTTATAAATAAGATTTGTTATATAAACAGGTAGAACCAAAGGGGTTAGAATTTTTTTTATAAACGATGTTTATAAATAAAGGAATTCGATAACAGATGATAATTGGTAATATAGATTCATGGGGAGAATTTATATTAGAATATGGAAACAGGGTTGAGAAAAATAGTAGATTCTATTATTGAAATGAGAATGGTTAGGGAATCGAAAATGAATCGATATGTTGTGAAATCGAGAGAAAGTTATAAATTAAATTGGTTATTAAGGTTTTTTTAAAATATTTTTATTTTAAGAAGTTAAGGTTTTTTTTTTAAAAGGAAAATTTTATTTTAAACTATGAATTTTAAATTAGATAGGAGTGAGATACTTCGGTAACAAGATTTTCAAAAAATTCTAACCTTTAAAATCAGCTTTGAAAATTTATTTGTTTATTCTAAAAAAATGAGTTATTGATGTTTATAAAGGTGTTTTCGATATCTTAAATAATTACTTGAATAGGTTTTAAAAATAAATTATTGTTCTTTTAAATACTTATTATATATATATATATATATATATATATAATTTTAAAGCGATTGAAAATTTTATTTTGTAAATTTTCTCTAGATTCAGAAATGGGGCTTGTAAAAGGATATGATTTTGTGGAGAGAAAATTTATTTGTGATTTCAGAGATTTTGGAATAAGTTATGGAATAACTTCTCTGCAACATTAATATTGAAAAGATTTTGAAAAATAAGACTTGTAATATTTTCCTAAGTATAAAAATGGAAATATTTTTAAGTGTTGAGATGGTTTGGAAATATCAAGTTATGGATTTAAGTATTTGAAATTGTTTTCAAATGTTGGAAGGAATCGATTTATCTTATAAAGATATTTTAGGAAAAATGCATAATAAGGCCTAGTGTCTACTTATGGACATTTTATTGATAGTTAAATAACCGACTATTAATATTGGTCAATTTCATTAATCATTTCGAAGAAGCCAGAATCAGATTTAATTATCCGAAAACCGCTTCGATCTGGTTTGAATGTCAAGAATGAATACCGTGAAGATGATGAAGACGGTGATTTGGTTTGTCCAGATCTAGGGCAAATTGTATGGATGAATGCTATCGGAACATCGTCATTGGAGGACGATGAGCATTCTAAGTAGAATTGTTTCTTGAAAGGTAACGCTTACCCTCGAGCCTCATCAACCGGGAATGACTAAAATAAGGAGAGATGCAACAAGATTAAGTAGGTCGCACCCAATTAGGGTATGTTATCACTTTTCTAGATGTCCTCGAAGACCTATTTATTATGGATAAGGTTGTGCATGAAAGAAGGAGCGCTCGATTGTAAAGGTGGGAACACCCGGGGTGGTAACATATTCGGTCTATCAGCGTTAGGGATAGGCCGGTCTTGTGTAGCAGTGGATCTTGGCGTGGTCCTCGGTACATTGTTCTAGCGGTGTACTATAGTGGGCGGTAATCCAGTGTCCCAGTCATTCGAATGAGATCCATTCTCCAATACGAGCTTACGGTTTTGTTTGTAGAGCCTAATATGCTGGAATTTAATTAATGTAACAATTTCAGCTATTTGAATAAGTATTTGTACTTAGACACTATTATAATATAAGATGAATTTGATAAAAATTGTTTTGGTTATCGTAAGGGAAAAACCTGTCCTGTTTACGTGTGATGGGGTCTTACGAGATACCTTTGTTTTTAAAAGGATTTTGATAACTCTAATAATTCAAACTGAGTGTGCTTTCTCACGCTGGTTTTCCAGTTTGACTTGGGTGTTATTTTATTTTAATACTCAGATCAGATCGAGTATTACAGATTTAGGATAGAATGCTATGGATCTTAAGAGGCGAGCTAGATGATAGAGACGTATCTCCGTACTTGATTTCTTTTTCCGCTGTATGAGGACAAGTCATTGTAGCTGTGCAGATTGATGTATTAATTGTTGTACTCTGATGATTTTAAGTAATAAACAGTTGTAGATTCGTTGTTTAAAAATCTATTACAATATATTATATTTTGTTCCGCTGCGATTGTGAGATTCTGTGTTGTTACTTATTTTTCTTCTATCATTTTCTTCTTCTTTACCATAGTTATTTCCTCTTTCGCACAATTTGGGTTGAACATGAGTGAATTATTATCAACTTAAGTGTACGAAACTACAGGTCGCTACATTTGGTATCAGAGCTGAAGGTTAAGCGAGAACCTTGGATTTGGTGGGAATTACTCATTATAGATACAGTCAGTAATATTCTAGAATGAGTTGAGTGTAATAATAGATATGAGGGTGTATTTGTTAGTGAATATAAATGGTTTTATATTATGTTGATTTATCTGTTGAGTGGCATATAAATTCTAGTCGAATAATGGGATGTCACTAAGTCGATAGGAGTTTCTAAATACTTGAACGCGATAAACTGACACAGTATGGTTTTGAAGTGGGTAAATGAAACAATTTCACCCAAACTATATTTTGATATAAATGGAATAATTTTCAGAAAATTATTATACTGACGTGTTTGTTTGTTATTATATAATCAAAATAAGATTATAAAATTGGAAATGGTTTATATAACCAAACGAAATTTTATGTAAGTATGAATTTTACAAATGGATTATAGTTAAAATGGATCCAAACCAGAATTTGAAGATTTAAACTCCCGGAAGCTTTGAGAAATGTTTCAAAAGGGTTTGAACTAAGTATTGGAAAAAAATTGGAATCCCAGAAGTTTAAAGATGTTTTCCATAGTGGTTGAAAGGAAAATGGATTTAAATTTGAGATCTTTGGAGAAAAATTTGTTTTAAATGGATTTTGAAACTGATATAGCACTAAACCTACTTCAGTCGCTGGAAAATAATTCTGATGATGATGGCCGCATCATCATTATTCATTTTTGAGTTTCTAAGTGATGGATTGCTACCATAGTAAATTGATACGGATATTTTTGGTGAAAGCAATTGTTGTTTTGGAAATCCTGAAGGGAGATTGTTTTGGAATGGAACCAAGTGAACTTTGAAAAATCCAAAGAAATGGTTTGTTAACCCAAAATGATGTGTATTGGTTTTAAAATGATTTGAAGTGAACTGGATATTTGGATTCTGGAATCCTTACTAAAAGTTCTAGAGAATATCAGAAAAATAAGTTTTTAAAACTTGTAAGCGGAAGATGATATTTATAAGGAGGGAAGTGTGAAAAATTGAAGTTGGAGCAAAATTTAAGGAGAGGAATTTGAAATGGAATTCAAGTTAAGTTGGACAAATTAAAATTTAAAAATTAAATTGACTGGATTTGAATTGGATTAGTATAGTGTATTAATGACTTGGGAGTTAACTTAGCAAAGTAATTGGAATATTTAATGAAATTGAAAGGATTAAAAGTAAATTTGTTTGAAGTGAAATTGGTTTAAGTAAGAATAACTATCACGACCCAAAATCCGACGTCCGAAAATCGACATCCATACTTCACGCGTATTCGAATGCCGCAGATTCGAACGTCGAACTCCAATTCGGATGGAGCTTATATGTAACGTCCCACCTTTTTCGTACGCTTTAAATCGACGATAAACCACACACGTCAGACTTAAACCATACAGAAGGGCGGATTGTTATGGGGTAAATAAGAAAAAGCAGAGAAAGAAATAAAACTAAACCGAATCTTGCAGCAGAATGATAAAATATAATAATCAAATATACAGTTCATGAAGCTGTTTTACAAAATATTCAATTATTCTTGTACAATACATATCAGAGTTACACTTACCAGAGAATATTAATAATGCAGCGGAATATAATGTTGTAGTGGAATAATATAATAGATAATAGTAATACACTCTTCGTCTTCATCCTCCGAAATACGGTCTTCCAAATCCTGAAATACTCAGACTGACCCGAGCGAATTGAAAAGACAAAACACTCGAGTCAAAATTAAAAGATCTTATGTAAGTTAAATCAACAATAAACAATATGAGTGGAATGGCATCAGAGATGTTTACGGGATTTGACATCTCCTATCCAGTGTCAAACGTGAGTGCAGTAACTCAAGAGATGCTTGGGATGTACATCTCCTAAGGATCCGTTAAACTATTTACTATGTAGTAATATTTCGTTATTGTAATAATGTCTAATAGTAAAATAAACTTACTTTTAAATAGCATTAAGGCTTTACAATTTCCACCTTAACATGTAATAGTCCCAGTAGTCCATCCAGTATCAGCGCATCTCCAGATCGGGAGACTACCCTAAATACTCCACGGGCTATGGGAGAAAACCAAACTCGTACAAGGCGCGATAGGGTAGGTGACACGGCACAACTAGGAAATGCCAGGGTAGATATACCAATTATGCTTCCGGGCCGGTGGTAACGCGTAGCAGCTACTACCGCCCAGCTCGAGCCACACCACCAAATTAAAAATCCAAAGTGGCCACCGAATAAATCCAAAGTCAGAGTATAATATCGAAGGGATGTGTCCGATAAAAGGTGCTACCTTCTTAGCTCGTCAATCGCTCCTATTTTAGCCACCTTATGCCAACTCACGGGTGTCGGGTCCACTTATTTACCTCAAAGGAAACGCCGCCACCGTCCTACTTCATTCTGGAATTTCCACCGTGTACACGGTTGTTAAAGTGGTTTTCAGAGTTGGCAGAGAGTATGACAACTTCCGATCTCGGTCTCTTTAACAACCAAATGTTATTATAACACCGCGGTCTTTTCAAAATAGTTTATACTTTTAAAATCAGAATGTAATATCCATTTCAAAAACGTATAAATATGATATCATTTCCATTTTAAAACCAAATCAATATGATATCCTTTTTATTTCAAATCAATATAATATCATTTTATTTCAAATATATCCCTTTTCTAAAATCATAGCACTTCCAAATTATGCACTTCAAAACCAAACATTTGAAATTTTAACACATTTAAAACATAATACTTTGAAATTCATAACTTTGAAACATTTCAATTTCAATAAAACATTTCAATTTCGATATATTTCAAGGCTTTAAATATTCCAAAATTTCAAACTAAATTTGATTATTTCGATTCAACAATTAAATTTTCTATTATTTAGTTTTGAAATATTTTACATAATAAACCCCTTATCATTTAAATAAGGCTCAAATTTCAAATAACTAAATATTGCTTTCAATTCATTTATACTTGAAATAGTCATTTAATTCACCCAGACCCCAAAATCAAGTTATAATAATTATACCTTCTAAAATTTCCAATTTAATAAATTTCACATCAACCTTTTGAGTTTAATTCTTAAATAAATTCAATTTCATATAATCTCTAATTTATGTCAATTTCAAATCAAATTTATTCGAGAAAAATTCTTATAAAAAATTTAAGTCACATCAATTTCATATTTATCTTCCAACCTCAGTTTTATTTAAGCCCTTATAACTATATATACAATATGACTTAAACTGCTATTTAACCATATTATCTCAATAAAATCAACTTTATTATTTAACTTATTTGATACTTTAAACCAATTTTATACATAGCTTAAAACCAAAAATTTAACTATATATAAAAATAACATTTATAAAATATCCAAATCAATATCTCATAAAACTATATATTTCTTTACCAAACCATAAAAAATCATTTCAAAATATTTTTATATATAGACCACGGTGTCTGTATATAATTTCCTACCCTATGGTCAAGTGATGCGGATATTTATCATTTCAATCCGTAATTTAAAATAAAAATACGGTTATATATCATTTCAAACTGCAATCCCGAATGAATAAAAATGCATAACAATTTGCAGTTTATAACAATATAAAATACAACATCCATTCACCCAATATCAATCATCAACCATTTATCACAATCATCATCCAATTCAAACAATAACATCAATACAGAATAGATAATAAATACAAGTAATTACTGGCAATTTATATTCAATAATAATTAATTTAACTGGAAGTTTATATGCAATAATAAATTGAATAATAATTTAATTCGATAAATTAAATTTAACTGGAATGATGATAAAAATATACCAAACAGCAATAAATAAATTTCTAACCACATCAAAAATTAATTTAACACACATAAGAAATTTTAGAAATTGTGAGTGGGTTAAAACACTCACCTTTTGAATTTAAATTGAATTTAAATCCAATTTAAATCCAAAATTTTCACATTCTTAGACTTCGTCCAAACCTATGTCAGAATTTTTGAAATTTTAGTGCGATCCCAATGCAAAAACCCATGCGTAAACTCGACCTCGTATGAGAAAGTTATGATTATTAGAACGAATTGAAATTAAAATTAGAATAAAAGAAAATAAAAAGAAACAAACCACACTCTTACTTTGCCACGTCACCTCCTCTCACACATAAGCTACTGGAAGCCGCCTCCCTTAGAAACCCTAAATGCACAACACGATGTCGTTCTCGCCTGATAAACCACCGTCGCACGCGATCAACACTGCCTTCTTCCCCCTGACGTCGCCTCCGCCCCCTCTAGTGGGGCCGACCATCCCTACTTCACGCGGCCACCAAATGTTGCCGTCGTCGCCTTAGAGTCTAGGGTTTCGAAACCTTAATCGTGATTTCCGGCCACCACACTTCGATATAGGCCAAGCGGCTACCACCAAACGACTCCCCTTGACGAGCTCTTCAATACCCACATTTCAATTTGGTCGATTGGCGACGAAATCAAAAACACCTAATTCAATTTTGACCTCGATTTGTCGATGATTGAAGCACAATTACGACAAGCGAATTCCAGACGCTGATTCGTATTTTCGAGAACTTCGATATATAATTTTTTTGAATTTTTTTGAGGAGTTTGAAATTTCAATTTGATTTTTGAATTGCAATTTGGATTTGGAATTGTCTGCCATTGAAATGAGGAGGTGAGGAGGAATTGTACGTATAGACAAATGAGAAATAGAGGCAGGCTAGGGTTTATGATAGGGTTTATATAGGCAAAGTGAAATTAGAATGGACCGGATTGACATGATGCACGCGTTGAACGATAAAATGGCCCGAAAAGCCCGTTCTGACTCCGGAACGAAATTGGGTCAATCCATATATCAAAATAGATGTTTTAAAATATTTTAAACTCGATGGAACATGTTTCAAGTCCAAATTTCATCGTATGAAGAAGTTATGCTAAAATCAATATTTTTCAAATTGATTTCAATTTCATTGATTTCAAGGCATTTCACGTTCGTACAATCAAACGACAAGTCCGATTGCCACGAAAATTGAAATCCTACAATAATTCACTGTTACCGATGTAACTGGTTCCGTCGAAATCTGAGTCAGTAGCCAATATGGCTATTTTTACATTAATTAATTAAATTAATAAATTAACTGATTAAATCAAATTTTCAAATTTCAATTCTTTAATTGATAAATTTCATAATTTTTGATTTCTCAATCATTTACAATGATTTAAACAAATTTAGATGTCAATTTAGAGTTAATTAATTTATCAATTTCAGTATTAACCTCAATTTCATTTAATCCACAATTATAAATTTAATTTCCAATAATTCTATTTAATTTACCTTTCATTTTATTATTCAATTTATTATTATCAAATGGATAAGATTAACATTGGATTCAAAATCTATTACATAAATATTCTCACATTCCATCTTCATTTCAATTAACGTAATATTTAGGTATTTAATTTCATTTATTTGCAATTAGATTCAATTTCTACTGTTCAAATCCCATTAAATAGGTAAGTCTTCATTTCCATTCTTTCAATTCAACAAATTGTCCTATTATAGATAATATTAACATTATTCTCAGATATTACCTTAATTAACATTAACGCAATATTTATTTAGATTTATTGCAATTTATTCCAAATCCAATTTCTATTTCTTAATATACTCTAATTTAACAATTCCTAAACATTGTATCACACTTCCCATTACACTAATGTACGCCTATTTATATCATACATTTGTATTAATGTTACATTAATATATTCAAATTTCTAACTCCTTTGTTATTAACTATCCTGTTTTCATATATTATATATTTGCCAAATATATACATTAATTACGATTAAATATTCTCAATAAATTTATTTGATTTCATGCTTTTTATTTCATCAATTACTGCCTTATAAATGAATTTACGTTTCAATTCAATTTACATTCACCCTTTTTATTATTACATTAATTATCATTAAAGTAACATTTAATTACTTATATTTATAAATCGGTAAATTACTGGCAACGACAAATATTTGTCACTATTATACCCCTTTATAGTACTTGTACGTTTATCCTTCACAACAACTACTATCTATTATATTATTTCACACATTAATATGATAATTGCATTTGTTTTTATTATATTCCATTTATATCTAAGTCATAACATTTAAATTATTTTATTAAATTGGAATGTTCATTCAAGTTCATTAATTATTAACTTGCATTAACATATTTCCTTAATTTACATTCAATTACTGTTAACAATGTGAATATTCATTAATTAATCCAGTACTTACTTTTATTTTCTCATATTCAATTTATATCCAGGTAAAACACTTTCACTACTTCATTTATTAGAATTTTATTCAAATTACTAAAAAAAATCAGTTTTAATTAACACTGCTATATTTCATTTTTAGCGTTCATTCCAATATTGAATTATAAAGTTTTTATTTCTTACTAGATTTAATTACAAAAATCTTATTAAATTACAATTCTAATTTTTAAAAATCTACGGGTCGTTACATTATAACACATTAAGTACAACAACACAGCGGAAACAGAAATGAATAACATTGATACAACATCATGAATACAACATCTTTACAACAATGGTACAATATTCTGATACAAATGATTATCAATATCAGAGCCAAAAGATAAACAACAGCAGAAGAAAACTTCAACAGAGGAACACTAATATTAACTTCAACAGAAAGAGAGAGAGAGAGAGCTTGAGAATCCAATACTGCAACTCCATCTCCAATGCTTCAAACCACAAGCTCGAGCCACCATCACGATGAACTTAAGCAAGGTTAGTCCGAACATTGAAGTGAAACAAATGCGATATCCAATATAGATACTTCAAAGATATCGAATCTACATCTATTATCTGACTACCTGACTCTAGGTTGCCCGTGTGGAAAATTATAGGCACCCAGTGTTTAGAAAAGGAACAATAAACTCTAAGTCAGTCATGGGACTGGTGTGAACAAACAAAAACAGTTTGTCTTTGAACAAAAGCAAAACAAAAGAATTTAAAAGAAATCCGCAATGCTTTTTGAAAAATGAAACTACCATAAGGCCTCCCGGCACACACACAATGCAATCGCACACTTGTGGGAGATTTCTCCTTATAATAGTCAAACATGCTTGATACGCAAAATCCTTTTGATATTACTATTAGTGCATAGTGCCGAAAACATTTGCAAGTATAATGTTAATCTTAGCCAGCGTAGGTACCATTATATTATGCCTGCTATAGCTAACACCTGAGGGGCAGGTAATACAACTAAAACCGTACAGGGCTCGTATTGTTTCTTTGGATTTCCAACAAATGGTCAGGCTAAGGAACTTCCTGGGCCACATGGGTACGCCTCTGGAGGGATGTCTCGAAAACCTAACCAGATCTCTGCCAACACAAGGCCAGGTTACCTCTGTAACTAGGTAACACTTACAAGTATGCCATCCCCGGTCGTTACCGACCTTTATCCGAGGATCCTTAACACCAACAACCACAAAGTAATAAATTTGCAACAACCATATAGGTTAAATATCTGTGATCCATGCCATGAAACCACCTTTTTCCAAAAGAAATGGACATACCCTATGGGCGCGACCCTTAGTAACCTTGCAGCAACATTCTTATTTCGACCATTTTTGGGTTGTGAGGTTTGACGAAGTTTCGTCCACAAAGCTACGCTTTTCACAAAAGCCATGCTTCGATCAATAAATGATCAGAAGCACATTACCAAATTGGGAATGTATCACTAGTAACCATCAACTACATAACCTCTGAGCTCGTACGTCTCAGAGAAATGTGTTAAGCTAATAGAATAAATTCTCCGCCACCAAACAGAAATGTATTTTGATAGAAACCAACTTTACATCTTAAAGTGTAACGTCAGGCATACATCCATACAAGTTTGTTCCGGGTTCGAACAGAACTGAAGGCACTTCAAAAGAAGCCCTTGCAATACGGTTATTCATAATCCCGATCGGACTCCCCATAACATATGGAGATGTCTGTACCGGCGCGACTCAGTGCAGAGACATTCGACGGGTAGCCCTTTTGTTCTCAAAAATACCCGGTCTTCACCACCGGTCTTCAAATTCTATCCATTACGTCGTATCATTATTTGGAATGGGTTATATGACACAAAGTCCTCCCTCGGCTAAACCAAATAATGAGCGTTTAATTTTTAAAAGCATATGGATGTAGTGGGATCTTAGTTAAGTCACAACTTTTAATCCCCAAAACTTTTTCCTTTAAATGGTTTAACCAAATTTCCACTTTTAATCTTTTAAAATAAAAGATTTACTCTTGAAGATACTCTTCAATTTTAAAACAAGATTCACCAAATCTTTCACAAAGATTCATTCATAGCTTTCAAAACTATTTCAATTCCAAAATCTTTTATACAAAAGATACCCCTTTAAGATCCTCGTCAATTTGAAAAAAAGTTCACCAATCTTTAACAAAGATTCATTCATAGCTTTCAAAACAATTCCATTTCAAACTTGAAATCTTTTCAACACAAACTGGAAGTTTCTTTCTTTATTTGAAAGCTATTACCATTTGAAAACAAATACTTTTCGTTTCAGCAAAATCTGATTAAATGCGCACAAGTTATAGCCTTTAAAGTGTAAACTTGGGTTAAGTTCAAATTCCCAAAATAATACTTTTAAAATGGTTTAAAACCCATATAAATACATTATATAACTTGTATAACCTTTTTAAACTATAATTTCCAAACATATATTCATAGAACTCCACTTCAAATTCAAATCAAGCCATTTAAATTTTAAAACTTTAACAAGTTATATTATACGCAACTAAACTTTAATTTCAACTTCCTTTTCAAAGGCTTTTCATATTCAACTCAATTCCATTTCCAAAACCATTTGGATTCAAAATTCAATTTTTTAAACAAAATAATATTTAAATTCAAAATATCTTTGACTTAACTGGATCCTCGTGAAATCCATATTTGTGTGTGTATGGTGTAGTCTAGGGGTTTTACACAATAGTGCAACATCATCAATCATCACAATCCCAACACAGCAATATTGATAAGCGGTATAATCCTATAACGCTTATCTTTATTCACAGATTCATCGATAAATAATATAAATTCTTCATAAATAAATAAATTACATTCATCACAGCTCAAATCAAACAATTTACATCACAGAATATCGTACATAAGGGATATCAAACAATTCAAACATTCAATATGATCCAAACATCCATAAGTAAGATTAATCAACCATCTGATAAATTTAAATCAGATTAATCACTTATGAATAAATTGCTAATCTTGGTTAATTAACATTAATTAATTACAAACCATAGAGGTTCATCCGGTAGTTCCATTCGGTAAAAGCCTAAGATTTCGCTCAAGATTCAAATTCCGAGTCTCATTCGGTATATGCCTCATTCGGTAGTTCCATTCGGCATTAGAGGTTCATCCGGTATACGAATTCGTTCGGTAATACGGTGCAAGCAAATTCATTCGGCAATGGGGCATGAAGTTCATTCGGCACTAAGGCCTTAAACTCATTCGGCATACAGAAACATTCGGTAATAAAGGCATTCGGCAATAGAGTGTGTACCTGATTCGGTAGAGATTTGGTTCGGCAGACGATTTGGTCCGGCAAGTCAGTTGATTCGGCTCTCTGGTTCGGTAAGGGAAAACCAAGGGGGGTACGGCCTCTATATATAGGCGAGCTCAGGGCCGCCGAACCAACTGGTTCGGCCCACCGGATAGGAACACCGGACCAATAACAAATATACCGAACCAACTAGATACCGAATGAAACCACAGCCGGATGAGAATAACCGGACCAACAAAAAACCGAATGAACTATCTCTCTACCAACGACAACCAGGAACTAGGGGCATACAGATCGCCTCATGCAGATAAGTACCGAACTCCAGAACTAACTAATAAAATGAGGATTATTACAACGATGAATAAGTTGTAAATCTCTCACTAACATGGATTAATCGTTTACACGTGTACGCGACCACGAACGGTCCATAGGCACGCTCTGAATGGTTATTAACCCTATTGTCGTGGGAATTTACACTTTGACACGCCTTTTTAAACTCATAGGTTAAACGGATATTTGACTCTGATAATTATGAAATGGCTAAGCTACTTACACATGTACGGGGTCGCGAACGATCCCTAGACATGCTCTGAGCTGGCGATAAACCATCTTGACAAACGATCCAAGGATCTACTCTGATATGAACCTGGCATCAATGATGCTAAGCCCCCTCGGGGCTTACTCTCTCGTCCCAAACAGCACAGTTCAATTCAACTCGAATATTTCGATCACGAACGGTTGTTGTTTGAAATCACTCTAAAATTGTAAATTCCTTTGCAGGACATCAACAGGATATGAACATCCAGCCCATGGCGTTACAAAACAAGCCTTCTCGCCACAGGGAAAACAAAGCGCGACACATGCAAGCACGTGCCCCACTTTGGGGGGCAAATGTTGGGCGAATTCTCACCCAGAAGATCTCGAGACCAAGAAGTCAAAGTTTTACTTGGGCTCGCAACCTCCACCCCGTTCGACAAACACAAGGCACAATATAAGCATAGAAGTCCATCTGGCGTTCTCAATATACAAGTCCATTCGGCAGAGAGGCATTCGGCATCTCCAATTCACACCGAACCAAAGGTCATTCGGCCAGCCCCCACATCCGGCCCAACCATAACCGAACCAACTGATTCGGTACCATAACCGAACCAACTCCAGAACCAGAAGATTACCGGACCAACTCCACTACCGAGCCACCTCTCCATCTCCACTACCGAACCACCTCTCCAACACCCTACCGGACCAGACCACGCCTAACTAAACCCCAACTTCTCTAAGCATAGCCGAATGAAGCCTCGCCGAACCAAATGATTGCCAGTCCAGATTGCTTCAGCCCGGGCCCACCAGCAGCTATATACCTCCAAGACCCCTGCCCCCTACCTCATTCTATAAATAGAGGGGCAGGGGTACAACAATGGCAGACAAGTTTGAGAGCTCAAGCAAGGAAGGAACTTTCAAACTACTTTCATATACTTATATACGAAGCATTGTACTTGTAATCTGAAAGAAAGAAGATAATAACATATAAAGTGGACGTAGGCACATTCTGGCCGAACCACTATAAATCCGCGTGTCTTTTACATTTCAGCCCCTACTTCTTTTATATTTACATACTCATCTAAAATCATTGAAAATCACATATAATCAACTAAATAATACGACTTGGAGGTGTTTGTCCATTTTTTGTGCAAACAATTGTCGCTCGACATAAGGGATGACTCAGCACGTTGGATCGTTCGGCATTGGTAGGTCGCTCAGCATCAGGGATCGTTCGGCATGGAAGTAGCGTTCGGCATTAGACTAGCGTTCGGCATGATGGCATCGTTCGGCATTGGACGAGTGTTCAGCATGGAAGCATCATCCAACATCCAACCTCGTTCGGCATCAGACATCGTTCGACATCAGGGTAGTTTGGCACTCATTAGTGGCTCGGCCTTTGGATGGTTCGGCATCCGATGGTGGCTCGGTATAAGGAGGAGGACGACAGATGCCGCTCGGCATAAGGTCCTGGTTCGGTATTAGGAGGTTGGATCGGCATTAGGAGGTAGGTCGGCCTGAGGGTTTAGCAAAGGATGGTACGGCCATGGTTGTTGTTCGGCATGAGTAGTTCGGTTACAATGGGAAGCACGGTTCGGCATATGGCCTTGGTGGGCCGGAATCATTCAGAGAGTCCAACATCTACCTGGACGTGTCTATAAATAGAGCACGTAGAGCTTCAGAAAAGGGGACTTCATTTTGATCTTCTTCTTCTTCTTCTCCTCTGCTTTCGGAATTTCTATTTTCTAAGGCTAAGGCTAGCCTACCACTTTGTAACTGTAATCGATTGTTACAGCAATAAAAAAGAAAACTTCTGGAGTGGACGTAGGCCAGAGTTAGCCGAACCACTATAAAATCTATTGTTCTTTACTGCTTTCTTTTTAATTTTAGCTGTTCTTCATATTATTACTCTCTACACACACTCTATCTGTTATCAGTAACTGTTAATTTGTGCTTTCATTTACATTTGGGTGTTAGTGACCAATTTTGGCGCTAACAACTATATAACCATAAATTATAAAATTTGAGTTAGATAAGAAATAATATTGAATTGAAGTAAATATGAAATTTTTAATTGTGAAATAATTATATAGCCTATAAAGTATAAATCTTGAATGAGATAAAATTTAAACAAAAGTTGGAATTGTGAATAAATAAATTGGAATAGCTTATAAAAATTGAAATTAATTGAATAATAATATACTTAGGCTATAAATAAATGTATAATCACGGGTTAAAATAAAATATGAATATACTCGAGTATAAAATTTATGAAAAAAAAGTTGTAAAATGTATAACTTGGAAATGGAATGATAAAACCAAAACGAAAATAGTTTGAGATTTTGGTGGAGGAATTAAGATCCAAACTTGAATTATAAAATGAAATTGGACTCGAGAAAATTAGATCAAGTGAGTTTTGAGATATGGGATTATAAAATGGAGGTGAATTAATTAGATAATTAATCAGTTAAATGAATATGAAGATGGAATTTAACTTGGTTAGATTAAAATTGGATTGTGGATTACAATGGATATTGGAAATTGAAATTGGGTTGTAAATAAGTTCGACTTAAATGGTAAGCGAATCAATTATAATTGGAGATATTGTCGAATAAAATAGGAATGGTTTGAAATAGTGATGACTTAAGTTATAAATAAATTCAATTTAAGGTGTAAAAAATTTGAATATGGCCTTGATATCATTTAATAAATTCAAGAATGAATTTGAGTATGGAATTGAAATTGAAGTGAATAAAAATGGATGAACTAATTAATTAATGCTGTTGGAATAAAAATGGATGAACTAATTAATTAATTAATAAATTACCTTTTTTTTAAATTCTTTTTCTTCTTTAATGGGGACCCCTCCTTCTTCAATTTCTTTTCTCGCCGACCCATCCCGTCCTTCTACTTCCCATCAGCCCTGTCCTTCTTCCCCTCTTCTTGTACCTCCTGCCTCTGACACTTCCTTGTCTGCCTTACCTTCTTCAGTTCCTTCCTCTGTTCGATCCATACCTTCTGCCCCGATCCTCCCTTCACCGCCTCTGCCATCCCTTCCCTATCCTCCACTTGCATGGAATTCTTTGTTTAAGGCTAAACCAATTAATGCAGGTAAATATGTTCCTCGTGACATTCAGCTAGTGTATAATGGTGAGGCCATCATGCCCCCAGATGAAGTTGTCCAGGCTAGAAATTCTATGTGGAAGGAATACCTTGTTGGTTTTTTTCTAGATAACCCTCTTCCTTACTCTACTGTCCTCTATTATCTCAAGAAAGCATGGAAATTGCAGGGCTCTATTAGTGTTAAATCTGATGGGTTCCTGTTTTTATTCAAGTTTACTAATGAAGAAGACAAGAGAAGGATTTTTGAAGCTGATCCTATTGTGATAAAGAATAAACTTTTTATTGTGAAGCCATGGGATGAAAATGTTGGAAACAACAGTGGTAGCATCAAAGCAGTTCCTGTCTGGATTAAGCTCTCTAATATTCCTATGTATGCTTGGTCACCCGTGGGCATCAACAAGTTAGCTTCTAGGGTTGGAAAACTCTTATGTATGGATGCATCCACCGAAAAATTTGAAAGGATTTCCTTTGCTAAATGTTTAGTTGAAATTTACCCACAGCATGAGCTTCCTGAAAATTTTGCAGTTAAATTACTTGATGGATCTGATCAGATAGTGAATGTTGATTATCTGTGGAGACCTGAAATATGTATTTCATGTAAGGAGTTTGGGCATACGGTGGCAAGATGTAAAAAAGTTGTTATAGCTCGTAAAGGAAATGTTAATGTATGTGATAATATTGTGCATCGCAAACATAGTGAGGTTGATCAAAGCAAGGTGAAGAAAGGGAAAAGGGTAGAAAAGGAAATCAAAGTGAACCAGGTCTGGCATAAAGTGAATTATAATAGAGGAAAAAAAAGAATCATAAGTGAAGAAGTTGAAATTACTACCTTGAATAAGTCAACTGGTAAGGATAAGTCATCTCCAAATGTAAATGAAGAAATCAATACAAGTCTTGAAGTTGGGAACAGAACTCTCTGTGATGTCCATGATAGTTTTGTTCATGTTAGAAAAAATAACAAGTTTAACTTGCTTCAAACTGATGAATATGTTCAAGGCAATTTGGAAGGATTAGATATGGAGGAAGGTGAAGTTATTTTTGCTGGGATCATTTATGATAATGATCAGGTCCCTTCTTTGTGTAATGTTAATATAATTGAAGATAATGCTGTTGGAAATAAAGAAGCAAAACAAAAATCTGTTGACGTGGAGCAGCAAATACCATTCAATGCAAGTGCAATATGCAGTAATAAGGAAGTGGACAAAGAACCACCTTATGCGTATGAAGATGTGGATACTCTCATATCAGACTTTGACACAAATTGGTGCATGTCTTTTGAGACACAAATAAAGCAAGTTATATCATCCATGCATCTAAATGAAGTGGATAAACAATCTATTGTTCCTCCACACTATAATTTCACCACTGAATTGCCGGGATAGCCATCAAACCTTCCCTCCCTCGTTCCTCAATTTGTCCCACCACCTGTTCCTACCTCCTCAAAACCTCCCTTCCTTGATCTGTCCTCCCCCCTTCTCTGCCATCTAGGCAAATTGAAACTAGAGCTCTTTCAACAAAGAGAGGAAATAAATCCCATTTATCTCTTTAACTATCCCATGAATACAAATGTAGCTTCTTGGAATGTCAGAGGTGCCCATTGCAACTTGAAACTTGATCAGGTGAAAAGCCTTATTACCTTGTACGACATTTGTCTCTTTGGTCTAATTGAAACTAAACTCAGTCTTCCTTTATCCCTTAAAGCGGCTGCTTATATTAATCCAGCTTGGGCATTCCATCACAATCTTGATTCTTCTTCTTATGGCAGAATACTTGTGCTCTATGATCTTTCTGTGTTGACATTATCTCCTATTCTTTCTTCAAGGCAATTCATTCATTATCACGTCCTTGTATCTCAAACTCAAACTTCCTTCTACATTACTTTCGTGTATGCAGACAATTCATCTCCTCTAGAAATCTTCTATTTAAATCCCTGCCACCTCTTCGTCAGAACTCTCATCCTTGGGTTGTTCTAGGAGATTTTAATTCATGTTTTGACTATGATGATAAATATGGTGGATCTCTTCTCCTTCCTGGAGATCTTGCTCCTCTTAATCTTGCCATATCTGACTCTGATCTTATTTTGGTTAACAAATCGGGAGCCAAATATTCATGGAACAACAGAAGCCGTAGTGGTGTTCGTACCTTCACAACAATTGACCATGCTTTTTGTAACATTCCTTCTCTCAATACTTGTCCCTCCTTGTCTGTGTTTCTTCCTCTCCCCATTTTGTTTGACCACTCTCCATTGATTTTGTCCCTCGGTCACCATTTAAGAAGAGAAAAGAGAAGTTTTAAATTTTTTAATGCTTGTGCTAAGCATGATCAGTTTCTTGTGTTAGTTTCCCAAGTTAACTCTAATTTTAATTGCTTTGGTAACCCTATGTTCAAGTTTTACGGGAAATTAAATAGCATCAAGCAATCTCTCAAATTGTGGGCTTCTTCCACCTTTGGTTTGGGCAGCTTGCTTTCTACCTCCCTAAAGGAGCAACTGAAGATTAATCAAGAATACATGATGGAGAATCCTGATGATGAGAATGCAGCTGCCGAGGAAGGAAGATTATACATGGAGGTGAATAATGCTCTTCACTTGGAAGCTTGTATGAAAAGGCAACAACTTCACTACAATTGGCTTGAAGAAGGAGACAAGAACACTAAATACTTCCACGATTCCTTAAAAGTTAAACATGCCAAAGAAAATATTTTTAGCATTTTGGATGAACATGGTTCTTTATTCTCTTCTCCTGAATCTGTTGACAAAGCTTTCATTGATTACTTCACAATCTGCTTGGCAACTATTCTGGGTTCAATCCTGACTTAAACCAAATCTCTTCCCTTGCCCTGCCATGCCTGTCCTTGCTTGAAGTTGATGCTCTTATTAAGCCTGTCACTGATGAAGAAATAAAGACTGTCTTCTTTTCTATGAACCAGCAATCTTCCTATGGTCCTGATGGTCTCAATGTTACTTTTTACATCTCTACTTGGAGTGTGCTTGGCCATGAGTTCTGTCGAGCTATTCATAATTTCTTTAACAAATGTAAATTATTGGGGGAAGTCAATTCCACAAACATAGCTTTAATTCCTAAAGTATCTCCTCCTTCCAGAGTGTCCTCCTTCAGGCCAATATCTTGTTGTAATGTGGTTTACAAATGTATTTCCAAAATTCTAGCTTCACGTCTCGTTTGTGTTCTGCCTTCTGTTGTGTCTCACAATCAGGCAGCTTTCATTCCATCTAGGAATATTCTTGATAATGTTCTTTTTGCCCAAGAATTATTAAAAGGTCATTGCAGAGGAAATATTTCTCCAGCTGCTGCTCTTAAAATCGACATATCTAAAGCCTATGGTTCTATTCATTGGGTTTCTATTGTTAGGATTATAGCCATGATGGGATTCCCAAAAATCTTTGTGTCTTGGGTCTACACTTGCATATCCACTCCTTCCTTCTCTGTGGTTATTAAAGGAAGACCTGTTGGGTACTTTAGAAGTCATAAAGGAATTAGACAAGGTGATCCAATCTCCTCTTATTTATTTCTGCTGGTCATGGAAGTATTTGTTATTCTCAAAACTAAATACTCACAAAATCTCATCAAGTATCACCCAAAGTGCTCTCTCCATCAAATTTCTTCAATTATGTTTGCTGATGATGTTATGTTATTCACTAAGCCTGAGGTTATCTCTTTGAGTGGAATATTAGATGCACTGTAGTCCTTCGACATTATGACCGGCCTCTCTATCAACCATTCTAAATCTACTATGCATGTTGCTGGTGTTAGTGATGATCATGCTTCTACATTGTATCAACAATTTGGTTTCTCTTGTATGGAGTCTGATATGAGGTAACTTAGTCTCCCCTTAATTACTAAAAGAATTACCAATGCTGAATGTCTTCCCCTATTCAATAAAATTATTTCTGTCATGAATGCTTGGGATAATTGGAAATTGTCTCAAAGTGGTAGGCTTGTTCTTATTAAATATGTTGTGTTTCCCTCCCTTGTCTATTGGGCTCGAACTCTTATCCTTCCTGGTAAGCTTTTGCACCTTGTTAGGTCTGCCATGAATAAATATTTCTGGACTGGGAGTATTCACAATAGGAAGTTGTTGCCATGCTCCCTTTCAAAATTTGAGTCTACTTTAAAATTGGGTGGGCTTGGTATTATTAATGCTAAGAAATGGAATATTACTGCTTTCAGCAAGCACTTTGATGACCTTTTGAATAAGAAGTATAGTTTATGGGTTAAATGGACATGGCAATATAATATTAAGTATGGGAATTTTTGGTGTATGGATATTCCTCAACAAAGCAGTTGGACTTGGAGGAATCCTCTGAAACTCAGGGATGTTTTCCTTCCTTTGATTTAGTATCATGTTTAACCTAATTCTGTTATTAGTTTTTGGAATGACCCTTGGGTGAGTAAAGGCAAGATTCTATCCAAAATGTTTGATCATTCCCTGATTGTTCAATCTGGTTTTCACTGTGATGCTAAGGCCTATGACTTCTTCTCTAATGGCAGAATGCACCTTCCTTACAATAGCAGCCAGATGATCAGGCAGCTTTGGTGTTTCATTCCGAGCATCTTCTTCTTTACTAATCATCCTGTCTCTGTTTCTTGGAACCTGAAGCCACATTCTATAAATTTGGTGTACAATCAGTTATCTGGAACTATTGCTTTGCCTGCTACTAAGTGGTACACTGAAATTTGGACTAGTGATTCAGTCCCGAGAGATAATCTGATGATGTGGAAGGTTGTTAGTCATGCTCTATTGATAAGAAGTGTATTGAATAAGTATGGAATGTACTGTTGCCCTGAGTGTGTGTTTTGTGAGAAGCATGAGGAAACTGTTGAACATCTTTTTTTGATTGTCCGACATTATTTGTCTTGTTGGACAGAATTGTTTGCAAATCTGGGAGTATTGTATCCGCTGCAAATTCTAAAATTGACCAGAACATTATATTTAAAGCCACAATGTAAACTCAAGAGAATTAGTTGTTTGCATTAAAATTTATATGGATGTGATTTGGAGAGAAAGAAATGCAATTGTGTTTGATAACCAGAGAAAGAATTTAGTTTCTCTATGGAATGAGGTCAGGGAAGAATTTACATGCAATTGAAGAGGAGTGCTAGCCTTTTCCCAGTTTTCTTGATTGATGGTTGGGTTCATTGACTCTGTTATTATTTTCTTCTCTGTTTTTCCCTTTTCATGTTTGATTCAAAGCTTGTTTTGAATCATCTTTTATTGTTGTTGCTATAAAATCTGATAGGGGCCCAGTCAACCCCGCTGGCTTTGCCAAAAATAATAATTAATTAATTAGTAAATAAAAGAGATGTTGGCTAGGAAGAAAATAAAACTTAAGTTATAAGGTTGAAATAATTGGAATTAAACAAACTAACTTAAGATAATATTGGATGGGAGCTTTTCTCAAATAAAACTATGAAATAATTCATAAGTAAATAACACAAATGGTTTCAAGCTAAATAAAATGGATTTGAATATAGTAAATGTGGTTATTAATGAATCGATTGAGAATAAATTTAAAATGGAATAAAATTGAATGTAAATTGATTTGGAATCAATTTAAAATGGTTATAAGCTTAAATGGTTATTTTATTAAATGGATAATGCCGAATTTGCATAGAAAAATTGTTGTTCGACGCAAAGGAAAGTGAATAAAATTCTATGAATAAATAAAATGTGAATAAATTGCTTTTTAAATCAATTTGGAATGGATATGAGTTTGTTGGATATAAAAATAAATCGAATAAATATAAAGTGAGTTGTAAATCATTTGAATTGAATAAAAAAGTATATGGATCGATTAAAGTGATTAAATTAGTATCGAAACCTTATAGTTGCTTATAATATATGTTTGGAATGATGGAGTTTGAAGTTTATGTGTTTTAACTATTTAAATAAGTGAAGTGTTAGTAAATTTCATATTTTGGTGCTTATTTGTTTAAAATGAGTAAGTACAGGTACCCGGAGGAAATCGGGCTAAATTTGGGTTGCGTATTCGCATATGAAGTAAACTTGTTTTCTTAATAATGCTTAAAAATGCTAAATAAGGTACGTTTTCAGATTAAATACTGCGAAAATTTAAAAAATTGATATATATATATATATATATATATTATTTTCTGACCGTGTGGGTCGATGTATATATATTTATCTCTCTTGTCATATTGCAAAAGGTTCTCCGCTTAAGGGAGACTTTGTCAAAAATTTAAGGTGAGAATAATTTTGAAATTTGGAAAATTTCTGTTGACGACGAATTGATTTCGAATTTTAATTGGAATAAAAGGTTTTGGAATTAGAATTGAAAACTAATTGTTTTGGTTGGAACTGAAAGGTTAGAAAAGTGGAATATCGAGTTTGACTAAGTGGTTGAAAAAATTAATGGGTTTAGAGCATTTTCCTGCCTTAGCAATTCAGGGACGAAATTCTTTTAAGGAAGAAGGAATATAACGACCCGGATTTTTGGTCGTTAATTTTGAACATTTAGTTCATTTTAAATGTTGAGTTTTGGAATTTGAACGGAATTTTCATATGAAGTTTATCGATCAAGAATAGTGTAATAAAAACTTAAGTTCCAAAATATAGCGATTAATTAATAAATTTAAAATTTGACTTAATAATTAAAAAATCTGTTAAATAATTGAATTGGAGCTGAATATGAAATCGAAACGATTTCTAATATTTATATAAATTCTATTTGAAATAGAATTGAGTTAAAAAGTTTTTAAAATTGAAATTTCAAATGATTTCGTAGAATTTCGAAATCGTCGATTTAATCGACGTGTTAAAATAGCGATGCGGGGCACAGCCTTGAAATTTGACGAAACTAGTTCCACTGGATCCGTAATATTATATTATTATCAGATATCAAATTTCGTTGTGTTTGGGATTATCGTTTGACCGTATGGTGATACAAACGTGTTGAAATTAATATCGAAAAATCAATATAATAATTGGGTCCAAAAAGCTATCTTCTCCATACGATCGAATTAGGGCATGAAACATTTTCCATTGTGTTCGGAATAGGGGTATAACATAATGAACGTTTGCACGCTTTGATAGGAGATCGAAAATTTAATTTGCTAAAATGAGATATTTTATAATTAAATAAAATTATATAAAATCAGATAAAAATCAAATCATCCATTCTCCATTCAAATACGCCACCATCCTTTCCTTCAGTTCATAAAGCACGTACCCTTTACCTTTCTTCTTTTCAAAAATCAAATCATACCGCCTCTCCCATAATTTAAAATTAATCGCGTATGCCTCTTCTTCATTAGAGAGCGAAACAAATCTCGTCATCTCCCTCCTTCCTCTTTTGTGAATCCACAAGTCGAACGAATAAAAAAAGAAAAAGAAAGAGGGAATCGATCGAGTACGCGATTCAGGGTTAGGTGAGTTTAGATTTAGGCATGGAAGGGAAAGGGTGTGGCGGCGTCGATGGGCGCGAGTGGTGACGAGGTAGGGCACCGACGACCATGTGTCGCGATGGATGTTGGTCGAGATTTGGTGAATCCCTAGAGAAGGTCGATCGTGGTTAGGGCTATGGCGACGCGATGGCAGGGGATGAGGTCGCGTTTTGACCTGATACGTGTAGGTGCTAGCAGACCAAGGCATTGGTGGAAGAGGACCTAGGGGAGATAGAAGCCAAGCTGTGGTGGTGGTCGGAGGAAGGGATTGGCAGTGGCGCTCATTTGTATTGATCGACATTGATGCGAGGCTGTGTTTGTGTAGTAATGGCCGAGTTTGATTTGGGTAATTATCTTAATTATCCTAATTATTTTCATTGATAATTCAACTAGCAATGTTTGATTCAAATAAATTTAAATGTTAATAAATTTATAACCCTTTTTTATACTAGGTCCAATTAACATAACGAGTCACATGGGATTTGCAGCGGTAATTATTACGCATCAGAATAAATTTGGAATTAGAACAATTAACAATTTCGAAAAAAAACAAGGTGAGTAATCTCACCCATTTGGATTGCTAATTATAACTTGAAAACGTTGAATTTAAATTATTGGTTGATTGGATGAATTTATAAATTATCATTAGTTTGGATGTTATATATATATATATATATATATATATATAGTATATATATTATTATTTGGAATGATATTCCCGCACAGTATAGCGGATAAGACCCTATGCTCCCCGCATAATAGCGGATGATCCTATATACCGCGATATCCCCCTCGAAGTGGGATTGTTATTTTTATTGTTGACTAACATCTGTGGATGAAGGGAGACAGGTTGGAGGGATCCAACTGGATTCCTCAAAAATTGATTTAATTTTTATATATAATGATATATGTTTTGCGTGAATACTCTGTTATAGATTATTGTTATGATTCGAATTTGTGGATACTATGGTAGCACGGGCATTAATTTTGGTATTTTAAATACCATAAATTATTATTTTTAGTCTAAAGGAATTTAAAAGGAGATTTTTGATATAAAAATATTTATATTGGAAATTGGAATATTTTTAAGAAAACTGAATTAGGATTAATATATATATATATATATATATATATATATATATATATATAGATTTTGGATTGTACGTAACTATTCGTAAATGGTTTTAAATAGAGATTTTTAAAATTAATTAATTATATAAAGGAGTTTGAAATGGTATTTTAAAATATGAAAAAGAGTTAAAATCGATATTAAAAATAGATTAGAAGTATACATGGAATTTATAAGAAATGAATTTATATAATGGAATTTTATAAATAAGATTTGTTTTATAAGCAGGTAAAACCAAAGGGTTATACAAAAAATTTATAAACGATGTTTATAAATAAAGTTATTCGATATCAGACGATAATTGGTAATGTAAATTCATAGGGTGAATTTATATTAGAATATGAAAACAGGGTTAGGAAAAGTAGTAGATTCTATTTTTGAAATGAGAATGGTTAGGAAATCGAAAATGAATCGATATGTTGTGAAATCGAGAGAAAGTTATAAATTAAATTGATTATTGAGGTTTTTTTTAAAATATTTTTATTTTAAGAAGTTAAATTCTTTTTTTTAAAAGGAAATTTTTATTTTAAAACTATGAAATTTTAAATTAGATAGGATTGAGATACTTCAGTAAGTAGATTTTTAGATAATTAAGTATTTATTTTAGTAAATTCTAACCTTTAAAATCAGTTTTGAAAATTTATTTGTTTATTCTAAAAAATGAGTTATTGATGTTTATAAAAGTGTTTTCGATGTTTTAAATAATTACTTGAATAGGTTTTAAAAATAAATTATTACTCTTTTAAATACTTATTATATATATATAGAGTTTTAAATTGATTGAAAATTTTATTTTAAAAATTCTTTCGAGATTCAAAAAAGGGGCTTATAAAAGGATATGATTATGAGGAGAGGAAATTTATTTGTGATTCCGGAGATTTTGGAATAAGTTACGGAATGACTCTCTGCAATGTTAATACTGAAAAGATTTTAAAAAATAAGACTTGTAATATTTTACTAAGTATAAAAATGGAAATTAAGAAATATTTGTAAGTGTTGAGATGGTTTGGAAATATCCAGTTATGGACTTTAAGCATTTGAAATTGTTTCAAATGTTGGAAGGAATCAATATATCTTATAAAGATATTTTGGAAATAGATATTTTGGGGGAAAATGTATAATAAGGCATAGTGTCTACTTATGGATGTTTTATTGATAGTTAAATAACCGACCATCAACATTGGCCAATTTTTGTTATTCATTTCGAAGAACCGGGATTAGATTTAATTATCCGAAAACCACTTCGATCTGGTTTGAACATCACGAATGAATATCGTGAAGATGATGAAGATGATGATTCGGTTTGTTCAGACCCAGGGCAACTTATGTGGACGAATGCTATCAGAACATCGTCATTGGAGGACGATGAGCATTCAAAGTAGAATTGTTTCTTGAAAGGTAATGCTTAGCCTCGAGCATCATCAACCGGGAATGACTAAAACATGGGGAGATGTAACAAGGCTAAGTGGATCGTAACCAATTAGGATATGTTATCATTTTTCTAAATGTCCTCAGAAACCTATTTATTATGGATAAGGTTGTGCACGAAAGAAGGAGTGCTTGATTGTAAGGTTGGGAACATCCAGAGTGATAACATATTCGGTCTATCCAATTTAGGGGTAAGCCGGTCTTGTGTAGCAAAAATCCCGATATGGTCCTCGGTACATTGTTCTAGAGGTGTATTGTGGTGGACGGTACCATAATGGCCCAATCATTCGTATCGAATCCATTCTCTAATATGAATTTACGGTTTTGTTTGTAGAGCCTAGTATGCTGGAATTTAATTAATGTAACAATTTCGGCTATTTGAATAAGTATTTTTACTTAGACACTATTATAATATCAGATGAATTTGATAAAAATTGTTTTGGTTATCATAAGGAAAAACCCATCGTGTTTATGTGTGACGCGGTCTTACAAGATACCTTTGTTTTTCAAAGGATTTTGGTAACTCTAATAATTCAAATTGAGTGTGTTTTCTCATGCTTGTATTCCAGACCGACTCGGGTGATATTTTATTATAATATTCAGGTCAGACCGAGTGTTACAGATTCAGGATAGAACGCTATGGAGCTCAGGATGCGAGATGGATGATAGAGACGTATCTCCGTACTTGATTTATATTTCCGCTGTATGAGGATAAGTTATTATAACTGTGCAGATTGATGCATTAATTGTTGTACTCTGATGATTATAAGTATGTAAACTGTTACAGATTCGTTGTGCAAAAATCTGTTATTATATATTATATTTTGTTCCGCTGCGATTGTGAGATTATGTGTTGTTGCTTATTTTTCTATCATTTTCTTCTTCTTTATCCTAGTTATTCGCTCTTTCGTATAATTTGGGTTGAATATGAGTGAATTATTATCAACTCAGAATGTATGGAACCGCGGGTCGCTACAAAGTTCAATTTATATTTTGAAATTAAGAAATCATACGTTAATTATTACTTATGTATCTATATACGTGAAACAATTGTAAGTATCTATTTATATAGTAAATTTCAAAGGAAAAATACTGGCTTAATATTTTCCTTTTTGAAGTTATATTAAGTGAATTAATGATCTTGTGTGTACTTATGCACATGCGCACCCGGACATCTGTATAATGTTTTAGATGTTAATTTGAAAAACCGGTATTGATAAGAATTTTAAATGTAATATAAGATAATAGGAAGAATTTTTTTTTACTAAAATTGTAAATAATAATAATAAAGTAATAGAATGTATCACATGCACTGCACATGCTAATATTGTAAAAACGTGGTACTCATACTTTAAATATTATTAAAATATAATTTTGTTATGCAATGTTCTATATAACAATCATCAATCAAACTTTATATTATTTTTTATGCATATAATTTTTGTTAAGTGATTCATATATTTTTATAGTTGAAATATTTTTTTTTTACCATTTTGTTACTGCGTATGAATCATGCAAATTGAAATTGTCATTTTGTTTGTAAATTATCAAAGAACTTAATGAGTATTAATCACTTGAATTTATTTATACAGTATGAATTTATAGTGTCTGGGTAATACATATACATTGTTTTGAATGTAAAATAATAATAGGAAATTCATGAAAACTTTGTAAATGACCGTGAAAAATATAAAATCTTGGTATATGAATATAAAATCACACAAAAAACTAATGTAATATTTTGGATAACTACAAAATGATAATTTATATAGGTACAAAAAAAATCGAAGAGAATTAATGAATGGAGATGAAATTTTTATAATTACGGAGATGAATTGTAATTTTTAAACCATTCTCTTAATTAATTGATTATTTATTAAAGTAAGTAATTATACATTAAAGGTGTTCTTATCATCTTTTATGTGATCCATTTTATTTTTATATTTTAATGAAAATTTAGCTTATACCATTTTGTTACAATGAGCGTGATATACTTGTTGACATTGTTATTTGTATTATTTATTAGATAAATTAATAAATAATGGTTAATTATTATTTTTAAACAATTTATAGTTAAACTATTTAATTAATTTAAATATATAGGCTTAAATGTAAGGGGGAATTAATTTAAAGGACAAAAATTTCAATATTTTTTGCCTCAAGGACACGACCTCAATATTTTTGACACAAGGACAAACATTCTTCTAAAATTTATTCACAAGGACAAACAGTTTTCAAAATTATTCATAAGGACAACAAAACTGATACCGAGCTAAAAACTGATACCTAAAAACTGCTACCGATAACTACAAACTGATACCTAAAAACTGCTATCAATAACTAAAAACTGATACCTACAGAAAGTTGTCCTTCAGGATAAAATATTGAAGATCTGTCCTTGAGGCTAAAAAGCTGTGAATTTTTGTACTTGACAATAATTTCCTGTAAATGTAATTTGTACATGAAAATTTGAGAATTTTGAAAATAATAGTAGAAAGAAGAAAGCGTAGGTGTTTGAATGTAATTCGATAGTGTAAATTTAATAAAATATTATAAACAATTAAAAAATAATAAATTATATCAAATTCTTTAAAATAAAATATTCAAATATTTGTTGTTGGAGCGAGTAAATTTAGTAATACTGTCCTTATCTAGAACTACAGTGATATGCAATGTAACAAGGATTATCATGTCCATTCCATCCACTCTTCGTCATATTTAAATGTAAATGACATTTATGATAGTGCTAATAATTTAGTATCACACAATAATTTTGGTAGCTCTTACGACTAGAACAGGCACCAAATCCAATCATGAAGACAACATCCTCTTCTCAAAACTAAAGTGCGACTCTTTTTTTTGGAACTAAAGGTTCTTGAAGCCTGCCTTATTGGTAACAAAAACGAACTGTTCAAAGACCACATACAAACTATTCTACAACTGCATTGCATCGGCCCACAAACATATTACACCAGCCCATCTAGCCCAAAATTTTCAGCCACACATACACAATACACTTCCTACCTCCACAGTCCACACCCTACAACATGCCAGGCCTCACTACATTCAACACTTATTGAAATTTCCGCACACAAAACTCAGTAGTTCATTACTGGCGGCCTCTTCACTTAAGTGTGACTCTTCCTTTGGTTTTCCTTTATTATTATTACATACATACAAGTATAATTGGTAAGCGTTCTCTGTTTAGAAACTGAACATAAAAGAGATAGAGAAATTAAACCATGTGCATAATCTGTGTTTATATGTTTCTCATGACAAGGAAGTAGATATACATGTTCCCTTTGGTTCTTTTACTAATATACTATCCCAGACAGCTCTTTCTAAATGCGTGTTACGTAAACATATTTTTGTTTATGAAAGTGGCAAGATTACATGTAGATTCACATAATGATGACTCTAGGATATTATTTTTTAACAATATGTTACCCATACCCATGAAGGTAAATATTGCTCCTTTCAGATTGTTGGTGTTGCAGAAGATGGTGCATTTTATTTGTGTGTTTTCCATTGCAATTTCATATTGCTTTATGGCAGCAACTGATGTAGAAGCAAGTAATCAGATCCAATTGTTGCTTTGTGTTTTGAATGCTAAGTGGGATAACAGTAATCATGTTTCGTATGAAGAGAGATGAATATTGTATGGATGTTGGTTTGTGGCATTCCATATTTTTCCTCGTCCATATCTGAGCTTTTGAATAGATTTTAAAGAATGTTTACGACTTTGATCTGCATGCGTCTCCATTTTAAGCATAAAATAACTAATGAAAATAAGGACCAGCCCAACAGCTGACGTTACCCTAATCCGAACTAAAAAAAATTGTCCCAAAAATTTGCAACTTTTCATACTTAACTTTGGTTGCTTGATTTAAATAACAATAAGCCAACCACCTCATTACATTGTCAATTGTTTTTATTATTATGTAACCAATTTTTATCTAAATAAATGATTAAACCGATCACCAACACCACGTTGTTGCTACAGTCGGATCGGTTGCCCTAAGCGGCTGCCGGCCCTGATGAAAATAACCTATCAAAATAACTAATGCAACTTCAACATCTATCTAACTACATCGTGAAGCCATGGTGGATTAAGTTATACCACTCATTCCTTCACCTTCAATGTAAAATTTCACTTTCAACAGTGGAAAGAAACATTTAACTTATATTAAAAACATTATGTCAAATCAAGGATATGCATGTGCAGATGTTGTAATACACATCGAATACATACCACCAATCTGTTCAAACTAATAAACTATAGGGCGGTAATCTATGCACGCATGAGTTTCCACTTGTTTCCCAACATTAAACATTCCACGTAGGCGTAGGGACAAACACTATAAAAGAAGCAATGTTTAGCGACGGCTAATAGCCGTTGACGGCCATTGCTAGCCGTCGCTAAAAATCGTTGCAAAATATCTCGTTGCAACTAAACAAAGCGACGGCCTTAGCGACGGCTCCGTTGTTCTTTTTACAACGGCTTGTAACGGCTAAGTATCCATGTGGAAGCAACCGTTAGGGTTGTTGGTTTTCCGGGTTGTTGATGCAAACCGTTGCAATATTGCCGTTGCTAGGCGTTGCGAGCCGTCGCTATATTTGACCAAAGAGCCATCGCTATCCGTTGCTAGCCATTGCAAAACTGGAATATATTTGCTACAACGTTGCAGCACCTTCAACCCTCAATCCCAATCAATACAAATAATATAATTTCATAATTCCACACATATAATATCATTCCATCATACCATATAATCAATATCAACACAACCAAATCATTAAATATTGCATATTCCAACATATATTCACAAAATCATATAAGAAAATCAACATAACCAAATATGAAAATCCACCAAACCAAACCACATAACTAAATTAAACGATCAGTACATATCAATTGCCAAAGTATCAATCACAACAACCAAAATACCAAATCCACCAAAACACTAAGTATCAATCACAACATCCAAAGTACCAAATGTCAAACCCATCATAATATGTACATATATATATATATATATATATATATATATATATATATATATATATATATATATAAAGCGTACCCATCAAAACAAACCAACTAAGCATCATCATCATCATCATCTGCCCCTCCTTCTCCGGGCATTGACCCATACTCCTGAAAGAAGGCAACAATACGCTCATCTATCTGCGTCGCCAACTGACTCTTCCGCCAATCATTGAGCTCGTCCAATTGTGTTTGCATCCGAGCAATCTCTTTCTCATCTATGGACCTCCTATATGCCCTTTGAAAATTAAGAGCCTGTGAAATAATTCAAGTGAATAAGAAGTTCATGGCATACAATAATAAGAAGAAAACTCAAATTATTGGTAATAAACTCAAGTGAATAAGAAGTTCATGGCATACAGGTTTCTACTGTATAAATGTTGAGTACATACCATATTGCCGAAACTGTAACGCCTGTTTCAACTTGCCGGTTCAATGATTGAATCCCATATCCGATTAGACTCATCAACCATAAGCGACTTCCGTCCACTCGCTTGTATCGCTCGTGCATGCTCTGCTTTATATCTCTACTACAACTACAAACAGACATTTGACACAATTGCTATACAATTTACTTATTTACTGTGAAATAAACGAATATGAAATATTTTCATTACAGAAATAAACATATTTACCATTACAGAAGCAGCCTTGTCGTCCAACCAATCATATGAAACATTTCTATCCTCATCTGTATGCTCCACTGCATGTGTGACTCTGAAAACCTCAGCCGTTGTAGGCTTCCTTTCATACTTTGTGCACTGAATATATACAAGAATAGATTATATTGATAATTTGCATGAGTATATACAAGAATAGATTATATACAATAATAGAATATATGGTAAAGAGATACTAGTAAATATATACATCAATAACATAAATATTGGTTAATTTATTTACCAATTCTCTCCTATGTTGTTGGAAGGATTATGAGCCATCACGATGTATAGCGGGATTTTTGTTTCTATTAGCCTGGTTTCTTGCCAATAATTCCTATTAATTTATACACACTATTAAGTAAAATAATTCAACACATTTAAATGTAAAAATATAGTGACAATATAACTTACATTGAATGCTTCAGATTCCCAATATTGTTGGAATCCAGCCCAAATATCATCCCCCATCCAACTTGGCTTTTTCCCCTGAACTCTTAGCCCTTAACAGAAACTCTCTGTAATTTTTCCGCATCTTTTTATTCCAATGATTTATAAAAACATCCATATCCTGCGGATCCACACGTACAGCTGCCTGCATATTGAATTATCATACGTGTTATGTAAAAGAGATTATATAATTATAAAACAATCAGCAGAACAGAATACGTAAAACTTATATCATAAGGCATGATGGCATATTTTTTTTGTTTTCATATAAGGCATAATTATATATTACAAAGTTGTACTTACCATAAGATCAGCCCATATTGCGTTTTTTATATGTGTTGGGATGTTATCCCACTGAGGCCAACACCGGACATCCTACTCTTGTATGCTTCCTTCGATACTTGTAAAATGAACTTGGACGACTCCACCTCGAATCCTCTGTAGAAATGTTGATTTATATATTCAATATATTTCATATTATATAATTCAAATAAGTTTGATACATACCCAGCGCTTTTTGGAACTATCTCCGTAACTCGACGGAGATCTGGCTCAGAGCTACTCGGACCTGCTCCAAGTGAAGGTGACTGAGATGCACTACGTCGATTACGTCGCCTATCAGACATATCTGGCACAAACATAAATATAATATCATACACTGCTTAGAAAAGTGTACTGATAACATAAGCATCACATAATCATCAATCAATATTACATAATCATTAATCATTGCATAATCATCACATAATCATCCCATAATCATCGCATAATCATCAATCAATGTCACATAATCATTAATCATCGCATAATCATCACATAGTTATTAATCAAGTGATAATCATCACATAAGCATACTCTGCACATTATCATCGAAAAAAGCGTACATGAAAAGAATAATGCATAACTCAGAATGATACAGATCATATATAGTCGTCATTATTATTACATAGCTCAGAATATTACAGAACATAGTCATTATTGTTAATACATAGCTTAGAATTACACAACAAGCGATGCCATATATGATCAGTCTTCGTCATATTCTGATTCAGACTCGATCTCGTACTCTATATCATTTTTTTCAGTACTTACAAATTCATCTATTAAAACATTCGATTCATCGGTCAACGACCCTACATCAATGTCATCGGTTATCACTATTTCAGTATTTGGCTCAAGATCCGCTTGATACGCTGCTTCATTTGGAATATTATTTCCATCAAATGTATATATTGCCTTCGTTTTAAAAATAGCCCACCAGTCCGCTTTATCTTTTTTTAAGGACGGATATGGAGCAAAATACTTGTAAAGCTTTCTTAGCTAATACAAAAGGATCATACTTATAGTAATGCGACGTATGCCTTATTTCAATTATCTTATAATCTTTGTGCACGTTAATTCCAGAGCCAGGAACATTGTTAAACCAGTTGCATTTGAATAAAACAACTTTCTCTCCAGGTTGTATATAATATGTCAACTCTAAAACTTGTGTTAAGACGCCGTAAAAATCTTTTATATGCTCATCTAGATCATCACTTCCTTTGACAAATACACCACTGTTATATGTTAATTTTTCAGCCCCGTAATCTTTGGTGTTGAATTTAAATCCATTGACGGAGAGTATTGGATCAGTCTTGGCATTTCATTTTGGTCCGATAGCAAGATGTCGTAATCCTTTGTCAACAACTCAATTTTCTGTATCATGAACGTAGTTTGAAAACCATCCAGCAAATTGTTTACTGAGATCGCCAGATGGATGTTGTGATTCGTATATGCTGCAAATATGTATTATATTGCTTTATAATTAATATATACATGTATAATTGAATTATATATGAATTCATAATTACCTAACAAATGGTGCAACTTCAGCACAATTTAGAAAAACATATGTGTGTGCCACATGGTAATCTCTATCATCTAACCATATTTTCATACATTTTCCAGCAGGTCTTCCATGTTGTCTAAAAATAGATAACATTGTTTGAGAAGAATCCTGCTCAATAGTTTCTTCATTACGGGGAACACTTACGAACGATAAGTTCACATCGTTACTAAAGTAATGTGAGAAAGAAAAATGAAGCTTCTTCTTCAAGGTACAATTTACAAATCGAACCTTCTACTTGTGCTTTTTGTCTAATTTTTTTCTTCAAATGATTCAGATACCTATAACAAAATTAATTAAATTTATATGATGGTACAAAAACCGAAATTAATTAAATTACCTCTCAAATGAATACATCCATTCATATTGCACAGGACTACGAAGGAGTGCTTCAGATGGAAGATGAATAGGTAAATTCTCCATTACATTAAAAAAACCAGGCGGAAATATTTTCTCTAGTTTACATAGAAGTGCGTGGATTTCTGCTTCAAGTTTATATTTACGATCTATGTAACGACCCGGATTTTTTGACGATTAATTTGCAATATTTAAATTGGATTTAAATATTTAAGTTGAACTTTAATTTGATTATAATATGAACAGTTTGGTTTTATATGACAGAAAGGATTTAGAATTTAAATATAACGACCTGTTGAATTAATTAATTATTAAAATAGTAATTGAATATCGGGTAAAATATTTAAATCTGGAATTGTAAGCGTGTTGGAAATATTTTAACAGCTTATAAAATTTATATTGAGAACACTGGATGTAATAGATGGATTAAAATTAAATTTAACAGCCATTGGTTCAATTTTAAATTTGTATTGTGTGAATTGACATTTAAAAATAACCTTCCGAGGCATAGTCTCGGAATTCGACGAAACCTGTGCCGTTGGATCCGTAATATTGAATTATTACCGGATTTCAAGTTTCGTAATTTTCGGAGCTACCGTGTGACCGTACGAGATAGAAACGTCTAGACAACAATTAATCGTTTTAATATAAAATATCTCTCGTCATTTCACTAGTCAAATTACTTTCTTCTCAGCCGAAATTTATCTAATCTTTTGTCGCACTCTTGAAGCTCGCAGGCCGGCCTCCTCTGAAATAAGCCACCATACTGTCCCTTTTTCTCGTTTAAATCACGCAATCTCCTTTCATATTTCCTCAGTTCAAATCGCAGAACGAAATCATATCGAAGAAAATAAATGGCAGTCTCTTCAAAAAAATTCGATCGAACAAAAACAAAATTTCCCTCGATTCTAATCGAGCATTCCTCTGTAGTTTTAAACCTGAGATTACTCATCCCTTCAATTCGAAATCGAATCTCGTTTCCTTTTTCATTTTTCCATCAGTTCGAACGAAATCAAGTTGAAGCCGCATCTCCTCCTCTTCTAAATCGAAACCCTACTTCCTCCTCTCACTTTCAATTCCACGAAACCGAGATCGTTCGAGCTCAAAGGGAGGGGATGGCCGCGTAGTGGGGCGGTGATCGCGATAGAAGGAGCGACCTAGGGCTCGGTCAATTAGAGCTTTGGAGATGGGGATAGGCTTCGCGATTTCGGAGGCACAAATTGTGATCAATGGGGGTCGTTGAGGAAGCTCGAGCTGGGTAGTGTGGCGGCGGCTCACGTTGAGGGTGGTGCTCGCAGCGAAGTGGGGTACACGGTGGCTTGTGGTTAGCGTGGAAGGAACTGCGACCTGAGGAGGAGTTCGCGCTCATGAAGGTTCAGAGGCTCGATGCTGGGGTTCGTTGATGCCTGAGTTCTCACCTTTTCTGTAAGGTATAGGTTAGTTTACTTTTAGTTTTAAATTTATATGAGTTAAAAAAAAAGAGGGAAAAAAGTTTTTAACGGTGAGATATAGGGTTGTAGGTTACTTTCAATTTATATATATATCTATATAAAACCCATACCTATTTTAATATGTAAAAACAGAAATCATTATAGATGTTGAAAATATAAGGATTTATATAAAATAGATTTTTATGAAAATCTATATAAAAATATTTTTAAGTACATATATATATATATAGCTCGTAAGAGAATAGATATACATTTTTTTTAAACTTATTCGATTGTTTTAAACAAAGTATTAAAGTGATGAATTCGTTTCATTAATTTATTTAATTAATCTTAGCTATTAAAAGATTGTTAAACGGGAAATAAATAGTTTAAATCAAATTGTGAATTAACTAAATCATTAAATGAAAAGTAATCGCTCGATTAGTTCTAATATTAATTAATCGCATAATTGTTTATATAAGGTCTAGAGTCGAGAAATCGAGTCAAGATGGAGGTGTATTGCAACTTAAAATCGAAGGTGAGTTAATCTCACTCGGTTGAATTTAAAATTTAAATTGTTGAATTTAAATTTATTTGTTGAATTGCTTGAATGATGGTTGAATTAGTGAATAATTAAATAGATCCTATACGCCGCATAATAGCGGATGATAATGTATGAATCTCATATACCGCGATATTTCACCATTAAAGTGGAATTGTGCTAACATTTGTGGATGCAGGGAAACAGGTTGGAGGGATCCAACAGGATTCCTCAAAATATTTATTGATCTCATATTTATGTTGTTATATGCCAGGATGATGAATTGATATGGATTTGCTTGTGAATTGAATTATTAAGTATTAAATAACATGGAAATTAAATTTGGAATCTTTCTTAAATTACTAAATAATTTAAATTAAAGGAAGTTAAAATTGAACTTGAATTGAATAATTATTAAGAATTTGAGTTCACTTCTATTCGAAATTTTAAGGAAGACAAAAGTATATTTATACCTTAATTGGTTAAAGAAGAGTTTTGGGAAATCAAACTTATATATTAAAAACTTGAAGAAATATTGTAATCGTTAAATAGAATTGAAATATGATGAAATCTTAATAAGAAATGAGAAGAGTTTTACTAAGAAACAAATATGAATTTTATTGATGAATAAATTATAAAGATAAGATTTTTAAATAATATAAGCAAAGGGAAAACTCAGTGGAGTTTATAAATTTATAAACGGAATTTATAAATGGGAAAGGAAGATATCAATGGATATGAAAAGAAATAAGTTATGAACTTATATTGAGAATGAAATTGTTTTGAATGGAAACACAAGATTATTTCCGGAAGGTGAATATGGACAAGGGGCATTTATAGATATTGGGTTTTCCAAAATTATAAATTTATGTTAAAAGAAAATATTTTTAAATTACTATACTATATAAATTTTTATAAACTATTATTCGAATGTAAAATATTTTCGAATTAGTTACTTTGAAGGCTTGGCAAATATTTATTAATAAACTCTATTTTTCTAAAACCAGTTTTGAATTTTATCATTAACTGGATATGAACTTTAATATTTCTTTCGAACCATAATTCGTATGAAACCATACTTCTTATTTTATAAATCTATATGTTTTCAAATTGTTTTTAAATCCAATTAAAATCCTCTTCTGATGGTAAGCAAATTAATTTAAATCGGATAAGATTTAGGAGAAATCTTATTAAGTGGAGAAAGTGAATTTGTGAAATTATAAGGAAAGTGTAAATTGATTTTTGAGAAAGAAATGAGAAAATAAGGAATATTTTCAAAGGATATATTAAAAATACGAGTGAGCATAAGAACTCATTTGAATGATTTCGTGGAATAAAAAGGGCTTTGAAAATTTATTTCAAATGGGATAAAATGGAAATAATATCTGAATGATATTTGAAATAAATAATTTAAGGAAATTATTTGATGGTTGCTTGTGAATGATTAATTGATAGTTAAATAACCGACTATCAATATTGGACAATGCGCTGATCGTTTCGAAGAGTCCGGGATCGGATTTAATTATCTGAAAACCACTTCGATCCGGTTTGAACAATTACGAATGAAGACCGTGAAGAGTTGAAGACGGTGATTCGGTTTGTCCAGACCCAGGGCAACTTGTATGGATTGAATGCTTTCAGAACATCGTCGGGTGGACGATGAGCATTCTAAGTGGGACTCGTTCTTGAAAGGTAATGCTTAACTCAAGCCTCATCAACTGGGAATGGCTAAAACAGGGAAGGTGCAGAAAGACTTCATGGGTAGCCCCCACTGGAGAGTGAGGTTTCCCCTGTCTAGATGTCCCTTTTATTTCAGCTTAGTGGGCGGTTGGTCGCGCCAACTGCGGGGTGATCTTGCTTGGGACTGTCCAGTAAGGGATGGTTCCGGTCTTGTGTTGCAGGGGAGTTAGGGTGGCTCCTCGGTACTCTGATCTAGACCAGGTACTGTGACGGGCGGTACCCCAGTAGCCCAGCCATTGTATGGAATCCAATCTCCAATAAGCGCATGTACGGTTTTGATTGTGTCCAACTATTGCTGAAACGTGAGATGCAAGCATTTCGGCTAGATTCTATTTTACTTTCTATAGACACTATAATAATATCTAGAACTTTAATAAAAAGTGTTTTAGCTATCGTAAGGTAAAAACCCGACATGTTTATTTGTGGCGTAGTCTTACGAGATGCTTTTGTTTTAAAAGATTTTGGAAACTTTAATAATCCAATTGAGTGTGATTTCTCACGCTGGTTTTCTAGACTGACTCGAGTGTTGTTTTATATGATGCTCGGGTCAGAGCGAGTTAAACAGGTTCAGGTTATATACTGGAGCTCAGGAGACGAGCTAATGACAGAGCGTATTTCCGTATTTGTCTATTATTTCTGCTATTTATGGATATGTATGATTGATTGTTGTACTCTGATGATGATATGTATGTATATGTATACAGTACAGATTTCTTTGTATTTAAAAGCTGTATTCTATATATTATATTTTATTCCACCGCGATGTGAGATTCTGATGTTGTTTTCTTTTCTTCTACTTCTACCTCTTTCTTCTTTTACCCGAAAACTCGTACTTTTGTGCCACTTTGGATTGAACAGTGGTGAATTTTGTTAGTTCAAAGGGGTACGGATTTGCGGGACTTTACAATCTACCTTTAACGTCGTAGAACAAAGCTGTTTATAAAACATACTTAATTCTGTTATAAGGCAGCAGTTCTTTGAAAATCACGGAAAAAAATACTCCATCATAATGTGGCAATCGTGACTTTTCATCTCACTCAATTTGTTGTTTTTAAAGTCAACACATCTACGTAGGTTAGAAGAAATCTCATCAGGACATCTAAGTCCTTCCACCCACTTTAGAACGAGTTTTACTTGCTTATTGTCTAGCTTACAGCATGCTTTGGGTTTCTTATTATCGTCGTATAATTGAAGTTCGGGCCATTTACAAAAGTGTACTATATCACGTCTTAAATTCGCATCATCCTTGGTTTTTCCCTCCACATTCAAAATTGTATTAAACACATTGTCAAACATGTTTTTTTCTTTGTGCATGATGTCAGTGTTATGTCGGAGTAGGAGATTTTTTCCAGTACGGTAACTCCCAGAATATACTTTGCTTGCGCTAGTTATGAATGTCTGATTTACCTGGAATTTCAACCTGTACCCCAGTTTCATGTATCTTTGGGTAGTCTTTTACAATTTCATATACTTCTTCACTTGTCCAAACCTTAGGTGGTAGCATACTCTCTACTCCATTAGCTTTAAAGTTCTTTTTATCCGTTCTAAATTTATGATTGATATGTAGAAAACACCAATGACAGTCAAACCAAGAAATTTTCTTTCCATACTTCAATGAAAATGCTCGTGTTTCATCCATACAATAAGAACAAGCTAGGCATCCAGATGTGCTCCAACCTGAAAGCATGCCATACGCGGGAAAATCATTAATAGTCCAAATAAAGAAGCGAACATACGAAAATTCCTTTTTCTCGAAATGTCGTACGTTTCAACTTCTTCATGCCATAGTGTTCTCAACTCGTCGCTTAGTGGTTATAGATAAACATCAACTCCTTGTGCCGGATCATCGGGACCGGGGATGACAATCCTTAGAAACATATATGGAGTTTTCATACACATCCATTGAGGTAAATTATAAGAAGTAATAATAATAGGCCATGATGAATATTTACTACCAAACTGAGAAAATGACGAAAATCCATCCGTACATAAGCCAAGCCTAACATTACGGCTCTCTGCCGCAAACTCATGATAAGTCTTATCGAAATATTTGCATGCTTCTCCATCAGATGGATGTATCAAAGTTTCTTCTTCTAGTGTTCTCACACTGTGCCATTGCATATGACATGCTGTAGAAGAAGATGCATGTAACCGTTGATGTCTGGGAGTGATGGGTAAATAATGCATCCTCTTATATGGAACTTCTTTTCCTTTCTTTTTTCTTGGTTTGTATCTTTCCTCGTTACATATTCTGCATTTAGTAAGATGAGTGTCTTCTTTCCAATACAACATGTAACTTTTTACACATGTATCTATCTTCTGGTACGGAAATCCAAAAGCAGACATAATTTTTTTTACTTTATAGTGACTATCACACATCAAATTATTAGGTGGCATGTGTCGTTTTGCAGTTTGTACAACTGCTGTAAATGCATCTTCTGTAAGATTAAATTTCGATTTCATAGTGATGTATTCGATGGTTACAGATAATTCGGTTCCGCTTGTACATCCATCCCACATTGGCCTCTTAGCAGAATCCAATAAATCATAAAAAATTTAGCTTCCGCGGTCGGCTTTTCGTCAACATTTTCGTTCCCATCATCACCTTGGTCAAAGGTAGGAAACATTGATCGTGCAGCATCTTGCACCATGTTTTCTATAGGATTGGTCATAGTATTATCATCCTCTAACACCACGGGATTAGGTGTAGGTTGAACAAGTGCTCCATGACGATCCTATAAGTAATAATTCGACACAAAACCAAATTTGTACAAATGTACTTCTACTACATCTGGTTTCCAATGCTTCAGATGTTTGCACTTACTATACGGACAACGAATTTCTACATTATTTCGATTATTAGATTGAGCAAATCTAATAAATATGTGTACACCGTAACAGAATCGTTCTTCTATTGATCTTTTCATACCTTTTCAAAGTTCATACATCCAACTACGATTGAGAAAATAATGAACATATTTTCTGATTTGTAAAATGTGGGTTAGAAGGTTGAATAATACACTTCATTTTAAAGTCTTGTAAAAATTCATATATAACCCTTTACTATTTTAAAAAATTCAAATAAATACTGCATTTAAATTTTCAATTCTTAAGTTTATTGTTTTTTTACTTTGACGGCCGGTTATCCTACTTCCCATTACAAATACAATAACGTTATCATATTTTATAAATCATTTCAGGTTAAACGATTCTAAAAAAATTCGACAGCACTTCCCTTTATTCCCTGTATCCTACACAAATGCGTGTACACAGGGAAAAAAGGAAGTGCGATCGAAATTTTTTGTACCGTTTAAACTAAAATGACTTATAAAATATGATTACTTTATTGTGTTTATAACTTGTCCAAATACTAGGACAAATCCAACAAATGTTGTATTATATGAATATAGATGTCCGTTCTGTGGAAAAAACGAATATCCATATAACGATCATATACAACACTTGTCAGACGGGGCCAAAAATTCTCTAAAGGATTCACATAAATAAAGCACAAATTAAAAAAAATTAATATTGAAGTATTAGTGGTATGTAGTGAAATAATGATCTTAATTTTTTTAGTAATGTAGCTAAATAGAATTCGTTTAATTATGAATCAAAATCCATGTGAACTATCAGTAACTCAGAAAATATGCCTTATCTCACAAATGGGAACTATGAGTTACTATTTTAACAACTACAAAAACTATTTTGTAATCATTTAACTATTTAAATATTTAGTAATTAAATCTAAAATTTTAAAACGTATTTCAACTTTTGTTTAACTACATAAATTTTAATTAACGATTTTGTGAACTAAATAAGTAGTTAGCACTTACAACAGTATAACAAACATTCTCGTAAACTCATCAATAAACATTTTATTCAATAATCATGGACTATTTTTTGGATTTTAAATTAGCCATAATTTTTAACAACATAGTAAGCAATAAATTCACTAATTAATACCACCAAATCAACACTAGTTATCACCAGCTAACACGCAATAATCACCATTTTCAAACACATAATCAACTAATTTTCTAAATTAGGTTTACCATTATATACCCAATTCGAATAATAAACTATATATAAAAAACTAATAACATATATTCATCAATTCCAAACCCCAAATCATCCAATTTCATACCCCTAAATCAATTTCTATCACATATAATCAATTTTCAAAATTAGGGTTTTGATCAAGCCTACATTAAGCAGAAATTGAAGAGCAATAGCATACCTTCAAGCTTTGGAGCATTGTGGCTTTCGCGATGGGAAGAACGGCAGCTCGCGTCGGGGGAGGCGGCTGGGGCGTCAACGGTGGAGGAGGGAAAGGGTTTGCTGAAGTTAATTGGGGAAAGGGGACTGTGTTTTGTTGTTCTCGGGTATGCTTGTATATACACGCATAGCGGCCGCCTTTTTTAGCCGTCACTAGTACCCGTCACTAAACGAAGCTTGTTTTGTAGTGAAAATAAGTAATTCCCAATGCTTTACCTCCTTCTTTAGACATTTCCTATGCTTTCCCTCTGCCAGCGTAGGGAAGGAAAAGGGAATTAACTCCCAATGCCTCCCTTATGCTGTCGTAGTGACTGTGTAGGGAAATTTATATTCAAATTAAAATTAAATTATTTATATATAACTATTAATAGTTATATATACCTATTAAAAATGAAATTAAATAATATGACTTTTATATTTGAATTTAAATTTGAATTAAACTAAAAATAAATTAGAACAACATTCCAACATAAAATTGAAACTAAATGTTATATATAACTTTTATATTAAACTATTTATCTTTTAAATTTGAACTAAAACTAAAATTAAATAATACTAACTTTTAAAAATAAATTTAACATTAAATTGTATTAATATATACTAAAAATTAAAATAAAATTATATAAATTTTATATTTGAATCTAATATAAAATAAAATTACAATAAACTTAAACTAATCCATTTTAATGATTGCTTAGTTGACAGGGAAATCTCCTATGCCTTCCTTACTCCTTTTTTTGGTATATATTTCTCCATTGTTATTCCATAGTTATTTGTTAAGCAATATTAGTAGTTCATGAATTATCATTTTCATATTTCTAAATAGTAATTATTTTATAAATTTAATAACGCATGTAAATTATATTTATGGCTAATAAGAGATGATCGGATTTAACTACAATGTTATTTTATAGTATAGGGTTGAATTTTGGAAATTCAAAACATATACATGATTGTTGTTCCAAGCTAGTTGTATTCGATAGAACTCCAAGTAACTTATAAAGTAAACCAACTAGTTTGAACTAATAGTGTTGTTTCCGTGATGACTTCTCTAAGTCCAACTATACATAGTTGTTATTTTTTTGGAAAAATTTTAAATATACAATTTTGTATCACTTAAACACAGATTGCTACTCGATCCTGTAAGTTAAATTATTTTTGTAGACAATTAACCAACATCAGTTAATAACTTAATTTGATAAGATGGAGTATCAGAATGACATAAAAATTGATATTTAAGCCTCTTATACACTTAACCAATGGGTAAGGTCAGATTTTGAAAGTTCTAAAAGTTTACATGATTGTTGCTCCAAACTAGCCATTTTCAATAGAACTTAACTAACTAATAACAGAAACGACTCATTTGACCAAATAGTGCCTAGTTTTTGTTTATGTTTTTGTTTTAATCCGATCGTACACTATCATTATTACTACCATAGTAGCTTAAATTTAAATTTTATGTCATTTAGACAAGGTTTGTTACTCTATCTTATAATAAATTACTTTTTATAGTTAGCTAACAGCGACTAACAATTGAATTTGATAAGATAGAGTACCAAATTGTGCTGGAATGCAGCTTATGCCACTATAATAACTTTCAAAATTGAATATAAACTAAGACTAAATTATAATAATTTTCAAATTAAAACTAACCTATAATTATTAAATTTTTAAATATAGTTATGATTAATAAATTTTACTATTAGAATAAAAATCAAATTATATCAATTGAATTTAAATTATATTAATCCTTAATAACTTTTAAATTTTAAATAAAAGTTAAATTATATATATAACATTTGAGCTAAACAAAAATTAAATTATAATACCTTTCAATATTAAGATTATAATTAAATTTATTGATTTTGAAATTAAATATAAATTTATATAATCAAAAATTAAATTATAGTTTATATATATATATATATATATATTGTTTATAGTTTATATAACCTAATAACATTTAAAATTAAAATTAAAATCAAAATGGAATATTTTTCAATGTGCATAGATAAGGTGTAGGTAATTTCCCGCACCTTCCTTACAACGAACATAAATGAAAAACAAATCAACAGGATGTAGGTAAATCCCAATGCATTCCCTACATTTGGCTTATTTTTCGATGTCATCCTTACACCATTATTCTTATATGTTAACTTTATATATGTGTATATATATTTAGCTAAACTGTCTAATAGTTGAATTTGATAAGGTGAAATATCAAAAATAGTTACAATAATTTTTAAAATTGAATTAAAATTGAAATTAAATTACAATAACTATTAAAATAGTAATTAATTATAGTAACTTTTAAAATTGAATATAAATTAAAACTAAATTATAATACTTTTCAAATTAAAACTAAACTATAATTATTAATTTTTTTGTTATTAATAACTTTTATAATTAAAATTAAAATTAATTATAAAATTTAATTCAAATTAAACTAAATTAGAATAACTTTTAAAAATTAAAAAGAAATTAAACTATGTTCTTAACATTTAAAATTAAATTAAATTTAGTTAAATTCTAATAACTTCATAAGTGAAGATGAAAATTAAATTATTTTGAAATGAAATTTAAACTTTATACACAACCCAAATTAAATTTGAATTTCCATAACCTTATAATATTTAAGTTAAAACTAAAATGGATTATTTTTCAATGTAGAGTAGGTAAGCATAGGTAGTGACGTACGTAGAAAAATTGGTTAGTGGGGGTGAAGTAGGTCAAATTTATTTTTAATGATAAAAAACATAATATATCTTATAAGATTATTACACATTTGTAGTAAGATTGTATTATTTTAGTATTCTACATAGACAAACTAAAATAAAACTATAAATCATATCTTATTTAAGCACAACTATTTTTATGTTGTCCCAAGTTCAAAACTTACGTAGCATGATTCGAACATATATTGACATGTCATTTGTGTTATGTTGTCCTAGTAACATGTTGTAGCTAAGTACCATTTCAAAAAAAACTATTGTTAAGTTTTAAGTATTAACTCTTTTTGGAACACATTTTTCTTTATTGGGATGATATATAATGCATATTTTTTTCTATATAAGTCATTAAAATATGGTTGGAAGCGCAATTTGTAAAGTGTCGAAATGAAACTAATCTTGGTGAGTGTCAATATGAAAATACCCGATTCAAAGAACTAAAAGGCCTTAATGGAACCTGGACCGATAAAACCAAAACCTATTTATTTTGATTCGACTTGGTTTTCACTTATGTTGACATAGAAAATAAATGTATCATTGACCGTACACTTCTTCATTTGAACAATTTCTTCCTTTAAAACATGCTAACCATCTTGTATTTATATGTTAGAATGTCGAATTGGTTTTGTAAAGAAACAATGATTTACAGTCTCATGCAGCACAAACAAATAATAAAGCATGAAAAAGAAAGGACACAATTTTTTTACGTGGTTCAAATTTTTGCAAATCCTATATCCACGAGTCAAATCCTTCTTATATACTTCGTCTTCTTAATATAAGTTTTTTCTAAGGCATTCCCTTTACAATACAATGCTCTCCTTTTGCCTTTGCCCTCTTTTTTCTCAGAAAAAGTAGAAAATGATCGGAGAAAGATCCCTTCCCGTCCCATGGCTTCTTCTATTTGTAGTGTAGATAATCGATTGCGGATTGCCACAACTGCCCTTATTTGCTGCTTCAATTTCCGCCCCTTGATCTTGCCACTGGTCTTTTTTAGTATTGTAATTTAACATGCTAGGATTGCAGATGTGTTTTTGGTGAGAGGTCGTGATTTGAGAAGTTGAATAATTAATCTTTAACGGAAATAGTGACTTGGGCGGGAACTCCTGAAATTGAAGTGAGAATCTTAGACCTGAGTGGGTTGCATTTCTTTAAAGAAGTGGATGATTAGTGCTACCATCAATTCTCACTTCAACCTTGTCGAAACCGAGAAGAGTTGAAGAGAAGAATTTACAAAGACGATGACATCAACAAAGCATTTCGAAGGATTTGAAGGGATGCTACAACAAAGATTAAGTGTACTATAAGCTTTTGAAAGGGTCGAAAAAGGGTAAAGAACCTTCTTGCTTTAAATGGTTCCTTAAGAAACAGATGCTTCCGCCTACATGAAGACATTTCGAATAGGTTAAAGAACACCTTTCGAAGGCAACAAATTATAGCCACTCACATGCACGCCAAACCTTTCAAAACGGAAGGTTTCGCCTTCATTCATATTCCATAGAAATGATGTTTTGTTAAAGCAACCCCTTCGAAAGCATAACTAAGCCTTTCGAACCGGTCAAAATCTTTTCAACTAAGAAAGAAAAGCTTGCTAAAGTTCAATATGATAATCTCCTATACTAGAAAAAGGGGTTTCACATCAGTCAGCAAGTATGTCTTTGAAAGTTACCTTTCGCTTTAAAACTTTCAACATTTCAACCCCTTCGAAACTCCAAAGATCTATCTATTGACAGAGTCTAAAACTCATGTCTCTTCTTACTTGCAACAACATAGCAACACAAGGTGGAGAAGCATGCCTACCCCTTTCGACGAAGTTGAAATCACTCAAGTCCATTTGAAAGCAATGTGGAAGGATGCCTTATCGTGAACGGCAACGAAAGATCTCCAGGGCAGCGTTTCAACCAAGTCGATAATTCGAATGGTGCCAACCCACACCTATAAATAAGATCTTAGGGGTCTGGTTTAAAGGACCAAATTCATTCACTTCATTCTTGTATTTCTTGAATTTCTAAATCCTAATTCTAAAATTAGATTGAAAATTGGTCAATTTGTATAACTTCAACTTGATTCCATGCAACACCGATTATTGAGTCTTTCTATCAATTAGTTTTTGGGCGGCCTCACCGTTCTCATATTTGAAAGTGTCATTATTACTCACCCGTTGCAAAACCAGCATGATTGATGAGTAAAGGTGGTTGGCCATGGATGACGGAGTTTTCATTGACTGAAGAGTGATGAGGATAACCGTTCCATTTATCCTCTTTGCCCGTTGGCCTGCTTGGTTAGAGAGGGTCGGGATCGTGGTTTGGAGAGGAACCTTGGGGCCTTTAGTGACCAGCTTTAAGCGAAGGGAATGAATGGATCAATGAGCTTCATAGTTGGCAGAGGAAATGTATGTAGAGTTTAGCGAAGGCTAGGAAATGAGTAGGAAAATTCGCTAGATATCGAAAAAGGGAATGAAGGTTTGGGATCTCCTTCTAGCGCTAAAAATGTTGGTGATATTTTTTGTCCCACAACAACTCGTGATTAAGATGAAAATTGTAAAATGCTGATTGAAAATTTTTGAATAAATAAACGTAACGTATGTTAAGTTTGCCTTTAGGAGATGACTATGTCGTTGAATGCTTACACAACCCTATGGCCGCTGTCAAACTGCTTGTTAGAATGTCAAATTCATTTTGTAAAGAAACCACAATTTACACTCTAATGAAACACAAACAAATAATAAAGCATGAAATAGAAAGAACATAAATTATTTTGGTTTGGAATTTTGCAAATCCTACCTCCATGAGTCAAATCCTTCTTATATACTTCTTCTTCTTCTTAATACAAATTTTGTCTGGGTCATTCCCCTTACAATACAATACTCTTCTTTTGTCTTTACTGTCTTTTTCTCAAAAAAGTAGAAAATGATCGAAGAAAGATTCCCTCCCCGTCCCTCTTCTATTTGTAGTGTAGATAATCGATTGCGGATTACCACACCTGGCCTTCTTCATCGTTTCAGTTTCTGCCCCTTGATCTTGCCACCTGTCATTTATCTATATTGTAACTTAACGTGCCAGGATTTTTGATGTGCCTTTGATGGGAAGTCTTGATTTGGGCAGTTTAATGATTAATCTTTGGCGAGAAATAGACTTGGGTAGGAACTCTTGAAATTGAAGCGGGAACCTTTGACCTGAGCAGGTTGCGTTTCTTTGAAGAAATGGAGGATTGGTACGACGCTTTAGGGCATTAGGAGTTGCTTCTTGGTTTCAAGATGCGGTTGATTTACTTGGAGTGGGGTTGCAGTAATTGATATGCGACCATAGCTTGATAATGGAGTGCTCATTTCTTGGTTGTTTATATGATTTGCACTTAGGGAGAATTAATCGAAAGGACAAAAATTTCTATATTTTTTGCCTCAAGGACACGACCTCAATATTTTTACCACAAGGACAAACATTCTTCTAAAATTTATTCACAAGGACAAACATTTTCCAAAATTATTCATAAGGACAACAAAACTGATACCCAGCTAAAAACTGATACCTAAAAACTGCTACCGATAACTATAAACTGATATCTAAAAAATGCTATCAATAACTAAAAACTGATACCTACAGAAAGTTGTCATTCAGAATAAAATATTGAAGGTCTGTCCTTGAGGCCAAAAAGCTATGAAATTTTGTCCTTGACAATAATTTCCTGTTGCACTTATTTGTTTGGCATCATATCGGGGTGAGATTGTACTACTTTGCCCTAGCTTGGGGGTTAGCTTATTATTGTTTGCGAATGTGACCTGAGCCGGTCGCGATTAAGGTTGACCCCATGGCTAATATGCATTGGTCATTGATAAGGAGGAGGGGTACCGTTGATATCTCTACTGTCTACCTGTGATTGTGGATCTGCGCTGGAGCACTGTTTGTGTGGCGTTGTGCACAGACCTATGGAATGCTCCTTGATTCCTTATAGTACTGCTTATATTGCCTCAGAATGTGTAGTGCAGAGTACGAGTTTTGCTGGCAGTGCGGTTAGTTACCATGCTCATTGGCTTGTGTGAGCAATGTATCATCACTCATGCTTATCCTTGTTTGACAGGAATGAATTATATTACTGAAGCAGCAGATTGCATGGATGCACATTATCTATATTTTTCTTTGACTTTGTACATTGCAATTGCCTCATGCTTCCTATAACTATATTAGATGTTGAGGAATACAACATAATATTGAAGCTTAAGGGGTGGGCGTAGGTCTGTTATCTTTGCGGCTCGTCTTTTGACGTGGTATTTCATTCCCTTTCCATTTATTTTGGCTGTGGCTACTCTGGTTAAGATTAATGATAGCGGCTGAAGGCTAGTTCATTGTGCAGTATCATCTAGACAGCTTTGGTTCCAGCTCTTCTCACCTGGATTTTTATTGTAGGGGCAGCTTTCTTGACTTTGCACCTTATTCATTTCTCTTTATGATAGTGCGAGAAATGCAGGTGTAACATTATACACTAATAAAAAATATTCTATCACAGCAAAATGAATAACTATAATGTGATAGTTTATGGATCATGATACACGAATAAAAAGATAAGATTATTTGTTTCCATCTAGAAATAACTTTTACTACTCAAACAAGCTCGAAAGTAACGGTTTTTATATAATACTGTCAATGGTACCAAAAAAGATTTTTTTACACTCATTGTTGTAGTAGATTGAGTAGGGGCGACTGGCCCACTGGACCTAGTATAGGTCCGTCCTTGGGCATAGGCAATTAACTACGCCTTCGCTGCATTTGGCATAGTTGGAAAAAAAATTCAATATAATGTAGGTAAGGCGTAAGTAATTCCTTACGCCTTTCCTACATCAGGCTTATATCCCTACATTGTACCCATGCCATTATTCATATATGTTAACTTGTATGTGTGTGTGCATGTGTGTATGCGTGTGCATGCGCGCTTGTGTCCATGTACTGTACTAGTGCAACCGAGTAGGGAATACTTGGCTCTAAAGCCTGTTTCTATTTCAGTGAAACGAAATATGATTGTGCCATGTGTGTTTCTGCACTCTATCATCACATAGGATTTTTTTTAAAACCATTTTGTTGCTTCTTGATTTGGTTTTTTCGTCAACCATAGCGATCACCATAATTTCCCTACCGTACGTGTTGCGTTGCGCATCAGATTGGTAATTGGGTTGTAATAAGCCCATTAGAGTATTAGCAGTTATTATAAAAGACTTCCTGCTGCAATAGAATGTATTTACCATGAATTGATAAAAAATGTCGTTCTTCTTTTTTCTTCATTTTTTTTACTACGTTTTGCTATTATTTTTCCTCACGTAATTCATTTGTTTCTCACTTCATCTCCATTTGAATCTCTTCTCCGTTCAAATATCAATATATACAATGAAAATTATATTTGGATCCTTACCAATGGTATAAGTGCCAAGAGATCCTTGCAACTGCATATCTAATTTAGTATTCAATTTCGGATCTGAGCTTATATCCGATTTAAAATCAAATATGTTAGCTACATGGTTTGTAGATTTCAGTGAAGAAATCAATTTCAAGTTTGGTGATTTTACAACAAACGAATCCAGTCAAGTGCTCTTTATTTCAGTCCATAATATCACATATCCAATTATCGAGTATTAACCCCGTCAACTGTTTGACTCATATGGATAGGTAGAGAGGATTGATATATTATAATTCGATGGATTGTTACAAGCAATTGTGCAATTCGATTCATGTCAAAATTCCATTTTTGGAAAAGAGTCAGTTGCATGGAAGATGCATATATGACGAATGCTACCCACTAGATATGCTATTTTATAAATACCTCTTGCTGCTAATAATCATAATTCAAGGAACTAAGATCAACCGTGTCTTTCTGAAATCTCTAAACTACCCTTCACATGTCGCCTCTTTTACAATCCGCTTGCTAGCCCATGAAAACAATGCTAATCTCATGTTCTAATCCTTCATTACTTCAACTATATCGACGCAATCATCCACTGCTGCAACTACATCAGTCGATTGTCCACTAACCGAAATCGATTCTACACCGACAGCGATTTCTACGTCTTTTCCAACGAGCCGCATCCATTATAATTTGTAATTAATTATTTAATTATACTTCTGTGTTATTATTATATGCTTCTGCTGCCATCGAATGATAAGCAATGCAACATAATTATGTTTCCATGAATTAGCATGGGTTTATGAACCATTCGCTTTTCCGTTTTCCAGTTTTGTAACAGATAGTATTTTCTTCTTAAAATTTGCACATACGATAATAACTTATCTTTATTGAAATAGCAATTGGAATTAAATTTTAGGTACTATAATACACACAAGTTTGTTTCAACGATGGACCAAAAATCGGGTGTTCCAAACTTATGACACAAGTGAACTGCTGAGTCAACGCATTGTTTCATCTCAAATTTTGGATGCTGCACATAATCTATAATATCGAATAGCACATATCTTCATCATTAATAAAGAGAATTCAATAAATAGAATTTTCACGGTGTCCTTTTGAAATTCCAAAAATGTCCTCTACTACATATCAACAGAATTTCATTATCGATGAACTATCTCTACCACCGTCCTCTTCGCAGCCATCCATCAACGGATTTCACTATCAATTTGCAACCAACACTACCAACAACTGTTTGAAATAAAAATGTTATGACCATAAAAAATTTTGCACTTATATCACATTTCATCCATTAATTTTTTTAAATAAAAACCAAATATCTTTAGATATGAGATGCACGTATCGTGCAATTTATACCGGTTCACAGAATGTGAATCATACTAAAAAAAAATTGGCAAAAAAGTCCCACGAATCTAGAAGTTATAAAGAGTGAACTTCATCGCATGATTGAAATTGAATAGAATACAAGATATGCTAACAAGGTCCAAGGATGAATTCTTCAATCCGAACCCATGCTCTTAGAATGTCAAGAAGTCTGTCTCCTCCATTTGGTGCATCTACGACACCTACATTTGATTGTTCCATGTCCGGTCATCAACCTGCATGTCGATCATTTGTTTCAAACTCCAACTGACCAAGTTCAAAAACCAAATCTGTTAGGGTAAGTATGACAACTTCATGTGAAAACATCAATTCAAAATCAAATTCAGAGTTAATTAAGTTTAATCAAAGATGGATCGATTACTCAAGACATTTGATATATAATACGGAGAGACGTACGGGTCCAATGTTTGAGTTAGGAAAGGTATATTGTATTGGTAAAGTGTTTGGTATAATGGTTTAAACAGAAGAGTATAATGTGTTTAGTGTAATGCTAGAGAGAAATGATGAAGAGTTATTAAGGAAATGTGTATTTATCTTTGATCCTGGTGGTGCATGTAGAATTGTTATTCAATATGATGAATGGTTGGAGTATGCTATACTTACATGAATAAATATGGTTTCAGGTTAGCTATTAAGGGAGAATGCTAGAGGCTTTGACTAATTTTGAGAAAGTGTGCAACAAAAATATAAAGCTTGATGATGTAGTATCCATCGCTTCTCTTTCTACTTGCTCTTTTGGAGATTTTATTAAATGGGAAAAATGTTGTTTGATATGATATAAAGAGAACATATTAAATAAATACATAGTTGTTCAATTCATATTTGAATAGAGATTCATAAGTTCTTGGTAAGGATTCAAGCATTGGAACAATAATTCGGTAAACACCGAACAAATTTTGACAAATGGATTCGATGGTTCCCATTGGTACGCTCCATTGTATTAGAGTGTTGTGTGTTTTACAACTGTATCGTATGTAGCATATTATCACATGCGGACATTGTTTACTGCAATACCACAACCCATCACATAATGGGCCAAGCCCAATACATTATTTTTCATGTTATATAATAGCCAAACAAATCATTATACTCTGTATCAATTCATACTGAGAGATAATACAACTCAATTCTATTTCATTTTATACAAAATCTTCAATATGGTATCAGAGCCATTAATGCCTAACGATAATTTGTTGATTACAATCTCTCCTCTCAGTTTATAGACTGCTACAATCTATTCTCGTCACAGAGGGAGTCATTTTTTATCACTCCTTTATTTCATATTCTTTTATCTTTGTTTTACAAATTCTTGAATACATCATTGTGCCATATCAAGAAAAGCATCAGGCATTCATCACTTGCCTTCTTGATTACTCTCGGTATTCTTCTACTGCTTCTTTCAAATGTTGTTGCATCATTATATTCTTAACCCTCTTTTTTTGAGCCCTGCCTAGAGAATTTATCCTCTGGCTGCTCATATTTTATCTAAAATTCATCACTGAATTATCAAGAAACTAGTCACACTTTTCATCATTCTAGTTTCTTGTTAACTCTCAGATTTTGCTCTCTGTTTCCTGTAATCTGTGAAAAATCTTTTTTCATCACAAAGCGGTAATACTTTAACTGCTCTCAGAATCTATATCGTTTCAAGATATTCAGTTTCATACCTGAGTATCAACAAGTTTCTTGATCACTCACATTTCAAGATTCTCTTTCAATTTTATTTCTCTGTTTTTTCTTTTTTTCGTGAATCATCACGACTGGAGGTGATTCTAACAATACCAGCTCCTCTTTGCTTCCCACCTCAACCTCAACACTGCATCTAACCAATGAGAATTTGTCAAAAATCTTGATTGGCCCACAAAATCAAACAATATCTAGCCAATTAGATGAATCCAATTTTCTACTTTGGAAATTTTAAATTGTCACTGTTGTGAGAGGATATGGGTTAGAAGACTATCTTCTTGGTACAAAAGTTGTGCTTGAGCAGTTCACTACAATCAGTGAAGGAAAGAGTATCATAAACGGAGAATTTATCATACATAACAGACAAGATAATTTGTTAAGTTCTTGGCTACCGTCCATTATCAATTCTAGCTTACTGCCAAAACTAATAGGATGTACAAATTCTCATAAAATCTGGTCAACAATTCAACAAATTTTTAATGCCCAATCTGCAGCCAAAATAATATTTTACAGAAAGCCATTACAGTATGTAAAAAAGGGGTCTGTTCCAATGAGGGAATACTTAACCAAAGTAAAGACTCTATGTGATCAACTAGCTACTGTTGGAACTTCGTATTTACAATACTTCGTAATTACGATATTTTGACTATGACAACTATATAAGTTACTATGTATACTAACATACTTATTGCAGGAATCAATCAAAGGACAGATTCAAAGGAGCTCCAACACTTAAAGTATGTATTGAGTATGTGTCTAGTAATAATAGTATGTTAAAATCTCTCCTATATGATATATTGCATGATCATCTTTTCAAAAATAAGAAAATTCAATTTTCATGTTACATTCAGACGTCTGAATAGATCATTTCAGACGTCTGAATCTGTAATAAAGAATATTGTATATTACAATATTCAGACGTCTGAAATGAGATATTCAGACGTCTGAAAATGACCAAAAATGGCCTATTTGCTTTCTGTTTCAAATATCGTTTAAATTCAGAAGTCTGAAATTTAAATTTCAGACGTCTGAATATTTACAACGGCTATTTTTTTGAAAAGGCATTTCCATTCATGAAGAGTTGCGACCCTTAATTCAACAGCTTTTGATGATAACTCTTCATGAACAATTACAACCATTTATTACCTATATAAACACATTAGAATCAAGTTTTAAAAACAACAATTTTCTATTGATTATTATTCTATTATTGAGATTCTTGATTCTAACTCACTTGTGCTTTCAATATCATCCAAATTCAATTTCTACTATCTTAATCTTCATGCATTCATACATATATCATAAAGGAGAAAAATTATAGGAAGTTTGTACTATCAAGAGACAAATCCGTGTTATCAAGAATACATTGTGTCAAATACTCTCTGTATAAGTTGAAGTCCTGTTCTGTCATTCAGGCAAGTGAAGTCCTCTTCGGCTGCTGAGGCGAAATCCTGTTCTGCTGCTCAGGTCCCTTGTTCGGCTGTTCAAGGGTTGTTGTAAACCTGTTCCTCCGGGTTAAGTGAGGATTGTTGTTAGTGAAATTCCAGAAGGAGTTTGGGAATGCACGTAGAAGGGGAAGTTCGAACCAGTATAAAAATTCCTGGTGTGCTTGTTTGATTTTTACTTATTTACATTGCTCTAGTATTTTAGTTTATTTCCATACTAGTATAGTATAATTCCATATAGCACGATCCGCACAGTAATTAACAATTGGTATCAGAGCTTGGAATTCTATCGATCGTCACAACATCATAGAATAATGGCTAGAATACAATCATATTCTCTAATGCCATTCTCATATTGCTTACAGACGCTCCAAATTCAATATTTATTTCAAAAGCAAACTTAGACCAACGCTCTTTCACTCCACAATATTTGAATTTGGTCTTAATTCACTTTCGAACTTCTGCACACTCATTCTGCATCATTTTTTACCAGTTATAAAAGTTGTACTCTAGTTCGACTACTCAGTGTATTGAAGACACAATATATAGTCAAGTTATTTCTTTGTAAAAGAAAATATTGAAGTTCCGTTCGGCTGCTCGGGCAAGTGTATTGAAATCCTGTTCTGCTGCTCAGGTGCCTATTCCTCCGGGCGAAGTGAGGGTGATAGTTAGTTGAAATTGCAGAAGGAGTCTGGGACTGGAAGTAGGACTGGAGGTCCGAACCAGTATAAAATTGTTGTGATTGCTTCTTGCTTTACTTTTTATACGCGCTGCTATTATATTTATATTGCTGCTACTGTGATTACTACACGTCAACTCTGTATCTATATATTTGGTCATCTACTGCTTAAGTTATTCTATGCAAACATGAATTTGGATCATCATCATCCACATAATCGCGAAAATTGTATTTGGACTTGGGTATGTGGAGTAAAAATATATCTCCCATTAGTTCGTCTCGGAGATATCTTGCAATGCCCTTCATCCGTGACTGATTTAGATGACATTGATGCTTCACTCTCCCTAGAAAATAGAGATGAAGTCTCTCATAGATTTCTATCGGATGATATCACTAGGTTAACTTCTGTCAACCTAAGGCCTCAAGCCCGTATTCTTCATCGTGCCTTAATTCGTTCCGTTTTACCAAGAATCGGAAGTTATGAAGTCATAAACAAACGGAACTTCCAAGCTTTATATGCCATTTATTCCGAACAACCTATTAATTGGGGGCAAGTTATTCTTGAAGAATTTATGGATGTTAATCGCCGTCGCCGATATAAAAAGTTTCATTATGGAGCATATATTATGAAAATTCTTAGACATTATGGGGTAACTTTTCCCGAATCCGAATTTTCACCCATAAAAGAACTTGGCTCCAAAACATTAGGGTTGATGAATTTGCCCAAACGTCCTCAGAATCTTAATTTTATTTCTTTTCAAGAATGGATCTCAAATAGGGATCAGAATATACCTCAACCTCAACAACCTCACCAACTTCATCAACGTCCACAACAAATGGCTCCACAAGATACCGAGCATGAAGATGATGATATCGAAGTGGTTTCTCTTGAGTCAACACCAAAACATGCCTTAGTTACACTCTCTCGGAATCAATCTAAACTCAATGCCAAGATTGAAAGATTGGAAAAGCAAACAAATAAGAAACTTAATTATATTCGAGGCTTCCTAAATAAAATTTGGGAACGTATCGGTTGCTCTTCTTCCACATCTACCGACGTGTTCAATCCCGCACCGTTTCAATGGTCTTCTAGCTCGGGCAATGGCAATGATGATAATGATGATGAAGAAGGCACAGATCAGCCCAGTTCTTCCTTCTGATTGCATGAATATTTCTGTTGCATCTCATCATATTTTACCTTTTTTTTAACTAGTTGTTTGTTTCTATTATTTTGTGTAACTTTTTAGACTAACTGCAACTTGATTTCCTTATACTAGTAATGACTATGTTGATTTGTATCCAGTAATGACTATGTTGATTCTCTGGTTTGGTTTTCAATTTTTTTGTCGATGTCAAAGGGGGAGAATTATAGTAAGGGGGGGCTTATAGTAAGGGGGAGAATTCCTTTATATATATGATCATTTACTCATATAGTTGCCATCGTCAAAAAGGGGGAGATTGTTGGAACTTCGTATTTACAATACTTCGTAATTACGATATTTTGACTACGACAACTATATAAGTTACTATGTATACTAACATACTTATTGCAGGAATCAATCAAAGGACAGATTCAAAGGAGCTGCAACACTTAAAGTATGTATTGAGTCTGTGTCTAGTAATAATAGTATGTTAAAATCTCTCCTATATGATATATTGCATGATCATCTTTTCAAAAATAAGAAAATTCAATTTTCATGTTACATTCAGACGTCTGAATAGATCATTTCAGACGTCTGAATCTATAATAAAGAATATTGTATATTGCAATATTCAGACGTCTGAAATGAGATATTCAGACGTCTGAAAATGACCAAAAATGGCCTATTTGCTTTCTGTTTCAAATATCGTTTAAATTCAGAAGTCTGAAATTTAAATTTCAGACGTCTGAATATTTACAACGGCTATTTTTTTGAAAAGGCATTTCCATTCATGAAGAGTTGCGACCCTTAATTCAACAGCTTTTGATGATAACTCTTCATGAACAATTACAACCATTTATTACCTATATAAACACATTAGAATCAAGTTTTAAAAACAACAATTTTCTATTGATTATTATTCTATTATTGAGATTCTTGATTCTAACTCACTTGTGCTTTCAATATCATCCAAATTCAATTTCTACTATCTTAATCTTCACGCATTCATACATATATCATAAAGGAGAAAAATTATAGGAAGTTTGTACTATCAAGAGACAAATCCGTGTTATCAAGAACACATTGTGTCAAATACTCTCTGTATAAGTTGAAGTCCTGTTCTGTCATTCAGGCAAGTGAAGTCCTCTTCGGCTGTTGAGGCGAAATCCTGTTCTGCTGCTCAGGTCCCTTGTTCGGCTGTTCAAGGGTTGTTGTAAACCTGTTCCTCCGGGTTAAGTGAGGATTGTTGTTAGTGAAATTCCAGAAGGAGTCTGGGAATGCACGTAGAAGGGGAAGTTCGAACCAGTATAAAAATTCCTGGTGTGCTTGTTTGATTTTTACTTATTTACATTGCTCTAGTATTTTAGTTTATTTCCACACTAGTATAGTATAATTCCATATAGCACGATCCGCACAGCAATTTTCAGCTGCAACTGGACATAGTGTTTCAGACACTGAACAAGTTTTATTCACTCTAAGTGGTCTTGAGGAAGAATATGAATCACTTGTGGCAATCATCTCTTCAAAAGATACCACTCCATCTATTCAATATGTTCACTCTATCCTTCTTGCTCATGAAGGAAGAATAGAGCAAAAGAAGCCAATGACTACTGACTTTTTTGTCAATTACTATGCAAATAATAACATACGAAAGAATCAAGATAGGAGAGATACTTTTAATAATTTCCAGAAAGTTGTTCAGAATAACAGAGGAAGAGGAAGAAGTGGTAGAGGCAATAACAATGGTAATAGACTTCGATGTTAGATATGTGAAAAATATGGACACGCTGCCAATAAGTACTATTTTAGATTATATTGAATAACATACCTGGCCAACAAGGCAACTCTGGCATTCAGAGAAACTTCACACTAAGTGCTAATCTGACAATCATGCAACAAGATTACAGAAACAAGTTAGAAAGTTCAAAAACCAACTCTGATGGCATCAATGACAGTGCCAAAACCGATGACATTCATGATGAAGTGTGGTATCCAGATTCAAGGGCAACAAATCATGTCACAGACAATCTCAGCAATTTAAATCTTGGAAAAAAAGAGTATAGAGGTAAACAAAGTATTCACATGGGTAATGGTGTTTCTACTAATATAACTTATGCTGGCAATGCACTTATACAAGGTAAGAGGCAACTCTATCTTAAAAATTTGTTGAGAGTTCCTCAAATAAATAAAAACTTGATAACTGTATCTCAGTTTGCTAGAGATAATGATGTATTCTTTGAATTCTATCATGTTTATTGTGTTGTCAAAGACATATTAACGGAAAAAATTCTTTTACAGGGTAATACTTTCAAGGGACTGTACAAATTTGTATTTGTTGATTCCAAGGACAATGATAATGTTGAAAACTGTTGTAACACCTCTGAATCTAGTCAGAGTATGCAGAGTAAGAGTAACTTTGATTTGTGGCACTGTAGACTGGGTCACCCCAGTGTTGAAGTTGTAAAGAAAATATTGAAAAGTAATAAAATCACTTTTGATAACGTGTCTACACCTTACATATGTACCTACTGTCACTTTTGATAATTATAAAATCACTTTTGATAATTATAAATTAGATGTGTTTATTTATAATTATCCGTGACTTTATTTTTGTATACTTTCCAGTGCATTTTTGTTTAAGTGGAGTACGTAGTAAACATTAAGAACACATCATGAAATTGGGCATACTAAAATGTGTAACCAAGCATAATCATTCATATAAATCTGCCACACAAGCACAATTTCTCGTTTCATTGAATTTAACAGGTAATGGAAGTGTAGTAGCTTGCAAGTCGTAGGTTCAAATTGTTTATGCACATCAGAGCAATAATGTAAAAACCCTCTCTCTTTTTTAATCCTAAACCGTTATACTGTTGCAAATATTCTAAAATTTGTTGAGATCACATTGAGTAACTTTGGTTGATGTGCAATTGAATTTGGTTATAGAATCACTTATCAATTTGATTTAGCATTAGCATTTATTTCGATCGCACTTTGAATCAATTTTTTTTTGAATAAAAGTAAACCGGGCCCAGCCCAAATACAATAGAGAGTATAGATACGGGTAACCCGACATCTTATCCTAATAACACAAACTCTAATTTACAAGCGCCGACATCAAACTTCTTATTATCACTACACGAGCTCCAGAGGAAAAAGGAAAGAAAATGGAAACTCTATACAAATTATGCTTCGCCACCTCCCTTCTTAACTCCACTAGCTTCGCCTCTTTCCCAATATGAAAGGCCTTCGTAAATTTTGCCTCTCATGCCTCCAGTTTCTTCGATTGTAAGGATACTTTTCTGAAATTGATTAACCCATGGGAAATTAGCAGATTGTAGTCAACACGACTCCTATCTGTTGATTCCTCCCTCTGGAAAACAGCATGCACTCGGTTTGTTGCAGCTTGAGCTCTGTTTGAAGCTCTATCAGAGGTATATTCTTGTTCCAGTTGCTTACTAAAATTGATAGATCTGTAGTCAATACGACTCAGATTTGTTGATTCTAGCCTTTGCAGAGCAGCACGATCTCGGTTTGAGGAAAAATGAACTCTGTTAGAAGCACTAGAGGAAGAATACTCTTTAGATAAATGATTACTCGTCCTTATAATCTTTGGATGGACTAAGAGTTGTTCCAGATGCCTACTTCATGCTTCTGTACTCCAGTCTTCGGCTAAATTTGCAAACTTGGTTTGATCTTTCACTTTTTTCTTTGATTTATGAAGCATGATCTTACTGTCTATTTCAATAATAATTCATTTCTGCTCTTTACTGCTACTAACATTGTTATGAGTACGAGCATTTCTTTCACTATGATAGACTGCAGTAGTAGCATAGATGTGAGTAAGATCTCTTTTAATTGATTTTCCTTTGAACTTGATATTTATAAGCTGAATAACTTGCTTGAGATCCAGTTGATCATTGTTTTGAATATCCAGTATAGCTTTAATATGTTTCCAGATAAACTTGGAATAGCTGCATTCAAAAAATAAATGATTAGAGCTCTCATTTTGTAGATTGCATAAGAAACAATGTGAACTAGAGCTATTACACCATTTATTTACTTTGTCCCAAGTTGGTAATTTATTATGAAAAGCAAAGAAAGTACAGTATGTCACCTTGGAGCTATTCACCTTGTTCCAAATGCAATCATACCAATCAACTTTGGTGACTTTATTTCTAATAGCATTCCATGTGTTTTTAAAGGAAAACTTCCTTTTATTGTTTGCTTTCCATATCCAGTAGTCACTGTCCGCATTGCGATCAATGTGAATTTTACATATTTCATCTTTGTGTAGGTTAGTAATTGGATGAATTTGAGGTTGCCATTGATTGTTTATAATAATAGGAGACACTGTTGCATTAGAATCACCAAATATAACTAAATTACTCCATCCAATTTTATTAACAAAGGAGTCATTATTGAATCAAGGGTCAAACCATAAGATGGTTTCAACACCTAATTTAAAATTTCTTTCTAAAAGAAACTTACCAATATTTCTGCAGTTTAAAATTTGTTTCCAAGTATTAGATTGGTTGATGTTTGGCGTAATATTCCAAAAATTACCCTTTGTAAGATACTTAGCCTTCATCCATGTGGCCCATAGCGAGTCTGCACTAAGAAATCTCCATAGTAATTTTAAGTGACAAGTTAGACTAAGGTCCTTCATATTTCTAATGCCAAACCCACCTTCATTCTTTGGTTCACAAACAATATCCCAATTAATTTTATGATATTTACCTCTCCATAAAAAATTAGCACGTCTTCTTTCTAACTTTCTAATAGAAGCAGCAGGAATTTGAAAAGTTTGTAACCAGTATAAAATTATTGCATAAACCACAGTTTTAATTAATTCTATTCTACCTGCAGTAGAAAGAAGTTTACTAAACCAGGTTTCCATTCTTTCTTGAATTTTATCCAACAAAATAGAACAGTTGGAATCTTTAATTTGATTTACTGATAAAGGCAATCCCAAATATTTTATAGGAAGATTACCTTCAGTAATTTTTAAAACATTTAGAACATCATTTTTATAACTGTTATATTTACTGAAATATGCTTTACTTTTGTCTATGTTAATTTGCGATCCTGCAAAGTTGTTCGAAGTGTCAAAAACATTTTTAATGGATACTGCATTTTTTGGCCTTAATAAAAACCATAAGATCATCAGCATAAATAAGGTGATTAATACAAGGTTGGACTATATTTATGGGATTAATATTCCCTTTAATAGCTTCTATTTCCATTAGTACAGAAAAATACTCCATAACCATTGTAAATAGGTAAGGTGACAGAGGGTCACCTTGTCTAATACCCCAATTACTTTTGATGAAACCTTCTGATTTACCTTGAATAAGTATGGAGAATGTAGGGCTGTTAATACATTCCATGATCAAGTCACAAAATTTACTAGGAAATCTCATACACTTCATTACATGATAAATAAAATGCCGACACTTTGTCATAAGCTTTTTGTAAATCTATTTTTAAACACACGTTATCACATTTTAGTATTGAATTTTATCACCATCTCATGTGCTAGTATAGAGTTTTCTGAAATTAGTCTATCAGGCATAAAAGCACACTGGTTTTCAAAGATGATGAAAGGCAGAAATATTTTAGTTCTATTGCTAAAAACAGTAGAAATGATTTTGTAAATGAAATTACAATAAGATATTGGTCTATAGTCTTCAATATTAGAAGGATTTTCTTTTTAGGAATAAGAGAAATAAATGTATGATTAATACTTTTAAGAATTTTACCTTTATCCATAAATTCATTTATGACTTCATAAATTTGATTTTTAATATTATCCCACCGGTTTTCGTAAAACTTTGCATTAACCCCATCAGGGCCTGGGCTTTTATTGTCACCAGCATTAAAAATAATGTCTTATTTCCTCTAAAGAGATAGGAGCAAGTAAAATATCTGAAGCATTATCTCTCAAAATGTTTTTGCAAATAATATGAGGAAATTGTTTTTTCAACATTCTCATTAAAGCATAATTTCTCATAGTACTCAATAGCTTCATTAACAATTTTGACATAAGCATTGGAAATGTTACATGTATTATCTATGATATTACCAATATTATTAATATGCTTTTTATTACTCATTTTAGCATAGAAAAATTTTGTACAGTCATCACCTAGAGTTAGCCAGTCTACCTTAGCTTTTTGTTTGGCATTAACTGTATTTTTGTAAATTTCAGTAGATAAATTTTTCTGATTATTAAAAAAGTTGCTAACTATACTCAGATCACCTGGATTATCATCTACAAGATTTTGTAAAATTTTACCTTCCTTTCTAAAAATCCAGGTTATTATTATTTACATAATTATTCTTATTCCAATTTTTAATATTGAATTTAATGTTTTTCAAAAGCATACTAAACTGAAATTGTTTAGTACCATTACAGGAAAAATTTAAACTGTTATCCATCAAAGTTTTAAAATGCCCTTCTAAAACCCAACTATTTTTAAATCTAAACGGAGCTACTTTCTTATTTAAATTAACAGTGTTAGATAGATTTATCATTAGAGGAGTATGATCACTAGAATTTTGTTCTAGAGTTGAACATATAAAATCTGAGAATATTAGAAAATTCTTTGTTGATTAAAATTTTATCTAACTTACAATGAATATTCTTAGCCAATTCAGACTTCCATGTATACTTATTCCCACTAATAATTGGTTCCATAAGACCAGTGTTTAAGAGAAAATTATTTACCTTATCAAAATTACTTTGAGGAATTTTGCTTCCTCCAAATTTCTCTGAAACATGAAACACAGTATTAAAGTCACCCAAAATAATTCGAGGAAGATTATATTTTGAATTCAAATCAGTCAGTTTATACCATAATTCATTTCTTTCATTTTCAAAATTACTACCATAAACACTAGTAAGTTGGATAAAAAACCACCAATATTTTTAAATTGACAATCAATGAACTGTTTGTCTTTATTAATATTTAAGTTTATCAAGATATTAGAGTCCCAAATAACAATGATTCTTCTTTTACAGTTACAATCATTGTTATTTGTAGATTTCCAATTACTAGACAACTTAAGACAAAATTTCTCATAATTTTCATCATTCAATTTGTTTTCTAGGAGAGCAATAATGGTAGGTTTATAAATATTGATCATATATAAGATATCAGACTGCTTAGCAAGGGAATTCATACCCCTGGCATTCCAAACAAATAGACATTTATATATAAAGTAATAAAAAGAAATTTAAATGGTACCTAACACCGTAGTACCCTTACCTCTCCTTTTATTATCTACACTCTTAGCTTTTAGTCTTGTAGACATCTCATCCCATTCTGGATTGATTGAGATGTATTTTTGTTTGAAAGCTTTCTTTTCTTTACTTCTCTTTAGTTTACCAGTGGCCTTTGGTTTTGAAATGTGTAGATTAGATATATCAAACTGGTTGGCAGCTTCAGCCATAGCTAATTCATTTTCTTCTTTTTGTTCTGATACAGGGACCTTAATCAGAGAAATATCAAAATTAGTTGTGCGAGGCAATGCTGAGTCATTAGGCTCTGCTTTTGCAGCCTGCTTAGGAGGAGAGACATTCTTCCGAGGCAATGCTGAGTTGATGCCTACCCTGTCCTCAACTTCTACAGCAAAATCCGAAGGAGACTCCTCTTGCATTCAATTGTTCCCAGTCTGCCTATTATCTTGATGCAAGATTTTATATATTTTTGTACCAATATTCTCTGTAATTAAACATGGCTCTGAGATAGAAGAGGTTTCAGAGCTAATAATATTACCCTCCACTATATTGTGCTGATTCAGAACAGTTGAACTTTCGTCAGAGTCTTTAAACTGATGAACTTCCATAGCTGTGATCTGATCTTCTTGATCGGTGAGCGTCTCAATATTATTTTCTTGATCGGAAATGATACATTCATGATTGATTCGATCATTGTCTTCCTGTCTTCTTGACTGGTTTATCAATTCTTTATTGAGATTTGGCTCTTGAATTTCACCTGAGCTATATTCTTAAGGATTATCTCTTTTTTGATTACTAGTTTTGGGTATCCAAATCTGCTTTGGATTGCACTGCTCTCTAGTGTGACCGAAACATTTACATATATTACATTTCGATGGAACCCATCCGTATTCCACTTTTTGTATGATGTTTTTACCATTATAGAGAGTGATCTTAATGTCCTCTGGAAGTTCATCAATCGTAGAAACTTCCACAAGAAGACGAGCGTAATTCAATCTCGTCTTTAAGATAGTAGTTGCGTCCATTTTGATGGGTTTTCCTATAACACTGGCCATGACACTGAAGGCTTCTCTGTCCCATAATTTTAGATTAACACAGGGTAGTCTTACCCAAATGGGCATAGACGTTAACAAGTCTCTGTCCATTTTTAAAAAATCAGACCACTTTCTCACTATGATGAGTTTGCCATTGTAAAAATATGATCCATTCTTCAAAAATGAAGAGCAATCTTGGGAATCTCTGAATTTTACTAGAAAGAATCCATTCTCTCTAGTAAAAATTTCAAATTCACCAATCGGATTCCAAACTCTTTCAATGTATATTTTAAAAACATGTAGTATGGTTTGGTACCCACTACATAAACAAGAACAGAATTGTTCCATGATTCAGTTGCCGTTTTACATACATCTTCCTTTACCAGACCATACTTCAGGTTGTTAATCTTGATTGGTGCAATATGCTCTAGATTGCAATCTTCATCATTAGGTTCTTGAGGTTGATCAGCCCAGGACTTACGGCCTTGTTCTCTATTCAGTGAGATGGCTATCGGTTTTTTCTGTGCCGGCAACACTTGATCTTTCTTTGCAGTATTGGTGGTCATTCTGATCAACACGGCATTTTCAGTTGTCTCTGTTAAAAGCCGATAGCAACTCATGTGATTTCTTGGTCTCTTTCCGCTTTTGTTGTTTGGATTGAACCAATTTAAAACCATCTTCATCAATGTTGATAACCCCTGACGGCTTTCTGATGTGAGAAGCCTCAGGTGGTCTGATTTGGAAAGAGGAGTAAGAAAAATTTGATGAGGAAATTGATTTCCCCCATGGCTTGATAGGAAACCCTAGATTTCAAAATTTTAATTTTTTTTGTTAATTTGCACTTTGAATCAACTTGCTTGCACAGACAATGATACATGCTTGGAGAAAGTTACAAGTACAATATTGCTTTCTATTTTTCAACCAACAAACATAATAAATGCTAGAAATACAGAACAAAGGTAAGTCATTTCAAGGGAAAAACCCAATGAAAATTGGGAATATATTCGAAAAGAAACTAACAATATAATTAATGAGCGTAAATGAATGAAAGAGTATCGGCCTCCTCGATTAAGTAATATCCAATGGAAGTACCCCCAACGTAATTGAAATTAAGCGGAAGCCCTTCCATTCCTTCACTGGTTCACTAATCCCGATCTCTGATTTTTAATCGAAAAGTTCAACAATGACATTTTGAAATAAAAAAGTAATAGAATTCGGTATTAAAAAAATGAGGCACAACAATCTAGAAAATATGACGGTGGCTTTTGAAACATGAAAAATGCACAAGTCCTGCATTTTCAATTTTCAACTCCATTTTTACATTAAAAATACTAAAACATTCTGGTACTACATAGAAAACTACTATTGGGTATTTGATATAAGCCAAAAATGATTACCAAGTAATCACCAATAATAATCAGAGTGAAAAATGTAAAGCTATAGAATAATCAATGATAGAGTCAAATGTTAATACTACTCTATATCCACATGTATGATGAGGAAATAGCTTGCCTTGACTATACAAAATTTCTTCACCAAACCCGTTAATACTAGACGCAGAGTATAAGACTGATGTGAGCATTGTGCATACAATGTTTTTCTCCTTGCTAGATAATCGGTTTTTTAATGAAATCCAATTACAACATTGGAATTCATTTGAACATTAATAATCCAATTATAACATTTTCTTGAAAATTGTATACCGGAAGTAAAAGGCATATCATATATAAAGAAACCGTTAACGTCAGAGTTTAATTGAATATAAACCGAAGTAGTATAACTGTGGACAAATTGTGAAAATCAATAAATTGCTAAACTTAAAAGAGGAGAAGAATGACCGAACTGAGAATGCAGACACTAAGAAAAATGAAATCGAAGATAAAATGGGGTAATATTACCTCAACTACTACATACGAACCAAAAGACAAAGATGGAATATGATATTTGTAGTAGGAACCATGATAGACAGGAAGAGCATTGCTGGTTATAAAAATAAGCAAAGCAAAATATCTACATGTCCAAGCTGTTTATTAAATACTGTTAGTGACCGAGTCATTGAACTGTATTGGCATTATTAAATACTATTAGTGACTGAGTCATTGAACTGTATTGGCAAGAAGAGTACTACTACTAGCTGGATCCAAATGAGGCTGAATAATCAGCTAGCAACAGCAGCAGTAAGGCAGTACTGTTAAACTTCATGTTACTTCATACCATGCTTTGATACCACGACCTATCATAACATAACAAAACAAAACAAAAAATAGATTTAAAACCCATATACATATATTGATGATATGTGTGTTTCTACAAGACCAAAGTGGGCCAATGACTAACGGAAATATGGTTAAAAAAACATAATGGAATTGCTGTAGTTCATATGTACTGATGGTGGAGATGTCGTGATACTCCTTTGTTGCACTATATACAATATTATTGAACAATTTGGTTTATCGGCTTAGGTCCTTGATTCATTGAATAATACCACACAAGTATTTAAACTCGCAATTTATCTTAGCCAACTGGACTTGATGGTAGTTACATCGGTCTTTAAGTTTGTTTTCTTTTTCTTATCCATGTTGTACATGTTTAAGTGATTTCTGAATAATGGCAGTCGGCATTGATCCGAGACATTAGTTTATGCAGAATGGTTAGAAGGGATAACTTATGGTTCTTGCTTGAAGTGAAACGACAATTGCAACTTGGGAATTTACGCAGCTACTTGAAGGTTGAAGTTGTATCCAACTATATCAGTTAGAAAGCTGTCAAGCAAATGGATTTGGACGAACCCTCTTTGGTAAAGATTTATTTGTTCGTCTCTTATTATTAAGCAGACATTTTTAATAAGAATAACGATATTAAAGAGCCTTTTAGCTTCTCCCATTTTCCTTTTCACTTATATAGCTGTATATTTTTCATAGCTACATCATATTATGAATCTCTAACTAACATGCTATATTACAGAGCTTATTTTAAAGTTTCTAGTTTCATATGATTAATAGGGAAGACTATTTGGATACATAACAAAATACATAATGTGACACAATAGACCTTAACCGTTGGGTCTCATAGAGTTCTTGTTTGGAGTCGAAATCAAGAGGCAGAACCCCTGTGCCAAGAAATTTGTTATTATTTTGTGTTTTAATAGATTTCTCCTATTAAATATCATACGTTCATAATGATATTTTTACCAGTGCAATAGTTTATGCAAATAATATATCAAATATGTCCACAAAATTTGATCACTGAAACATCTTCATAAGTAAACTGTATCCACTTTTCAATATAACATGTTTAACTGAAAAGATAGTTCATATTAAACATATGTAATCACAATTGGCTAGCTTGAGAAGCTCTTGGTTAGCAAATAAGAAAGAACCTAAACCTTTCTGATATAACCCACAGATTCACTACATCAGTTTTACAAAGATAATGAATGAAATTTTAGCGCTAAACAGATTTCGAGGATAAACATAGAACAGTGAAGCGTAACAGTATTGAACTTCTACAAGGCTAATAGTGATTAATTTAGTGTATTATAACATTATATTGTAAGTTGTGCACTTAACATATCACAACTTCACTGATGAGTAAAATCTTTCATTCAACATAATGAAATTCAAAGTTAGTACTACCCTTACGCCTCATGTTTCTCATATGTTCATCTATACTTGTTTAATTAACCATTGATTATTCTTGGTTCGACTAACATCATTTTTGCTAATTTTTCTCAATATACTATTATATAGTGCTGGGATATGAAGTACATCGGCTACATTGTCATATAAGTTATACTAGATCTCAATTATTTAATTTTAAGAATAAGCGCTATTTTTCTAAATCGGACTCTTGTTGTTTTTCTTGCTGTTAATCTGCCATTTCAAACACATTAATAGTAGTTCAAAATATCTCAATCTTATTTTTTTTCTGTGTGTTTGGACAAAACCAACGAGTATGAATCATATGATTATGCATGATAAAAATCAAACTTTGATAATTCGACATTTTTCTGCTATAGATAAAATTTAAAACTGCACAAGAACAAGGAAAATAGACAGTCTGCAACTATGGAAACTTGCTGAATCAGAAAGCCAAATACTCTTTAGAGGAACAAATAAAAACCAAAGCTCGAATACGATAAATCAGGACCTATGGAAGATGGACAACTACGAGGTTGTTTGCGCGAAAAGTGGGCAAACACCTCCAAGTCGTGAGATTTAATGGGTTTTATGTGATTCTTAATGATTTAGACGAGTTATGTAAATATGAAAAAAGCAGGGACTGAAATGTAAAAGACACACAGATTTATAGTGGTTCGGCCAGAACGTGCATACGTCCACTTTATATGTTATTATCTTCTTTCTTTCGGATTACAAGTACAATGCTTTGTGTACAAGTATATGAAAGTAGTTTGAAAGTTCCTTCCGTGCTTGAGCTCTCAAACTTGTCTGCCATTGTTGTACCCCTGCCCCTCTATTTATAGAGTGAGGCTGGGGGCAGGGGTCCTGAATGTATATAGCTGCTGGTGGGCCAGGCTGAATCAATCTGGCCTGATAGTTATCTGGTTCGGCGAGGCTTCATTCGGTGGTGAGAAGAAGAGGTCGGTCCGGTGGCATTCTGGTTCGGCACAGGGGTGTGAAGGTTGGTGGACTGGTAGTGAATGGACCGGTAGGGGAGTAGGCGAAGCCTGGTCCGGTGCTTGTTTGGATCGGTTGTGTAGAGGAGGCGTGTTGGTTCGGTATTGGAGGGTTTGGACCGGTAGGACTTTGGTCCGGTGTGGCTGGTTGCTTTGGCTCGGCCGTGGACGCTTGGTTCGGTGGCCGAATGGAAGCTTGTGACCGGATGGCCTTATGCCGAACGAGCTTCTATATTAAGAATGCCGGATGGACTTCTATGCTTGTATTGAGCCTTGTGTTTGTCGAACGAAGTGGAGGTTGCGAACCCGGGTGAAACTGTCACTTCTTGGTCTCGAGATCTTCTGGGTGAGAATTCACCCAACATTTGCCCCCCAAAGTGGGGCACGTGCTTGCATGTGTCGCGCTTTGTTTTCCCGCGGTAGGAAGGCTTGTCTTGTAATGCCATGAGCCAGATGTCTATACCCTGTTGGTGTCCTGCAAAGGAATTTGCAGTTTTAATGTGATTTCAAATGATGACCGTTCGGGATCGAAATATTTGAGATGAAGTGAATCGTGTCGTTCGGGGAGAGAGAGTGTGCCCCGAGGGGGCTTAGCATTATCGATGCCAGGTTCACGTTAGAGTGAGTCCCTGGATCGTTTGTCAGGGTGGTTTATCGCCAGCTCAGAGCATGCCTAAGGATTGTTCGCGACCCCGTACATGTGTAAGTAGCTTAGCCATTTCATAATTATCAGAATCAAATATCCATTTAACCGATGAGCTTAAAAGGGGATGTCAAAGTGTAAGTTCTCACGACGATAGGGTTAATAGCCATTCAGAGCATGCATGTGGATCGTTCGTGATCTCGTACATGTGTAAATGATTAACCCATGTTAGTGAGAGACTTACTACTTGTTCATCGTTATCATAATTTCTATTGTATCAGTAGGCCCTAGAGTTTGGTACTTATCTGAGTGAGGTGCCTTGCATGCCCCCTGTTCCTGGTTTTTGCTGGTAGATATAGCTTCATTCGGTTTTTTGTTTGGTCCGGTATGTTGGTCCGGTAGGCCGGACCAGCTGGTTCGGCAATCCTGAGCTCGCCTATATATAGAGGCTACACCCCCCTTAGTTTTCCCTTACCGAACCAGAGAGAGCCGGATCAATTCATAGCCGAACCAACTCTTTGCCGAACCAAGCTTTTGCCGAATCAGGTATATCCCCTTTCGCCGAATGAACTTGATAACCGAATGGGCTTATGCCGAATGGACATGAAAGCTTTTCACTGCCGAACGAGCTTGGCGTTGCACTGCCGAATGAAAAAGTGTGCCTTTATGGCCGAATGGACCGGCATACCGGATGAATTTCCAATGCCGAGTAGAACCACCGAATGAAGTATATGCCGAATGAGGCTTGCAAACTTGAACTTTGAGCGAAATCTTAGGTCTTTATACACTTGCTTGCTTGTATTCTTGTTCTAACATCATGTTTTTCACTTTTGTGTATGCAGATAAATGTCTCGCAAAGCGGAAACACGATCAGACAGACGGAAATCCAAAGATAGAGGCGAGTCTTCCACCGTGCCCCCAGCCCAACCAGGATCTGGGCAGCATCGACCTGTTCCGAGGTCGTTAGTGGACGGATATGGTCCACAGAAACTTCTGGTCTCCCCTCCCGATTGCTTTCCTAGCTCCCTAAAGGAGGAGCAACTTGATGTCATCTCTCGTTCATTTGGGATAGACAGGGCTCTTATGCTGCTTCCGGGAGATGGAGTGATGCCATATAATCCCCCCGAAGGTTACTTCGCTTACAGCAGGTACCATTGCATGTGTGGTGCTATCCCTCCTATCAATGCCTGAATAGTCAGCTTTACCACATATTTGAAAGTGGCTCCATTTTAGCTTCAGCCGAACTCTTATGCCATTCTGGTAAGCCTTTTCGTCATCTTCCAGAGGAGGTACGGACGCCCTCCTTCTAACCGGGAAATTCGGTATTTGTATAACCTGAGAGGCTACAAGAAGGGGTCTCCGTATATTAGTCTGGAAGCGGCCGTGCCCTTCAAACCGGTCTTGGACTTATATTCAAAGTTCACCATGTTCAAGAAGGAATGGTTTTTTGTCAAGGACGATTCTGTTTCTTTTCGCCTTTTCACTTCCGGCTGTAAGATTAATTTCATTTATATTTTCCATGTTCTGACTGTAGTGCTTCTTCTGACACGCTTCTATTTCTTGCTAGCGACAGGTGGCATTGCCGTCGTGGAAGATGATTCTTTGGCGCGGATGGCTGCTGGAATAAAGGTCATTCCTGCGCGGGACAGGTCGGCTTCGTTCCTGATCAGGAACGCTACCCTCCTGGAGTACAATTTGATCCAGCCGCACCAGTCCGTTGTTAAGTAGAGGGACACGGCTGAGGAGAAGGCTGCTAAAGCTAAGGAGGGGGCCACGGTGAAGAGTGGCAAGAGAAAACCCTTTGCACAGCATCCCGTCGCGGGGGGCAAGAAGCTTAAAGAATCGGAGGGCCCCTCTCCTAGTACTTGCCCGATCATTCCGAAGGAGGAAGGTGTGGAAGAGGGCGAAGGAGACGATATGGAAGGAGAGTCGGAAGGCGGAGGAGATGGAGATGGTCAGGGTGGTAGTGGTGCTGGTGCCTTAACTTCTGGGCAAGATTCTGAGCTGGATGAGGCCCTCCGCCAGGCCATCGGGGAATCGGGAGCGGAGAATGCGAAGGAGACTGGCAAGGTCGGGGCTGGTGCCGATCTATCCCCCAGGGGTTCCTCAGCCAGGGTGACTTCGGCGGTGCAAGGTGAACTTTTGTCCTCTGTCGATTCCATTTTCGATAAGGACTAAAAAATATTTTATGGTTCACTCCCGTCCTGTAATGAGATTCAGGACTTATTGCAGTACCCCACTCCTCCGCAGGGTTTGTATAATAGACGTGCCTTCACACTTTTCTTTCTTTTTACTTAACATGTTTCCTGAATTGTGGACCATTGTATGTCCGTAACACTTGTTCTTTATTCCAGGGGCAGGCCAGGCGGTTAAAACGTCAGACGTTCGGCACCGCCTCGAACAATTCAAGTTGATGAGAGCTTCTGCGAAGCCTCCCACTGGTCGCACTGGAGACGTGGTCAAATACCGTCCTCTTCTTGGGGTCATCGAAGAGAGCATTCAGAAAAAGAAGAGGAGTCGTTCTTTATTTGAGCCTTCCCCTGATCCGCAGCTTCCTGTTCAGCCTCCTCGTGATGCCACGGAGGAGAGCACGGAGTTTATCCCCCCTCCACCTCCTTCCAAGAATCCCACAGTTATCCGTATAAGGCGTCCTGACGTGCCTCGTGACCCCTTTGCCGGTCATCCTGATTTAGATCCGAGTTCTCGGGATATTTCATTTGATGAGGCCACGGGTGAACACCTCCTTCCCCGCAACCCCATGGTACGAGTGTTAGACGAGGCTAAGTCTCTAGATCTTGATCTGCTTACCACTCGGGTAGTTACCATGGGAGACGAGACCAAGGCTAATATCGATCGGGTGGCCGAAGAGACCAAGAAGTTAATGAAATATCATGCTCAATTGGTCAAGGCCGGGGAGGAGATTGGGAGTGCTAATATTCGGTTGCGGCTGAAGGTTGCTGATCAGGCCGAACAGCTTGCCGGTCAAGCCGTTCAGATTTCTCGACACGAGGAAGCCTCCAGGCGTCTGAAAGAGACCATGGAAAAGGCAAGTAGGGCGGAATTACGGAAGATGGAGACCGCATGTAAGGAGCGGATCGACATGGTCATTGCGACAGTGGATGAGGTTTGGAATGCGGATCTCGAGCAGGTAGAGGAGTTGTCTGGGAGGCTTGAGGCCGCGCAGATGGCTCAAGTCAAGTTAAAGGAGGAGATGGAGGAGATGAGGAGGTCTCTCCAGGCTGACTGCTCGAGATACCGATCAGAGAGGGATGCCGCTGTCGCCAAGTTGCAGACTTCCGAGGCCAGGGTGAGGGAGTTCGAGGAGAATGAGGGGATGATGGACGAGATGCTGCAGGACATGTACTTCCGCACTTGGAAGGAGGGCAGCTTGTCTTGGATGGATGACTATCCCCGGGTCATGGCCAAGATATATCTCCGGGCTTTAGAGGAGGCCAGGGTCGATGCGGGTAAGGAAGGTGGAGTGGCTTTTAGTCTGGATGTGGTCACTGCTCAGTTCTCGAAAGAGGAGCAAGTGGCGGTGAAAGAGGGGATGTGGTTGCTCGCTGCGGAGGAAGCGGGTGTGCAACTGGAGGATGAGGATCAAGCGGCGGACGCTGGTGAGTTATTCTTCTCTTTTCCTTTTCTTTCTGGGTTTCCATAACTTGATTGTTCATCGTTTGTTTAATGGATCCCTTTTCTGAATTGGACAGGTGGAACTTCCGATCAACATGCTGGGGGTTCCGGCCCTGCGGCCAAATAGGCTTGGGAAGTCGGTGATGGAGTGTGGACGCAGCTGGTTACTCGTCCGGATTCGGCCGTTTTTATTTCTTTTTACTGTTGTTTACGTTAGTCCAAAACATTGATGTGCCTGTAATAATATTATTTGCAGAGAATAACTTGGTGTGATTTCATAATATAAGCTGGTTTTGTTATGTTTAAACGTTGTTGTCATTTTGATGTGCTGCGTGAGAAGTATGACTATGTATATGCCTGTGACTAGTTGTGTTTGACGTTAAGCCTTTGCTTGAAATATAATTTCATGTTTTGCGATGTAAGTGTGACATATGAATAAGCTATAGTTATGTATTTATGTACAAGAGAAGAGAGTACCGTCCTTCATGTTTTATTTGCAGGCGGTAGTTTTGAGCGTCTTGTGTAACTGATCATGAATATATCTGAGTACCTTGCTGCCCAGTACGCAGGCTTAGATTCTTATGAGCGAATGCTCCCTATTCGGTTTCCTATACTTTAGAGTTTGTTATACAGGATAGGAGAAAAGTATTTAAATGAAATGGAATTATAGAAAAAGTAAAACTTCCAGTCACGGAAGGCCGTCGATGTGCTTAAGTTCGTGGCAAACGGATTTTGTAGTCACTTTCCCTAGCTGTGGGTCTTGGAGACATTTGTCACCCATCTTACGCCTCCGCGGGGAGTTTTCTTTTTTACCACAGCCGCACTTAAGACACATCGGAGCCGAGATCGCGCACGGTAACTACCCGAACCATTATGGTCCGTAATCGTGGGTATTATTCGATTTACCGTGGCCGGCTAGCGTGGGTGCCGTTGGCCGTGAACTACCCCTGGCTGGCCACACCTTATGTTGGGGCTTAAAGTAGGTTCACAGTTGCCGGCGAGCCGAACGCCGTAATGAGCTGCCATCGGCTATAGTCGGCATTTATGATGACTTATAATCGGCTCATTACAGTTGGCTTTGAGGGCAGGCGCGAGCAATGAGTTAACCCGCAGCAGAGGGATGCTGGAGCAAAAGAGTCTCGTTGGCGAGTGCATAGAATCGTAGCGTACCTGTTAGGCCTTGTCCAGATGAGGCCGTGGTGCGTCTTGAGTGGAGATGCCATAAGATTTTGTTCAACAGAAAAGGATAAAGCTTAACAAGCAGCCAAGATATAAAGGAACAAGTTAAAAAGAGACAAGATTTTTAAAGTGGTTCGGCATGAAAACGCCTACGTCCACTGATTCTCTTTGTTAATTCACTTCATATGGGCAGTACAAGTTAAGAAAAGTATCGACGGAGGTGTCGGATGTTCCATGCCCTCTGGAACACCTCTCCGTCCACTGTTGACAAAATATAAACTCCGTTGTAGAGATCTTTATGAATTACATATGATATGTCCCAGATGGGGTCCAGTGCCCCGGGGCGCGGAAAGATTCGCCTGAGAACAAGATCTCCTTCTTGTAAGACGCGATGCTTGACTTTGGAGTTGTATAGTGCTGCCACTTTTTGTTTGTGAGCTGCTGCTTTGAGTGCTGCATCGTTTCTCCTTTCCTCAATCAGATCCAAAGACATGAGTAGGAGTTCTTCGTTTTCTTCTGGATTGTAGTGGATCCTACGGTGGGAAGGAACAATAGTCTCAACAGGGAGCATTGCCTCCGATCCGTATGCCAAAGAGAAAGGAGTATGTCCCGTTGATGTTCTGAAAGATGTGCGGTAGGCCCAAAGTGCCGTAGGAAGTTCGTCCACCCAAGCGCCTTTTGACTTTTCGAGTTTCTTCTTGATTAGGGTTTTGAGAATTTTGTTGACAGCTTCGACTTGTCCGTTTGCCTGAGGATAAGCTACTGATGAGAAGCTTTTATGAATTCCATGCTCTTGGCACCAGTCGGCGAATTCTTCGCTGTCAAATTGGAGTCCGTTGTCTGATATGATCTTGAGTGGTACTCCGTACCTGCACAGAATATTTTTGATCAAGAAGTTGATAACTTTTGCTGAAGATATTTTATTTAGGGGTTCCGCTTCCACCCATTTGGTGAAATAATCGACTGCCACTATAGCATATTTGGCTCCGCCTCGGCCCGTTGGCAGTTCACCAATTAAATCAATTCCCCATACAGCAAAAGGTCAAGGGCTGGTCATTTGAGTAATCTCATTTGTGGGTAGTCGAGGAATCTTGGCAAATTTCTGACATCTGTCGCATCTCTTGACGAAGTCTAAGGCGTCTTTGTTTAGTGTGGGCCAGTAATATCCATATCGGAGTATCTTTTTCGCTAGAGTCTGCCCTCCAGTGTGATCTCCGCAACTTCCTTGATGGATGTTGAATAAGATTTCCTTGGCTTCCCTTCCAGCGACGCATCTGAATAAGGGGCTAGAGAAGCCATGCCGATAGAGTATGCCTTCTTGTATTGTGTAGTGGGGAGCTTTCCTCAAAATTCTCCTGACTTCATCACGTTTGTCTGGTAGTGTGCCGTCCTGCAAATATTTCCGGATAGAAGTCATCCAAGTTGCTTCTTCAATTGCAGTTATCAGATTCACTTGTTCAAAACTTGGGGCTAGTAGCCTTGAGATGGCTAGTGCTCCGGAAATGGTGCTATTCTTCATACTAGCTTGCTTTGCTAGTTCATCGGCCTCTTGGTTATCTTCTCGAGGAATGTGTTTGATTAGATAATGGTCCAATTGGTCGAGCAGCAGTTTGGTTTTCTTTAGATATGCTGTGAATCGTTCTCCTCGTGTCTGGAATTCTCCTAGTACTTGGTTTACGATAAGTTGAGAATCACTATGAAAACATAAAGAATTGACTCCAATTTCTAAGGCAAGCTCCAATACCGCTATTACTGCCTCATACTCCGCATCGTTGTTAGTGGCCGCGAATTCCAACCTTAATGCATAGTACAGCTTTCTTCCCCTGGGGGTGATTATCACAATACCTGCCCCCGAGCCTTGTTCGTTTGATGCTCCATCTACAAAGAGGTTCCACTTGATGTTTTTTTGCTATTTCAAACTGATCCTTGCCTTCGTTAGTAGTGAATTCGGCAATGAAATCGGCCAGGGCTTGCCCCTTGATAGCGGTGCGAGGATGGTAGGTGACGTCATACTGACCTAGTTCAATGCACCATTTGAGGAGTCGTCCAGAAGTGTCGGGACGATGGAGCACCTGTCTTAGTGGCTGATCGGTTAGAACTCTGATGGAGTGAGATTGAAAGTAGTGTCGTAGTTTTCGTGATGCGATCAATAAACAATATGCCAATTTCTCAAGTTTAGGATATCTGGCTTCTGCCCCTGTAAATCTCTTACTTATAAAGTACACCGGGCGTTGTGTGCGGTCTTCTTCTCTTACCAGGGCAGCGCTTAGAGCATGAGATGATACAGCGAGGTATAGGTATAGCTCTTCGCCTTCGTTTGGAGTTGAGAGTACTGGTGGTTTCTGAAGGTGTTCGATCAGGTTAAGGAAGGCTTTTAAGCATTCATCGGTCCACTCGAACTTTCCTTTGTCTTTCTTGAGAGCTTCGAAGAAAGGGACGCACTTGTCAGTTGCTTTGGAAATGAATCTGCTTAGGGCGGCTACCTTTCCGTTTAAGCTCTGCATTTCTTTTCGGGTGGAAGCTATCCTTATTTCTTTTAGAGCCCGGATTTGTTCAGGGTTTGCTTCAATTCCTCTGGAATGGACAATGAATCCTAAGAATTTTCCCGATGACACTCCGAAGGAGCACTTTAGAGGATTCAGCTTCATTCCATATCGGCGAAGTACCTGAAACATCTCGCTCAGGTGGCTTACATGATCGTCGGCTTTCCTGGACTTTACCAACATGTCATCCACATATACTTCCATAGTTCGTCCTATTAATTCCGCGAACATCTTGTTGACGAGGCGCTGATAGGTAGCTCCGGCATTTTTGAGTCCAAAAGGCATGACTTTGTAACAATATAATCCCCGGTCAGTGATGAAGCTAGTGTGGTCTTGATCGGGAGCGTGCATGGGAATCTGGTTGTATCCGGAGTATGCATCCATAAAAGATAAAAGTTCGTGCCCGGCAGTGCTGTCCACAAGCTGATCGATTCTGGGGAGTGGGAAGCAGTCTTTCGGGCAAGCGTCATTTAAGTTGGAGAAATCATGCATGTTCGTCACTTCCCATTAGCTTTCTTTACTAGTACTGGGCTAGCGATCCATTCTGGGTAGATGGCTTCTCGTATGAAGTCATTAGCAAGTAGGTTCTTTACTTCCTCATCGAGGGCTGCTGATCGTTCTGCTCCCATGCTTCTCTTTTTCTGCTTTATCGGTACCTTGGTGGGATCGACGTTCAGCATGTGGCATGCTATGTCTGGGGAGATTCCTGTCATATCGGCATGTGTCCACGCGAATACATCTAAGCTGTGGCGGAGAAAGTCAATGAGTTGATCCTTCAATTCTGTTTTTAGCTGAGATCCTATTTTTAATAGTCTGCTTGAATCATGTTTGTCTACAGATACGAATTCCATGGCCTCTGCAGGCTCAGCGGTAACCTCCTCCTCCTTATCCCTGGGGTCTAGTTCATTGAAAGGATCGCTGGTGTATCGAAGAGGAGGGGCTTTCTTTAGTTGCTATGCTTCCAAGCTTTTCATGCAGAGAGTGGTTTCTGCATCTTTTCCTTTATTCTTTCTATGGTTATTGCGAAGTTCAGTTACATAGCAATCTCGAGCGGCGTCTTGATCTCCTTCAACTTCTCCTATTCCGTTATCTGTTGGGAATTTCATCTTTAGGCACCACGGGGCTAGGACAATTTGGAAGTCAGATAAGGCTGGTCTTCCCAAGAAGGCGTTGTAGGCCGAGTGGTTTTCTATTAGTACGAATGTTTGTTTTCGCACAACGGAGCGGGGATGACTTCCTATTTCGACGAAGAGGTCAAGTTGCCCGAGGGGCATTTTCGCATCTCCAGTGAAACCGTGCAGGGGTTTGTTGCAGAGAGACACATCCTTCATTGACAGTTTCATTTTGTCGAAAGCATGCTTGAACAGGATATTTACGGAGCTTCCTGTGTCTATTAGAATTCGGAAAACTTTAGCTGGACCAAACCAGGCAGAGATGACCATGGGATCCATATGCGGATACTGTTTTCCTTCTAAATCACGCCTACTGAATACGATGTCGTCACTCTCTTTCCGTTTCGGATGGTGTTCTTCCATAATGAAGTTAACATAGCCTGCAGCATTTCTAAGTGACTTGCCGTATCTTTCCATCTCCGCCCAGCTTCTGTCGGCGATGTGTGGTCCTCCCGAGATGGTATGGACCACTATCTTCTCTTGACTAGAGCCACTGGTGTTGCGATTCCCTCCGCCTACTTCTGGGACGAGTCGCTTTGGGTTCTCATTGGCAGGAGTTGGAGTCCTGTTCTGACCTTTCACATAGCGTTCCAGCCTTCTTCTTCTGATGTGTTCTTCGATCAAGTCCCGGAGATGGTGGCATTCATTGGTGTCATGTCCGTGGGATTCGTGGAAGCGGCAGAACTTTCCAGACTTGAGTGCGTTATCAGATTCTTTCTTGTGCGGGGGGCGCTTGTATCCGAGTTCGCCCTGAGTGGCTAGGAAGATGTTTTCGATTGTTTCATTCAAAGGAGTGTAGGAGTCAAATCTTGGTCCTGGTCGATATTGGCGTTTTTCAACCTTCTTGCCCCCAGCATTGTCTCTAGATTCATTTCTTCAAGTGTCCTTGGCTGCAGCGGGAACCTTGTCCGAAGTTGTCCTACCTTGCTGCCCTGACTGCCTCTCAGTGGCGGCGTCTTCAAGTCTCATATACTTTCCAGCTTCATGGAAGAAATCAGGTAAAGTAGCTGGTTTTTCCTTAGTTAGCCTTCTAGCGAACTTGGTATCTGGGTGTACACCACTACAGAGGGCCATTAGGGTGAGCTTCTCATCGGCATCTTGAACTGCGGCCGCTGCGGCGTTGAACCGGGTTAGATATTGTTGCAGTGTCTCTCCGGATTTCTGTTTGGCATTGGACAGAGAATAAGCATCCTTGGGTTGCTCTACATGGATGCGGAACTGGCTAATGAACCTTTCTTTCAACATCTCCCATGAGCTGATAGATCCTTGGGGTAGATGGCAGAACCAGGAGGTAGCTTATGAGCATATGCTGGGTGTATCTTTGTAAGTGTACGATGGGGTCGGAAGTTCCCTTGTAAGGTTCCATGGTTGGCATTTTCCATTCCCGGGGGGTGATGGCAGTTTCGATATTGCGGGTGAAGGGGCTGGTGACCCTAGCGCCTATTCCTCGGTCCCTTTGCTCCCGTTGGACGCATTCTCTGAATAATCGTGCCATTCTTTCATCAGAATTTGGAGCGGATAGAAATGAACTTGGTTCTTCCCTGCGGGATCGATCTCGTCCAGATGACCTGTAGGGATGGTATAGTCTATCACTTCTGACGTTATCCAGTGGTTGCCTCTGGCTGCTCGGATGCATGCTAGGACCAGCTACAGTTGCCCCCTGCCTTGATCTTCCCCTGTGGGGTTCTGTTTCGAGCATTTCCATGGGGTCAACTTCGGGCTGGGTTCTAGCTCGGCTCCGTTCAGCGGGGTTTCTATGATTAGGTGGCATGACTGGCTCAGCTACATCCGACCCTTGCCTGGCGCCTCCCCCACTGGGTTCGGTTCCAAGCTCTTCCTCGAGTCGGAGTTCGGGCTGAGTCCGGGCGCGGCCCCTATCATTGTTGTTCCTGTTGATGGCTTCCTCGAAGAGGGAAGATCTTTGCTGTCTCCGAGATCCTCCAGATTGAGATTCATCCCATGATTCAGTGTTGCGGTTGGATTCTTCGACATCCCTCAAGCGTGACATGAGTTGGTTCACCAAAGCTTCTTGTTGGGATGCGAAGCGGTTAGTCACTTCCACCACAACTCTGTCTAGGTCTGCTCTAGTGATTACTGCCGGTTGTTCCGCGGCAGGGGCTGTTGGAATTGCCTGATCTACATGTGGCACTGCTGCTGTAGTGGGATGGTTCTCTTGATCTGGATCCACTGGATTTGGAGCGCTGCTAGTTGCAGCGTTCTTTCACTTGTTGGCGTCTTTTCTTGGCCTGGAAGTCATGTTTCCTAGGCAATGAAGGGTGCTATTGGGAAAGAATGTTGAATGAGGGAAGCTGAAGCTTCGAGTTCGAAATTCTCAGTGAAAGCACCAAAAATGTTTGCGCGAAAAGTGGACAAACACCTCCAAGTCGTGAGATTTAATGGGTTTTATGTGATTCTTAATGATTTAGACGAGTTATGTAAATATGAAAAAAGCAGGGACTGAAATGTAAAAGACACACAGATTTATAGTGGTTCGGCCAGAACGTGCCTACGTCCACTTTATATGTTATTATCTTCTTTCTTTCGGATTACAAGTACAATGCTTTGTGTACAAGTATATGAAAGTAGTTTGAAAGTTCCTTCCGTGCTTGAGCTCTCAAACTTGTCTGCCATTGTTGTACCTCTGCCCCTCTATTTATAGAGTGAGGCTGGGGGCAGGGGTCCTGAATGTATATAGCTGCTGGTGGGCCCGGGCTGAAGCAATCTGGCCTGGTAGTTATCTGGTTCGACGAGGCTTCATTCGGTGGTGAGGAGAAGAGGTCGGTCCGGTGGCATTCTGGTTCGGCATAGGGGTGTGAAGGTTGGTGGACTGGTAATGAATGGACCGGTAGGGGAGTAGGCGAAGCCTGGTCCGGTGCTTGTTTGGACCGGTTGTGTAGAGGAGGCGTGTTGGTTCGGTATTGGAGGGTTTGGACCGGTAGGACTTTGGTCCGGTGTGGCTGGTTGCTTTGGCTCGGCCGTGGACGCTTGGTTCGGTGGCCGAATGGAAGCTTGTGACCGGATGGCCTTATGCCGAACGAGCTTCTATATTAAGAATGCCGGATGGACTTCTATGCTTGTATTGAGCCTTGTGTTTGTCGAACGAAGTGGAGGTTGCGAACCCGGGTGAAACTGTCACTTCTTGGTCTCGAGATCTTCTGGGTGAGAATTCACCCAACAGAGGTAGCGACGTCGTGGTGAATTTTGGTATTGGTAACGGCATTCTCTGTGTTGATGAAAGAGAAAAAAATGAGAGAGTACTTGATTCAGATGCATATTTTCATATATGTCACCAAAAGAAAGCATTCATTGATTATAAGAAGCACGAGAGTGAGGTGGAGTTTGCTAATGGCGGAGATGTGGAGGTGAAGGGTATAGGTTCGGTTAGGCTGAAGATGTATGATGGAAGAGAGATAAAATTCACGAAAGTTAGACATGTTTCAAAAATTAAAAAGAATCTTATTTCAATGGGATAGTTGAAAATCGAGTTACAAGGGTTTGGAAATGCAACAGGGAGGTGTTGCACACAAAAAGGGGAAACTATAGTGCGTACAAGCCGCTTGAAAGAACGACGGAGAATGAAGTAACTTCTCAAAGTGGTTTTGAAGAGGCAAATTTGTTACAATCAAGATGGATCAAAAAACGCAAAACCACAAAATCTGCTTGGAGACCTTTGTGCTATTACAAGCAATCTTGATTTATTGATAATATGCATGTTCGATTAGAAGGTATGCATATTTAGGTGGTTTGGTAGTTAGTTAAGTTTTTTTGAATGAAGATATTTATTTTCGTTGTAATACGGGAGATCATCTGGAGTTTGAGATTCTAGATGGAGCTTGGATGACATTTATGTAATATTTATCAAGGTGGAGATTTTTAGATTTTGGTGATCCAATATTCTATATTTTTGAATAAGTTTTGAAGATATTTGCGTTAGTGTAGCATTATGGCTCAAATACGTTCTCTTTTATGAATTTTGAAAATTTTGAAGATAATTAGTTGCTTCTTTTATTGCATTAAAAATGGCAAAGAATTGTCTATATAGGAAGAATTTATTTTGGGAGATAGAAATAATAATGATTGATTAAAGAATTTTAGGATTGAGATATCTCCTCAATTTTTGACTTCTTTTGTAATAATTTGGTGAATTACCTAAAGTATGTGTTGTGGGTTTGCTGCATACTTTCTTACTAGGTCTTCAAAAAAAATGATGAATTAATAAAGGTTTCGTTTGGAGGAATTTGTCTTTCATTCTTTTTTTCACTTCTTATCTCTTCTAAACCTAATTTTTGTAGGAATCCTAGGAAAAACTCTAACAGTCTGATTATCATCAACCTGTTGATTTAAATTAAAATATGTCAACATCTATTAAATTTTGTGTAAAATATGTCAACATCCAATTAATAATTTAGGCTTGGGTACAAATCCCTCTTTTCCTAATCTTTTTAATTCATTTCCTTTCTTATCATATTCCCTTCATTCATTTTGATTCTTTTATGGTCGAAATTGATTAAAGTAATTACTCTTAGCTCAAACAAAGCATTATATTCAAACTACAATACCACTCAACTTTCCCACATAAGATATTATTGGTTACTTGCATAAAAAATGTCTCTTAAGAGTTGAATCAAAATTGAAAGAAGAAAATTGTGTTAACTCATTACACTGTCTCAACCAGAAAAATTAAATACATCAGTTTAACTCATAAGTGGACTGCAATGAACTTCATACCCTGATAATTTCATTGAAAAGTATAGCATTCCATAAATCCTGCCTTAAAAACATCATATAGGACATTAATTATTTAGTTTCCAAGTAACCAGTATAGTAAACACACTAAAATTATTCTATGATAATAAAATATCTAAAAGCTAATAAAATAAATTAGAGTAGCAAGATAAAAGAGTTTTCCTTGTGTACCAGTAGCCAAGTTCTACATTGACACAAGGAGAATGATAATAAAAAGAACTAATAACTTTTACCCCAGAATCCTTCTTACACACTAAAGATACCTTTTTGTTGCTTGAGATGAACTTTCAACTGCGTATTTAACATTTTAAGATCTACATAATTCACACTCGAATCCCTGTAACTTTTCAAGTGTTAATGATTTATCATCACATTGCGAACTTTGTTTCAACCCTGATTCACTTATAGATCTGCGTATTGCTTCAAATTTATCATCAAACATACCTTTTTTGATTTGTGTATCAGATTTTATATCATTCATTGAACTTCGCATGTTACCTGCTTATGGTCTTCTTTCAAAGTATGAAAAAATTCTAACAATTTTTGTATATTGTACAAATTAAAATCGAGCCTTTCGATGTATACAAAGATGGCCATCATTATTTTCATTAAGGTCAGAAATGCGAATTTTCAAAATTTCATCTATAGCATTTGTGAATATGACCATTAACCCGATTGCAATTTCGTCACGGCGACTTTCAATATACTATGTTAAAGGATTAAAATGAGGTTGTTCTGGTATACTCAAAAACATTTCCAACAACTCTATTAAATTGACGTTAACATACTCAAAAATGCCGTCGACATAGTAATCGAAAATATTTTTTTAGTATGACAAAACAACCTCAATTTAATAGAGTTGTCAAAAAAATATTTTCGAGTATGCCACAACAACCACATTTTAATCCTTTTGAAACGGTATATTGAAGGTCGTCGTGAAGGAATGGCAATCGGAATAATGGTCACATTCTCAAAAGTTGTGAATAAAATTTTGAAATTTTGCATTTCAAACCTTGATGATAGTATTGTTGAATACTCTTGTCGACATGGAAAGACAAGGTTATAATTTGTATGATTTTCAAAAAATGTTAGATTGTTTTCAAACCTTAAAACAAGACCATAAACAGATAATGGGTGAGTTAGTTTAACGAATAATATAAAATCTAATACGCAAATCAAAGAAGGTTTATTCAATAATAAAAGTCTAAGGAAATACGTAGATCCATCGGCAAAAATGGAGTTGAAAGAGAAATCGCTATGTGATGATAAATCATATACACTTGAACAGCTAGAGGGATTCAAGTGTAAAATAAGTAAATTACGAAATGTTAAAGAAGCAATTGAAAAGTCATTTCAGGCACCCAAAAGGTCATTTGACCCTGCAAGAGGAAGTGTGGGATAAAAGTTGCTAGTTGTTCTATTATTAGTCTTCTTGTGTCATTATAACACTTGGCTACTGGTATCATGGAAACATTATTCTTTTTACATTAAATTATTTTGTTGGCTTTTAGATATTATAATATCTTACAATGGTTCTAGTGTGTTTACATCACGTTATTTTAGAACTAAATTATAAATGTGACGTGTCATGTTTTTTTGTCAGGATTTGTGTAGTGTTGTACCTTTTAATAAAATTATCATGATATGTAGTTCAGTGCAGTCTAATTGGGAACTAAATCAATGTATTTGATTTTTCTGGTGGAGATAATGTAATGATTTTATGATGTTTCCTTCTTTCGATTTCGACAGAGACAATTTTGTAGGTACATAAATAATAATTTCCTATGTCGGAAAGCTAAATGGTATTGCGGTTTAAATATAATGTGGTATATATTTTATATACCATACATCATTGGAATCTAAGCATAGTCATATTGTTTGGATTCATTATTTGTTGTTGTTTGCACTTAATTTTGATCATTATAAACATTTTTTATGTGCTAAATTTTTTGCTATTTATCATTATATGAGACCATTTAACTTAGGGTTCAACTAGTGTGAACTCTATGCAGAAGGGTTTCACCATATAGTTTACTAAGTACTCTTGTTTTGAATTTCTTAATTAGTTATATGATGACAGTTTATTATGTACTCTTGTTTTGAATTTCTTAATTAGTTATATGATGACGTAAGCGTGTCTTTATGAATTACAATTCTTCTGGTTTATTTTTGTACATCTTTGACAAAAATTCGTAAATATGCTTAGGTAATTTTGAAGCATACAAAGCATAGCAAATCTTTTCAAAATATAATGTTTTTTTTTATAAAACCACTAAGTCAATTACCAGTTATTCTTAAGAATTACATTATTCAGCATGCCTAATATCTTTCCAATGTAAATGGTGAGTAAGTTCAACAGGGGTTTTTTCTAATTTTAACATATAAATTTAAAAATACAAATCATTCAGCATGATAGTATCCGTTCACATGACCTCTTGTCTATATAGGTGCCCCTTCCAGACCCAGACCGTTCGTATGGCAATAATGAAAACCCCTACCACTGCAGTGCTTTCTAGCATTTATATCAATGTCATCGCTACATGATACAAGTACCCCTTAAGCGTCCATCGGACTCTTCTAAAGGCATGGTCCGAAACCATAAAATAATGTATAAACGAATGCGTAGCACTGAAACCGCACTACGATCTGAATCTAATCACCTACTCCATGGTTCCTTCGTAGTGCACTTGTTTTGACCTCAATGAATCACTTAAGCACAATGACGCTTTAAAACATAGAATCTATGTTAATCATCTATTTATACGTCCATTTGATCTCGTATTGACCGGCGTCGTTACCTGTTCGCACACCTGCCTAAATCTGGAACCGACTCATCGCTATCATGTGCTCCCTCCAATCATACACGCTCGTCGTATGTGATCATGAAACAGGTCACCGTCTTGATCTCGTATCCAGTTGGCTCTCGATGGTTGTCTCAATCCTATTGTTCCTGTGTAGCAATAGTCCATGGCTTACGTTCCTTGCCTCGGTCGCTTCCTCGACCGCTTCTCAAGCCTGCCTCCACCCCATTGGACCTCCGCCGAAGTTCATTGGTTGATGTTTTGAAAGTAGTTTATTATGTGTTGAAAACTGGTTTCAACATGGAATCCACTCTTTGCACGCGTAAAGTTCAACGAACGATTTCAACGACCAGGCTTCCTCTAAACACGCCAAAGCGTACTCAACCAACCATCTAGCCTTATATGATGCCTACACATGCTAGCACACTCATTCGTGCACGTTTACACATGCGTACAAAAGCAAACATCACAACACAAGTCATGTTTTGAACTTCACCAAAGCGTTTACTGAGCCTGGCGTATTCTCATGCAACCAAGCGCACACGATAATCGTTATTGCTACATGAAATGCCTACAATCCACTTGTACACATCAATGTAAATATATTCAAACAATTACACATACATATAAACAAACATACACATCAATTCTAACCACAGTACATAAATTTTCTTGATTGTTATACATCTTTAAATGCACGTATACATATACATATACATATTTACACAAGTAATTCATTTCTTATTTAATCAAATCTAACTTTTATTTACTAAACCTTTTCGATAAAAGTTTAATATGATTTCATACTATTTTATAAAATCTTACAACAATAACTAAGTCATTATTCACAAACAAATTAGGTCGGCTAAAGATGCAACTCAAAACTAAATGACAAAGCCAATTTAAAAATCATATTCACAATAATAATAATTAACAATAATAACCATGATAATAATAATAAAATAAAGTCAAATAAATAAACAAATAATAATAATAACTGAGTAAAATAAAGACAAAAATAAAAATAATATAAAAAGAGATCAAATAAAAAAGAATGATGATCATAATAATAATACTCATTGTAATAATGGTACTCATAGCAATATTAACCGAAGACCAAACACTACGTCATAAGCTCCTATTCGCTAGACATATAATCTAAAACTTAAAACACTGCCGCTAAACCAACCCTAAGCAAGAAAACTCATAGCTCATGGTTCTACTACGTGGATCGCTAACTTTCACACGTTCATGTCCAACACCAGCTCTTCGAATATATTTCAATCCTTCAAATCCCTTTTTACTACTTCCTATCATGTAAACCTTGGTCGACCACTACCTCTCTTTGAGCATTAAACACAGCTTATAATTCAAAAGCGCACATGTGCTTCGAAGACCTACGTTGAAGATGTCCAAATCATCTTAAGCGATGTTGGACTAATTTCTCTTCAATTGGTGCTACTCCAAGTTATTCACGTATATCATCGTTTCTAATTTGGTCTCTTCTTATACGACCGTAGCTCCATCGCAGCATACGCATATCTGCTACGCTTATCTTCTGGACGTGTTGGATTTCAGTAGACCAACATTCCGCACCATACAACATTGCAGGCTTCATTGTCGTTCTGTAGAACTTTCCTTTTAAGCTTTCGTAAGACTTTCACGTCACAAAGAATTCAAACGCATGATTACCTAATTAAAATATATTATTAGCTATAGAGCATTTTTAAGCCTTTAAATATTTGATTACCTCATTAAATTTAAATATACATCATATGACTGTTTTATAAAATCTCATTTTTATTTTATAAAATCTATAGTTCATTTATAAAATTATATAACCATTTTATAAACGCTAAACAAGCATCATTTACATTATTTTATTAAATATCGCATTATTTTATAAAATACATCTTTTACGTATAAAATCGTTTCTTTACTTCAATAATATTTATAAGCAAACCATTCATTAATAAAGATTGTTTATTTTTAAATACTATCCATAAGTATCAGTTAAGCTTCATTAAGTATCTAATGACGTTAAAAATAAGTAGGAAGTTCACTTAATTATTGGCTTACCAACTTTTCCAAAACCATTTAAATTAGTTTCATTATTGTTAACTAACGACATGCATAAGTCATCCATTTAGCCTTTAATCCATTACATCACATGTAATCATTTAATTAATCCAAATCTCCTTTCTTAGCTTACTAACTATTTCAAAATTAGTAATTAAGGTCTACAAGTTAATATAAGCATGCTTATAACATGAATACAAGCCTAAAACATCACATATTATTCTCTAAAGCATCATACATAACACCATAATCACATAAACACAAATATGAAGTATAACATGTAAAAATAGTTATAGAATCATCACACTCGCCTTCTTCTTCTCCAAACTAAGTTATAATCACCAAAAACTCAAATTTTGCTCTCTTGAAATCTTGGATTAAGATCCAAATTTTAATTCGAGCTATTTCTTTGATGGGTTACGTAAGGAATTAGATGGAATGAATTACGGTGATTTTAGTTTGGATTTAGGAATTTTCTATAAAGGTATTATAGTGGATTTAGAGTTTAGGCTAAATGGAAAATTAAGAAATTGATCGGGAGAATGAAATGAAAAGTAATGTGGAACGAAAGTGAAATGTACAGTAAGCTAACTTATAAGCTAGCTTATGGGCCTTAAGCCCAAACTCAATTTTCATTCCTTTCCAGAAATCACTATTTGCTCTAAAAATTCATCAACTCCAATCACAACCAAGCTTAAACTTATTTTTTTCACGATGGAAAAACGATCTTAACTACTGGTGTCTTGAGTCTCAATTCACTCATCTCTGAAAAATCAAGCAAAATGAATGTTCCGATAATTAACGATTAAATCATTAAATATTTTGTCGTTAAAATTGTGGGGTGTTACATCTGTGCACTGGGTAGAGGATGATGATCATCTAACTGTGCGTCGTCCAGTGGATTCACCTAATATAATTGCAGTTTTAGTAAGAAATAGTTAACAAATATAAATTTTGTTGCCTTGTCAATAGCCATTACCCGCTTATTATGTATGCTTCCATTAACTTCAGCCAAATAATATTAGTTAGTCCCGTAATTTTTGGTAATGAACTTTTTTTTTTGCATTGTCAATAGCCATTATCCACTTATTATGTATGCTTCCATTAACTTCAGCCAAATAATGTTAGTTAGTCCCATAATTTTTGGTAGTTTTTTTTTTTTTTTTGAAGTAATGGACACTTAATCAGACTTGAAGCATTACAAATTATTATTTAATTAAACCCAACCAAATCCTACTAATAAAGCAAAAATCCCAATTTTATTTTGATTCTTTCCGCCATCATTTATTTGTGTTCCTTGTATTGTATCAGACATTGATTCACATTTCATATATACATATATATATATATATATATATATGCTATATGTTTCTTGGTCACATTAAATCTTTTTTTAGTGCACTTCTTATTTTTCAACAAAACACTTAAAGTGTGGCAAGTTGAGTATACATATTAAATTACACTGATAACTTGTGATTGTGAAAAAAAAGTTTCCTAGTTGGATATCAAGTACTCCAATGCATACTCAAGCTATAGATCAGAAAATTTATCTTATAACCTTTATTTACAACTGTTGTAAAAACTAAAGTACAATAGTTAGTAACCTGAGTTTTCTATATTAATAAAATTCTATTGGTATACCATTATAAACAAAACTAACTACTGAAAGTTGAAAAAATTGTTCTGCATGACAAAAACACAAATTTGTTCTTTGTTATTCATACCACTCAGGCTTGATGGGTAAAGCAAAGCTTGTTATCATTGTCCAAAAAACGTTGACGTTAATAAGTTTGATGGGTGCATCGTCCAAAATATATAAACTCCATCACCTACCCTTGTAACTACAATCAAACAATAGCTAGCATAGGATATCACTTCCAATATCCTGTACGGTTATATGCAACCTATAGTTGCACATGATTTGTTAGGAGCATATAATTAAACGAAGGAACATAGGCAATAGCAATGCACCTACCAAGAAAAATTGTCCACGTATTGAAAAGTTAAGGACATTCATTCAATTGAGAAGATGGTATGTGTATTCAAAATGTTATCTAGTACACCCAGAAGAAAAAAAAACCACAGGACCAAAACTAATTGATATCATATTTATTTTTATGTTAGATACCTAATAAGTTATGTAATGAATACTTGTTAACCATTTGAAAGTTGGCAAATGTGCAATTATCTCAACGAGTCAGTTCAGTACCTAGCTAGCGTTTGGCTGCATCAACTGTAAAAGAAATAAAAGTCAATTCACTTGGATAAGTCATAAATATTATATTCATATTTGTCGTTGCAGCAATAAAAAAAGTAGATTCAAAAATCATAAACGCCACATAAAAACATTGTTTGCATAAATAATTCTTTTTTGAGAATAGTTTGCATAAATAACAATAAGAATCCACTAAATGCTTCTCAAAATTATAGTAAATGGCAAGGTGATATTGTCAAACGTTAAGTTTAAGAAATTGCAGGTTTCAAAAGCAACATTGAAACTAAAATACATATGAGAGCAACAAGAAGTTTATCCCACGCCTTGACATATCCCACACCTGGACACAGAGACACAGACATAGACACAAAAACAGACACTCACCCTCTTTAAAGGAAATTTATAAAATCCATCAAGAAAAAAATTGCATCAGAAAATGCACTCATAAACCAGTAGTTAGAAAGCTAAAATTCATATTAGAAGTTTCTACAGGTGAATATAATTGATAGCAGATACATAAAGACCAAAAGTGATGCCATTGCATCACAATACTCAAATTATTTATCGTTAATTCGAGTTCAAGAGCATTGTTTAGTTTTTCTATGCTTTGGTTGAGAAAACTTTAAATCATACAACACTAGACAGAACCATATAGTGAAGAAAATGATTCAAAAGTCACTTATACAATCAGAAAGAGAATCAAATAATAGCAACAACAAAAACTGGAACAAAGAAGTCCAAGATTGTTAATTATTTATCAATTAAATTCATCTGGAACCCGAAAGATATAAAACCCAAAGATATCCAATCTTTAGAAATGAGAAGGGTTAAGCGGATGTTTTTTGAAGTGATTATTGCAACAGGGCACAAAGCAAAATCTCAATGTATTGCTAATGTTGAAAATATAAGTTACTCGTATAAACATGGAATAATTCAATAACTTGTAAACATATATTCCAAACAATTAGGTGGATAAAACTTTTGAAAAAAAAGTGTGATGCTAAAACTATATGGTTCAAATATTAATTTGCAAGCACGTCCTATTAAAATGAAACTGAACTAACATTTTAGTTAGTTACTTTAATTACGATAACTTGAACCGAATACACAACTTTAAAAAAGGGACTAATAGTTCAACAACAGCTGAGCAATTATTTCCAAACAAGTTGGAGTCAACTAGAGATGAAACTCAAAACTAAATGACAAAGTCAATTTAAAAGTCATAATAATAACAATAACAATAACAATAGCAATAGCAATAAAAAAAAATAGTCAAATAAGTAAATTAATAATAATAATAACTAAGAAAAATAAAAATAAAGATAAAAATATATATATATAATAAAAAAATAAAATAAAAAAATAAAATAAAAAGATAAAATAAAAATAAAATAAAAAATGATGATAATAATAAAAGTAATAGCGATAATGATACTAATAATAACATTAGTCAAAGACCAAAACGCTACGCCTTAGGCTAATTTTCCCTAGTTCCATAATCTAAAACTTATAAAACTCAAAGCTCATGGTTTCGGTACGTTACGTGGATCGCTAATTTCCACGCGCTCATGTCCGACACCAACTCTTTGGATATACTTCAATCATTCAAGTCTCTTTTTACTACTTCCTCCCATGTCAACTTGATCAACATCTACCTTTCTTTGAATATTCGACGCGGCCTACAATTCCAGCGCGCATAGGTGCCTCAGACGGCCTCCCTTGAATATGTCCAAATCATCTTAAGCGATGTTGAATTAGCTTCTCCTCAATTGGCGCTACTTCAAGTTTATCACGTATATCATCATTTCTAATTCGGTCTCTTCTTTTGTGACCGCGGCTCCATCGCAGCATACACATCTCTGCTACGCTTATCTTCTTCCCGTGTTGGTTTTTAGTAAACCAACATTCTGCACCATACAACATCGCAGACCTGATTGTCATTCTGTAGAACTTTCTTTTGAACTTATGTGGGACGTTCCTGTCACAGAGAATGTCAGATGCTTGTCGCCATTTCACCCATCCCGCTCGAATTCTAAAACTAACATCTTCATACATTCTGTATTTGCAAACGGATTTTAAAACTAACATTGGAGATTAATGAATTCTAAAACTTAACTAATTCTAAAATCTGTTTGCAAACTCAACTAGTTTTAGAAGTTATCAATCTCACCATTTAACTTGACTAATTTTAGGTTTAGTGTCGAATTCTAAAACTAACATCTTCATATACTCTGTATTTGCAAACAAATGTTTCAACCACCTAATTTTAGTGTCGAATTCATGTTTTACTTCTAAAATTAGGTGGTTGAAACATTCGTTTGCAAATACATCCTGTTAAAATAATTCTTAAATGACCTTAAAATTAGTTAAGTTCTATTATGATAACTTGCACCAAATAAACTATTCAACAAATTAGTAACAAAACAGAAAACTTAATTCTAACCGAATACCTTGTCAGTTAAGAGCTTGCATTGGAGCGAAGTTACTTAAAACTAATTGAGGTCGATACCTAAAGGAATCAAAACAGTGTAAAAGCAAAGTGATTTATTAGACAAAAGATATAAGTTATTCAAGATGAACAAAATATGGAGTTGTATACTTGGCAGCTGTTTAACGTTTTCAACTAAAATAAAAATTATGGAGATTTAAAAGGTGATCTTTGGATTGCTAGTATATTGTTCCGTTGTTTTGCATATTGCTGCGAATCTGTTGGAAATATATATATATATATATATATATATATATATATATATATATATGAATAACCCGGTGACCTACCAATTGTAGAGTAGGATCTTTGGCAAACAGCTGCACTTAGATAATACAATTCGAGTCTACCATCTTCTTTCTCATTTCGAGGAAAAGGTGCAGAAGGAAACAGCGGAGAAATATATATAAAAGATGAGAACAAGAAGTACATATTCACACATTGTCTTCGTCATTAATTTATTTCTCTCCTTCATCCTACAATTTAAGAAGCAGCAGAACATTCCAAATCATTAAGGAAAAAAAGAAGGGGATGTTTTCTTAGATGATTATTGCGGGGAAAGGTAAAGTAAAATGATAATTTATTCTTAATGTTAAAAAATATAAATTGACCATATTAATAGGTATTAATCTGATACATTGTACAGTAAAGAGAATTCATAGACAAATAAAAAATATGACTTTAAAAAAATTAAAAAGATATTTGTTTGATACTAAAATCAGATTGAGACATTAAATCGCGAATGCATCCTATTAAATGGAACTTAGATAGTCCTAGCATTTGGTTAATTTAAATATGATATTTTATGCAGCACATACAATTTGTTAGAAGGCTGAAACAATTAATAATAAGATAGAATTAGAATAAATACATGAAGTCAATTAAGAGCTTGATGGATGCAATGTGTGTGCTGCATAAAATACTAGGATGTTCGAAGTCAACACCAAGAGAAATCAAAAGAATGTGATTTAATAGACAAAAATTAATACTAACTCATTTATAGTGGATAGAAAAATACGATCGTACACTTTAGAGTGTTTAGCTTATTTGACTTAAATAAAAATATTAATATAATAACAGATTTTGGCAGGATTGAAAAGATAATCTTTGGATTATAGGTACATTATCTCATTATTGGCAATATACCCAAAAATCAGTAGCAACAAAAATATTATCCAAATCAAAAGAATCGATGAAATTTATTAATTGATTCTAAGTATTTTGAGTTTTTACTGCAAATATCAGCATTTTGTACTGAACTAATAGCTAAAATTTAATCGCATAAAATAAATTATCCTAAAAGGTGAAAAATCGAAAGTCAGCACTATAATCCAATCATCAAATACTATAATAAAATTATAATGAGAATTCGATGGGTTCTATATTACAGAATTTCTATATTTGAGAATAGTATTTGTGAATTTCACAATGAATATGAAATCACATAACCACTTGCGAAGAACTCACCCAACTGATTCAGTTTCTTAACTTATCAAAATTAATTCCATATTAACCTCCTATCATCTGCAAATTCAAAATTTCTTGAGGTCATTAAAATTTCGCAGAATCTCAATTTACAAACCTGAAATATGTTGAAGACGAAATACTGGATCTAGAAATAAGGAAAAAAAACTCTAAAATTACTATGAACAAATGTAATCATAAACCAAAGAACATCACCCTTGCAATGTTTGTTCAAAATAATTATTATATCTATAATTATTTCAAAAGAATAGATCAATCATTAATGCTGAGTTCATACTCAACCAATGAAAAGATAGCCTATGTGAAGGAAAATTTTAAAAGGAGCAAAAGAAATCCTAATAAGCAACAAATAAAGTGGCTGATTGTTATGGTATTAATAACAATATAATCGATTTTTCAAGTTGGTAGGTTATTTGATATTTAGTATGGGAAATTCCCTGGTATGGTCATTTTGTATGCTCATAGTAGCATTCATCTGGTTATTTGAGGATTTTATGTTGCTCTATATTCATTTGAAATGTAATTACCAATACATTTTTTTCTTCGCATGTATGTAATATTCTAGTGGCCAACAATTTTTCATGAGTGCGGAACAATGTTGCGTAAACATCATATAAACTATATATGTAAAATATAAATTAGATGTGTTTATTTATAAGTATCTATGACTTTATTTTTTGTATACTTTCTAGTGCATTTTTGTTTTAGTGGAGTGTGTAGTAAACGTTAAGAAAACATCATGAAATTGGGCATGCAAAAACATGTGACCTGGCATAACCCATCATACAAATTAGCCATGCAAAAACATGTGACCTGGCATAACCCATCATACAAATTAGCCATGCAAGCATAATTTCTTGTTTCGTTGAATTTAACAAATAATGGAAGTGAAGTAGCCAGCCGGTCATAGGTTCAAACTGTTTATGCACATCATAGCAATAATGTAAAAACCCTCCTAATGTTTTCGATCTTAAACCGCTTAAATATCCTAAAATTCGTTGAGATCACATTAACTTTGGTTGATGTACAATTGAATTTGGTTATAGAATCGCTTATCAATTTGATTTAGCATTAGCATTTACTTCGGTCGCACTTTGAATCAACTTGCTTGCACAGACAATTATCCATACTTGGGGAAAGTTACAACTACAATATTGTCTTTTATTTTCCAACCAACAACCAAAATAAATTCTAAAAAATACTAAACAAAGATAAGTAATTTCAGGAGAAAAAAAACCGAATGAAAATAGGAAATATATTCGAAAAGAAATTAAATGTCCAAGTTTAAGGCAGTTCTTTTAAGAAATGCAGTAAATGACAACTAACAATATAATTAGTGAGCGTATAATTCTCTATGAATGAAATAGTATCGGCCTCCTCAAATTAAGTAACATCCAATGGAAGGACCCCAGTATGATCGAAATCAAGCGGAAGCCCTTCCATTTCTTTACTTAGTTCAATAATCCTTCCCTCTGATTTTTTAATCGAAAAGTTCAATAATGAGGTTTTTAAATAAAAAATTAATAAAATTTAGTACTAAAAAAAGAGGCACAAACATCTAGGAAGTACGGTGGCTGTTTTTGAAACTCGAAAAATGCACAAGTCCTACATTTTCATTTTTCAACTCTATTTTTACATTTTAATACTAAAATATTTTGGTTCTACATCGAAAATTACTATTGAGTATTTGATATAAGCCAAAAATGATTTTCAAGTAATCACCAAATAACAATCAGTTTGGAAAATGTAAAGCCATAAAATAATCAACAGCAGTCAAAAGTTAATACTGCTCTATAGCCACAGTAAATAGCTTGCCTTGACAGTAAAAAATTTCCTCACCAAACCTATAAATATTAGACGTAAGGTATAAGACTGATATGTGCATTGTGTATACAATGTTTTTCTCCTTGCTAGGTAAACATTTTTTATGAAATCCAATTATAACATGGGAATTTATTTGAAGGTCAAAAAACCTATTCTACATATATCAGGAAACATTTTCTTGAAAATTGTACACTGAAAGTAACAGACATATTATATATGAAGAAACCGTTAATGTTAGAATTTAATTGAATATAAACCAAAATAATGGAACTGCGGACAAAGTGTGAAAATCCATAAACTGCTGCTACTTGTAAACTTAAAATAGAAGAAGAATGACCGAACTGAGAATGCAAACACTAAGAAAAATGCAATCGAAGATAAAATGGGAGAATATTACCTCATCTACTACATAAGATGCAAACCTAACGGCAAAGATGGTGAGGAAAAAGAAATCCAGGCGAAGAAATTGGGGAGAAGGCGGCAGCGAATATGGCTTAGATCGATTCCAACTTCTTCAAGCCGAGTAGACGGGAAACTGCATGCTTCAAAGGGGAAACATGGACGGTAGAATCGGCATAGATCATCGGCAATGGCAATGTTAAGGGGAGAAAGGAGAAAACTTTGGCATAAACGATATAGTTGAAGGACGTAATGGTGGCTGTGACGCTCTTTTCCCCATAGGTACAAAAAATTTGGACGGATAAGAGTTTAGTGATCTGTTTGTTTCCACATAGATTAATTTTTTGTTTACACGTATGAGGTTCTGATTTTTTTAGTGGAATGGAAATGAAAGGCCTTCTGCACATAAACTGAGCTTTCATGTAATATAATAGACACCAAAACTTGGACTTAGCACGAACTTTATTTGTAGCCTAAATCTTCATTCTGTAGATCTTGGGATGCTCATCATTTGGAGTCGGAAGAGCTTTGCCAACCACATGGTACCGATGACAGCTGAAAGCTCCCATTGGTAGTCACCGCCTTTGATTAATAGATTTATGCATCAACTAAGTGTCTCTGGCCAAAGAAATCATGTCATCCATACGAAAAGTATCAAACACCAAAATTTTGTTTATCTTCTAATGTCACTTCAATATTCCAAAAATAATAATGTTGTATGATTACCTAACTCTTTTTTCAGCTGGCAAAGAGGTTTATTAATATGTATGATGTGTAAACTTGCCACATGTTCTTCACTTATACACAAGGAATTACACAGAAGAGAGATAATTGCGAGTGCACTTTTAGTTCTTTTTTCGTATGCTGACTGTTAGGACATGGATACCTAAGTTGATGCTTTTCTTGATCAGGTGTTGATTGACTTCGCCGCTTCATTGTGTGGATCATGCTGCATAAAGGCTCCACCCTTTTTTAGCTGGGTAAGAAGTTCAATAATGTATTTTATCATGGATTTGATATGGAAATCACGACTGCATATATTTTTGAAAAGGTAAATAAGTTTGCATTTATTTTATTATATTTATATATAATATTTATAGTAGTAACCATGATGGACAGGAAGCGTCTTGCTGGTAATAAAAATAAGCAAAGCAAAACCAAGCTGTTTATTAGATACTGTTAGTGACTGAATCATTGAACTTATTGACAAGAACTAAGAAGAGTATTATTGCTAGGATCCAAATGAAGCTGAATAAACTGCCATAAAAAACCAGTTAAGTATTACAGTTTCTCAGCTAGCAACAATAGTAGTAAGGTAGTAATGTTAAACTTCATGTTACTTCACACCATGTTTTGATACCAAGACTTATCATAACAAAACAAGACAAAAAATAGATTTAGACCATATACCTATATTGATGATGCGTATGTTTCTACAAGAGCAAAGTGAGTCAAAGCTTAATGGAAAATATGGTATTAAAAAAACATAATTGAATTATTGTAGTTTATATGTAGTGATGGAGGAGGTGTCATGATACTCCTTTGTTGCATTATATACAATATTATTGAACAATTTAGGTTATCAGCTTAGGTTCTTGATTCATTGATCGTGTAATAATACTAACCAAGTATGTAATTTTCTTATTTGTGATTCACCTTAGCCAACTGGACTTAATAGTAGTCACAGCGGTCTTTAGATTTTATTTTATTTTCTTATCCTTGTTGAACATGTTTAAGTAATTTCGGAGTAATGGCAATTGGCATTGAATCGAGACATTGATTTATGCAGAATGGGTAGAAGGGATAAATTATGGTTCCTACTTGAAGTGAAACAACAATAGCTACTTGGGAATTTACGCAGCTACTTGAAGGTTGAAGTTGTATCCAACTATATCAATTGGAAAGCTTGTCAAACACATGGATTTGGACGAACCCTCTTTGGTAAAAAATCATTTGTTCATCTCCTATAATTAAGCAGACATTTCTAATAAGAATAACAACACTAAAGAGCCTTTAACCTCACTCATTTTCCTTTTCACTTATAGTTATATAATTTTCCATAGCTACATCATTTTATGAATCTCTAACTAACCTGCTATATTATAGAGCTTACTTTAAAGTTTATAATTTCGTATGATTAATAGGGGATGACTGTTTGGATAGAAAATAAATACAGAATATGACACAATAGACCTTAACCGTTGCGTCTCATTGAGTTCACGTTTGGAGTTGAAATCAAGAGGCAATATAATAGTTGTGATCCACTGTGCCAACAAATTTGTCATTATCATTTTGTGTTCTTATAGATTTCTCATATTTAATACCATACATTCATAATGATATTTTTAGTGGTGGAATAGTTTATGCTAATAATATATCAAATATGTCCACAAATTTGATCACTGAAACATCTTCATAAGTAAACCGTAACCATTGTTTGATATAAGATGTTCAAATGAAAAGATGGTTCATATAAAAACATAAGTTATCACAATTGACTAGCTTGAGAAGCTCTTGGTTAACAAATGAGAAAGAACATAAACCTTTCTGATATACCGCAGATTCACTGCATCAGTTTTTCAAAGATAATGAATGAAGTTTTAGCGCCAGGTGGACTTCAAGAATAAACATAGAACAGTGAAGCATAACGGTGTTGGACTTCTACAAGGCTAATAATGATTATTTAGCACATAGTAACATTATATTGTACGTTGTACGCTAAATATATCGCAACTTCACTGATGAGTAAAATCTTTCATTTAAGTTAATGAAATTCAAAGTTAATACTACCCTTATGCTTCTCATATGTTCATCTACACTTGTTTAATTAACCTATGATTATTCTTGGTTCGAGGAACATCATTTTTGCTAATTTTTCTCAATATACTATTATTATAGAACTGGAATATGAAGTACTTTAGCTACATTGTCATATAAGTTGTACTAGATCTCAGGTATATAATTTTAAGAATAAGCACTGTGTTTCTAAAATAGACTCCTGATTTTTTTTCTTGCTGTTAATCTGCCATTTCAAACACATTAATAGTAGTATAAATATCTCGATCTTACTTTTTTTTTTTGGGACAAACCAATGTGTGTGAATCATGTGATTATGTGTAATAAAAATCAAACTTTGATAGTTGGACATTTTTCTGCTATAGATAAAAATAAAAAAAAGATTTTGAAATAGAGACGTTTGAAAATTATCTGGTGACCGTGCAAGTAATTCGAACAATTGAGAAACAAGCAGTTTAAGTCTTTACTATTAAATTAAAAAGATAAACTTGGAACGAATCATGTAATTAAAATTTTGTTGAACTCTGTCTTGATTATTAATTGGTTATTGGTTACTGAAAATAGTTTGATATAAGTCATAGGTGGGTTCTGTAGTTATGTATAAAAAAAATTGAAAGAGAAATTTACAACATCTTACAATCGTCGTAAAAAAAGTTTCAGCGATGTTTTTGTAGAATCAATATTCTATAGGATTAAGATATAATTGTGTAAAATCATTTTAATTAGTATATAAAAATATACATCACATGCTCGAGAAGTGTTGTGAATATGGTATCTGCATCTATCTAAGCAACATTAACAAAAGTGTATAATGAACTTACATCTAGCAACTATGAATATGACAACGGCAATTAAAAATGTTGATATAGTGTTTTAGCAATGTTTGTCCACTATTGTTAACGTTTTTTTTCTTGTAGTGATGCTAGAAAAATAAGAAAATTTGCCAACAAGAAATCACTGCACTCACGTTGTTCCAGTGTTTTTACTTATGCATCCGTTTGGTTTCTCTTTTATTGAGCATACAAAGCATAATCTCACCATAATGAGTTATTTTGAACCTGTAACTCCAAATTTGTCACAAAGCTGAATTTGCTAGCCCATATTAAAGTCCCATAGCACATAGGCATATACCTAACTTTCAATGCAACTGCATATCTTGAAATTAAATCCAAACAAGATCCTATATACCTATAAATTATTGAGTTGCACCATCATACTGACCGTGGTACCAAAATTTGCGGTGTAGACACTTCCTCCCATTGAAAAACTGAACCTCTTAGTGCTATTCCTAGAAACAAACGAAGAGATAACACTTGTTGAGCTCTATAAACCCCCATTTTTATTAACAATTGAACCAAGCATGAAAAAATGGAGAAAAGTAGATAAAGGAGAGAATTAAATGATTCAACGTGTTGTTGGTGTACATCAATTTTTATGATGAAAAAAGGCTGCACTAGGAAAAATATGAATTCCTATCAGTATCTGCGATCTATCATCATTTACTCATCCACACAGAAGGTTCACACTTAAATGAATAAGCTATGTTGTCAGTGCATTTTCTATACAAATGTCTTGTTTAGTCTACTTAGTCCATTGTGGAATGCTATTATGACATGTAAAAGGATATATTTAACAAATATGTTTTTAATACACTTTTGTAGTAATTATAGATAGTGTAAAAATAGTAACCTATTTTCATTTTGCCTATACATGAAAATATTTAATAATTACCAAATAAAGCATTAAAAATGTGTTTTCCAATTAAATATGTTATTTTATATGCAAGACAAACTCATTATACTTATCATTTAGACCTAAGTAGACATTTGCATTGGAGAATCACTTACAACATAACTCATTTATCAAATCCATATAAAACGTGTAACACTTTACTAGCTTAAATTTCAAAATTTGAATTGCAAACATACATGCACTTTAACAAACAAATGACTAAGGCGTCGATGGATACCCAAAAAATCTGAAATCCATCTGTATTCGTGTCCGAAAAGCAGATAAATATCTGATATTCAAAAAAAGGATTTGGATGCAGATGTAAAGGCATTCGTATCCGAAAATGTTATGTCCTGTTTTTTACAATATTATAGTGTATTTTATGTGTATTTTTGTACGATGAAATATGTGCATTTATTATTTTATTAAGTAAGTGTTTTATATTTTATATTATAATATGCATTTAATGCATTTTAACTACTCAAAATATTTATTATCATTATATTTGTTGATTTCGCATACTTCTATAATCAATGGAATTGAAAATAATTATGTTAAACCAATATTTTTTGATTTATCGATCGATGACAGATGAGATAATTATCCAATATTCGTCCGTATCCACGATTGCGGATATCCAATATTCTAAAATGGCTACGGATGTGGATGCGGATATGTCATATCAACATCTGAATATCCACATCCGAAAGTATTCGTCAACAGACCGACAAATATGACAAAACGATTCCAGAATAAAGTTGCATTCATGAATCTATGTTAATTTGAATATGTATCTTATGCGTAGTTTAAATCTAAGTTTAATTCAATTTAATTTGAATAACAATAGGATCTAGTAGAAAGTGATATTGAAATTATAACAGCCTTAATAATTGGTATAATGTACGCATATCATCTGATTTGAGTCCTACAACATTAGTGAATTAGTGCCTAGTCCACCAATTCATGTTATATTGTGATATAAATATGTTATATTGTTCGCATTAGAACAAACATTAGACATGGTGCATAATGCAACCAAATCATCATACCATGCTAAAAAGAGTGCTCCATTGATTGAGTAACCACATATTAAATTTTTATAAAAAAATAGAAGTAGAACTCTGCCTTATAAGTTATACATGGCTAACATGAGTTAATTATTTCCAATATATACAATCATATATGGTGTTTTACAATAAACATTTTGTTTAAAATTTTAAAGATTTGTAACAAATGTCAAAGGTTTGCTAATTGAAAAGAAGAAGAAAACAAATGTTAGAGACAAAATTTTCCCCTGGTTCGACAAGAGCCGTTCCTTCTTGTACTTTAAAAGCACACATTAAAAGTGAATGGAAATCAATTTTTTACACAAATCTGATGTTTGATTACATTGTTTTCATGTGTTAAGAAACCCCTTAAACTCCAACTAACCACACCGAAATGAACTAAAACTAATAAAAATACGTAAATTCATATTTCCAAAATAATGTGTTCTACTTAAGACACCATGGGAGTGTAGACTAGGATTTTCGGATTAAAGGACATCAAAGAAGAAACCTTTGAAAGTCAATCGGATTTTTGATTAAAAAGACCCGAAAATTAAAAATCCAGTATATTACAAGAATCGTAGAACAAGGTTAAAACTTATAAGTAATCAAACAAAAATTGAGAGGTACCTGCTTAAGACAGAGACCTATCGTCCTTCAGAACGATTTAGCACAACAAACAAGTGACTACGGAGGTGAAAGACGTAAGGGTGTCCAGAGAATTTCTGTTGATATTGAAAAGGTGAGAGGAGTGAAAAGGGGCAGCTGAGCAGAGGAAGGCACTATGAAACCCTAGAAGATAGAAACGAGGTATTTCAGTTGGACTCGTTTTAAAACTTGTTCTATCTCGTGTTAAAACTAATATCAAATAGAGCTCTCAACGATAACTGAACAAAATGCTCTGACGATTTTTCAAAAGTCGCCAGTGCAATATTTTTTCTGATGGCTTTTGAAAAGTCGTCGATGTTTTTTTTAAATTACAAGTCCCCGATGTATTTTTTGAAAAAAAAATATTTACACTGGCGACTTTTGAAAAGTCGCCAGTGCATTTTGGCCAGCCGAAACAGGCTTATATTGGATATTAGTTTTAAAACTGAGCTATTTGCGATTATAAGTTTTAAACGAAGCTAAAATGAAAAAAAAAATCCTTTTAATAACGATGAACAGGTACGCAGAGGAGTCCAGCTCGTTAGGGCTGTAAATCGAACGAACCGGACCGGACCGGTAGTATACCGAATTCAGACCGAAATATAATTTGAACGGACGAGTGCCCGACTCGATTAAATACGGACTATCCCTTAGTTTTTTGAACTCGGCCTGTAAAAAATTTGCACAGCCCGTGTCCTTCTCGTTAAACTCATTCGGACATGACGAGCTCGGACGATTCAGACGGACTACATGGTTTCAAAGGAAAAAAAATACTTATTTGGCAACAAAAGTGCTACAGTATAGCGTAGGTTTACAGTAATAGTTATGTTAGTATTCTAATTCTCTAGCCTTGGTTATTCGATAATAAATATTGTAACTCTATGAAATGCATGTGAAGTAATGTCAAACAAAAAAAGACTTGTTTCAGCAAGCAAGTATCAATTTCAAAATGTCAAAAGATTTGTAATTGTTTGTATTAAAAAAAAAGATTAGTTTCAACAAGCAAACATTACCATATTTCAGCAAAAAAACTACTATAAAAAATTATTACTGGATACACATTCTGGATGTGAAATGAAATGCATGCATGTAGCATGCTTAAGGCCAAAAAAAAACATGTTTCAGCAAGGGTATATCAATTTTAAAGCCAACTAATGCTTTCAGCAAGCAGACTACAATAAAAATATTTAAAGCTTACAGATGTCTTTTACATTACAAAAAGCTCAAAAAGAAAATATATATGGAAGGACTTGCTGCAAGCAAGTATTGGTTAATCTTCTAGCCAACAAAATGTGGAAAGATTTACTGCAGCAAAGCAAACATCATTCCAAAATAGCCTCCCGAGTATGTCCAGTAATAAATTCTACCACCTGAGAAAGAAAACAAAAAAGAGATGCTATTAGTACAATTTATATTAAACTTTTTATATGCAGAACCACGGTACCACTCAAACTAGCAAAAACTGTCAATTTTGCACATGTTAGATAATAACAAAAGATGCATAACTTGTATTATCAGTGACCTTGTTTTCATTTTCATTTAATCAAACGTGACAGTGTTGGATAACCCTTCTTCTTGTTTATCATATTTTTAAAATTTTGAGGATCATTATTATTATAACAGCATGAACATTATGTATTTTGCTAAATATTTGTATGTAAACAACTGCATTTTACCTCTTTCGGTGAATGTTTTGATCTTAACCAGTCGCCGCTACATATTAAAGCTTCCACTGTTACGGGATTCAAAGAACTCCTAAACTGATCGAGAACTCTACCACCAGCACTAAGTGCATATTTAGAAGCAACACTGCTGATTGGAATAGAAAGTATATCCCGTGCCATGCTTGATAATATTTTATACTTTGAAGCATTCAATTTCCACCAATCCAATATATTAAAGTCTAAATCGGTACATTTATGACGAGTTTCCTTCAAATATACATCCAACTCCGATTCAGTTGGTTCTACAATGTCTAACTCTTCAGCCTAAATCTCAAACTCAGATCTACTTTTGGTCATCAATCTATCATTGTATTTAGAGCTAATATCTTTTTTTCTTGTAGAATTCAGGTTCATCGCAGGGAGTCAATACATACTCTGAATATAATTCTTGCAGGGAAGAAATAATATATTTAATGTTTTGGTCTGACTCAACGTTCGAATAGATCTTTGGAGAGCAAAACTCAATTAATTTAATTTTATATATAGGATCTAGGATGGCAGCAATTGACATTAATAGATTACATTCCCCCAATATTTGTCAAATTTGATCTTCATTTTGTTCACCATTTCACTCATATAAGAACAACCTTCGAATTCTACCACTTTATCATTCAAGGTTTGCTTAATTTTCCAAAGTTCGGGAAGAAATAAGTTTGAAGTGGGATAAGAAGTGCTAGAAAAAATATTGGAAGCTTCGCTAAAAATTTCTAAAATTATACATACCGACTCGGCTTTCTCCCAATCTAATTTAGAAGGAAGCCAAGTATAAGATGGATCTCTTTCTTGATATATAGAAAACACCTTTTTAAATTAAATGGCATATTCTAGCATTTCATATGTTGAGTTCCAACATGTAGGAACATCGAGGACTAAGCGTTTAGAGACCGGAAGTTGTAGTTATTTAACAATATCCATGAACTTGTTTAGTCGTTGAGGGGACATTTTAAAATACTTCACACTTTCTCGAATATTTTGTAACACACACTTTATTTCACTTAATCCATCTTGCACCATTAGGTTCAAAATATGTGCACAACACCTAACATGAAAAATCATTCCCTTGAAATAGAGTCTACCCTTTAATGAAAAATTCTATTTAAGTGATCTCACGGCTAAATCATTAGAAGATGCATTATCAAGTGTTATGAAAGATACTTTATTTTCTATCTCCCAATCCAAAAGGTATGCAAAAATAGCATAAGCAATTGCAAGGCCAGTATGTGGTGGAGGTAAACTACCAAAGTTTAAAATACGCTTTTGTAACTTCCAATTCGAGTCTAAAAAATGACATGTAAGACACATATATAATATAGTTTGATTTGATGTCCAAAAGTCGGTTGTCAAACTAACCATACCCGTATCCCTTAACAATTCTTTCAAAATCTTCTTCTCATTCTCATATACTTTCATGCATTCACCTTTATGATCACTCTCGATATTTTCTCAAATTCATGATTCAACATTTGAGAATACAAGATAAAAAATTCGTGTTCAACCATTCTGAATGGATATTCATGCACAATAACCATTGTAGCCATTATTTCCTTAATCTTTGTCTTGTCATATTTATAAAGAGCCAATTTTCCAATCAAACCACTGTCATTAGATGCTTTCTCTTTGAACATATCTTTACCTAAAATTTTCTGCTGTTTTTGTTTCACAATGCGAACATGACACTTGTTTAAATGTCTTTTAAATGCAGGTGTACTTCCATCCTTGTAATTGTTATTTTTTGTTCATAATGGATACACATACCATATTTTCTTATCGGGACATCTTTAGCTTCTTCTGTATGTCGTTCAAACACAAGCCAAACTTCTGATTTTCTTTTTTGTGCTTTTCTTCAATCTCTTTAACATCTCTCTCATCTTTAAGATTTGCTTGTTCTCCATCTCCTTCTTTAATAGAATGTCCATCATCATCACCGATGAGTATTTCTTGTAGTTGTTTGTCATTCATGTCATCATTACCACCTAAAAATAATGAAAAATTAAGGATGAAACGATACTAAAGTAATTCGTGATAGCTGAATTATGAAACTGTAATGAAATGGAAAGTTAGTCATCACTATGTTGAATGGATGAAAATTATCATGCTTTCTTTTGATGTTTAATTTTTTAGTTTAATAGATATACCACATACCCTGTATTAAATATAACAGTATCTAATATTAAGGAATGAGTATCAAAACTATCAAAACCTAGAATAAAGATAAAAAAAACAATGAAATTTTATTGCTAAACTATTATCTCATCATATCTGTAATTCACGATCAGAGAATAAACATGTTCATAGTTACAAGCTATTAATTAGAAAATGGTAAAATTTTGTTACCAAACACGTTCATATGTAAGAATGATTACCAAATTTATACAAACCTCAAACAAAGATGACTGATTTTTTTTTACCAAACTACGGTCTCTTCATATCCACTATTAACGGGTATAAACTATGCATGTTCATACTTATCTTTTAGGAGAAAAAGACTATCAACTTCAATGGAAAAAAAGTCGAAAAATTAGCATTATTGGCAAATAAAATAAGAAATGAAACAACTATGAAGAAGTGCAAAAATTATGTGCATAAAAACTACTAACATCAACAATTGCCAAAACTTTACATGTATGATTTGTTTTCCGTGTACTATTGTAACCCAATACCACATAGATACTCATTATTATACTATATGACAAAACAAAAAGCAAATAAAACAACCATTTTTTGTTTAAATTTTGAAATAAAAAATGAAATATTATGCTTACCAGGAGGTTGTGACGAAGAAGCCATAAAATCACGGTTATAGTTAGTGAGAAGATACTTTTAACTTGATTATCTGATGGATTCTCTAATTGAGAACTATTTATAATGCCGAACTTAATTAGGGTTGAGAATCTAGACCGATTTGAAACAGTAGGTGGAGTTAATAAAACCGACGATTCGTATAGAGAAGAGAAGATCATGCGTTTTTTTTATTGGGAAAGATGGAATTAGATTAATTATGTGTGGGAAACTGGGAATTGAAAGATAATTATTCTGGTGGATTTCGCATATCTTTCTATGGGAAGAAGAAAGGTGAAAAGTCTACTGCATTTAGATATGTGATGTGAGCTAACAGTTTGACTTTTCAAATTGTATATTTATATCTGTTCATGGACTATTCCGGTTCGGACATGCCTTGTTCGAGCTCGGATCGAAATTTTCAAGCGGACAGAGAAATATGTTTGAATCTTGCTCGTCAAATATACGAACAGTCTAACAATCGAACCAATTTTCGAGACGAACACGGACGGATGTCGGACTGTCTGGTTTAATTTACGGTCCTACAGCTCGTTATCAAAGTTTTATAAATGGATAAATTTTTAAAAGAGGCTGGTTTTTTAAACTATTGTCTATTTAAATAGGCTAGTTTACAAACTATTGTAAGTTTAGGCTAGTTTTGGCCAGCTCAGTGATGAGCTGGCCATTTTTAAATAAATAATATGGGGCGCATTTCACAAATGGGTCCCTTATAATTTACACCGGCGCATCTTCCAAATGCGCCAGGGTAAATCTTAGGTCCAAACGTGGACATCAACCTTCACCAAACAATCTAAATGCACAAAAACCAAATCCAAATGCGCAATCTTAAACAATAGCAAATGTTTATCTACATAAAAGCCAACAAATAAAACTACCATTAAATAAGTTCAAGCATAACATAATTAAAATTCAATTACATTTGAATTAAAGTAGGAGTTTGTGACGACCCGCCTTTCTCTCCACAGAAAGACGCATCATCTTAAAGAAAGAAAGAGGTAGAAATAGAATAGATAGAAGAAAAGAACTCAACAATATTAGAATCTCACAGCGGAACTGAACAAATTATAATATATAACATAACTATTACATAGTCTATTACATCAGAGTTATACAGATACAACAACACAAGATAGACAGTTATAAAAGTCTGTCTATTCTACAACTCAAATACGACACATACATCACAGAGATACATCACAGCGGACACAATATAACTACAAACGCTGAAGCCTTCTGCTCCATAACTCCTCCAGAATTCGTCAAAGCAGACCTGAATCCTTTGGCTACTCGTAAAAATTTGAGTACCCAAGAGTTTAAGAAAAAAGAATAAACTCCGGGTCAAACATGGGTCTGGTGTGAGTAAACGGGTTAAAATTGCTTAACTTTTAAAAACCTTTGAAAACAAAAAAAAAGGTATCACGTAAGACTCCCCACACATAAACATGAGTAAGTTTTTACCTTACGCTAACCAAAACATTTGATAGGAAATCCAGTGATATTATAATAGTGTCTAGGGTTTTCAAATAAATAGAAAATAGCCGAAATTGTTACATTCATTAAATTCCAGCTATTAGCCACAAAAGTGGTTAATACAATCAAAACCGTAGGGTCTCGTAGGAAGAATGGGTTTCCATCAGTGGCAGAGCTACTGGGGTACCACCCGTCACAATACGTGGCCTAGATCACCATACCGAGGATCACTCCCAATCCCCTGCAACACAAAGCCGGAACCATTCCTTACTGAACAGTCTCGAATAAGACAACCCCGACGATTCTAGCTAGCAATCGCCCACACAGCCGAATATTAATGGACATCTAGACAGGGGTAAATCTCGTCCTACTTGGGCATAACCCACCTAGCCTTGCTGCACCTCCCCTGTTTTAGCCATTCCCGGTTGAGGAAGCTTGAGGCTGCGATTACCTTTATAGAACACATCTATCTTAGAATGCTCATCGTCCACCTGACGATGTTCTGAAAGCATTCAATCCATACAAGTTCATTCCAAGTTCGAACGAAATCGAAGGCATTATCTCGTTACACTCATTTTAGTATCACCCTCACAGTTAACAACAATAACCCTTGCACTCTGAAAACTCCATCTCGAACCTGAAAGTACTATCTCCGTTATACTCGTATTGGAATCACCCTCAGAGTTTTTAACGACAGATGGTTCTTACACTTCGAGTCTTCAACTCGATCTTCACTTGAATTCACGACCAAACGTTTAACTTGGATCGATGTGGTTTTCGGATAATCAAATTTGATACCCGATCCCGGTTTCATCGAACCAAACGTGTCTTAAAGGCCAAGTTGTTTAAAGGTTTAAACAATTCAATTCCATTCAGTTTAATCTTTGAATTTACACGGCATTAACATAGATAAATATCACACATTTAACATTGATATCATCAATATCATATCACAGAATGTCACAACATATCATCAATAGATATCAACCCAATAGATATCATCCAATACAGACATTCAATAAACAATCGTCCATAGCAAGCATTATCAATTCATACCATAATTAATTTAATTACTTAAATTAAATTAACTCCTTAAGAATTAATCACTTAATCCTGCTTATACAATCATTAACTAATTACTAACCTTAATTAATTAATCCTTTCTCGATTAACTTAATTAATCAATTAATCAATCCCTAATCGAGATTAATTATCCTTTAATTATCAATTAACAATCCATAATTATTAATCAATCTCCTTTAATACAAAGTAATTAATCCTCAATTACTTTAAAAATCAATTAATTTAACCTTTAATTAACTGATTAATTATTCATCAACTAACGATTAATAACCTTAATTATTAATCAATATCTCTTAATACAAATTAATTAATCCATAATTACTTTTATAATTAATTAATTAACCATTAATTAACTAATTAATTATCTCTTAATTATTAATTAATAAAACTAATTATTAATTATTAATTAACAACTTAATTACAGATTAATTACTCCTTAATGACCAGTTGATTAACCGTTTGATTAATACTTAATTAACTGTTAACCTATCCTTAATTAATAGTTAATCAATCCTTAATTACCATTTGATTAATCCTTAATCACCATTGATTAATCAATTAATTACCAATTAAAAATTTCTTAATTAATCCTTAATTACGGATTAATTATCCTTTAATTATTAATTAATAAAACCGTAATTATTGATTAATAAAACTTAATTACAAGTTAAGCACTTCTTAATTACTAATTAAGTAACCTTATTTACTTAATTAACTACTCCTTAATTACTTAATTAATCGATCGTAATCACTAGATTAATTAAGTCTTAATTACACTTAATTACTTGATTTATTAAGCTCTGATCATTAATTAATAATATAGTTAATGATCTTTTTAATTACAATTTAGTTAATCTTAAATTAATTAACTTTAATCCTTAACCATTTGTTAATCAAGTAAATTATTTTCCCTTAATTAATTTCTTAATCAAACCTTTATAATTAAACTAATTAATTAAACTTAATTTCTTTAAATTAACTTAATCAAAATTAAGATATTAAAATCTTAATTAAGATAAAACATTATCTTATAAATGCTTTAATTACCCTTAACATATTTGCATCATTTGCTTTATAACTATCTTTACTTATTAAATTATTAATTAAGTTTTTAAAATAAAACAATCATTTAACTTGATAAATTAAAGTTATCAAAACACAACTTTAAATAACTTAAAATATTTATCAATTTATAGTTTTAAAACTATTTTCAATTTGAATTTAAAACTTATTTTTTATATAAACTATTAAAATTACTTTCAAAACTTGATTTTAAAATCACTTTAAAATTTCTTAACAAAGTTTAAATTTAACAAACTTCCAAAATTTCTTAATCAAAACTTTTAAGAAAACATTTATTAAAACATCAAGTAATTTATATAAGAGTTTTTAAACCAATTTGAATTTTTGAATTTCATAAAAACAAGTTTTTAAAACCTTTTAAAACCTTAATTACTGTTTTAAGCTCCTGCTTCGGGTCGAACCCAAAGCTTACTCAGGTCATACCCGAGTTCCCCTTCTTCCTCTCTTTTTTAAACTTTGATTAAATTTAAGTTTCTAAAATCTACAGGCAAACAATTCCTATATACTCGAGAACGAACTCGAGCTTACCACCCCAGTTCTCGAACACGACTTCGAGCAATCTCACGAACCAAAAATACTGACACCCAAAACGACTCCGTGCACATGCACACCACCGTAGGTTGCCTCCGACCAACGTCATGGCCTTCGGCACGTCACTCACCACCACTGTAACACAATTCGACCACAAATCCACACAAACAAATCTTCGATCAAATTTGACTACCATATACGCCTGGAATCAAACCAAGCTTCCCACAAACTCCCTTCGACCACCAAGCTCTGACCACCAGAGGTCGAGCGGTGTTGACCAACTTTTGCCAAGCCGATACGCTACTATCTCCCAGAATTACATAGCACCCGATCAAACAGAGCCCACGTAGTAACCCAAAACCCAAATTATACAAAAACTAGGGTTATAAACAAATTCTGATCATCGCTGCCGCCACAATCCCCTATGGCCTCAACCCCCATTTTTGCCTGAACCCCTATTACCTCCTCCACCTCCAGTAGTATTCTCGACCACCCCAAATACTCCATCTTCCAAAATTCACCCAAAACCCATTTTCCAGAAAACCCAAAAATTCTCATTCAATTCAACATTAAAAATTTTGATTTTTGTTTTAAAAATCATAGTCTTCAATGATGATTCAAGATATATACATGAATCAATATAATTCAACATTTTATTTATTACATTATTCAAGTTCCCTCTGCAATTTCTTGTTTACAGGTAATTTTCCAAACTTAAATTACTTAAACATATTTTTATAATCTAGATGAGTTTATACTTGATTAATATATCTAAAACCCAAAGCTTCAAAGTGTTTATATGGAAAGTTTGAATTTTTGTTTATTTATAAATCTCTGTAATCAGGTATGAGCAGAGAAGCACCAATTTCATGCATGTAGATTTAAATACATCCATATCTACAGTTTTTATACTACTATCTACACATGCGGGAATCAATATCACAGTAATTACTTAAGCAACAATTTTTAACCAACTTAAGTTTTAAAATTAGTTGTTTACTCACCATTATAAAAAGCAGAGCTTGAAACTGGAATGGAAAAACTGAAACCCCCTTTTTTTTGAAAATTTGAAAACTGTTGTTGTATGATTCCTGAAACTTTGATTTTCGATACCTGTCTTTGCTTTTAAGACTTTGATACTTTGTTGGGTTGCCAGGTTGTATTGCACTTGAAACTTGATTCTCGGGCTTTGAAAAATAATTCTAGTTTCAGGCTTTGATAAAAGAAGTTTTTTAGGCCTTTGAAAAACGATTTTTGTTGAAGTTGAACTCCAGGCTGAAGATGAACATTTCAGGTTTTGAAATTGTTTTGATAAAAATGGTTACAGGTTCTGGAAATGCTTGCAGCTGGAAAGAATGCTATAAGTTTTTTTATTTGAACTTGAGGATTTGAATATTGTTTTCAGGCTTGAAGTTACAGGGTTTGATTTTTGACAATTTTGGGTTTAAGATCAGCTACAATTTGTTTTTGAGGAGATCGGTATTTGAAAAATGCTACATGCCTTGAAAATAATTCTGGTTTGAAGAGTTAAACAAGTTATCTTGAGGAAATTTACAGATTTTGGTTTTCAGATTGAACTTTTGAGAAATTGAATACAAAAGTAGCCATGGATTTCTTGCTTGGTTTGAAGGAAAAGAAATATGAAGAAGGAAATAATGGGAGTTTATAAAATTTATGATATATTAAAATTAAAGAAAAAGAAAATTAGAAAAAAGACACTTGTTAAATTTTGTCACATTTGTCATAAACCATTGCTTAACTCATAACACATGTATTCGATGAATTTTAGAAATGAACACATGTCATTCCTTATTTTAAATTATTTTTAAATGATTTTTTAGAGCCTTTATTATTAATTTTCTTAATATGTAAATGCTTTTATAAATTTATAAATGCTTTTTCTTACCTTTTAAAAATAAAACTTTTAAAAGAAAATAAGATATAAACTAATTAGATTCCAAATAAAATAATATAAAATTATTTAATCCATTTTTACATGCTAATTTAAATGCTTTTGCATTTATTTACTATTAAATAAATATTTTCCAAATTTATATAAATAAAAATTCTTTTGTTTTAAATGAGTATAAAACAAATCTTGTTTTTAAAATAAAAACTTTATTCATAAATCCTTTTATATACAAAATTATTTCAAGATATAAATTCTTTTTAAATTTCAAATTCCAATTCAAATTTCAAATTTCAAATTCAATTTAAACTTCAATTTAAAATCAAATCAAATATATCTATATTAAATTAAACAACACACTATTAAATTAAGAAATATTAAATTCTAATTTTAAAGTTAATTTTTAAATAAATATATTTAACCAACACTTATTAAATTGAAAGGTTAATCCTTATCAAAATCAAATTTATAAATTAACACAAATTAAATAATTATTCCATTTAAAATCAGTTTATCTCCAAATTTAAAAACATAATATAAATTTTATTTTGGTTACTTATATTTGAAGATAACAATTTTATTAATTTCAAATGATTTAATTAAGAGATTATCACATTTTAAATTCCTCGAAATTCTGGGATATTACAAATTTATCGTTCGATTACAAAAGCAAACTAAGAGTAAACTAAAAATAGGAATACTCATGGTTGAGTTGGATCGTCTTGAGTAGGTGGGGATTGAGAAGGTCCAACGGGTTGCGATTGGTGTGTATCCTGTCTTCTTTTAGTTCTTTGCTCTCTAGTCCGCGTAGCTTGTTCGGAAGAGCTTGGCCGTGTTAATCGATTTCTAAAAAGGAGTGTGTCAATAAGTTTCTTCAAATCAAGACACCATGGTTGGACTTCTCGTTCGGATACTCTACTATGTTTGATATCGTCCAACCCTCTTCCTACCATCTCTAGTATATCAACCTACGAGTTGTAGTTATTTATTCAAAATTAAAAACATAATTCAAGTGAATGAACTAAAAATATCACGATAATGTGAAGATTTACCACATCTCGCTCAAGCGGTGCACGTGCTGTGTATGCTCGTTCGTGAGAAGTCCGATCTGCAACAATGAATCTTTGAGTAGTCGACCAGTATCAAGTCATGTATCTCGAAAAAAATGGTAGGAAACTATTGGTGTATAATACGGTTATGTCTATCGTTCCACTGGACGATAACCACTCCAAATCCGGCTTTGGTTCGTATGGATCAGGTATGTCTTGTTGAAGACCAAACTGTCGCATCACTCGATTAGGATTATACATTTCTACATCTCGCATGCATATGATAGGTGTCTTACAAAGGCAACTATGCATTCCACTTAGACATATCTACGGAAGATCGACTAGCACATCCTATGTACGGATTTCATATAACAGCTTCGTCTGTTAACATGTCGAGCTGGTCGCGATAGTAAGTGGCCACCTGCTTTGGAGACTCAACCCAACTCCTTGAACCAAACCACCTATATATATGTAGTTATACGATTAGAGTTTTATTAGTACAAAAATACACACATGTAAATGTAGTTGGAAATTAACTACCTTGTACTGTAAGACAATGTTTTGTCGATCCGCATGCATGAAGTCACATTTGGACGACCAATGGGAAGATGTTTCCATGCCCAAATCTATAAAATCAATCAAAAATTTGAATACATTAGAATTAAATATTATATATGAGTTTATAGCAAATATATCTATGCATATTATACCTGTAAAAGCAAGAGACAACCAGCTATCGATTTGGATTTCATGAGTGCAACATTTGTTAACTCATTATATAATGTTGCTAATATAGCACTACCTAGCTAAGAATATCGTGCATACTCGTCCAAATTTTGCAAAAACAATAACCAAAAAAGGTTTAGTCGTCCTTTAGAATGATCGGGAAATTGACGATAAGATATCAAATATAGAATAACAGCTCTCGCATGATATTCAATTTCTACATCTGAAGTATCCGGTGATAGCTCATATGCAAACATATCGCAAAGCCATGTCAACTTAACTTTGCACCTCTTATCTCACATCGAGGTGCAACCACACCTAAACACTGTTGATAAATATCTTCGTAATTACTTTGCTGTCTAATAGTAACAGGATTTCCTTCTACTGTAACACCTAGAAGACAACTAACATCTACTAATGTGATGGTAATTTCACCAGTAGAAAAATGGAAGGTTGAACTCTCGGATCTCCATCTATCTACCAATGAAGTAATTAGCGTGTGATCTATTTTGAAAAAGCCCAATCTAGATATTTTCCTGAATCATGCTCTTTGTAATGCAAGTTGAACTCTTGGAGTATTAAACTTGATGAATTTTAATTTGCTTGAATGATCATGACACTCAAGTGGCTCATCACTCTACACATTCAGAAACGAACAAAAGGAAAAAAAGTAGAATTAATAACCAAATAAAAATATTCTAATGTAAGCACAGACGTTTTAAAAAAAAATACCTGCGTCAAGTTCCTATTTTTGCTTCGATGTTCATTGTGAAGATACAAAACACTTGCATTCACGGGACCGGGTACCAACTCTATAAGGAAAAAATGTTCAAGTGTGAATATCATGCAATTGAATACAAATTACTTGTAACAAACTAAATTTGAACAAACTAAATTCCATTGAAGATCATACTTGAACAAACTAAACGTGGTCAATGAACAAACTAAATTTGAACAATTTTTTATTGTAATTGCTTCAATGTAATTGAATGTAATTATTTCGATGTTCAATTTTAAGATACAAAACTATATTTGGTCAATGAACAAACTAAATTTAAATAATTTTTGAGAATTTAATTCAATTCATAAAGTCTATGTACAAGCTAAATTCCTATATTTGAACAAATTACTTGTAACAAAGGTGTATACTTCTAATTTGAACAAATAAAATTCCAATATACAAACAAAGGTGTATACTTATAATTTGAAGATTACTCCTCTAACTTGAGAAGATGATGATGATCCTTCCATTTTTTAGCAGATTTGATAAAGAAATAATTGCAATTGATGTTGGGATTGAGAATTTATAAAATTTGGGGTTTTAGGGATTTTGAGTGAAAGGATGGAGTAGACTGAAGTGAGGAAGCAAGGTTGTCTGCCTTTGTATATACACAGCACGGGGCGCATTTCGGAAGTGCGCCTGTACAAAATTACATGGGCGCACCTGCCAAATGCGCCCTGGCAATTCTGTTAAATAATAGAGACATGCTGCTGCAATTTTCCTACAACCTGTGACAATTTGATGCTGCTACTTTTCTACTACATACAACATGCAAATGCGTTCAAATCATCCCAATGAAATATCAAATACAAAATACGTTCAAATCATTCGCTATAAAATACGTTTAAATCATCCACTACAATCATCCAAACAAAATATCAAATACAAAATATGCAAATTATTTTGATGGACAAGTTGATCTTTTATGCCCTTTTTGACCACATTTGCTACAAGTATTTTGTTTACTTCCTCCCATTTTATCTATCATGTCTTTGATTCTTGTCGACCGTGGACGTCCCGTCTTTCTTTCTGTAGGCGGTGGCAATACGGTCGGACCGTGATATGCATTCCAATATCTACTATCTGGAATAGGATGAAAACTTGGAGCATAACTTGCTTTATAATTTTCGACTGAAAACCACGTTGAACAAAAATTGTAATATGATCTATTCGCTCCTCCAATGGTTCGAGCACAAGTGGCCATCACATGCAAACATGGAAACTTTTGTAATAAAGGTATGTTGCAAGTGCAATTACATATATTATCTTGCAGTGTCACTGTAAATGCTCTTCCAAATTGATCATTCACTTGCCATTCGGTTTGATTGAATCTAACAATTCCACGATATCTTGCTGTTTTGCTCCGTTGGCTAAAAGAGTTTCGACTTTTGCACTCATTTGCGTTTCAAATTCCTAGCATCGGAATGAAGTTTCACGAAATAGTCGTTTAAACGATGAAACGTTCTTGCTACCAACGACTTAGCTGGCAAAGCATGAGCACCTCTTAGAACTCCATTAAAACTTTCGGACATATTTGTTGTCATCATCATAAATCTTCCACCATTATCCTTGCATAGAGCCCAATTTTCCTCTGCCCTCGTAAACTCTTTTCAATCCAAGCATGTGCATCTGCAGCAATAGTTTTCTAGTGTCCCCTTAACCCTTTGTATTGCAAATCATCTGTAGCACTAGCACATGAATAAGACAAGTCTACCAAATTTTTTTGAGTAAATCCAGCAACTTGGAAGTTAGCTTTGAGATGTCTAGCACAATAGCGGTGATGGTGTTCTTGTGGCCAATTATCTAATGCTCTCGGAATACCTTTCATTTAATCGGATATAAAAGTTAAACACTTTTAAAAAGGAAAACATAATTAATTTTAGAAAAATCAATTGCTAAACAAATACTAATGACATAATAAAGTATAAAAATGAGATGATAGATATATGAAAAGTAGAATATGAAATAACTAAAAATTGAGATAGGATTTGACTTTAACCTAGAATTTTATCTTCAAATTGATGTCAAATAGCTGATAGAAGTAATCCGACTAGTAATCCTTGTATATTTTTAGGTTTTGAGTAGATTTTGATGAATTTTTGAGGTGAATGGAAGAATGGTACGAAAATGAATCTTATAGCTCGAACATGTTAAGAAACAAATTAGTAGCTTCTGCTTTTTGTTTGTGTTAGATTGAAAATTTTACACTGGCGCATTTGGCAGATGCACCACTGTAAATTATAAGGGGCGCATTTCACAAATGCGCGCCGTATTATTTTATTTTTTTAGAAATGGCCACCTCATCGCTGAGCTGGCCAAAACTAGCCTACACTAGCAAATAGTTTGTAAACAAGCTTATTTATGTCAATAATTTGAAAAACCAGCCTCTGTTGAAAATTTATCCTTTATAAATTAATCACGTTTTTAGGCTGCCTACAATTTAATCAGAAATACGAGCGTTAAGGCACGCGTGAACGGCATGTACTTCATGCAGGAGTTGTTCTACAAATTGTATACGTTTCAAAACACTCAAAAAGTAATTTTCATAAATATTTACTCGTATTTTGCATTGAACTTATGCATAGTTTGTTTGAATTTTTATTTTTAAGTTTTAGTATCTAAGTTTTTTGGTAGTTTGAATTTATATTTCTATTATTGGTTAATAAAGAAGGAATTTCTAAAGGAATTTCATTTGTTATACCCTATTTTAAAGTGACATTAAGATTTGAATATATTTAGCATTCTGTATTTGTAAAAAAAAACTATTCATCGGGTCCTATTTTCAAGTGATATTAATTTTTATTAATATTTGTAAAGGCACGTGTTGAATTTGTAAAGTGAGTTTATTTATTAGATCCAACTTTTAAGGGATTTAGTAACATACATAGATGGGCATTAAATTATATTATATATGAGTAGAGGGTATTTTCGAAAGTTTGCGGTCCCACCAAAAGTGTGCACTTTCAAACCAACTATTAATAAATATATGCTAGTTTTGACCTTGTCAGCGATGTATTGGAAAAACAAAACATGAAGCATTTCAAAAGCCGCCTGTTGTGGTTACTCTTATACCGTAGTTAGCGATTTTTGAAAAGTCGTCAACCATGTAGCTTTTCAAAAGTTGCCAACTATGTGTATTACTTAAAAATATGTGGGCGGTTTTTGAAAAGTCGTCAATGAACACTATTTCAAAAGTCGTCTACTTTCCTGTTCCTGTATAACAGAAGTTCGTCTTTGCTCTTTCTCTCCTCACGCTAACTTTATCAAACTAAAAACCAAAAAACTCAATACCCTCCCTCTAATATTTTACTGCAATCTCTTACTAAAAGTGTGTTATGGATCGTGTAATATGGATACACGATAATACAGAGTATGGTGATGATAGGAATAAAGTAAATAGTGCGGAATATAAAAGTAGTATAATAAAAATAACACTATAGATTTTTATACTGGTTCGAAGCTCCGTCCTACGTCCAGTCCCAGACTCCTTCTGGAATTTCACTAAAACAACAACCATCACTTAACCTGGAGGAAAAGGTCTATACAACCCCTGAGCAGCCGAACAGGGACCTGAGCAGCGGAACATAATTTCGCCTCAGTAGCCGAATACGACTTCACACGCCTGAGCAGCAGAACATGACTTCCACAAATACAAAAGATTTTTTAACTTTTTGTGTTCTAATAACACGGATTTGTCACTTGTAGTACACCCTTCCTATAATCTTTTCCTTAAGTATGATGTGTATAGCCATGTGTATATGAAGATTAGGAAGTTTCAAATTGCTTTAGAAATATAGAATTGTAATTGTAAGCAATGAATGTATGAATTTAAGAGAGTAATTGATTCAGAAAATATGATTCAAGAATAAGCAAGTAAGTGAAGTAATTTGATCTTGAAATTCATGCATATATATATATAGTAGTTAAGAAGTTACAACTGCTGGTGAAGAGTTCTCAACGAATAGCAATGGCAACAACTCTTCGCAAGGAAGAAGGCTATTCAAAAAGGAAGTGTCTTTCCAAAAAAAATAGCTGTTGGAACCAGGTCAGTTGACTGATCTATGAACTTCAGTCGACTGAATTTGAAAATATAAACGTGTATTCATATGTGCACAAGTTCAATAGGTTGTTTATAGATATCCAATCGACTGAATGACTTTGTTCAGTCGACTGAATTCCGTTGATAATCAAAAATCACCACAGCTTATTTGGTTAGAGCACTTGCTTTCTAAACTAATGATTTGGGTTCGAGCCTTGCTCTATACATTTTTTGAAAACATGATTTTGATTAAAATATGCATGCAAGTTTGTTTGGATGTGAATGATGATTCTTGAAGAAATTTTTTAACAAAGCACTAAACTAGACTCTACATACATATTTGATGACTCTTATTAAAATACGTAACTATATGAACCATACTTTGAGTCGTTGAGTCCAGATGTTGTCATAATCGTCGATTCGTGAGTTGTTGTTTCATATCAGCAATCAAAACCTATGATCCAACATTCTCCCCTTTTTTGATGATGACAACTCCATTTGCTACGGACGAATCTTCGACAAGCTTTGTTGACTTATCTTACCCCCGGAATATATTCCTGTAATTGTGCTATAGATTTCTCCTATTTAATCTATGTTATATATTTTTGTAAATAATTAATATTTTCTCCTCCTTGGTCCATGCTTGCATCGTTTATTCCTGAAAATAATGTTAGAGCAATATCTTTCTCCCTCTTTGTCATTGACAAAAGGAAAGTTTAAATGATGACATAAATTATATTCCACATAAGTGTTTAACATAGAACAGTATAAAATAAAATAACTATTACTTATAATGTAAGGTATCAAAAAAAATTAACATTTAAAGCATGCGATACCCAAGATTTTTATAATTTCCTAATTTTTAGGAAATCATACCCATTTGGGTGTGGTTGAACGTTTAAAAATATAATTTTTATTATTAACTAACATATCAAAATAATCATCAATGTATTTTTCTTTATTTTTTCAATTAACAGGAACCCAAATACTTAGATATTTTTTATTCATATGTCCCGTCAATGATTTTTTACTTCTAGAGAAATTATAAACATTATTGGTCATAATGGTATTGAATTTCTATAAAATTTGGATTTAGACTTTACTCGAAAGTCAGTACTACCACTAACATTTTTACTATACATGTAAGCGTATATAGTGTTGTTTCTACGATTAGCTTTATTATATCCCAAATCACTTTTATCATGTAAAGGTCTAGAACTGGATAAAATCATGTTTAAATTGTTTTGACCTTTATTAAATTTGTGACTTCGGTGTTAAGTTTATCAAATTTAGCTTTAAAGTCACAATTTTTATTTTCAAATGAAATATTGCAAATATTCAAAATATGAATTTTCTCATTTAATCCAGAATTCTCGTTTTTTAGCGCACAGTTCTCATTTTTGAGAAGGAAATATTGAGATTCTGAATTATATAAAGAGCATTGTAATAAATCATTTTGTCTTTTCAAATCAAAATTTTCTTTTGAAAAATTTCCTCTCTCTTTTCAAATATGGTGTTTTGTTCATCTAGAAAATCTTTAACAGTTATAAAATTATTCTTTAAAACACCAAGTTGATTTTCTAAATTTAACTTCTCGTTTTTCAATTTCTCATTTTCAAGTTCAACAGATTTCATCTTTTCTAAAATAATAAAATTAAGCTTTGAAATCTTATTGCTTATACTAAATAATTCATTATTATCTTTTATTGAAATTTGTAAATCAGAAGGTACCTTTTTTAGTCATCATTGGTGGCTTCGACGAAGATTTTGCTTGTTGTATTTCAACTGGATCATTTTTTGTCCATTATTCTATGATGTTGTGAAGATCGATAGAATTCCAAGCTCTGATACCAAATGAAAGTGTGTTATGGATCGTGTAATATGGATACACGATAATACAGAGTATAGTGATGATAGCTATATAGTAAATAGTGCAGAATATAAAAGCAGTATAATAAAAATAACACCAGAGATTTTCATACTGGTTCGGAGCTCCGTCCTACGTCCAGTCCCAAACTCCTTCTGGAATTTTACTAAAACAACAACCCTCGCTTAACCTGGAGGAACAGGTCTATACAACCCTTGAGCAGCCGAATATGGTCATGAGCAGCGGAACGGGATTTCTCCTCAGCAGCCGAAGAGGACTTCACGTGCCTGAGCAGCAAAACAGGACTTCAACAAATACAAATGATTGTTTTACTTTTAGTATTCTAATAACACGAATTTGTCACTAGTAGTACACCCTTCCTATAATCTTTTCCTCAAGTATGATGTGTATAGTTATGTGTATATGAAGATTAGGAAGTTTCAAATTGCTTTAGAAATATAGATTGTGATTGTAAGCAATGAATGTATGAATTCAAGAGAGTAGTTGATTCAGAAAATATGATTCAAGAATAAGCAAGTAAGTGAAGTTATTTGATCTTGAAATTCATGCATATATATAGTACTTAAGGAGTTGCAACTGCTGGTGAAGAGTTCTCAACGAATAACAATGGTTGCAACTCTTCGCGAGGAAGAAGGCTATTCAAAAAGGAAGTGTCTTTCCAAAAAAATAGCAGTTGGAACCAGATCAGTCAAATGGTCTGTGAACTTCAGTCGACTGAATTTGAATATAAACATGTATACATACGTGCACAAGTTCAATGGCTGTTTATAGATATTCAATCGACTGAATGACTTTGTTTAGTCGACTGAATTCTATTGACAATCAAAAATAACCATAGCTCATTTGGTTAGAGCACTTGTCTTTTAAACTGGTGACGCGGGTTCGAGCCCCGCTTTGCACATTTTTTGAAAACTTGATTTTGATTAAAATATGCATGCAAGTTTATTTGTATGTGAATGATGATTCTTGAAGAAAGATTTTAACAAAGCACTAAACTAGACTCTATATACAAATTTGATGGCTCTTGTTAAAATATATAACTATGTGAACCATACTTTGAGTTGTTGAGTCCGGATGTTGTCGTAGTCGTAGATTCGTGAATTTTTGTTTCATATCAGCAATCAAAACATATGATCCAACATTACGTTTTCATAGAAAACAATCAAAACTTGTGTTTGAGTATATCTAGTTCAAAAATAGCAACATTTTCTTACTTCAAATCAATCAAGATATGAATTTGTAAACCTTAATATTTTGGTCGATTTGTAAATAAAAATTGTGTAATGTTGTATATACAGTTATTGTAGAATGATCCCTAATTTTGTTTCAACTATTTGCTATTTTAACGATGGAATTGGTTTGTAACGACAAATGTGTGGAAACTATGCCAATGGTTCTTACAAATCGGTAAAAGTTCGTAAAGGCTCTAACTTAGAACAATTAAAAGAATAGGTTTACAAAGCAACGAACATAAAATTAGAGGAGTTTAATATTGATTTAGTTTGCAACTCGCCAACCAACTCCGGATCTAAAGCAATTTTTATTGTTGACGATGATGACAATGAACTGATGTTTTCAGGTGTCTCTAAATACATAGAGTTGTTTGTTGGAAAAAACAGAAGGATGGCGGTGGTGCAACCTGTATCGACACTTATAGTTAACCATGGTATTGGAGATTATTCTAGAATGGTGGAGACTTTAAACGCTACTCAAGGAATTGTCTATCCCAGCTACAGTAATCTGCCTATGAATGTAGTGAACTGTGGGCAGTAACAAATGCTCTTCGGATATCCTCCTTTCATAAATTATCAGCAAAGCGTACAATTTAGCTATATACATCCGATGTTGAATAGTTTTGCAGTCAAAGGTAACACATGTTTGCTAATATTGTATCATATTAAATTCATTATATCAAAGTTGATACTAAATTTAAAATTTTCATCTGTAGCTTTATTTCACTGCAAAGTGCGACACAAAGTGCTGGACTATCGAATGACCGTAGGACTTCATCAACGAAGCCCACACCCTCTGAATTATATCATATGAGCAAATAGTTAGTTTTGTTTTATGATACTAATTAATTGTGTTTCATTTTGTAACGATATTAAAAATGTTGTATAGTTATATTGTAGCTTTTCGGCACATGATATTGATATATAGTTGAACATTCAACCAATAAATGACGTAGGGGTTCCAAATGTATTCACGATGATATAGATATAGATGTTGATGTAGATGTACACTCTAACCTCGCTGTTGATAGCATGACTGTTGTCACTAGACTAGAAATTATATGACATGGATCGATGACATGGAAGTAAACAATGAACCACTAAATTATGATTTTGGAGTTGAAGACAATGCTCGTAAAGATAAAGATGAATCTGACATGGTAATACCTCTAGGTGATGATTTGTATAATGCCCAAATGATGACTATATCCGTCTTTGCAAATTGCAATTCAACAATGAATTATTCTCATTGTCTAATGTTCAAAATGGTTTCAAAGTTGACATGGTATTTGAGAGCAAAGCAAAATTTCTACAACAATTAAGTAAATGGTCTATTTCTACATGCAATTTCTTTTAAGCCAATTAAATCAAATAAAACAAAATACACCTCCATTTGCAATGTCGGTTCAAATTGTCCATGGAGAATACATGCAATGATGTCCCAAAAATCTGAATCCGGATGGTGGATTGTTAAAAAATATCCATGTGATCATACTTGCGTTAACCTAATATTTAACTCTAATCCCAAGCTAGTAAATCAACTTTTTTTGTTCCAAAGATCATGTCTTTTGTGAAAGCAGATTTAAACATAACTGTTAGAACGGTGCTGGTGTTAATGGAAGAAGAACTATTTATAGGTTATCTAAAGGGTGGAGAGCATTAAGCAAGACAATAAAACGGATATACGATGATTGGGCATAATCTTATCCCAAACTACAATATTATTGTGTTGAATTTGCAAGGACGAATCCAGGTAGTGTTGGAGATGTAACAAACAATTTTGATATAGCAACTTTTGAAATAGCACCCATTGACGATTTTTCAAAAGTCGCTCACATATTTTAAGTAATAATATAGTTGGCAATTTTTGAAAAGTGGCCAACTATGCTATAAACAAACACAACTAGCGGCATTTGAAATGCCGCCTATTATGTTTTTCCGACTCATCGCTAACGTGGCCAAAACTGGCCTATATTTGTAAATAGTTTGATAATTATCCTAAAAACATCATTATTTATATAATTAGCCTAAATAAAAAAAAGCACGTTATTGATTGACACTATGCATAAAATGTATTGAATTAATAACCTAAGAAGGTGCAATTAATATAAAGAAAGTAATTTATAAATCAAATATTATTCACTTTTATGTAATACCCATATATTAAAAGGGAAATATTGTTTAAAAAAAATTAAATGTATATAATACCGTGTTAGATTTTTACTAACAGTAAACTACAAAAATTCTTGGAACATTTATTAGCATGGACAAGAAAGAAAGTTGTATCGACTGGAACAACATCATAATTAATATAAAATATATAGGTAGTTAATGTTCAAATTATTAAAACTAAATAACATCCCTAATGGTAGGCTATTTAAGATATATCTTTTGTCGCAACTTCAAAATCATTATTAGCGACACAATACATAGTAAAATATCGACATTCTTTCACGATAATATTTGGGCTTTGCAACACTTTAGATTTCTAAGTATACTTTATTCTAAAATCCACATGGCTATTTGCGATCCAAAACAAAGTCGAAGTAAGAGAAATGTAATACTACCAAATACCCACTGCCCATATTATGGACCACATAATTAAATGTTGCAAATATTCACGTTTAGCCACTTATACTTTTGTGTTACAAATGGTTGCGCTGCCAAAAAAAATTTGTTGTAATATACCTTGTTCCTCCAAAGTATATTTTACAATTTGACTGCTTACAACTCGAGTATGAGTTTATGGAGTTTAGTTTAGAATTGAATAGCTCAACTCGTATTGATTTAAAGTAGTTTAGAAAAAGATCCCATTTTCCTGTACATCTCCTCCTTTATTTATAAACGTGTAAATTGCAAGGAAATGCTCATCTACATTCTCCACATCAGGCCGAAGTTGTAGCGAAAAATCATGGGTAAAGCCCACAAATTTACAACTCAGTACCGATTTTGTGTGCACAACTCGGTGAGAAGTTGTATGGCCTTGGCCATCTTTTGATTTCTTTCTTGTTTTTTCCCGTCCCTCGAGCAAGCTTGTTGACTCACTATATATTACTATTAGGGTTCAAGTAATGGATGCTAAGTCAAGAGAGGCCGTTGTAACGATCTATCTTTCTATACCTAAAGACAACACTTAATACATGATTGGTTTTCCTATGCCAGTCGTTTAAGTGTCCGAAAGACTGGTCATTTAGGGTAAAGAGAAAAGAAGACAGAATATAATCTCACATCGTGATGAGAAAAATATATAATATGCACAAGATCTTTACAAAAAGAAATCATATTTATTATATACAACATCAGAGGACACTTGCTTATTATCAGCTTCGACGGTTATAATAGTCCGTCCTTACAATTTCTGATAAATACAGACAGAAAACAATGCAACCAAAATAGTGGAAGAATATAAGATACGTAAATATATCTTAGAGAATCTATCTCGTGTTCTAAAGATCCAAAGAAACCAGCTAAATCTAGAAAATTTTCTCGAGTCGACGCAAGCATTATAGGAAAACAATGTCCGCGTCAGTTTGTTAAAACCAGTGTACGAAACTCGAATCACATGGAACTTTATTATAACTTATAAAACCTTTTAAAATCAAAGGTATCTTGTAAGACCATGCCGCACATAAACACGGATTGATTTTTACTTATGATGACCATGATACTTTCTTATGAAATCTAGGGTTTTTCTAATAACGTCCATGATTTAAAATATCAATAATCAAGTAGTTGTAATGTGTGTACATGATGGCAATAATAGATATACAACCAAAAATTGTAGGCTTGTATTGGAGAATGGATTTCCAATAAATGGCAAGGTAAGAGACTACCATTCAAAAATCTGTACACCTCTAAATAAAATATACAATAGGATCAAAAACCTTTAAACCCATGCCAATAGAGAACTAGCCTACCCTTGAACTAGGTAGTACAGAATATGATCACCCATTGGATGCGATCAACAACATAAAATGGGCATGAAGCATACATAGTGATATCGACACTAGATCTTGGGATGATCATAATATAATGGATGCGACCCACATAGCCCTGCCACATCTACCATAGCTCTCATTCCAAATCAGGTCTAAACCCTAACTAGCAGTAGATCCATCCCAATTCATCCTAATTGATTTTTGGTCATAAAAACCTTTTCTCATTTTAATTACATATTAATTCATGAATATGACATATATTAACTAGAAATCACCTTGGTTCATTTCATATATTCATACTAGATGTAGATCTATGTTAGAAATTAACTTGTTTATCTTATTTCTATGAATAACATGTTTTGAATGGATGAAATTGCTTGTTATGCTATGATTGGATGTTATGTTTTGTTATTGTTTGTTAGTTTTGTGAATTCATAGAAAGATAGGTCAGAGAATTGAGAAATCAAATGCAAAGTTGGTTGGAATCGGACCAAACTTAGCGGATAGGCTTCGGCTAGAGGATACATGATAATTTGCACCTTGATTAGATAAAACAATTATGAGTTGGCCCCAAGTCATAGGGATGATTCAGTGATGAGTAATCATGGTTGGTCAGAATTGAACGAAACTTGGTGGACGTGCCCTGGAGCATGGCGGGAAGCTATGGGGTAAATTGCATCTACTATGGAGTTAAAGGCATGAGTCATGACCGAGTTATGGCATGAGTCGGGTATGACTCATATGGATGAATCGTGGTGCTTCTGCGACTTGATGACTGGGAAGAGCAAGGCTAATAGAAGTTGTCTACGGCAAAGAGCAAGGCATTTGATTAAGAGTTGGTTGATATGATGAGTTATCTCTAAAACTTAGAAATGGAGCTTTGGATTGCAAGCCGATTTATCAAGGAGTGATGAGTCGGTGTCTAAAGCACTTGTAGAGGAGTACTAAAGGCCTGGGAGGAAACCCAGCTATTAGGAGGCTAAGTAGATGAGTAGCTACCGACCTATAGGGATGAGTGGGCATCGAGTTATCATGGCATGGGGTATGGAGTTGGAACTTTTAGGGACCGATGTAGAAGTTCTGTAGGTCGTTGTAGAGGCTTGTTTGTATTAGGTTGGATGATAATGTAATAGCATATTGAAAAGCTAGAATCCTTGGATGTTGGCTCTTGTTGGGAATAGATTCCAAAGATGACGACTCGTAAAGGAGTGAGCAGTAGGATCAAGGAATGTGGAAGGGTTCCTCGTGAATAATGGTAACTAGATTGAGAAAGAAGGACTCGGTATCCAAATTGAGCAAAGGAGGGCTCGGGTGTATGTTCTAAGGAATCACTTATGCTCGGAGTGTTTTCTAGTGTACTCGAAGCAGGGGTATTATAACTAGGGACGCCCATAGATTGGTAGCGAGGATCCATATACCCTGTACTTATGGCTTTGGGTCTATTGTCTAGCTTTGGGCTGCAAGATATGAGAGTAGAATGAGAACCAGGATTTCCATTAGTTCCTAGCAGTAAGGAAACCATATGAGTTATCATATATTCAGAGCACGGGATATAGTGAAAGTGAGTCTTGTTTGATGAATACTATGTTTCTTTGGTTGTTTTTCATTAGTGGGTTATCACTCAGGATACCATTAGGAGTTGGTACTAGAAAAAGGGATATTTGGACATCCAATATGGTATTCTGTATTGTACTTTTATGATATTGTAGAGTAGCATATTATACTGTCATGTGCTAACTCTTCTATTACAGGGACATGTCAGGCATGGTTCGTGTACTCTTGTTTCTTACCATATTTATCTATATTGTATTTTAAGATTTATTTACCGCTCATACTAGACTATTGTCTGACCCAAGGTTTTATGCTTTACTTCTTATTATTTTGGGTACTCTTAAATAGTAGACTAGATAACAGGTCTTGGTGGTGCAGTAGACGTTCGGAGGACGAACTAGATGGAGTTATCTCGTATTATATACTTATATGGATACTGTGTATGTTCTATTGTGCAACATTAGGGAACCTTAGAAGTGACTACTTATTACTTGTATTTGAGACAGTTATAGAGTTTTACTTCTGTTGTATAAACTCTACATTTAATGTATAACTCTATGGATCTGTTACTTTGTTGATGATTTGTTTACATAGTTATTACCATCTCTTTGGTTATATCTATGATAATATATTTTGTCCATGCGATTTAAGATATGATAGGTTATATGTTGTGTTTGCAATTATTCATTACGATGACCGTACTATATCGGCCAGCCATGACTGCAGCGCACTATTTAGTTATTATCTATGTCGGTGACATAGGCGGTCGTCACAATGGTTGCTAGGGAAAATTGTAATTGATAATTTTGTAATAAATGACTTATTGAACATAATTTGCATTATCATCTCATTGTATATTTGGCTTGGATTTTGTATATTGAAAAACCTCCATGTTGGGTAAATCAACGTATGCTATTGTTAATTCTATTATAATTATAGGCTTAGCTTATCTCCATTTTCCTTGATTCAATAACCAAGCCAAATTTTCTCCTTGACAATACTGATTTCATTTTGATTATTTTCAAATTTTAATGTTTTAAAGAGTAGTTAAAAGTATTAATGAATAAACCTTGCAAAAAATTCTAAAAAATTTAATTTTCATATTTTGAAATTTTGAAAATTAAAATTTTGCATTTTGAAATACGAAGTTGAAATTGGAACTTAAATTTGAAATCTTGGATTCTTAAAAATTTATACTTTCAAGTTTTATATTTGAATTTTAAAGCATGATATATAATTTTGATATTTGAAAATTTGAATTATGACTATGATACCATTAAAAACAAAATTCTAATATTTTTTCTTTATATTAGAAAGTTTAGATTTTGATTTTGCATTTGAGAAAAAAAAATTAAATTCAAAAATTATAAAGTTTGAAATTGAAATTTGAATTTAAAAGCTTGAATTTTAATTTTCAACTCAAGAAATTGTAAGTATGAAAATTTGAAAGTTTAATGAACAGTGTTAAACTTCTAAATAAAAAAGTATGAGAAATTGATTTGAGATATCTAACGAGCGAATAATATAAAACGACATTGGAGAGATTTAAGGAGAAATGCTAAAAACAATATCTTTAATGTCCCGACCTTTTTTTGATTTTATACTTTGATTTTGCAAGTCAAGAGTAGGAAAACCTTGTTAACGACCTATTTGACTAGAAGCAACGATCACTTATAAGTTTTAATAAGTTTCAATTTAGAACTTACATTTAATGTTATTTCCAATACATTAGCTCATTTATAATTTTTTATAGTCTTCAATTTAACAGGAAACTGCTAATTTTTTCTATTCAAAATTAACACAAATTATAAATATGGTAAAAGAAGGCATCATCACATCTCTTTGCAATGCCAATAAATTATAAAAATAGGTCATTATGTGACAGTCTGCACCTCAGTGGGTCTGAATTTCCGCTAAATCAAAAAAATAGTCCACCAAAGTGTGTATCTTTGGTTTGATATCCTTACAAATGGACAAATAATTGCATATCAGAGCACTATCGCTGTAACTCACAGTGGAATAGTAAGATATGATAAAACATACAATTACCGACTAAGATTGACACTTCACTTCTAATATCTAATGTCCTTGTCAGTGCCGAACATGCATTGAGAAACTTGTCCATCCACTATTCCCACCTTGCACCAATACATGTCCCTAGAAACTTATCCTATGGGTTGTAATGAGGAGGAGGTTAAAACAACGTTCTAGTGACTTGTGAATTGTACACTCTACACATAACACTAGTATATGCTGATTGAATTCCATTATATTTTATGTCTTTTAATTTACTTAGTCTTCTCGACTCCATGTATGCGTACGATATGCCCTGTTAACTCGAAGTAGGCCATAACTACATACGTACGCATACACACACACACGTATGTGTGTGTATATATAAGTACCATAGTCCGCTTATGGTCCAAGATACTATCCCATTAATATCCATAACCCATGACCCAACACCCCATCGGGATCCATCGCCAACGCAGTATCACGTCATCGTCGTTGCGCATACCAAGAAACTCCTACGCTGCTTAATAACGGCATCATTATAATTTAGTTGTATTCTATCTCACTTTACCCTGGAGATTTAATACTTGTTTGCTTCCTATTATGGACTCGGCTCCATAGACTATATAGGACTCAGCTCCTCAAACTCCGCTTTTGAAAGAACTCTTTTATAGGTTAATTAGCCTTGCTCTAGCAAACAAACTAGCAAACAACTATGGCGATGCATGACCTAACATGAACTACCCTAATAGGAGGTGTATCCCATTAGTTGTAACATTATCTTTCACGTTGACTGCGCAGGATCGATGACGCATTCAACCTATGAACAACTTATACACCTGATTTGGTACCAAAACATACTGACATAGGGTCGAGCCACTCGCCATCCTATTTAGATTTCCGAATGCAATCAAGGCATACCCCTTAATTTACTGAAGCAGACTCTATCGAGGGCAATCCATCACCTATATGCACGTGTATATAACTCCACGGGTCCTACGGTTGGATACGTCCATATTAGTATAAGGTACACAACTGCTGGTAGCCCCTTGTGGTAGGCAGACTTCTATTGTGTAATACTACCGACCTCGCATTCCAGTCCATTGTAATGACTGTTATTCTTATCCATTTATGTTATTTACATACTTATATAATTCACATCCGTCATAAACGCAGACTTGAGGCTAATTATATATATGTTTATATATATGTATGTGGGTATCTTCATTCATTTTGTTCAATTATTGTTCCTCTATCGTTTATTGTTAGCAGTGTTTCTTTGCTTCTTTATGTGTTTACATTTTATTTTGTTTAAAGTCATTTATTGTTTCCTTTTTACAAGATTTAAATACATTTTCTCATTAACCTCTCTTTTTTCTACTATTTTACATTCTATGCCGATTCCTTTTTAGCCCTTAATTCCCTATATTATTTAGAGGACTATCTATACCCTTTTCATTCTAAATCATGACTTGTTTATCTTTTCATTATTTTTTATTTCACTTTCATTTTACTTATATCGCGCATATTCTTTATCTAGACCGTTTTTATCACATTTACAATTCTTTTAATTTATCTTTAGGGATTTTTTTCATAGTTATTGAAATAAACAATAAAAAATATGGTAAATATCCATATTTTATGCATCTTTTTTTTAAGTGTATTCCTTGCACTACAAGAAATAGTGCATTTTCCGACGGCTCAGACCCGTCGGCCGCCGACGGAAGCTGTCCGTCGGCCGTTGGAAAAAAGCGTAGAATAAAATCCGTCGCTGAACAGGATTTGTGAGGACAGCTGACAAAGTCTTTTGACACATTTCTAACGGCTACCAACGGCCAACCATAGTAAAAAAATCCGTCGCTGAATAGGATTTTCGACGGCAACCGACAAAGCCCGTCGACACATTTTCGATGGCTACCAACGGCCGTCGTAAGATACGTGGTCGATCTGTAGGGGGTGCCGAAAGCTATCGCTAGCCGTCGGGAAAAATCGACCTACATGCTGTCGTGAGGCGTCGGAATTCCTGAACCTATTTTCACTATTTTCTGCTGCATTCTTGACTTCCATCCACAATCTATGAATGCAATATATTCCACTACACAAGCACCTATTCAATTTAGATATTCAATATAAATTCAAACAATGTGAATATAATCAAATCACATAAAGAAATAAACCAAGCATAATTCGCATAAAATCAAACCCAACACTTCGCTAACATAATTTGCACACATCTCATTGTACAAAATATACATCAATGCTTCATCAGCTCCCCACCATCAACTCCCAAATGTCAACATTACTATCACCAAAATGTATCATCAAATAATATACACAACATTTCAAATCCAACTCCACTAACTAAATGTACTATCAAAAATTACTAAATAATGACACAAAACATATAAATATACTTATCACTCCGGTCAATCACCAATAGAACCTCTAAAACCAGCTGAAGATGAAAAGCAGTCACTATACTGCTGCATGTACTCAGCAATACGCTGATCCAGTAGCTGTTTCATCTCAATGGCCTGTCGACGGTTCTGCTCCTCCAGCTGCGTCGTCCTAGATCACAACTCTTCGATCTCTGCTAAATCGATCTGAGCTATGATTTGCCTCGCTCTCCTTTGTCTACTGTCCTGCAATACTTATTTAATTTAGTAAAAGTTTATTACTATAATCTTACTATCAAAGCTGCAACATAATGTGTTAACTGTTATATCTATAAACTTATTTACTACCACTTGATTACCAAAGCCATAACGCTTGATCCGTGAAGGTGTATCCATGACTGACTCAAAAATGACGTCTTCCTCGTCAGTCATCGGCTGTTCACGATCAGTTTCCTCCAGGAGTTTCTGCGGCTATTCCATAAACCTTGCCTGCATGAACAATTAAAAATACAATTGAAATTAGAAGCATGATATTTCAATTCGGTATACTTTAATAATTAAAACAGTTACTAATAGTATACAAACTAAAATATGCTTACATGGCTTTTTCTCGATTTATTCATGCCATGTATATGAAACTGTCCCATCTGGATTTACATGCTCGACGGCATGAGTACGGGTAAATACATCCATGTACGATGCGGGACCCTGCACCTTAGCTTCCTAAAATTGATTATTATTTGTTATTATTGTATATTCAAAATTATACCACACAATAACTGTTTACAATCCAGATTTAATAAATTTACCAACTCTTGACGATACTGTTGGAACGACTTGGACCCTCCTCGTTGAGTGACAGGATTTCCGTTCCTATTTGCAAAGTTTCTCTCCGACTCTACCTATACATTTAAATTTAATACGTTATTTACTTACCAGATATTTGTATCTATTTTTTGATAAGATAAACCAAAAGCCGGCATAAGCTTTTTTAACTTTATAGTGATTTTCACACAATAAAATATTAAGCGACATATGTCTTTTTGCAGCTTGTACAATGGTTGTAAATCCGGCTTCGGTGATGTTGTATTTTGACTTCATCGCACTGTATTCTGCAGTTACAGATAGCCGAATGCTTCTTTTACAACCATCCCAAAGAGCTTTCTTAGCAATATTCAGTAAATCATAAAAAAAATTGTGTCAATATTTGGTTCTTTAACATTTACATCATCGTTTTCAACTTCAAACGTAGGGAACATTGATCGTGCTGCATCTTCAATAATATTTTCCATATAGTTCGCCATAACAATTTCATTACCAGTAATCTCTAATTCAGACTCTGTAAAAGTATGTGCTACAACTTCTCCATGACATCTCAAACATAATACTCCGGCAAGAAACCGTTTTTGCAAAAACGGACTTTCAAATATCAGGTAACAAACACTACAAATGTTTACATTTGCTACACGGATAACGAATTTCTACATCGTTTTTGTTATTACTTAAAGCGAATTCAACAAATACATTTATAGCATTATAAAAATCTTCTTTTATTGAGCCTTTTAGTACCCTTCTTTGATATCCATTTCCTCTGATCAACAAAATAATCGATCATTTTTCCTATTTGAAAAAATATGTCACAAATTCAACAATAAATATTGTTAATTTTACGAATTGCCATTTTATTTTTCAACTTATCGATACATAAACTTATACGCGTCAATTTTACCCCACTTAAGAATACAATGTAGAAATGTTGGTTTATGGTTATCTTTTTTCCTGGTCAGTCATCTTACTTCCCATTACAAACATAGTAAACATTTACATTTCGTGCATTATTTCGTTTAAAATGGTTCAATGATATTTCGATAGCACTTCCCCTTGTTTTTCTGCATTGTACACAAACGTGTATACTTAGGAAACAAAAAAGAAAAGTGATGGCAAAATTTTGTGAACCGTTTGAAATGAAATATTGTACGAAATATAATTGCGTACTATGTTTATGACTTGCCCAATATAAAAATAAATCCAACAAGTATTATACCAGATGAATGTAAATGTCCGTTTTGTGACAAAAACGAATATCTATATAACGATCATGTACAACATTTGTCGGACAGTGCCAAAAACTCTCCAAGGGACGTAAAAAAGTAGTTTATAAAAATGAGTATTTGCTAATTTTATATATTTCAAAAAATTATTAATTTACCACATTTATTTCACTTATTTTATCGAATAAGGTTGCTTCAATATTGTTGTCATTTTCCATTGCAGTCGAATTTTTTTCAGACTCGTGCATTCATTGTTATACAAGTTAAGGTGTCATATAACTCATGGCTTATTCCAATTAACACGAGGCAATGGTAGAAACAACACATATATAATGGTTTACACATAGACTCAAGATCACAAATTATACATACTCTTTAAAATTTCACGATAACATATGAAATATATATACCATAGGATACTATAAACCACTATTAGGCTATTACAAACAATTACAATCACTAATTAGCCCTAATTTATCAACTTATGCAAAACTAGATTGAGGGTGAAAATTAGTTTTTTCGCAAAATTAGGAGATTATATCTGAGACTGAAAGCAATGGAGTGTGATTAGGCAGCCGTAGAGGATCCGGAAGAATGAAATTGAAGATTGGAAGCTTGAAATTGGGATTTAGAGTTTTGTTTTTATTTTTTTCATTCAGCCAAGTGAGGAAGAAAGGTCTCGGCTGAGACTTGATAATCGCGAATTTCCGACGGCCGCCGACGGCCCGTTCGAAGCCGTCGAAAAATGACAGTCGGAAGCCGTTGCAAGCTTATGTCGGTACATCGGCCTTTTCTAACAATGTTGTTATTTCAACCGCTACCCTATTTTTTATAAATCTAAAACTTGATAATCTATAGAAATTCGCATTACAATACGCAATATGATTTAGTAGATTAAAATACTACTTTAATCGTTGCAATTTACGGTGATAAGTCAATTACATTTTTGCTTGCACATGTCATTTTAGATTCACAAATCTAGAATCTTCACATATATTATAAGTTTATGGGACTACTGCTACTATATACTAAATATAGGGACTATCAATATCCAATATTTACCAAATTTACTTACATGTAATGTACAATTCAAATTTTCAATAACAGAATACGTTGGCAGGGTTTATAGTTTTAATTCACGTATAAAATTTTAGCGTACAACTCCAATTTATATTTCAGGCATACAGGAATAGATTTACAATGATATAAATCTAATATTATATAAAAATACATAATTTCTCACTCACCTTTTTAGCTTTTCAAATCTCCAGATCTAATTCCTATTTTTCAGCTTAACTCCCTTTCCCCCTTATTGGATATCACATAGCAAGTATACATTGACTTATCAAACATCAAGATTAGAAGAGAGATTTGGATTTTATTTTCAACTTAGATCCAGATTTATAATTTACCTTGACTTTGGATATTTTATTTTACCCTATTCTCCTTCTTAATTGTCTTCTACGATATTCTAATTATATATGCATATAATTTATAACTATTTCTAAGAATTTAGGATTTGGAGGAGAAAAGAAGATGGTAGCGCTCAAGCTTCGCACCAAAATATGGGTTTAGAAGTGAGAGTTTAGGTCAGTATTACAGGAGTTCAAATCAATGTTAGCCATTTGATTGAAATATATTCAATCCAAGTCCTTCAGCCACGTATTATTGTCGCATTTACACAAGCAATGGTCGACCGCTCAAACCTTGGGTTGACCGCTACCGGTCGACCTGAAGTTATTTGGATCGACCTTGCTTGTGTCTTTAGCCGTGATTAATTATCGTGTTGAACTAAATGAACCAGACGATTCTAACTCGAGGCAGGTCATTTCAAATGGCAACAAGATAAAAGTTCAAAAGCAACATGATAGCTGCCTTTCAACAAGACTTCAATTAAAATGAAGAACACACAAGTTCAAATGCAAGTATTCAAAGAGGACAAAGGATATGCATGCATTCAGACATGTATACATATATATGCAATGACAAGCGAAGCTTCGACCAAGACACAATGCAGTGACGACAAGGGATGCAACACAGACCAATTTGAATACAAGTGCAATGGCCAGAACCAAACTTAAATACAAGAAGCTGTTAACAAAGACATGGACAGAGCTATCACCAGACATGTATAGGTCCAACCAAAAAGGCCTCAAAATATTATACTTGTGAAGATCAAAACAAAATGTTCAAGCAACTCAACATGGCTTGATCAGGTGCAGGCACAAGTTAAGGTAGTAACCAACAGTTTAGAGGCAAGCAACTGGATTTCGACTCCAAGCAACATGAAAATTGAAGTGAAACTAGAAATATACAAACATAACATGTACATTGGAGCATGCAGCCCATAAAATCAATGCAACAAGACTTCGTTCAAAAACCAATCTTGACCAAATCATCATAACCCAAAAACTAGACAAGTTCAAGGAACTAGTCAGACACCACACATATATACATACATGTATGTATATATGTGTATAGTTATGAAGACCAACAAAACTCAAATGCATATGACCATTCTACATGAAAACACTAGAAGAAAAAATGCAAGTGACTCGAAGCAGATGAGCCAATGCAAAACTTTCAGCATGAACACACAAAAATGAATGCAACCATAAGTGCACAAGAAAACAATGAAACATAAACCAGACTAGAATAGATGTGCAATCACTCATGTACATATACAAGGAAGTGAATGAATTGACTCAACTGCATGAACATCAACACAACAATCAGACATAACATACATATGTTTGTATATACATGCTTATATGGTTACAATAATCATAGTTGCTAGTCACAATTCAAATAACGTCGACGGTGCAAGTCAGAGAAAAAAGTAGCAGTTTGAACATGTGAACATGTATTAGTAATCAAGCAACAGAGCATTTAACAATTTTAACAAAGTCAAGGCCGAGATAAAAATCAATCATAAACCAAGTCAAGTTTGAATGATAAAGAATCAAAGCCATGATGACCAAGGTAGTAACAACAATAAATCACAAATACGATGAACAAGTATAGATTATCACAATTTCAAATGGCCGAAGTTATAGGTGAAATGAACGGAACCGACTAAAATATATTCAAGCTAATTCAACACGAACGAGTCAGAATAAATCACAAGCACTCGAGCTAAATCGAATGGACAAGTGAAAATCACGAAGAATTCAAAAGAAAATATACGAACGTAAATATAGGGTGTTCGATCCCTATATAACCCAAAATCATCATCGGCGGTTAAGACGTTCGAGTTTAAGCAAAAAATCACAGAGCCAAGTTTCAAATAAAATCCTAAATCAATAACTCGAACCAAGTTCGAACCAAAACAATCAACAAAAGAATTAAAATGGCAAAAATCACATACCAATTTCATAGGTTCGAACTCGACCTTGAAGCAGCCAGAAGCAAGCGAAGTGAATTGAAGAATGAAAGATAATTAATTTGGACTCCAAGTTGCGGCTTCAAGGGATTTAACAAAACCCTAAATTCCAAAACGAGAAACAAAAGGGAGCGGCCACAAAAATAAGAAACGGGAAGACCTTCTCTTCACTTAAGTATTGAGTGGGTCGGTTATATATTATATTGGGCTTAAATTATACAAAAAGAGTTTTGTTTTTTTGTTTTTTTGTTTTGTAATTTTCTTTTAAACTTTTGTAAAATTCTAATCGTGTGACTAGAGACGAACTACGGTGGTGTAGTTCGAGAATTCACAACTCATTGGCTGAATTATGGTAGGGTTTTGAGCGTAGAATTAGATTAGTTGATAGCGGGTGTCGCAGGTTTACATGTGTAAGCGTTTGACTGATTAATTTCTAGTAGAAACCTTAGAGGCAGTACGTATGCAAGGTTTTGCCGAAGCTGGGCAAATCTATATTGTTTTATTTCTGCTTTTATTATTCTGCTATTATCTGTGCTACAATTATTATATATATTTCTGCATTAATGTTTATTATTATTAGTATCACCCTATTTACTCCCCTATAGGGTGAAATCGATCCTATAAGTGGTATCAGAGCTAGGAACAAAAACTTATTTTTGTTTTAAAATTTTGATTTTTCTAAAACCAATTTTTGTTTTAAAAAATTGATTTTTTAAATGGCATCTTTTAGTAAAGCTTTTGCTAAGGGACAATCCATAGTTAGACTGCCCATGTTCCATGGTGAATATGCTTACTGGAAAAACAAAATGAAAATTTTTCTGAAAACCATTGATGTTTGAAATATTGTTGAGACGTGATATAGGACACGAACTATAGTAGTAGATAATCAAGAAATTAAAAACCGATGGATCAATGGAAAGATGTTGAAAATAAACTACAGAATGCTAATGCTAAAGTTATTAATTCTATTGTATGTTCATTGGATCAAATTGAATTTAATCATGTCTCACATTATCTAACTGCACAGGAAATTTGGCACGCACTTGAGGTGACTCAAGAAGGAACCTCCCAAGTCAACGAATCTTGCCTTGCCATGCTTAGTAGAGAATATGAGAACTTCACAATGGCCAAGGATGAAAATGTCAAAGAGACGTATGGACGACTTTCTAATCTCGTATACAAATTAAAAGCTCTTGGAAAACCATACACAGAATATGAAATAGTCTAAAAAATCCTCAGAGTCCTTCCATGAAATTTTAAAGAGAAAGTTACTGCCATCTAAGAATCAAAAGATCTAAAACAAATCAAAGTTGAAGAACTCATTGGAAATCTCACCACTTATGAGCTAGAAATGAAATTCAAGGAAAAATGCGAAGGAGGTGATACTCGAAAGAAATCGATAGCTCTCAAAGGAGCAACGGAAAGTGATGATGATGGAGCAGCTGAATTGGCACTGATAATAAAGAGATTCCAAAGATGGAATCACAAGCATGGAAATCTAGCTCAAGCATGGAAATCTAGCTCTAAATCAACAACTGAAAAGCAGAATAGTCAAAGTTCTAGACAACCCAGAGGAGCAGGAGATTGTATATCACAAGTGCAACAAACCTGGTCATATCAAGCCAAATCTCAGAATCGACTCATCCAAGGAAAGAAACTAAAAGGGAGAAGTTTTGCAGCTACTTAGGATGAAATTGATGAAAGTGATGAAAGCACTGGCAGTGAAATTGAAAAAGCAAAACCGTGTCTTCAAGGAGAAATAAGTGATATTCATGATGATGAGCTAAGTGAGGTATCAAAACTTACTCACCCTGAATTACTTATATATTTTCACGAACAAAATGGTTGTTTTGAATGACATAGGGAGAAGTACGCTAAAATTGAATCACAAAGAGATAGGTTAATAGAACTAAACAAGCAGCTTGATCAATTGGTTAAAAACTATCAAAATCAGAGCCCTAAGTGTGATAAGTGTCCATCATTCGAAGAAGAAATTAAAAAATTAGAAATTAAAATTAAGTCACCTGAAAATGAAATTATGATTTTGAAAGAAAGTGAAAATACAAGAAGATAAAATTCTATTAAAAACTGCACTATATTATTGAATGAAAATGAATCTCTCAAAGCACAAGTCCAACAATTATCTACAACCTTAGGAAAATTTTCAAAAGGAGTAAAATCACTAAATATGTTACTAGGGAAACGAACTATCAATCTTGTTAGACAAGGACTTGGGTATACTCAATCTGAATGTGTTAGAAGAGAAATTAATCAAGTCAATTCCAAGTGCACGATCTGTGGAAAAAATGGACACAATCACAATAATCACTGGTATAGACCCAAATACATGAAAACCATACCAATTTGAGTTCTAAAAGGCACAAATATAAAATCGCTTAAAGTCAAAAAAATCTGGGTGCTAAAGGGAACAAATATAAATAGTCTTGGGTCTACACAAACTTATTTTTCAAAATCGTTTGTCACTGACAACCATGGACCTATAAACACAAATAGGTCATAAAAATCTTTCCTTGTGTAAGTGTCGCGGTAGGCTAAGGAACAACAAGAGTGGTACCTGGATTCTAGCTGTTCCAGGTACATGACGGACGACAAATCAAAGTTTCTTAGCCTAGTACAAAGGTGGCAGAGTCACAATAGGCAACAATTAAAAACTATCGACAAAGGTAAAATAGGTAACGACACATTTACCTTGAACGATGTATTAAATGTGAAAATCTGCACCGTAATCTGATTTAATTCAGTAAATTATGTGATAATGAAATAAACGTTTATTTTGATTCTAAATGTTGACCAATCATCCTTTCATCATTCAACTATTTCATATAGATTTGCTTGGACTAAAGATATTGAAAGTTTAGGTGATAATAGATAGTATGTTGTGTTGGTTGATGATTACTCTAGATATACGTGGATATATTTGTTTATCTTACTTCTTCTAGATCTGACACTATGTTCACTAGTTGTTTACGTGCACGGTTTCAATTCAAAATCCAAAATAATTTCATTTAAAAGCTGTAAAAAGAATTTTAATGTATTTGTTGCAACTTCATGTCTGGTCAGTGATATCCAACTAATGATAATCTCGAGTCAAAGAGAAATTCACATGCAGATTGCACTGGTAACCTAGTTGATAGAAAAATTACTAGTAGAACGTGTTTTATGTTGAGACATTCATTAATTTCATCACATTTCAATAGAAAATATTTGCATATTTTTCATTTCAAATGATGTTAAATTAGCAGACATTTTACTTATAAGACCCCTTCTAGAAAATAGTTTTTTGTTGACTTCATTTTAGATTATGCATTTTAGAAAATTTAATTTTATAATTATTTTTAGATTTGATCTTAAATGACTATATTAACTAATCTGACTCCCTACTGATTATCGAAAAGATAAATAGTGATTGGAAAAGTGATGAGTGTCGATATTAATCATATATTATGACTTGAGAAGTATATTTAGTAAATTTCTTTAAAAATTCTAAACAAGATTTATAAGAACTTTTGTTGGTAAAAATTCCATGAACATCTCTATTTCTATCATATTTCTAATGACCATCACTCATCAAAATCCAATATAGTATGTCAAAATGTGGTATTTTAAACAGGAAATTATTCGTTTTTATTTTATTTATTTGTTTAATAAAAACATCCAAATTATTCACTTTCATTTAAAAGTCCTCACGATTATGCATGGGTGAATTACTTGGAATATTTGTATACGTGCTTTCATGCTCATTTAAAAATTCTCACGGTTATGCATGCATGGAACACATATCAAAATTGATTATTAAATAGACAAGCTGATCCTAATCCTATTTAAAAGTCATCATGGTTATGCGTGGTTAGAAGATACTTGAAATTCATTTTTTATAAAAATTGGGAATACTACTAATCTCGTTTAAAAGTCCTAATTGTTATGCATGGTTAGTAGATATTCAAATTCCTGATAAAAATATACTACGAATAGGCACAACTATATAGTTTTATATGCCGACATCATCCCTATCACTCTAAAGTGGAATATGCGTCTAGCAAAGTATTCATGATTTTTGTTTAATTTTTTATTAAAATTTAATATTTATACTCAATTGGGTATTAATGTTGTATTAATATCTATCACTTTATCTCTATTTTTCTAACACTATTACTCTTTTGCTAATATCAAAAGGGGGAGAGAAAATTTAAGATTTTGGCAAATAAAGTTCAAATATTTTATTTTTTATTTGCATATTCTCATCTAGGTTCATTTTCATATTTTTTATTTATTTTTATGCATACATGAAGCAGGGCTTTGTTGTAGAGAGGGAGTATTCAAATAGGGGGAGCAAATAGAGTTCATCAATGATCAAATACATTTAATAGAGTCAAAATCTTAATATTTGTTTGTTATCATCAAAAGGGGAGATTGTAGAATATGCTAGTATATGATTTTTTTTGATGATAATAAACACACATATATATTTGTTCAAATGTATTTTTTTATTATACTATTTTAGTTTTCACATAATTAAATAAATATTTGATGAATAAAATAAATAACACAGAATTTAAGCTCAAACAAATATTTTATTCAGACAAATATTTTATTACAATTTTGAATAGTACAAATTTGAACTCTCACTATATATATACAATTTCAATTACATTACAATTTTGGTTACATCACAAATTTCAATTTACATTGTTCACCTCACTATATATCACTCATTCACTCGTATTTATCTTCAACTTTATTCCAAATTGAATCCAGTATCTGAATTATCTACAAAATAAACACCGACGCAACAAAATTGAAAAAGAAATATTTTGCAGTGTAAAATAAAATGTGTGTTTTTGGAAATATTATTTGCCTCAATTATTTAGGTTGTTCGTCATTATTTCTTTTAAACTCATCATACACGAACAACTTGTGACATTCATAGTATATCACTGTACATGCCACAAGTCCGTGCACACCAATATACACTTGATATAACTGCAGGGGCAGATGAGCACAGGGTCAAACCCGAGCCGAGGCTGTATTAAACTCAGGTGCAATACGAAAACAAGTCACCAATTTTCAAATACACTAGAGCCTGCATAAACACATGTGTACACGTACACATGTGCACTGCCTCTGCATCTCGTATTTCAACCAAGAGACATAAGTACACATGAACTAATACGAACCAGACCATTCTAACTCGAGGCGGGTCATTTCAAATGGCAATAAGATAAAAGTTCAAAAGCAACATGCTTGCTGCCTTTCAACAAGATGCAATTAAAATGAAGAACACACGAGTTCAAATGCAAGTAGTCAAATAGGGCAGAGGATATGCATGCATTCGGACATGTATACATATATATGCACCGAAAAGTGAAGCTTCAACCAAGACACAATGCAATGACGATAAGGGATGCAACATAGACCACTTCGAATACAAGTGCATGGCCAGAACCAAACTTAAATACAAGAAACTGTCAACAAAGACATGATTAGAGCTATCACCAAACATGTATAGGTCCAACCAAAAAGTCCTTAAAATAATATACTTGTGAAGATCAAAACAAAATGTTCAAGCAACTCAACCTGACATGGTCAAGTGCAGGCACAAGTAAAGGCAGTAACACAACTGTTTAGAGGCAATCCACTGGATTTCGACTCAAAGTGATATGAAAATTCAAGTGAAACTAGAAATTTTCAAACATAACATGTACAGTGGAGCATGCACCTAAAGGATCAATGCGACAAGACTTCGTTAAAAAACCAATTTCGACCAAATCATCACCAAAAAACCAAACAAGTTCAAGGAACTGGTCAGAGCACACACACACATATACATATGCATATACATATACATATACATATATATATATATATATACATGTATGTATATATGTATATAGTTATGAAGACTAAGAAAACTCAAATGCATATGACCAATCTATATGAAAAAACTAGAAGAAAATGCACATATGACTCGAAGCAGGTTAAGCAATGCAAAACTTTCAGCATGAACATACAAAAATGAATGCAACCATAAGTGCACAAGAAAACAATGAAGCATTAACCAGACTAGCATGGATGTGCAATCACTCAGTACATATACAAGAAAGTGAATAGATTAACTCAACAACATAAACATCAACACATCAATCAGACATAACATACATATGTATGTATATACATGCTTAAATGGTTACAGTAATCACAGTTGCTAGTCACAGTTCAAATAAAGTCGACGGTGAATTTCAAATTGAACAAGTCAGAGCAAAAAGTAGCAGTTTGAACAAGTGAACATGTACTAGTAATCAAGCAACAGAGCATTTAACAATTTTAACAAAGTCAAGACCGAGATAAAAATCAATCAGATGATCAAATGATGCAGTTCGAACAAGAATCAAGGGAGCAGTTTCAAAACAAGTCAAGTTTAAATGCCAAAGAAACAAAGCTGTGGTGACCAAGGTAGCAGCAACTATAAATCACGAATACGATGAACAAGTCCAGATTATCATAATTTCAAATGGCCGAAGTTATAGGTGAAACGAACGGAACCGACTAAAATATATTCAAGTAAATTCAACACGAACGAGTCAGAATAAATCACAAGCGCTCAAGCTAAGTCGAATGGACAGGTGAAAATCACGAAGAGTTCAAAAGAAAATATACGAATGTAAATATAGGGTGTTCGATCCCTATATAACCCAAAACCATCATCGACAATTAAGACGTTCGAGTTTAAGCAAAAAATCACAGAGCCAAGTTTCAAATAAAATCCTAAATCAATAACTTGAATCAAGTTTGAACCAAAACAATCAAAAAGGAAATTAAAACAAAAAAATCACATACCAATTTCATAGGTTCGAACTCGACCTTGAAGCAGCCAGAAGCAAGCGAAACGAATTGAAGAACAAAAGATAATAAATTTTGACTCCAAGTTGCGGCTTCAAGGAATTCAACAAACCCTAAATTCCAGAACGAGAAACAAAAGGAAGCGGCCACGAAAATAAGAAACGGGAAGACCTTCTCTTCATTTAAGTATTGAGTGGGTCAGTTATATATTATATCGGGCTTAAATTATATAAAAAGGGTTTCGTTTTTTTAGTTTTGTTTTGTAATTTTCTTTTAAACTTTTGTAAAATTCTAGTCGTGTGATTGGGGACGAATTACGGTGGTGTAGTTCGAGAATTCGCAACTCAGTGGCTTAGTTATGGCAGGGCTTTGAGCATAGAGTTACTTTTAATATTCTGCTATTATCTGTGCTGCAATTATTATATTTATTTCCGCATTAATTTTTATTATTATTAGTATCCCCCTCTAGGGTGAAATCGATGCTACGGTTATACAAGTTATTGATGGGTCCCCTACCTTATCTTTGCTCTGAGTTTGGTGGTTAATAATGCATCTTGGTATTCGTACACCATTCAGTTATCATATATGCTTCCATACACGTCAATTTGTCCCCTTTCCTTTTTTTCACATCCTTTTCATTGATTTGGATTTGTTTATCTTCTTTGCTAAGAAACATGTATATACTATATAATATGACATTAACCATTGGAATTAGATGGTCTAAGTCCCATAAAATCATGATGTAAATATTTACTTATTAACTAGCTTTTTAGATTCAACTTACTCAACCTTTTCTACTAACATTATTTCGTTCTATACCTTTTCTAGCTATTGAAAGAGATTATATTATTGAAGTATGCTTGTTAATATGATAATTTAAACTAAAAAGGTGAATTATTATGTAATCATGTTAGAGGAGAAAATATACATGTGTTTCCACTTGTAACAAACTGTGATATAATATAACTAACCATATCGTATTCACAAGACTAAAAAACAAATTTATTGCTCCAATCTATTTTAATATTATAAGAAAATTGTATTAAATCTTTAACGAATTGTGAACATGACCGCTTTCCTGGTATGTGAGATAACTTGCTTACCATCTCATATGCTTATCTACGGCTAGCTTAGCTAGTCATACTTGCATACTTGTTTGAAAGGAGCATCTATTATTAATACTTGGATTCCCTGTTTTGCTTTTTATAAGAGAATAAATATTTTCCGTTGAATATTAATCATCATCAATTTGAGGCATATGCACACGTGTTAAATGGCTTTGTATTTTCTCAATATAGGCATTGATTTCCGTTAATACATATTGAACTCTACCAATCCAGTGGGAAGGGAAAGCCTAAACGAAATACATGTATCCTTATTTTACTAGTAGTTGTCATGTTATTCACCTGTATTTTACTGGTTCTAGCTTTTATCAACGATCATTATCCATTTAACTACTTGAAATCATGTGTTATGGATAAATTTCATACCATGGGAATATTACCAAATCAGGCCTACGAGTCCATCTTTGACGCAGCGGATTAATCAAACAAACTTCAATCGATGGATTGTAGCAATCGGTGAGTTGAAGATACCAAAAATGCCCAAGTTCGTTGATCCAAAGATACCGAACTCTAGCTATCTCAAACACGTTGATAGCGCACTATACCGTGTTCAAAGATCTACGATTCTTCGCACGTTGATCTAGCGCACTAGATTCCGTGAATCGGCTTCAACAAACGTGGATTCGAGCGCACTCGAACGACGTAAGTGGAGATAGGAGATTACACTCAACTACCAATTGGTATGAAAGCACAAAGCTAACAAAAGAGAATTTTATTCCAAAATCAACAACCTCAAAAATTACAACACACACGCTATTTATAGAGAATTACAACTCAACACAACAAACAACACCCAACTCTTAGGTCGGCACCGACTCACGACCCATCTTAAGTCGTGACCGACTTAACACTCGCGACTCAACGCTTTTACAACAGACCAAAATACAACCGACTCATCCAAGGTCGTTAACGACCTAACACATTACATCTATGACCGACTCAGTTCTTGCCGACTCAACCCCCAAGTCGCACACGACTTAGTACCATACATCTCACACATCCATAGGTCGGTAACGACCTATAATACAACACACATAACCTCTAGGTCGGTAACGACCTAAATACAACATGACTCAACAAGCCCAGCCTTATGGCCACACCTCCGACTCAAGAAAACAATTAACGACTCAACACTCATACGACTCAAGCTTCCCAGTTCCTTGCCACATGTCTCTTCGAACGACTCAGTTAGGTCGCGGTTGCTTCCTCTTCTGTTAAGTCGTAGCCGACTTAGGCTCTTAACTCCTCTTCTGTTAAGTCGTAGCCGACTTAGGCTCTTAACTCGTGCTTCATTAACTCGTAACTCTTTCTCCTTAGGTCGTAACTCGTTATTCCTGACCTTGTTAACTCGGAAACGACTTAGGGCTTCCTCCTTAGCTCGTAACCGACTCAAGCTTTCATTGAGTCGTGGCCGACTCATCAAACTACACCATACACTCGTATTTTCAGAAATTAATGAATGCATACTTTCTTTTCTGGTCTTGGCTGCATCATCCTCCCCTGGTTGAGAAAAATTCGACCTCGAATTTGTAAATTCTTCCTCAACAATCTCACCCCCATGATATGGAATTAAATGCTTGACGTTAAAAACATCAGAAGTATAAACATCATCTGGTAACTTTAATCGATAAGCATTCTCATTGATTTTCTTTAAAATTTCAACTGGACCAATTTTCCGCGCCTTCAACTTGTTATAAGCACCCACCGGAAAACGATCCTTTGTCAATACAGCATAAACCAAATCACCTTCTTTAAATTCAACATTTCGTCGTTTCGAATCTGCAAACTTCTTATATTTCTCATTCGATTTCTCCAGTCGTTCCTGAACGATTTTATGACATTTATTCAGCTCATTAACAAAATCAGCAGCTCGTTTAACTGTTCCTTTTGACTGTGGTACTACTGCCAAATCCAACGGTCCCCTGGGTAAATTTGAATAAACAATCTGAAACGGACCGAATCCTGTGCTACGATTTACTGCATGATTATGAGCAAATTCTGCCTGGCATAGCTTCATGTCCCAACTTCTCAAATTATCCTGTACAAGACAACGCAACAAATTTCCCAATGACCGGTTAACAACTTCTGTCTGCCCATCAGTTTGCGGATGATAAGCGCTACTAAATTTCAGTTTCGTTCCCACCATCTTCCATAAACTTAACCAAAAGTGACTCAGAAAACGAGTATCTCGGTCAGAAACAATAGATTCTGGTAAACCATGAAGTCGATAAATTTCCTTGAAAAATAACTGTGCTACTCGAACTGCATCTGCTGTCTTCTTGCAAGCAACAAAATGTGCCATCTTCGAAAACCTGTCCACCACAACAAATATCGAATCATTTCCCCTTTGAGTTCTCGGCAAACCCAAAACGAAATCCATGCTAATATCAACCCATGGCTTAGATGGTACTTGTAATGGCATATACAACCCTGCATTCGTTGCTGTCCCCTTTGAAACTTGGCAAATATGACATCGCTCCATGAACCTTTCAACCTCTTTTCTCATCGACGGCCAAAAGTAAGACTGCGAAATCAACTGCAAAGTACGATCGCGGCCCACATGCCCTTCCTCGTGCAACTCCTTTACAATCTTCATCCTCAAACTACAATCCGGAATACATAAACGATTTCCTTTAAACAGAAAACCATCAACCAATATGAATTCATCCGTACTCCCATCCTTCACTTTCTCAACATATTTCACAAAGTAAGGATCTCCTTCAATAATTTCTGGCAACATTTCAAACCCGGTCACTTCAACCTTCATTGTCGTTAACAAATGACTCCTCCTACTTAAAGCATCAGCTACTCGATTTGTCACCCCAGATTTGTGCTTAACGACAAAAGTAAACTGCTGTAAATAGGCAATCCACGATGCATGTCTTGCTGAAATTTTATCCTGTCCCTGTAAATGCTTCAATGCTTCATGATCTGTGTAAAGAACAAATTCCTTCTGAAACAAATAATGCCTCCAATGTTTGACAGCCTGAACAACAGCATAAAACTCAACATCGTATGTGTTGTATCTCATCTTCGCCCCTGACAACTTCTCACTAAAATAAGCAACTGGCTTCCCATTCTGACTTAGAACTCCTGCAATTCCAACCTTCGAAGCATCAGTATGCAATTCAAACAATAACTGAAAATTAGGTAGAACAAGAATCGGTGCAGACGTCAACAATTCCTTGATTCTCTCAAAAGCAATTCCCGCTTCCTCTGACCATGTAAACTGTTTACCCTTCATGCAATCGGTAACTGGAGCCATCACGCTACTGAAGTGTGGAATGAATCTTCGGTAGAATGACGCTAGCCCATGAAAACTTCGCACTTCTGTAATTGTCTTTGGCTGTGGCCAATTCCTGACTGCTTCAACTTTGCTCTGGTCAACTTGAATACCTTTCCCTGAAACAACATAACCCAGGAATAAAATACTAGGTGTCATAAACACACATTTCTTGGTAGCAGCATAAAATTGTTCTTCACGAAGAATAAGCAACACTTCCCTCAAATGTAGAACATGTTCTTCCGTACTCCTGCTATAAATCAGAATATCATCGAAGTAAACCACGACGAACTTCCCAATGAATGGTCTAAAGATTTGATTCATCACCCGCATGAATGTACTAGGTGCATTTGACAAACCAAACGGCATAACCAACCATTCGTATAACCCTTCTCTTGTCTTGAAAGCTGTCTTCCATTCATCTCCAGGTCTGATTCGAATTTGATGATAACCACTCTTCAGATCAATCTTCGAGAATATAGTTGCCCCACTCAACTGATCCAACAAATCATCCAACCTTGGCATAGGAAATCTATACCGAACAGTGATCTTATTCAAGGCTCTACTATCTGTGCACATCCTCCAAGTTCCATCCTTCTTTGGTACCAACAATGCTGGCACAGCACATGGACTCAAACTTTCCTGAATACGCCCCTGCTCAAGCAATTCTTCCACTTGCCTTCGTAATTCCTCATGTTCCTTCGGACTCATACGGTAATGTGGTCGATGTGGTAACACTGCTCCTGGAACAAGATCAATTTGATGCTGAATGTCTCTAAGTGGTGGTAACTCCTTTGGCAACTCCTCTGGAAAGACATCTTCAAATTCTTTCAAAACTGGTTTTGCTTCTTCTGGGATTTCAACTTCTTCACTACTCTCTCTCCCAATCAACAAAAACACTTCAGGTTCTTCTTCGACTTCCTTGACAAACTCCTTCAAAGTCAACAGAGTTTTTAATTCCTCAATCTCTTCTAGCTTGCTCTCCTTCTGCTGCTGTTTCTTAGGAACCAAAGTGATTTTAGTACCCTCGAACATGAAACTGTAACTATTGGCACGACCGTCATGTTGAATTGCTCTATCAAACTGCCATGGCCTGCCCAATAACAAGTGACAAACATCCATGTCCACAACATCACACCAAATTTCATCTTTGTACTTCTTCCCAATCGAAAAATTCACACAAGCCCTTCGACACACTTTCACTTCACCACCCTTCCTTAACCATGCTAGCTTGTATGGTTTTGGATGCTTCTCGGTCTTCAAGTTCAACTTTCTAACTGCTTCTGTAGAAATAATATTATCACAACTTCCTGCATCAATAACGAACTTGCAGACTTTCCCCAGAATAGTGCATGTCGATTGAAATATGTTACTCCTCAACCAACTACAATCCTCCTCTTGCTTTGGTGTAAGACAACTTCTCCTCATCATAAGATTACAACCTTCATCTCCCGACACTTCTTCTTCCTCCTCAACATAAGGTACATTTGAATACTCTGCCTCCTCACCATCATTTGCCTCAACCTCTGCAACCATGGTTCTCTTCTTCGGCTTCGGACATTCGTTGCTTTTGTGACCCAACTCCTGACAATTATAACATTTGAAAACACTACTAGCCTTCGCTTTCTCTGCCTCCTTCACCACTGGCTTTGTAACAAGTTTAGGAACACTAGAACTTCCGCCAACACCCCTTGCTTGATTATTGGAATTAGTAAACACACCACCTCCACGCCTTCCTTGTTTCTCCCAAGCTAACGCTTTCTGATGTGCCTCTGCTACTGATCTAGGATCAAACATATTAACCATATCCTGGATCTGCATTCTCAAGCCCCCAATGAATCTAGCAGTTAGCTGTTCTTCTGTCTCCATGATATCATTCCTGGCGATGAGTTGGTAAAATTCATCAGCATAATCACTAACAGATTTTGTCCCTTGCCTCAGATTCTGCAACCTTTGGTACATAAGTGACTGGTAGTTGTAAGGTAAGAAAGTAGATCTCATCAACTTTTTCATCTTCTCCCAAGATTCTATCTTTGACTTCCCCATTCGTTCTCGAGTAAGTTTAGTTTGCTGCCACCATGCCAAAGCTCTCCCCCTCAGCCTTGTAGCAACTAACTTCACCCTTCTATTCTCCGGCACCTCCTTATAATCAAAGATTTCCTCCACATTAGACAACCAATCTAAAAACTCCTCAGTAATCATCCCGCCTTTAAATTCTGGAATTTCCATTTTCATTCCCGATTCCCAACGTCGATCATCTTCAATATCACGATAAGAATTTCGAACTTGGTCTCGATCTCGATAATGAATACTAGCTCTGTCACCCTCTTCAACAAAATCAAAAGTACGTCTACATCGATCTCGACCATTATCATCCCTTCGTTCATGCATGCTTCTTTGACTATGCCTCTCTTCATCTCTATATGCTTCATGGTCAAATTCACGTTGACTTCTTCTCTCTTCATGTGCATAGTCATGATGATCTCTTCGTGATGAAATTGATGTTTCTCTTCTATCTCTACAAGAATGTGGTGATACCCTCCTCGCTTCCATAACCGATGGCGAAGCTCGGTTTCCTCCATGGTTCGAGTTTGGTGATCTCCTCCTTTGATTCAAATCATTCATCAATTTCTCCAATTTACCAATGCCTTCATCAAATTTATCATTAATACGTTGTTCCATAAGTTCGGCTTCTTCTCTACGATACAAAGCTTCAACGTTTTGATGTCGGTTAGCTCTCCTTGGTGGCATGGTTGTAAACTTCTCAAGACTTCAAAAATTCAACACAAGACTTCAAACTTTCCACTCAACAAAGCAATCTAAGCTCAACAATACACGGCTATGCTTGTCTCGGCTCACACTAACTCGGCCTGGACACTTCACGGCTTGGCTTCACTCTTACTCCAAAACCCTCCAAAAATTGGCGCGCAAACACCAATTCAAAATCCAAACAAATTCCAACTCCTCGATCCAAAATGAAATGGATCAAACACTCCAAACTTGATGCAACTTCAATATGAACACGATGAACTCCTTCAAACTTCAAAAACTTCAAAAACTTGGCTCCAAGGATCAACTTAGCTATGATTGGCTAAGTATGGCTCCGATACCAATAATGACGCAGCGGATTAATCAAACAAACTTCAATCGATGGATTGTAGCAATCGGTGAGTTGAAGATACCAAAAATGCCCAAGTTCGTTGATCCAAAGATACCGAACTCTAGCTATCTCAAACACGTTGATAGCGCACTATACCGTGTTCAAAGATCTACGATTCTTCGCACGTTGATCTAGCGCACTAGATTCCGTGAATCGGCTTCAACAAACGTGGATTCGAGCGCACTCGAACGACGTAAGTGGAGATAGGAGATTACACTCAACTACCAATTGGTATGAAAGCACAAAGCTAACAAAAGAGAATTTTATTCCAAAATCAACAACCTCAAAAATTACAACACACACGCTATTTATAGAGAATTACAACTCAACACAACAAACAACACCCAACTCTTAGGTCGGCACCGACTCACGACCCATCTTAAGTCGTGACCGACTTAACACTCGCGACTCAACGCTTTTACAACAGACCAAAATACAACCGACTCATCCAAGGTCGTTAACGACCTAACACATTACATCTATGACCGACTCAGTTCTTGCCGACTCAACCCCCAAGTCGCACACGACTTAGTACCATACATCTCACACATCCATAGGTCGGTAACGACCTATAATACAACACACATAACCTCTAGGTCGGTAACGACCTAAATACAACACGACTCAACAAGCCCAGCCTTATGGCCACACCTCCGACTCAAGAAAACAATTAACGACTCAACACTCATACGACTCAAGCTTCCCAGTTCCTTGCCGCATGTCTCTTCGAACGACTCAGTTAGGTCGCGGTTGCTTCCTCTTCTGTTAAGTCGTAGCCGACTTAGGCTCTTAACTCCTCTTCTGTTAAGTCGTAGCCGACTTAGGCTCTTAACTCGTGCTTCATTAACTCGTAACTCTTTCTCCTTAGGTCGTAACTCGTTATTCCTGACCTTGTTAACTCGGAAACGACTTAGGGCTTCCTCCTTAGCTCGTAACCGACTCAAGCTTTCATTGAGTCGTGGCCGACTCATCAAACTACACCATACACTCGTATTTTCAGAAATTAATGAATGCATACTTTCTTTTCTGGTCTTGGCTGCATCAATCTTCTACTCAATCTCGCCTCTCCACTTGAGACGGGCTCTTCGAATATACAATCTTCTTCTTGCGTGATCACCTTGCCTTCATCCCGTCGCTCGACAACTCTAGCATCTTATTTTGCATGTGTGTCCATACATATACTTATACACACACACATATGCATGTATGTGTCTATGTGATGTGTGTATGTATATCATTTTTAGCATCTTATACGCATTCAAATATTTAAATTAATGAAGATAACTTACAAAAAATGCAACAGCTGATTGGTCAATCCATTGACTTTCCGAGCGATTGGACGGATTAATGCAACGCATCCACTTGTACACCTCCATATACGTAGGCTCTCATTGATACTCCACTAACTGGAAATAGTTAAATATAGTATCCAACATTTTACCATTGTTTATTATTTCAAAATAAATTAAAGAATTACCAAATCATTTTTGTACTTTACAATCAATCTAGAACTGCCAGCATGTACTTTGGGATTGGTTTGGCGGTTCGTAGAGTTTTGGGCTGCCCGTTGTTTCACATCCTCCTGTTCCCAATGCTCCTTAAACTGATTCCATACCTCGATAGATACACACTCATGCTTCTTATTCTTTTTCTTCATTTTCAAGACGATGCATCTAAGCATTTGTAATTCCAAACATGTCTAACCAAAACAAATGAAAGTGTCGAATATCCAAGTGAACTGATCCTGTACATTCAGTTAAATATATTGTCATTATATGTACGAGTACATATGCATGCCTAGATAGACCTGCATTTAATCACAGTGTGCATGAAATTTTAGTTGTACATGTGGAAATAGATTTGATAGTAACATCCCCATATTTGAACTCTGCCAAGGCAGAAGCCGCTATTTTTTTTTGTTCAGACTGCAATAACTTCTTCATACTAACTCGGAATTAGACGAGACTTCGACCGATGAACTCCAATCTAAATTACAGACAACAAGGAACAATCAGATTTTCATCTAGTGAACGTATACCATAGTGCTCCATGGTGACTAACAGTTGTAATTAGAAAATAACATGCTACATTCCTGTATTTGAACACCGCCAAGGCAGAACCCGTTATTTTTTGTTCATATTGCATTAACTTCTTCATACTAACTCAGAATCGGGTGAAACTACAACCGATGAACTCCAACCTGTATTACGGACAATATGGTACGCTCGATACTTCATCTTGTGAACGTACACTGCAGTTCTACATGGTGACTAACAGTTGTGCCTAGAAAATAACATGCTATATCCCCGCTTCAATGCTCACTTTAGTTCTCCATGGTGACTAAAGGTTGTACTTAAAAAATAACAGGCTACATCCTCATATTTGAACTCCGCCTAGGCAGAAGCCGCTATTTGTTTTTTTTTCAGGCTGCAATAACTTCTTCATACTAACTTGGAATCAGACAAAACTTGAACCCATGAACTTCCACCTAAATTACGGACAATATGGTACATTCGGATACTTCATCCTGTGAACGCACACAGTAGCCCACCATGGGGACTGACAGTTTACATAGAAAATAAGACGCTACCACATCCCCATATTTGAACTCCGCCTAGGCGAAAGCCGCTATTTACTTTTTCAGACTGCAATAACTTTTTCATACCAACTCGGAATCAGGCAAAACTTCGACCGATGAACTCCCACCTAAATTACGAACAATATGATACATTCGGATACTTCATCCAGTGAACGCACACAATAGTTCTCCATGGAAACTGATAGTTTACTTAGAAAATAAAATGCTACCACTTCTCATATTTGAAGTGTGTTTAGTGCAGAAGCCACTATTGTTTTGTTAAGATTGCAATATCCTTTTCATACTAATTTAGAATTCGGCGAGATTTCGACTGATTAATTTCCACGTAAATTATGGACAATATGTAAAACTCAGATACTTCATCTTATGAACGCACACCGTTGTTCTCCTTGGAAACTGACAGTTGTACTTAGAAAATAACAAACTACCACATACCCATATTTGAACTCTGCCTAGTGCAGAAACCACTTTTTTTCGTTCAGACTGCACTAACTTCTTCATACTAACTCAGAATCAAGCAAAACTTTAAACGATGAACCCCCAACTAAATTACGGACAATATGGTACACTCAGATGCTTCGTCTTGTGAACGCACTGTAGTTCACCATGGTAACTAACATTTGTACTTAGGAAATAACAGGCTATATCCTCATATTTGAATACTATTTCTCTATGAGGTGTAAAAGAGTATATTTGAAAGTTTAAAAAAACACCAAGTAAATCTATTTAATGAATTCTCTTTATTAGTAATAAAGATATAATTAAAACTTAGTTGATGTGAGCACAATGGTTTCACTACTTTATTTTTATCTATGCTAGTTATATCAGGGCCAAGAATTTCAGGCATTGTTTGGTTTTGCAAGTTTCAATTTTGGCTTTTCATAACAATCGAAATGCATTTAATTATGTCTGTTCTTCTTAAATATCAGCTCTTGGAATAAGATAATCTTTATATTTTGTAAAAACTATCCGTCTGTTTCACTTTCACATTAGAGTATTAGACCAATATGAAGTTCATCAATGTAGCAATTGAGGGCAATGTTATCTTCAAGTGAATACAGATTCATACTCTCGACCCTTGAGTTTATGTTCTGTACAACTTAAACGGTGTTAACAAATTTTCCCAGTTAAAAACCATATAAAGTGAGAATATCTATGGCGCTTAATAGTAAATGCTCTCTCTTTTGGTGCAAAATAACTGGTATCGAACAATCTGCTTTATTTTTGGCCATAAATCTAACTGTTGAATAAGTGTCATACATATAGAGAGCTCAAATAAGGATGTCATGGCATTGATCAATGCGTCGTCGTCACCTAACTGACAGTTACACAATCATCCATTCGACCTTTCATTGTAAAATGAATTCCACCGATAGGAAGCTGAAATTATTGGATTTAGCATTGTTCAACTTTTTATCCCATAAATATGATCCGTTTCACAATAAAACTTGACCATTACCTGTTTATCATTACATTATTAAAAATATAAATCAAGGCCTCTTAATTAGGCTTGGCCCTCCCCAAAACGGTAAAAGCATCCACTTAGGGTGCTAAAAAAATTTGGTCATAAATTCAATAAATGCGACAACAGGAAAAAAAGTAAATCACGATTCACAACGGCTAGGGAACAACACACAACGACGACAGTGAGAGACACCTGGCGACCACGATCGGCGATGACAAGTGGCAACTGGCGATGACTCCATCTCGGCATCTCCTCCAAATCAATCGACAACAAGAAAAGCAGTGACTCCATCTCCTCCAATTTCAAAGACTGATCTTAGCAACAGCTTAGAGCTAAGGCACAACGCACAAATTCAGTTGTTTAATTTGGATTTTTGTATGTGTTAAACTTTTAATTTTTGGGTTATTTGTAGTTATTGTATTGTACATCTATGTTCTATAGCACCAATTCAATTTTGAATTTGATCTTATGTTCTAATTTTAGGTTAGTTGGTGCATAATATTTTAAGGATTGATTTGTTACATTTGTATAATAATCAATAAGGATTACACCAAAGTTGGTATATTTGATTTTTTATTTGAAATAATGGATATTTGTATAACAATGATTTATTTAGTAATAGTTAATGGATTTTTCAATGGTTAGTTAACATATAATTTATCAATAAATAAATATTTTTTTGTTATTTTTTAGTGGTTAGTTAACAAATAAAGTTATTTGATTTTCCTTTTCACGTTATTTATAAACAATATAAATTATTTTGATGATTTAATTAATGGTAATACAATTAGTTTCCGTGTAAGGGCCTTGGTTTTGCAATTGGCGTTAGGTACCAAAACTCTTATGACCGGCGCTGCTCTCAATGGTCGTGCATGGCATTGATGTTATGATCATCTACCAATCAAAATAGGGAAGTAGATATATATCATAATTTACTAATCAAAACCTTTTTTTTGAAAGAAGATATATGGGCTAAGCCCATACTTACAACCAGCATCTAGGGCTGTCAATGGATACCCGAAAAATCCAAAATCCATCCGCATTCGAATTATTCGTTCGGTTTACGAAAATTATTTGTCCGTTTTATGTCAAGATTTTAGTTCAAATTATGTGTATATTAATGTGGTAAATGATATTCGTTTATTATTTATTAAGTTAGTAGTTTATATTATATGTGCTTAATGCTTATTAACTACTTGAAACTATTTATTATCATCATATTTGTTAACTTCTAACACTTTTATAATCAATGGATTGAAAAATATATAGGTAAAACTAAAATTTTCTTTTTGTAATTCTTGATTTATTGGTCATTAACGGATAGGGAAATTATCTGATATTTGTCCGTATCCGCGAATGCAGATATCCGATATCCGAAATGATTTTGGATGCAGATGCAGATATGGCACTATCCACATCCGAAAGCATCTGTTAATAGGCCTACCAGCATCTACTAGGGTATAAACTACAACTCAAAACCAATGCAAAACAAATGAAGTAACCCTAATTAGGTTACGCCGACATAAACTCCTACAAACACAAAAGGCTCAAGCCCTAGAAATATGGCGGAGCGGCGATTCACTACAACATGATTCTTTGCCTCCATGCTTAGCTCCGCTAGCTTCCCCTCTTTCCCAGTATGACAAATAGTCATTAAAATCATCTCTCATCCCTTCAATATCTTCGTTGAAGTGATAATTATTAATCAAAAACTTGCAAACTTAAAGAGCAAAATGAAAAGTGACCCTTGTATGAAAATCTTATAGAAAAGCCACAAGAAACAAAGAATGGCGGTGATGGTAGTAATAGTAGTACTAGCATGTATGCTTTTTGAACTTACATGGATTAGTATTGTCTAATATTTTATAGATAACAACAATTTTAACCTAGCAACTAGTAGACACCAATGATAAATACTCTTAATGAAGGAGTGGTAATAGTGACAGTAACATGCATGCAGGTGAGAAATCGTGAAGACAGATTTTTTATATTCCTGCTTTACAAGCTCTAAGTAAGTTGATCATCTTCCTATATACTTAGATATACAAAACATGTTAAAGAACACCACCACCACCAATAGCAGCAGCAACTAAGTCATTATTTCCAAACAAGTTGGGATCGGCTAAAGATGTAACGCAAAACTAAAAGACAAAGTCAATTTAAAGTCATAACAATGACAATAACAATAATAATAATAACAACAACAACAACAACCATGATAATAGTACTACAATAAAGTCAAATAAGTAAACAAATAAGAATAATAATAATAATAACAACCATAATAATAGTACTAAAATAAAGTCAAATAAGTAAACAAATAAGAATAATAATAACAACAACAACCAAGTAAGATAAAAATAAAAATATATTACAAAAACCATGATGATAATGATAATAATACTAATAGTAATAATGATACTAATAGTGATATAGACCGAAGACCAAACACTACGTCCTAGGCTCCTATTTACTAGTCCTATAATCTAAAAATTATAACAGTACCCTTAAGCCAACCTTAAGCAAAAAAACTCCTATCTCATGCTTCTGATACGTGGATCGCTAACTTCCACAAACTTTTGTCCGACATCAGCTCTTCGGATATATTCCAATCCCTCAAGTCTCTTTATATTACTTCCTCCCATGTCAACGTTGGTCGACCTCTACCTCTTTTTGAGCATTCAACGCGGCCTATAATTCCTACGCCATAGGTTCCTTACGAGGGCTCTATTGAAGATGTTCAAACCATCTTAAGCGGCGTTGGACAAGCTTCTCCTCAATTGGTGCAACTCCAAGTTTATCATGTATATCATTATTTTTAATTTGATCTCTTCTTGTATGACCGCAGCTTTATCGCGGCATACGCATCTCTGCAACACTTATCTTCTATACGTGTTGGCCTTTAGTAGGCAACATTCAGCGTCATACAACATCGCAGGCATGTTTACCATTCCGTAGTACTTTTCTTTAAGCTTTTGTAGGACTTTCCTGTCACGGTAAATGCCAGACGCTTGTCTCCATTTCATCCATCTCGCTCGAATTCTAAAACTAACATCTTCATCAATCTCACCATCATATTGCAACACTGATCCTAAATATCAAAAGTATTTCTTCCTGGGCACTACTTGTCCAGTCAGAGTGACATCTCCATCCTCTGATCCTTCACCACTGAACTCGCACTTCACATAATATATGTTAGTTCCGCTAAACCCAAAAACCCTTTGATTCTAAAGTCTATCTTCACAGCTCCGGTTGTCCATCAACCCCAATCCAACTTTCGTCAATTAGCACAACATCATCAGCACAGAGCATACACTAAGGAATCTCGCATTATATACCCTTCGTAACCTCATCCATCACTAGGGAAAAAAAGTATAGGGGCTCAAAGCTGAACCTTAGTGTAATCTTATGTTAATGAGAAAGTCACTGGTTTCACCCTCGCATGCTCTGGCACCAGATCACGACATCATTGTACATATCCTTGATAAGGGTAATATATTTTGTTGGGAATATTTTATTTTCTAAAGCCCACCATATAATCTTTCTCGGTACTTTACCATACGCTTTCTCCAAATTAGTAAATACCATGTTAGATCCTTCTTTTGCTCACTAAACCTCTCCGTAAGTTGTCTTATCAAGAAAATTGCCTCTGTGGTCGACCTCCCAGACAAGAAACAAAATTGGTTTTTTTAAACTCTTGTTATCCTTCTTAATCGATGTTCAATTACTCTCTCCCAAAGCTTTATTGTATGACCCATAAACTTAATTCCTATATAGTTTGTGCAATTTTGAATATCTTCTTTATTTTTAAAAATTGGAACTAATATGCTTCTTCTCCACTCATCCGGAATCTTATTTGATTTGAAAATATGGTTGAACAACTCAGTTGCCAAGCATCTCTGCATCTCCAAGGCATCTTCATACCTCAATAGGGATGTCAACAGACCCCAATGCCTTGTCCGCTTTCATCCGTTTTAGCACCTCCTTTACCTCGGAATCTTGAATTCTTCGAACAAAATGTCTCTGGTGTCATCAAAAGAGTCGTCCAACTCGATCGTAGTGCTATCACCTTCCTCATTGAATAACTTGTCGAAATAATCTCCCCATCTATTTTTTATCTCATCGTCCTTCACCAAAAGTCTATTACAGTCATCCTTGATGCATTTAACTTAGTTGAAGTCTCTCGTCTTCCTCTCGCAGAGCTTAGCTATTTTATATATGTTTTTTCCACCCACCTTCGTACATAGCTTTTGATATAGATCTTCATACGACCCACCTCTTGCTTCACTCACTGCTCTCTTTTGCATTCTTCTTTAGCACTTTGTACTTTTACATGTTGTCCTCGCTCTTATGACGATGCAAACACTTATAACATTCCTTCTTCTTTTTGATAGACTTTCGCACATCACTGTTTCACCATCATGAATCTTCAGATTCACATTTATTTCCTTTCGTTATCTAAAATACCTCAGTAGCAACTTTCCAAATGCGTGTTGTCATCTCATCCCACATGTCATTTGTTTCTCCTTCCATATTACATGCCTCCTTCTCCCATTACTCTGTCCTTAAACACCCGTGAGGCATCTCCTTTGAGCTTCCACCATTTTGTCCGACTAATCTTGGCTCCTTTATCCCGTCCAACATGTATTCAAAGACGAAACATAGATATCAAAAGCTGATGTTGTGAGACGACACATTCTGCAGGTATGACTTTGCAATTTACACAAGCTCGTTTGTCGTCTTTTTTAGTAAGGACAAAGTCCATCTGGCTAGAGTATTGGCCACTGCTGAAAATAACTAAGTGCGGTTGTCTCTTTCTAAAGAAGGTATTAGCTATCTTGAGGTCATAAGCAATAGCGAAATTCAATATTTCTTCTCCTTCTTGGTTCCTATCGTCATATCCAAAACTACCATGCACTCTTTCAAACCCTCCACTAGTCATATCAATATGGCCACTGAAATCTTCTTCTATGAAAAGTTTCTCGCTATTAGGCATATATCTAGCCATGACATCCAACTATTCCTAGAAATTATTCTTGACTGCTTCACTTAGGCCTACTTATGGAGCATAGGCACTAATGACGTTCAGAACCATATCACCGACTACCAGCTTGATTAGGATGATCACCTCTTTTTGTCTCATAACGTCGACCACTCCGCTTTTAAGGTTCAAGTCAATTAAGACGCCTACCTCGCTGTGCAGTTAAAGTGTTCAGTATATTCAATGCGGTGGAGGTGCAAAAAGTCATAACAGGAATACAACGGGATATTGCGGGATATAGCGGATGACTCTAAAATAGCATATAAAACTCGTACTTAATGTTTGTATAAATATATAAATGGAAATTAAATGAAAAATTAATACAATTGAATTATAATTAATAAGTAAATAATATTAAATAAAAACATGTACGAATATAATGTAAATAAACGTAAAACTGTTATATAACATAATTGAATTTGGTAAAATATTAGAGTATTTTCACTTCTGAAAATATATCAAAAAAATCAATTAAATAAATTAATTTCATAATTTTTATAATGACAAACTAGCACGGCTAATTCAAACCCAAACCACTCATAAAATACAAATGTCAAAATTTAGGTGGATTACTCAAGGAGATAAAGCAATTAACTCCAAATTTGCATAAAGCAAGCAAGGTAGCAAGAACATTATTTTAGTTGACCAGAATCATAATTTATCAATAAGAAATGAATAGAAAAGATGGAAAGAAATTCTATTATTCTTTAATTTATTTAATGGTTCTAATATTTCTGCACATTTTCTTGAAAATTAGATGCAAGAAAATTCTAATATGTTTCGCTGTATTATATATGCTTTGAAATTTAAAAGATATTCATATATTCTCACAAGTATAAATGAGAAAGTTGTTTTACTGAAAATTAAACATAGTAATATATTTTAAGTGTTGCTTAGATGAAGCTTTGTAAGGAGATTGTTATGAATCACATTATATGCAGTAAAGGGTTTGACAATGGAAATGTGTTAACTGTGTAGTGTGGAAAGTAGGATGGCTTCTTCACTAGCACATATTAGTACAACAAAGAAATAGTTGTGGAACTTAAATTAAACAATATAATATTTCAATTGTCAAAATGATTTACTCTTCATATGCTATAATTATTAGCAATATTACTTTACCTTAAATTCTTCGAACCGAGCATCTTTTACTTCAATAGGGACAGAAGTAAAATTAGGTCAAAACTGTGTGATATGAGACTTCAAATTTAAGCTAATAGTGACAAATGTTGTGTCACTATCTGAGAAGTCACATCCATTAATGTAATAACTACGTATATGATTAACAGCAACAAAGACGTGTAATATAATATTAAAATGCTGTAAATATTACTTACCCATTACAACCAGTACGGTAAACACTAAACACACTAGTGCTAATGGAGTCAGCATAAGAAACCTACTTAGATGCCTAAGGTGTCTCCTCCTCGGATTGAGATCCCTGAGTGTGTTGAGTATCGTCGATGATGTAGGGATGGTATGTACTATCAAATCCAGCATACCATCGCCAAGACTACCACCAGTACGACCACCACTACGACCACTACCACTTCGCCCATGAGAAGATGTATCCGATACAAGTATACATCATATACAACCATATATGTAAAATAAGATAACATTTATGAGAAGATTTTGTAACATATTAAAATACATTAAACATAAACTGAAACTCAACAGTTAAGTAAAAGTGAACATCTATACATACGTAAAATCAACCGTGTTATCTTACATGGAAACAACTAAATTTACATGATACCAATCCTTGCAATTATCATCACTCTAAATATTTACATTATCGTTTTCAGACTCGCAGTCATCTTCATTGGCTTCAAATTCTTCATCACCATCTTTGTCTACTTCAACTCCATCATGAAGTTCGTTAGTAAGAGATCCTAAGCCATCAAGTTGGTCTACAAATTCTAGTGTTTCTTTGGATTCTAAATCATTTTGGTAAGCCTAATTGTCAGTTGTGATCGTATTTAAGTTGAACGACCATCTAGGTTTTGTTTTAATAACAACCCACCAATCTGACCTGTTGTTGTCGATACAGGATAAAGAAAATAGTAAACTTATGTTGTTTATATCGCCAACACATATGGATCGTACCCTTGATGCTTTCTTTTGTGATTCACTAATATTAAAGGGCAATCCTTATGTATATATCTTACTTACAAACAAATGTATACATCTTAGTTCAATGATTTGTCTACTATCAAACCCAATGACATTTGAATAGAAATGTTTCCAAATTGGTACCACGGAGTAAGTTAGCTTAATTATTTCCTCCAACTCTCCTTAATAATCTGTTATGTCATCGTCGTAATTACCACCTTTAATTAAAACCTCACTATTAAAGGTCGTTTTCTTTTTCCCATACTCTTCTTTTTGAAATTTGAATCCATTCACAAACACGACTGGACATATCCTATAACAGAACCAAGGACCAAATAAAAGTTTCTTATAACAAACGTCTGTTGTTCATATGCGATTTTGGTGATACAATATTCTATATTTAATAGATTTGGTGGTATTTGAGTAAAGATGGAATTGTGACTCAAATACATTGTCACTTTTATAGATTTTGGATATTTTGGAGATAATTAATTGTCTCTTTTATTGCAGTAAAAATGACAAAGAATTATCAACATATAAAGGATTTACTTTTGGGAGATAGAAGTAATAAGTAGTTAAAGAATGCATTTAATCAAGATTATCATAAATAGGCATGTATATGATTCATTAATTGTGTGGGGAAAAGTTATTTTTCTTGGGTTCTGAGATTGAGATATCTTCTCAATTTTTAGCTTTCTTTTGTAATAATTTGATGAATTAATAAAGATTTGTTTGAAGGAACTTGTTTGTCGTTCTTTTTTCTTCGCTTCTTAAAAAAAACTCTAGCAGTTGGTATCAGAGCCTACTAAATAATTTTTTTGAAGAGGGTTTTAGTTATGGATAATATAATTGTTGAAATACTTAATGCGAGAAATTGTGAGTTACGAAAGACTAAGATGAGAGATTTTCTGTATCTCAATGATCTTCATCAACCACTAGAGATGAAAAAGGAGAAATCTACTGAGCGCCTAAAGCAAAATGTGAGACTTTGGATAGGAAGACTGCAACCACTATTCGGTGTTTTTTAGAGAATACAATGTTTCATATTGTTACTAACGAAATATCTTCTTTCGGGATTTGAAAGAAATTGGAATGAATATATGCAAAGAACTCACAACAAATAAGGCACTTCTTATGAGAAGATTGGTAAATCTTAAGCTTAAGGAAGGTATGTCAATTAGGGAGTATCTTAATAATTTTTAGGTAACTGTGAACCAATTGACGACCGTAAGTTACAAGGTGAATGATGAGACACAAGTCTTGATGTTAATGAATTCGTTACCAAAGAGTTGGAAAACGCTTGCAGTTGCATTGAATGACTAAAATTTAAATGGAGTTGTTTCAATGAGATCGGTGGTTAGTAGCCATCTTAATGAGGAGATGTGAAGATTAATCTAATGGAAGAAAAAGATAAGGAAAAGGAGGAAATTGAAAATCCAATAGGAGATGTGCATCTTGCAAGGAGGGGTAACCGACCAAACATGGAAAGATGTGTAGAATACAATAGCATGTGATTTTTGTTTTAATAATAATAAATATATATAATAATAATAAATACATACATACATACATACATACATATATATATTCGTTTAAACGTATTTGTTTTTGTACTATTTTAATTTTTCACATAAATAAATAAATACTTGTTGAATAAAATAAACAACTCATAATTCATATTCAAACAATTATTTTATTACAAATGCAAATAGTACAAACTTGAGCTCTAATTACGTTTACACATTTTCAATACAATTTCAATTACAACACATTTTTCACTTTACAATTTTCACCTCACTACATATATTCACTCATCACTCGTATTTAATCTTCAACTCTGCTCGAGCCTATGTCCAACATTTGAACTATTTGAAAAATAAAAATCGAATCAGTAAAACTGAAAAACAAATATTTTGCCATGTACAATGAAGTGTGTTTGAAAATTTTGTTTGCCTCAGTTATTTGGGTTGTTCGCCATCATTTTTTTTAATTTGACACGAACAACTTGTGACATGTGCAATGTATCACTGCACATGCCACAAAGCCGTGCACCAATATACACTTGCTTCTTAAAACTGCAGGGACATGTGAGAAGAAGGTCAAACCCAAGCAAAAGCTAGATTTAACTCAGATGCAATACAAACCAACGTGAACCAGACTTGACTACAGTAACAAAAATGCACCAGTAACAAAAATGCACCAGTCACAAAGCAACATGAAAGCAGTTTGAATCAAATCAAGTAAGAGCTACAGTTCAAGTCCACAGCAGCAACAAGTGCAACATGAAGACTTGATAGAAACTAGACATGAAGCGACATGGATTCAAACTAGAACCAGACCAAGGTAGTTTAAGCATCAAGTACACCAGACTCCAATCAATCAAGTTAACGTGCATATGAACAAAGTGAGAAATGCCAACATCATATGTTTAGACATACTGCAATAACACAAACAGAGGTGAACAAAATAATCAGTGAAGCATGCAACTGCACCAGATCAAACCACACATGCAACTGTCAAAGTGCTCAAATGTACAAAGGATAATGCAAACAGTTCACATACATATATAGCAAATGCATCCTGATTTTAATATGGCACCAAAGCAGTACACATGATGTATCAATCAAACCAAACTTCAAGTGCAACAAGACTATCACACATGAAAACTCATCATGACAACAACTCATAAACCAGATCACCAAATAAACAAAATGTACAAGTGCAAACTCGAATCGGCTCCAACTAGAACCAAGTCAACATTAACATGAATGCAAAGTGTGAACCAGCATACATATATACATGCGTGAACACACATGTACACATACAGTGACAACAAGCCACACTGAGGTTCAAAATGAAATGACTCGAAGAAACTGTACAGTTAACTCAAAGCAAAGATCACAACTACACCGGACTTCATAACAAAACCAGAACCAAGTTCAACATGCTCAAATGTACAAAGGTCAAAAAGAAAATGAACAGTTCAAAACTGAAGTAAACCGGACTTCATGAATACAAGATCAATGTGCAGTGACAACCAAACTGACTCAAGTGGAAAAAGACTTCAAAACGCATGTGAAAATTATCAGTAGCCAGAGCTCGAATAAAGTTGCAGTGGATTATACCATCAACATCGTAGGACAGTGTTAAAAAATGTAACGGTCAACGTAAAACATCATTAAATTGTTCAGAAATCGATTAGTGCCAGCAAAGGATGGAACCAAAGAAATAAACGGAACAAATTCAAACTAATGCAGTTATATGTATTTTGAATAATGAAACGGTGAGGGATAAATTGATCAAATCAAGGTAGAAATCAAAAAATCAAGCCAAGGAAATATATTCAAAATATATGTAGAACGATTCGAATAAATAATACTTTAGACAGTTGATATATCAAAAATGACCAAGTCAAAATTCAGTGGTTCGTTCGATCAAATAATCCACCGCCAAAGTAAAAATCTCAGAAAGATTCAAGCCGAAAGCATATACGAAAATATAGGAAATCGATTCCAATAAATACCCAAATTTATCATCGGCAAATCATCGATTCGAGTTCAAGCAAATACCAGAACAAGCCTTGAAATATATCACGACCAAATTTATAACTCGAATTGAAGTCGAGTTAAAAAACAAAAAAAATCAAAATCATACCAAATCCATAACCGAAGAAGAGCTCAACTCAATTAAAGCGACCGCAAGCCATCATAGCAAGAGAATCGACTGACGAAGCAACTCAAAGAAAAATCATCACTTCAATCGAACAACTTGAATCGGCGGCTTCAAATTCAACAAACCCTAATTTCAGATCACAAGTAACAAAAGAGATATGGGCTGAAGAAAATAAATAAAGGGGAGACGTTTTTTAACTTTTATTTACTAAATCTTTTCGATAAAAGTCTAATATGATTTCATACCATTTTATGAATTCTCAGAACAATAACTAAGTCATTATTCGCAAACAAGTTAGGTCGGCTAAAAACGGAACTCGAAACTAAATAACAAAGTCAATTTAAAAATCATAACAACAACAATAATAACAATAATAACCATGATGATAATAATAAAATAAAGTCAAATAAGTAAACAAATAATAATAATTATAACTAAGTAAAATAAAAATAAAAATAAAATAATAGGAGATTAAATAAAATAAGAACGATGATCATAATAATAATAGTCATAGTAATAATAGTACAAATAGTAATATCAACCGAAGACCAAACACTACGTCTTAGACTCTTATTCACTAGTCATATAATCTAAACTTATAACACCACCGCTAAACCAACCCTAAGCAAAAAAAACTTCTAGCTCATGATTCTACTACGTGGATCGTTAACTTCCACTCGCTCATGTTTGACACCAGCTCTTCGGATATATTTCAATCTCTCAAGTCTCTTTTTACTACTTCCTCTCATGTCAACTTTGGTCGACCGCTACCTCTCTTTGAGCATTAAACGCGGCCTATAATTCCAAAGTGCACAAGTGCTTCGGAAGACCTACGTTAGAGATGTCCAAACCATCTTAAGCGGTGTTGGACTAGTTTCTCTTCAATTGGTAATACTATAAGTTTATCACGTATATCATTTCTAATATGGTCTCTCCTTGTATGACCGTAGTTCCATCGCAGTATAAGCATCTCTGCTACACTTATCTTCTAGACGTGTTGGCTTTTAATAGACCAACATTCTGCACCATACAACATTGCAGGCCTAATTGTCGTTCTGTATAACTTTCCTTTAAGCTTCTTTGGGGCTTTCCTGTCACAAAGAATGTCAGATGCTTGATTACCTCATTAAAATATATTATTAGCTATTGATCAGTTTTAAGCCTTTAAATATTTAATTACCTCATTAAAATTAAATATACATCATATTACTATTTTATAAAAACTCATTTTTATTATAAAATCTACAATTCATTTATAAAATTAAATAACCATTTTATAGACGCTAAACAAGCTTCATTTATACTATTTTATAAAATATCACATTATCTTATAAAATACCTCTTTTACTTATAAAATCATTTATTTACTTCAATAATATTTATTAGTAAACCATCCATTAACAAAGATCGTTTATTTTTAAATACTATCCATAAGTATTAGTTAAGCTTCATTATGTATCTAACGACGTTAACAATAAGTAAAGTTCAAAACTCACTTAATTCATTTGCTTACCAACTTTTCTAAAACCATTTAAATTAGTTCCATTATTGCTAACTAATGACACACACTTAATTATGTCATCCAATTAGCCTTTAATCCAATATTACATCACATATAATCATTCAGTTAATCCAAATCTCGTTTCTTAGCTTACTAACTATTTCAAAATTAGTAATTAAGGTCTACAAGTTAATATAAGCATGCTTATAACATGAATACAAGCCTAAATCGTCACATATTATTCTCTAAATCATTATACATACCATAATCACATAAACACAAACATATGAAGTATAACATGTAAAAATAATTATAGAATCATCACACTCGCCTTTTTCTTCAACAAACTAAGTTGTAATCACCAAAAACTCAAACTTTGCACTCTTGAAATCTTGAATTAAGATCCAAACTTTAATTCGAGCTATTTCTCTGATGGGTTATGTGAGGAATTAGATGGAATGAATTACGATGATTTTAATTTGGATTTAGGAATTTTCTATAAAGGGATTAGAGTGGATTAAGAGTTCAAGCTAAATGGAAAATTAAGAAATTGATCGGGAGAACGAAATGAAAGTAATGTGGAACGAAAGTGAAATGTACAGAGTAAGCTAACTTATAAGCTAGATTATGGGCCTTAGCCCAACTTCGATTTCCATTCCTTCCTAGAAATCACTATTTGCTCTAAAAGTTCATCGACTCCAATCACATCCACGCTTAAACTCATTTTTTTCACGATGGAAAAGCGATCTTAACCATCGGTGTCTCTAGTCCCAATTCACTTATCTTTGAAAAATCAATCAAAATGAACGTTCCGATAATTAATGATTAAATCATTTAAATATTTTGTCGTTAAAATTGTGGGGTGTTACACCTGTGCACTGGGTAGACGATGATGATTATCAAATTGTGCATCATCCAGTGGATTCACTTAATATAATAGCAGTTTTAGTAAGAAATAGTTAACAAATATAAAATTTGTTGTATAGTCAATAGCCATTATCCACTTATTATGTATGCTTCCATTTACTTCAGCCAAATAATAACAGTTAGTCCCATCGTTTTTGTAATTTTTTTTTTTTTTTTGGCCATTGTCAATAGCTGTTATCCACTTATTATGTATGCTTCCATTAACTTCAGCCAAATAATACAAGTTAGTCCCATAATTTTTGGTTATTTTTTTTTTTTTGTGTGGAAGTAATGTACACTTAATCAGACTTGAAGCATTACAAATTATCAACATCCTGTACGGTTATATGCAACCTATAGTTTCGTATGATTTGTTAGGAGCATATAATTAAACTAAGAAACATAGGCAACAGCAATGTACCTACCAAGAAAAATATTATCTAAGTACACCCAAAAGAAAAAGAAAAAATCACACAACCAAAACTAAGTGATATCAAATTTATTTTCATGTTGGATACCCAATAAGTTATGTAATGAATGTTTGTTAACCTTCTGAAAGTTGGCAGATGCCAAAATTATCTCAACAAGCCTGTTTAGTGCCTAGCTAGCGTTTGGCTGCATCAACTGTAATAAGAAATAAAAGTCAGATTCATTCGTACAAGTCATAAATAATATACTCACATTTGTCATTGCAGCTATAAAAAAAGTAGATTCAAAAATCATAAACGACATATAAAAACATTGTTTGCATAAATAATTCTTTTTTGAGAATAGTTTGCATAAATAACAATAAGAATCCACTTAACGCTTCTCAAAATTAAAGTAAATGGCAAGGTGATATTGTCAAACGTTAAGTTTAATAAATTGCAGGTTTCAAAAGCAACATTGAAACTAAAATACATATGAGAGCAACAAGAACTTCATCCCACACCTTAACATGCAGACACAGACACAGACACAAACACAGGCAGGCACGCAAGCACTCACACTCTTTAAAGGAAATTTATAAAATCCATCAGGAAAACAATTGCATCAGAAAACGCACTCTTAAAGGAGTGGTTATAAAGTTATAATTCATATTAAAAGTTTCTACAGGGGATTATAATTGATAGCAGATACATAAAGACCAAAAGTTATACCATTGCATCACGATACTCAAATTATTTATCATTAATTCAGATTCAAGAGCATTATTTAGTTTTTCTCCGCTTTGGTTGGGAAAACTTTAAATTATACAATACTAGATAGAACCATACAGGGAATAAAATGATTCAAAGGTCAATTATACAATCAGAAAGAGAATTAAATAATAGCAATAATGGAACAAAGAAGTCAAAGATTGTTAATCATTTATCAATTAACATTCATCTGGAACCCGAAGATATAAAACCCAAAGATATTCAATCTTTAGAAAAGAGAAAAGTTAAGGGGATGAGATGTGATTATTGCAACAGGGCACAAAGCAAAATCTCAATGTATTGCTAATGCTGAAAATATAAGTTACTCATATTAACATGGATTAATTTAATAACATATATAGTAGACATATATTCCAAACAATTAGATGGATAAAACTTCTGAAAAAAATGTGTGATACTAAAACTATATGGTTCAAATATTAATTTGCAAACACATCCTATTAAAATGAAACTGAACTAATATTTTAGTTAGTTAGGTTAATTAGGATAACTTGGACCGAACACAACTTTAAGAAAGGGACTAATAGTTCAATAAACATAAAATTAAATTAGAGTTTCATACCCTGAATACAATGAAGAGTTTGAATTGGTATGACCTTATGAAAAGGTATTCAAAATCGGCACATAGAGAAATCTTTAAAAAAAATGTAATATAATAGACAAAATATATGAATAACTCGCTCATAATGGACAACCAAATGGAGCTTTGTACTGAATAGTGTTAGCTTATCAGATTGAAAAAAAAAATGTTTATAACAATGCATTTCCCTTGATCAAAAAATGATCTTTGGATTGCAAGCACGTAATCTCATTGATGTGTATATAACTAAAGAATCGACAACCCGATAAAACTACATCCAAACTAAAATTTTGAAAGCTAAAACTTTGAAGGTTGACGATAGATTTTTAATAAAAGTAAATTGTTAAATAAAATTTCAAGCAACTTTACACAATCGGCAAAACTGGAAAAATAGGGGATAACGGATGGTTGATTGTGCAATACTAGTGGAAATTTTTCATTTTTACATGATGAAAAAAAAATTTCTCAAGGAATTTTAACATACAAAGTTTAGGAATCATTGCTCAAAATATATCGTACACAACAAAGTTTATTAAAATAATAGCTTGTATAGTGACAAAGCATTAGTGATAATAAGATGAGTAAAACATCAACAACAACAAAAATATGAATTCGACGCTAAAATAAGATGGTTTAAACATTAGTTTGCAAGTACATCCCGTTAAAATAATTCTTAACTGACCTTAAAATTAGTTGAGTTCAATAATGGTAACTTGCACTGAATAAACTATTCAACAAATTAGTAACAAAACAGAAAACTTAATTCTAACCGAATACCTTTTTGTCAGTTAAGAGCTTGAATTGGAGCGAAGTTACTTAAAACTAATTGAAGTCAATACCTAAAGGAATCAAAACAGTGTAAAAGCAAAGTGATTTATTAGACAAAAGACATAAGTTATACAAGATGAGCAAAATATGGAGTGGTATACTTGATAGTTGTTTGGCGTTTACAACTAAAATAAAAAATATGGAGATTTAAAAGACGATCTTTGGATTGCTAGTATATTGTTCCATTGTTATGCATATTGCTACGAATCTGTTCGAACAACTACACACACACACACGCTATCTTCGTCATTAATTTATGTCTCCTTCATCCTAGAATTTAAGAAGCAGAACATTCCAAATCATTAAGGAAAAAAAGGGGATGTTTTCTTAGATGATTATTGCGGGGAAAGGTAAAGCAAAATGATAATTTATTCTTAATGTTAAAAAATATAAATTGACCATATTAATAGGTATTAATATGATACATTGTACAGTAAAAAGAAGTTATTGACAAATAGAAAATATAACTTAAAAAAAATTAAGAAGACATTTGTTTGACACTAAAATCAGATTGAGACATTAAATCGTGAATGCATCCTATTAAAATGGAACATAGATAATCCTAATATTTGGTTAATTTAATTATCATATTTTATGAAGCGCACAAAAATTTGTCAGAAGGCTGAAACAATTAATAATAAGATAGAATTAGAATAAATACCATGAAGTCAATTAAGAGCTTGATTGATGCAATGTTACCCAAAAGGTAATCGAAGTCAACACCAAGAGAAATCAAAAGAATGCGATTTAATTGACAAAAATTAATACCAACTCATTTATAGTGGATAGAAAAATACAATCGTACACTTTACAGTGTTTAGCTTATTAGATTTAAATAAAAATATTAATATAATAACAGATTTGGCAGGATTGAAAAGATAATCTTTGGATTATAGGTATATTATCTCAATGTTGGCTATATACCCAAAAATCAGTAGCAACAAAAATATCACCCAAATCAAAAGAATCGATGAAATTTATTAATTGATTCTATAAGTATTTTGAGTTTTTACTGCGAATATCTGCATTTTGTACTGAATTAATAGCTAAATTTAATCGAATAAAATAAATTATCCTAAAAAGTAAGGTGATAAAAGTTACCTCACGGAATAAGAAACCGAAGCAACGACAACTGAGTTGATTGAAAGTCAGCGCTATCCAATCCAACCATCAAATCAAATACTATAATAAAATTGTAATGAGAATTCGATGGGTTCTAATTTAAAGAATTTCTATATTTGAGAATAGTATTTATAAATTTCACTATGAATATGAAATCACATAACCACTTGTGAAAAACTCACCCAACTGATTCAGTTTCTTAACTTATCAAAATTAATTCCATATTAACTTCCTATCATCTGCAAATTCAAAATTTCTTGGGGTCATTAAAATTTCGCTGGATCTCAATTTACAAATCTGAAACATGTTAAAGATGAAATAGTGGATCTAGAAATAAGGAATAAAACTCTAAAAATTACTATGAACAAATATAATCATAAACCAAAGAACATCACCCTTACAATGTTAGTTCAAAATAATTATTATATCTATATAATTATTTCAAAAGTATAGATCAATCATTAATGCTGAATTCATACTCAACCAATGAAAAGACAGCCTAATGTGAAGGAGAATTTTGAAAGGAGCAACACAAATCCTAATAAGCAACAAACAAAGTTGCTGATTATTATAGTATTAATAACAATATAATCGATTTTTCAAGTTGGTAGGTTATTTGATATTTAGTTGGGAAATTCCCTGGTATGGTTCATTTCGTATGCTCATAGTAGATTTCATGTGGTTATTTGAGGATTTTGTGTTGCTCTATGTTCATTTGAAATGTAATTACCAATTCATTTGAAATGTAAAGCCATAAAATAATCAATAGCAGAGTCAAATGTTAATACTGCTCTATAGCCACAGTAAATAGCTTGCCTTGACAGTAAAAAATTTCCTCACCAAACCTATAAATATTAGATGTATGGTATAAGACTGATATGTGCATTGCGTATACAATGTTTTTCTCCTTGCTAGGTAGACATTTTTTATGAAATCCAATTTTAACATTGGAATTTATTTGAAGGTCAGAAAACCTATTCTGCATATATCAGGAAACATTTTCTTGAAAATTATACACCGAAAGTAACAGACATATCATATATGAAGAAACCGTTAATGTTAGAATTTAAATGAATATAAACGAAAGTAATGTAACTGCAGACAAAGTGTGAAAATCCATAAATTGCTGCTGCATATAAACTTAAAGTAGAAGAAGAGTGACCGAACCAAGAATGCAAACACTAAGAAAAATACAATTGAAGATAAAATGGGAGAATATTACCTCAACTACTACATTAGATGCAAACTTAACTGCAAAGATGATGAGGAAAAAGAAATCCAGGCAAAGAAATTGGGGAGAAGGCGGTGGCAAATACGGGCTTAGATCGATTCCAACTTCTTCAAGCTGAGTAGACGGAAAACTGCATGCTCCAAAGGGGAAACATGGACAATAGAATCGGCATAAATCGTTGGCAATTGCAATGTTAAGGGTAGAGAGGAGAAAACTTTGGCATAAACGATTTAGTTGAAGGAGGAGGTAATGGTGGCTCTGACAATTTTTTCCCCTATGGGTACAGAATTTTTGGATGGATAAGAGTTTAGTGCTCCGTTTGTTTCTACAAAGATTAATTTTTTGCTTACACGTGTGAGGTTCTGGATTTTTTTAGTGGAATGGAAATGAAAGGCCTTTCGTATAATATAGTAGACACCGAAATTTGGACTTAGCATGAACTGTATTGGTAGCCTAAATCTTCATTCTGTAGATCTTGGGATGCTCATCATTTGGAGTTGGAAGAGCTTTGCCAACCACATGATACCGATGAAAGCTGAAAGCTCCCATTGGTCATTGCCGCCTTTGATTAATAGATTGATGCGTCAACTATGTGTCTCTGGCCAAAGAAATCATGTCATCTATATGAAAAATATCAAACGCAAAATATTTGTATATCTTCTACTGTCACTTCAATATTCCAAAAAATAATGTATGATAACCTAACTCTTTTTTCAGCTGGCAAAGAGGTTATGATGTGTAAACTTGTCACATGTTCTTCACTTACACACAAGGAATTACACAAAGAAGAGATAATTGCAAGTCCACTTGTAGTTCTTTTTTCGTATGCTGACTCTTAGGATATGGATGCCTAAGTTGATGCTTTTTCTTGATCATTGTGTGGATCATGCTGCATGAATGCTCCACCCTTTTTTTAGCTGTGGGTAAGAAGTTCAATAATGTGTTCTTTATCATGGATTTGATATGGAAATGACGACTGCATATATTTTTGAAAAGGTAAATAAGTTGGAATTTATTCAGTTATTCATATGATATTTATAGTAGTAACCATGATGGACAGGAAGAGTATTGCTGGTAATAAAACTAAGCAAAGCAAGACCAAGCTGTTTAGCTGAATAAACTGCCATAAAAAACCAGTTAAG